>BDMV01000004.1:8628368-9027275 GCA_008326285.1 Oryza officinalis | reverse complement strand
AAAGCCTCGGTGGACTGGAAGCTCGGTGCAGGGGGGGAGCCGTGGGGCTCGGTGCTTGCAGACATTCCGTCGAACACCTGGCGTGCGAGCTGGCTGAGGAAGAGGGACAACAAACAGACTTGTTTTGCTGGGCAGGCCTTGGGCCAGGGGAAGGGAAGAGTACTAGGCTGGCCTAGAGGAAGATGGGCTGGCCCAATAAGGAGAGGGAGGGAGAAAAGAGTTGGGCCGAACAGGAAAGAGTCCAAAGGAATAGGATGTTTTGTAATTTTGTAGGAATTTGGATTTATGGAATTTGAATGAGATTGAATTCCAAAATTGTAAAGGGACTGTATAAATGGACATTTAATTTTGAGTTTGAATTACAATCGGACTGTTAAGTGAGCTCTTGGATTTAATCTGGCATTTAGATGGGCAAGGATCAGACTTAGAGATTTCCCCGAATTTAATCGGATGGATGGACCGCGTTACCGAATCAATGTTCGATATACGAATTCATCGGTAGTCCTAGGATTCCGAGGAAGGGACTAAATTAGGGAATTTTGAATAAAATGATTTATGAGGAAAAAGGATTCGAATAGAGAAGATTTTAATAAACTATCCCTTAATGGGTTTTATCCAAAATGGTGATACATTTAGGTATATAGCTTTATTTATAAAGTAAATATGCCCGAGGGTTTTTTTTTTGTTTTTCAAAAATAATTGGCATATGCGAATCATAGCTCCTTGAATAAATAATAATTGAAATCAAATACCGACGTATCCTCAGACGTTCGTCTATTAGCCCACGTGTAAACGAAACACGACAGAACGAATTGAGTTAGTTCAGACATGAATGTATTTTGAAAAGATTTTTGGTTATTCTGAATTTTTAATTCCGTATTCCAGAGTCGAAATATTCAGGATGTTACACTGTCGACCGGCCGCGTGCCAACAGGCTGCCCTATAACCACCCGATTCTTTCCAAATTGGACCACTTCGCCTTGGCTGCTCTTCGTCTCGCTAGCGCTTCGCATGCCGCCGCTAGCTCCAGGCCGCCGTCGCGCCAGCCCGCCGTCGCCATTGCCGTGGCTGCCAGTGTACCACGTTGTCGTGGAGATAGCACCACAAGAAGAGAAGGCAAGTAGCTGCAGTGATTAAGGTATAAAATTGCAATCCCTAAGTTAGGTTGTGAAATTTTAATTTGTAAATATGAGGTTTGTTATTTCGATGTTATTATTTGTGAATCATTAGTCATTGTTGTTAGTACATATAATCTGTTGAATGTGTTAACCATTAGTCATTGTGTAATGTTAGTAGATATAGTTATTTAGTTGTATGTTGCAAATAATTCGAAGTTAGTATATGTTTGCTGAGGTGATTAGCAATTTCGTAATAGTGAAATAGTTACCACCGGGGAGAAATCAATGTTGAGCGTTAGTACAAATACTAATTAAATTATATTTAATTAGTCAAATTTATGATGCAGAGCTGTGTCACTTGGCCAGAGGGAATTACTACGTGGTTGGGTAGGAGACGTCCGCAATTGTGCAGGAAAGAGCAACGACAGCGAAGGTATAAATTTGTAATCCCTTAGGACGACGACAATTTTTTTTATTAATCATTGTTGGTTGTTAGTACAGGTATTATACGTTTATTATTAGTTAAAATGGAATGGAGGTATTATACATTTATTATTAGTTAAAATCGAATGGAACTTATATTTAAGTAATGAAATATAGTTTGAATACGTTAGAGCAATAATGTAAGCATAGAGCATACGACACCTTACTGGGTAACGACGTATTAATAGCAATTGGCATGCTATTTCAGGATGTCAAGTGGTGTGCCCGTTCGGGTGTATTATGGTGACGCTCCAATATAACTCTGTGATAGCGGGGTAGATTTGACCGTATATGCATTCGTTGATACTACCCTAAATACACCAGACCAGTTGGTTTTGAATGAAGTGCTAGGGTGGCTGCATAATATGTTCAGGATAGATCCTTTGATTGACAAATTCATCATAAAAGTCGTGTGGCCAGTAAGGAATGAATACGGATGGCAGTGGAGAGTAGTAGAGCTTGCATCTACTGGGAGTTGGAGAAAATTTGTGGCTACAGTAAGAGAGAAAGGTTATAGCCTGGCAATATTGGTGCAAAAGAAAATAGATATTATTGGGACCGGCGAGACCAGCCGCACGGAGGTGGAACAAACTCATATCGTGGAAGAGGCTAATATTTGCAGGAGTGGGGAAGAGGAAGCAGTAGAGGAGGAGGCTATTGCAGATGTAGTTGTGCCCGGTGGCAATTGTCCGGCTAACGAAATGGATGACGATGAGTCGGACTCACCTTTGGCTGTTGATGCAGCGAAGGAGGACGATGCGGTAGTGGAAGAGATGGAACTAGAGAACGAGGAATATATTTCGTTTGTGGTGGAAGGGCAAGATACAACACAGTGGGACGAGGAAACTAACGTACCTGAAGATTGGACGACCATATCCATGAGCCGTCTGGGGGTTAACGATGGTTTAGATGCCCACTGGCGATATGATTGTGAGAAGGTGCAAGTTGGACAGATGTTTCATGACAAAGGGCACCTACAAGACACGGTGAAGAGATGGGCTTTTCTGCAGAAGCGGGAGTTCAGGGTGAAGGTTTCAAATCGGACGACGTATGACGTGAAGTGCACAAAGCCCGGATGCCCTTGGAGAGTGCATGGTTACAAGTCACAACATGGTTACAAGCCACAACTTATGGGTAGCTTCAAGGGTTGAAAAGCATACCTGTTTGTTGGACAATACCCCTTTGGTACACAGGAACATGACGGCTGCATTCGTGGCACAAATGGTATACTCGAAGGTTGTTAAAAAAACCTCATTGTCGCCGTTCAGAATAATGCATGACGTGGAGAAAGAGTACGGGTATGAGATATCGTACGACAAGGCTTGGAGGGGTAAGCAGCAAGCACTGGAGATGAGATTTGGAAGTTACGAAGATTCATACCACAACCTTCCCCCACTTTTGGAGGTGTTGCAGGCTAGAAACCCGGGCACACATATGGCTATTCTCGATGAGGTTAATGACAATGGGAAAAACGTCCTTCGTCGTGCATTTTGGTCATTTGGGTGCATGATAGAGGCCTTCCGAAATTGTATTCTGTTGTTATGCGTTGATGGTACATTTATGACAGGCAAGTATAGGGGAACTATTTTAATAGCAATCGGAGTCGACGCTGATAGCCATGTCGTCCCCGTTGCCTTCGCTTTTATTGAAAGCGAGAACACATCGAGCTGACTATGGTTCCTGCGTCACATTAAAAGGTGTGTTGTTCAAAACAGACCAAATGTGTGTGTTCTGCATGACCGACATGCCGGCATTCTATCAGCGGTGCAGCAACTGAAGGAAGATGTAACAGAGGAGGTTTCCTGGTCAGATTTGCATAGCAGATGGTGTATGCGACATCTCGGTGCAAATTTTTACAGACAATTCAGGAGTAAGAGGTTAATGGACCTGTTCAAAAAGTTGTGCAAGCAGAATTAGCGAAGAAAGTTCGACGCCATATGGGAACAACTGGATCGGCTGACCACTACTCACATCCAAGAGGTTCGGAAAACACCCGTTCTTGCCCGACAAGAGGAGCCGGAAGGCCTAGAACCCGTTCCAAACGAATCACCATCGGTTACTCGATGTAGGAAGCGGGGGAGGGCTACAAAGTGCTTCATTGACTGGATAGAGCATGAGCCAAGGGAAAAGTGGTCCTTGTTGTACGATACCAATGGTTCACGGTTTGGTGTGATGATAACAAATCTTGCTGAAGTGTACAACTGGGTGATGAAAAATACATGTCCTTTATCACTTGTTGCTATCCTGGAGGGCATCACAAGGGGTACATAGAAGTATCTTTGTAAAAGATACGCCATGGCTAGTCTTAACCTTGCCAATCCTAATGTAAGGTATAGCCCCGCTATCACACAGTACATGGAGGAGAAAAGCTAGAAGGGCGGAATGCACAGGGTTTGACCTGCAGGGAATAGGGAGTTGCTGTTTGAGGTACGTCTGCGTGACAAGAGTGGTGTCGGTATTGGGAGTACGGACATCACATTGGAGTGCACATTGTGGCCAGACTATCATGCTTGCAAATGCAACTGCAACAAGCCTTTCCTACGACATCTGCCATGCTCTCATGTTCTTGCCACTTCCGCAAAAGGTGGTGTCGATGCGAACATATTCGTCTCATCTTACTTTACTAAGGAAGCATGGGAGGCAACCTGGCGCGGTGAATTGTGTGGTTGGCATGCGGTATGTGATTTCACTCGCCCACCCCCAGGGGAAGCCAACTGGGTGCCTGACTCAAATTTACTAGTTGACACGAAGGGGCGTCGCAAGACCCGTCGAATCAAGAACCACATGGATGAAGCTGAAACGAACACCCGTTCGCAGCATCCAAAGGCTTGCATTGTATGCGGCAGAGACCATAGCCGTAAAGATTGCAGCATGTACAATGTAGGCAAAGATGCAGAAGGTGGCGATATACGGTGTGTTCCAGGGCAGCGGTCGACTTCGAGAAATAATCCTTAGTTATTCGTCTTGTAATATTTATGCTCATTTTTTCATGTTTCTGGCTTGTAATATTTATATATGCCAGCACCGCAGTGTGTTCACTTCATTTTATCAGTATTTCACTTCTGCTATTAAAATTTCGCTTTGCATAATTGTTCACGTTCATTTTGTCATTTTTTAATTCATTTCTGATGCTGACGACACTGATAATCATGCATTTTGTAGATATGGCTGCCAGGGATGACGTATCGCTGATCGACGAGGTGATCGATAAACATCACCGATCGAGACGACTTAGTCATGGGACGTTCTGTAACGTGCTGAAAATGCGAGGACCGGATCAGTATTGGCGTATCGATCCTCGTTGGGTTCCAAGGTATGTGAAAAACCATTTGTCACCTCGTGCTGTCATTTAAATTTTCTCGCAATGCTAATTATTTATTTTTGACATGTAACAGGTTGAGAGCCGCTGGGTCATTGACCTTCGCACGCTTGGTTGAGCCTTCACGTGGAAGGTCACCCAGTACCAACATTGATGCGGCCTTGCTGAGTGCTTTGGTGGATAGATGGAGGCCCGAGACACACACCTTTCACCTGACAATTGGAGAGATGGTACCCACTCTGGAGGATGTGTCTTTTTTGTTGGGTCTACCGATAGTTGGTGCAGCAGTTGGCCCGACACAGGTCCATGCTGGATGGGCAGATGATCTGTTGGCCAGTTTTGATGGAGTGGTGGCTGCTCCGCTGGAGGATCTCACAGATGGGCATGGGCCCACGAGGAGTTGGTTGCACCAGTTCCACCAGGAGGTGTTCCCAGAGGACCAGGAGGACTGGGTAGTGCGTCGACACTTAGTCGCGTATCTACTGTGGTTGTTTGGGTGGGTGATGTTCACAGGGACTCACGCTGACTCCGTGGACAAGTACTTCATCCACTACGCAGAGCAGATCGCCGAGCTACCTGTTGAGGAGATTCCGTAGTACAGTTGGGGGTCGGCTGTACTTGCGGCGACATACGCCGGTCTCTGCGATGCTTGCACCAGGAACAGCAAGACAAGTTCTCTGACAGGATGCCCTCTGCTTCTAATGTCATGGGCGCATGAGCGCTTTGACATTGGGAGGGCACAGCTAGAGTCGTATGCAAGCTACGGCGTCGATGAGATGTAAGTCTGGACTTGAAGACATCGACGATCGTCCCACCATGGGATCACTGTGGACACACCGCGAGGTAAATTGTACATTGCAAGGCATTTTTCGCTACACCCTCTTATTCTGTGCATTATCTCGATTTACGGGCACTAATAATATATTTCTTGCTTTTGCAGCCGAGGTGGGTGAGCGGAACGACGCGTCGTGTGTACACACAGTTCGTGGCGGACTTCGATTAGCTTACGCCCGACCGTGTTCGCTGGACCCCGTACACGCATCACGATGTCATCGAGCGGGCACCGCACGGTCTTGTGCAGCTCTACACGCGTGACGTAGAGCTCTGGAGGACCACTTGTCACCTCGTGCTGGACGTGCATGTCGAGCCGTACCACGTGCAGAGGGTACTTAAACAGCTCGGCATGTACCAGGACTACCCTCCGAGAGGTGGACGCTCTTTAGCTGTTAGCCTTCACAAGTAAGTACACGTCCGACAATGTTAATTTCAAGTAGTGTGTTTTACCCCATTGTAAATGTTTCTTACGTGCTCACTACGTCCTACGCAGGTACTCCCGGAAGGGACTCGGTCTGTCCCACGAGGGGACCATTGTTCGGACGATTGAACCAACGGTTGCGGAGTGGGAACATGCGGCGGAGCACTTGGTTCTTCAAACACCTCCAGACGACGGAGCTTCGTACGGATAGTACCTTCATTGGTACCATAGTGTTACGCGCTGGAGGTGTTTCCCGCCACAAGGGGATACGTCTCTCCCTCACCAGGCGTCGATCACAGACACGTTTGCCCCACAACCTCGAGCTGCGTACAACTCAATGGTATGTCGTTGCTTTTGTTGATTATCATTATATGTGGAACACGTTCAATTGTTCTAACGCCCTTCCCTATTCGTTCAATAGGCCAAGTTTGTGGAACAGGTTCACGCTGAGTCCAACACGTTGCTACAGAGACTGGAGACGAGGCCTCAACACGTCAGGCAGGATGACGTGGCGTCCGTCCTGCGAAGTTTTCGTTCACGGGCTGCGGCGCTACTTCGTCATTTCTCCTGTCGGAGCGCGGTTGATGTGGTGCAGCCTTCCAGGCGGGCAGGATCGCCACCACTATCACGACGCTCTAGTGTGGACCAGTTCCGCTCCTCTACTTCACGTCGCCACTACAACAACGCCGGTCCATCGCACGCTCGGCCTTTGCTTCAGGAGACGCCTCCCCCTGTCCGCCCAGGGAGATCATCTAACTTTGGGGTTCCAGCATCGAGTATGCCACCACCGAGGCCTCAGGTACGGCACGTTTGCCTTGCTTAACATCCAGTTCATACCGTACTCAACCTCCGTTTGATACCATATCGTAACCTACGCAACGTGAACAGCCACAGCAGGTGTACGATACCCAGGGAGCCTATGCGGAGCCAGACTTTTCGTACCTGCCGACAGGGGACAACCTGGCGCCCACACCGGGTTGGGGACTCTACATTACTTCGCACGCACCGGAGTCAGGGTACACACAGCACACAAGTAAGTATTGTTTACAACGTAGTTACCATCATCGTTCGCTTAATTTTTATGCATAGTTACTAACTATTATAATGTGGCATCGCCTCTATTTTGTAACAGGTGGCGACTACGGGTTTTCCCAGGGGCATTCTACAGTTCCTGCTGTCTCTCCTCGAACACAGTTCGTGGACGATTTCTTTGCGATGGATGCACCCGATGCGCAAGCTGGCATAGACTACTGGTACGGTGCTCATCTGGTCACGCAGCCTACGCAGCAGGGGGAGTCCGTGCAGCCAGAGGATGCCACTCCACAGCAGCCGGCACGGCATAGGCACCCACCTGATAATTTGACCTATCCCACAGAGCAGATCAGACAACGTAAGAAGGGAGGGCCTAGCAAACGTGCGAGAGGGGGGCATTCTTGACTTGAAGTGTTATTTATGTGCTGGATTATTTTTTTGTGCATTTACTACTTATGTCATATTATATATATGAACTACTTCATGACATACACTTATTTGATAAACTGCCTTTCTATGTCTTTTCTACTTGTGCTAAAGTATGACTTCTTTTATATTTTTTTCTACAAGATTTAGAAAAAATTCACTATCGACATCATTGTGCTCGCGCGTGGTTACAAACTACTTTCGGCGACTATGTCATTTCATTGTTAGAAAATCGGACACACTAAGAATACAATGCGAGATCGACTTCGCATTCGTACGCTTTGCTGTTACTTTTTACAAAAGCACGATCCCTTTCGGCGCATGCACGAGTACTTTCGGTTGCACCGATGCAACCTCCTTTATTCGCGTGCGATACGACTGCGGAATGGCTTCTCACGCCCTTACATGTCACAACTACTTATGCATACGACAACAAACTTTCGACGCTTGGGTGTCCGGTCCATTACATTGCACAGTATACCACGATGCACGGACACACTGTCAGTTCGACTTGTCACGATCAACTTTCGGCGCTGCTTTGTAAGATAAAGTAATTCCAATTCATGCATACTAGTGTTGTCACATACGGTGAAGAAAATTGGCTCTCATTAAGTCATACGTCCAATCTAACTTTTGGCTCCATCCAGCACTCTAAAATGGCAAACGGCCTAATTCCGCATATGTCCACTCTTACTTTCGGCGGTGACCAGGCGGACCCATCGTGCCCCATGATGTAGGCATGTCAAGGTTATCACTGCGATTTTGGTGCCTATACCCCATAACGAGCAATGCAGCACATACTTTCTTCATCTGTGTAGGCAACAAGCGCTACCACAACCCTTCATCGCACCAGCTTTCGGCAATGTATAAACGTCGGGGCCTTGAGGATCCCAACTGGCGTAGCGATCCACTTGTACTGCTATTCCCACCTTGGTGCGAGCGGCCTCTCTGCTTTTGCGGTGACCGATGCCATCTAATGGGTTCGAGGGATCAAGACACTCGAGGAAGGCGTTTCTTTACGTGCCCTAACTACGACTGTAAGGTATTTCATTCTCTGCATATGCTTATTCAGTATGCATGAGGAATTGTTTATTCTTCATTAAAATCTATTCATCAGGCCCGCGCTATGGCTTGTGGATACATCGAGTGGGTCAAAACAGAAAATCCCGTTCTCGACCTAACCACTTGTGAACAAGAAGGACACTGGTATTTCGCATCAGAAAGTACTGAGAAATACTTGGCGTTCAAAGCAGCTTACGAACAACAATGTCGTGAACAACAGTGCGACTAGCGGGTGCTAACGATGGCACTCCCTCCATGGCAAGCCCGTCCAAAATGCAGATGCGATGATCATTGCCAGGTTCTCCGTTCCACCAAGCCAAGAACTTTGGGTCAGAGGTTCTTTGTTTGCCCAAATATTATAGACGACGATTTCATGGTGAGAATGTTTTCATTATCATCAATCCTTATTTTGTCACAATATTTAGTAACTTTGTTCGCTTCACGTCTATTCGTTTCTCGCAGGAACCGCCAAGAAGATGTCAATACAAAGAATGGATAGACACCAAAAAGGTTCTAAGTGATCCAACTTCCTGTGTGGTGCAGCTTGAATTGCTAGAGCAATACAGGTTTACTAAAAAGCAGTTTGAGAGGGGAGAGGGATCCTCATGTAGGGGTTAGCTACTATCGGACAACTTACGTTAGTCAAATATGTGATGTCATGTTTCGTTGTCCCATTACTATATCGTCGTCGTGTTCAACTCTTGCACTACCTTCCTTCTAGTTCGAATCTAATCTTATCTATGTAACCGCAATGGAACCAGATGTATCATGTTTAAATTGTACTATAACTTCTTGTTTCGGTACGGTTATGGATGTGCTCAACATCAATTCTAAAAAGATGTTTCTTCTCGGTTTCTAAAAACATGTTCTATGAATTTAAAATTTTTTGAGTCGTCCGAAAACGATTTTCAGAATTTCCGAAAATAGACAGAACCAATTTTCGCTTCTGCAAATTTTCGGCTCTATCCGAAAGTGATTTTTCGAATTTCCCAAAATAACCGATAAGCAAAGTAAGGTTCTGTAAATTAATAAATTACAAATGGATATATCTAAAATTATTAAATTATAACTCCGATATGTTTCTCCAAATATTCAATTACAAATGTGTATTATTCAACTATAATAAATTATAATTATAAACCCAACTTAAAAACTTAATTATAATAACAACTTAAAAATTATAATTAATCAAGTATAAACAATTCTGTCATTAATTAATTACTAACAACTTAAAAACAATTCTTACCAAATTAAAAAAAAGTTCTGTAAATTAATAAGTTAAAAATGGATATATCTAAAATTAATAAAATATAAATCCGATGTGTTTCTCCAAACAATCAATTAAAAATGGGTATTAATCAATTATAACAAAATTTTATTTACAAAAACTACTTAAAAACTTAATTATGAAAACAACTTACAAATTATAATTAATCATTTATAAAAAATATGTCATTAATTAATTATCAACATGTTAAAAATAACTCTTAACAAATTAATATTAATTAATAACTAAAAAACAATACTTAACAAATTAAAAAAAATAGGCCGGCCGGCCAGGCTTGTCGAACGCCCGTTGTTCGACTGGGCCGGCTGCCCGGCCTGTCGAACAACCGGCGTTCGACTAGGCCGGCCTGTCGAACAGCCGGCGTTCGACAGGGCCGACTGCCCGGCCTGTCGAACTGCCGCTGTTCGACTGGGCCCAGTCGAAACGCGGCTGTTCGATCGGTCCGGCCTGTCGTCGCTCCGCCGTTCGATTGGGCCCTGTCGAGCCGCCGTGGTTCGACAGGCCCATATATTTGCGATTTTCTACAAAAGCCCACTATTTTTGCGATTTTCCATTAAACAATATTATTTCTAAAAAAAATTCTAAAGATGTGTTGCTGCATTGTAAGGATGGAAAGACATGGAACAAATTTGTCTTTAGCGATGTGTTTGTTTTTAGAGCTAACAAACTATTCATTTCAGCTAGCTCCGTTCGTTTGTTGTTGTTGCAGGAAGCGCACGGAGGTGGGTTGATGGGGCATTTTGGATCCAAAAAGACGGAGGACATACTTGCTGGTCATTTCTTTTGGCTAAAGATGAGAGATGTGGAGAGATTCATTGCTCGCTGTACTACATGGCAAAAGGCTAAGTCACGCTTAAATCCACATTGTTTATATATATGCCTCTACCTGTTCCTAGTGTTCCTTGGGAAGATATTTCAATGGATTTTATGTTGGAATTGCCTAGGACCAAGAGGGGGCATGACAACATTTTTGTGGTTGTGGATAGATTTTCTAAAATGGCACGTTTCATACCATGTCATAAAACAGATGATGCTACCCATATTGCTAATTTGTTCTTTCGAGAAATGATTCGCTTGCATGGTGTGCCAAACACAATTATTTTTGATCGTGACACTAAATTTCACAAAATTTCTTAGCCATTTTTGGAGAATTTTGTGGGCTAAATTGGGGACTAAGCTTTTGTTTTCTACTACATGTCATCTCCAAACTAATGGTCAAACTGAAGTTGTGAATTGAACCTTGTCTACTATATTAAGGGTTGTTTTAAAAAAAAATATTAAGATATGGGAAGAATACTTGCCTCATATTGAATTTGCTTATAATCGTTCGCTGCATTCTACTACAAAGATGTGCCCTTTTGAGATTGTTTATGGGTTGTTACCTCGTGCTCCTATTGATTTAATGTCTTTGCCGTCTTCTGAAAAACTGAATTTTGATGCTAAACAACGTGCTCAGTTGATGTTAAAACTGCATAAAACTAAAGAAAACATAGAGCGCATGAATACTAAGTATAAGCTTGCTGGTGACAAAGGTAGAAGGGAACTTAATATTGAACCTGTGATACGGGGCAATGGAATTTGGCCCGATCTTCACGGCGTAGGATTGAAGGGTAACTGGACCCGTGCAACCTGATGAATGACACCGTGAACCACCGTCTTGGTCACGGCAACCTGCGGCACTCGATTGACCCAACCACACGCTTCGATCCTTTTTGTTTACTCTCTCACGTGGAGTAAATGTGTACTTGCAATTAGCAAAGCAAACCAAAAGAACAACGGAGCAAGACACTCAAATCAATTCCTGTTTCTATGGGGGTGCGGTAGTATCATACACAAACCCTATAACAAGAATTCTATATTTCAATGTGTCAAAATCTGATTTACATTGGAGGTGGACAGATTCGTTGCTCGCGGTACTACATGTCAAAAGGCTAATTGCAAATTAGCCTTTGCTAATTTGCAATTAGCCATGTGTTTCTCAGAAAAATCATGCTTTTTAAATTCACTATCAACCGCTAGCTTCCATTTAATGTAAGCATGAGAATCACAATTTCCTTCAAAATAAGGTAGTGCAGATTTGATCTTAGCTAGAACAATGTCACTTACCTCATATGTGTCATGTTGATCACTCCTCATGTCTCGATGAAGATGTTGACATTGAGCACAACTATCTCCAATTGTCTTGCGTATCTCTGCTATTCTTAGTAGAAAACAAGAAACATATACAAAAATATGCACGTCCCTATTAACTACTAGGTAGTGGAGGCTCAAAATACACACTCAAGCATTTAACCAAGCTCTTACAAGTTCTTACTAATACAAGCGGAATGGTGACATACATGGACTCAACCATGCACCCCAGTGGAGGTTGGATTAATCGATGCCTTGGCAAACACTTGCTGTACGACTGCAATCAAATCTGTGGAACTCTGGGTAGGCTTAAATATGTAGCAAAGGAATAGCAAATGCTCAAATCAGAGAATGCAAAGTTGAATAACTATTCAAAGTCAGTACCGTGCTGGTCCTAGGCTAGAATGTACTAGAGACATGAGCCTAGACACAAACGATACCACAAGATAGTACTAGAAACAACTCATGCACAACTCTGGTATACAAAATCAAACTCAAATATAACAGCTGATTTTCTCTTTTCTTTCTTTCTTTCTTTCTTCTTTTCTTTTTCTTTCTTTCTTTTTGTTGCTGCAGCTTTTGTTTTCTTTTTTAGCACCTTTCTGCCTTTTTTTGATTTTTTTTTATTTTTTAGCCAAAAACAACTCAAGGACCCGAATGCAAGAATACAGGGACTCAAATGTTAATATAAAAATTATAGGGACTCAAATATAAAAGTCCAAACCCTAAAATTTGATCTATAGAAAAATGGAATGCTGTCCTTGTATGGATTCTGTTTTTGCAAACGAAACTCGAATCCGATACGAAATTTTTTTTACAAACAAAAATCAATCTAATCTAATCTCCTCCTTCCATCTTTCTCACGACAACAGCACGAACACAGCACAGGGCACAACCACACGACAGAAAATGCCCGAAACGAGAAAAACGAAACCCTAGCGGTGACACGATTTCATTTTCGAGGATCTCGATGGCAACGAAGACACGGTGGCAACAGTGATACTAAATGTGACCAGAACTCGAAACTCTAAACGGACTAGACGCTAAGACCAGCAACACGACACGATGATGCAACGCAAAAGTCAACAATGCGAAAACTGAAAAGAATAATGCAATGGCATAAAGATGGCTACGTAAAGGGTGCAATTCTTTTTTTGTATGGCTGCTTTTTGGTTATAGGTAGATAAAAACTCACCGAGCAACGAAAGCTCTTATACCACTTGATAAACCCTGAGCTCCACTTGATACACTCAGAGATCTGGTTGTCCCGATCTTTCGGTGAGATCTGGTCATTTCTTTTGGCCAAAGATGAGGAGAGATGCGGAAAGATTCGTTGCTCGCTGTACTACATGTCAAAAAGGCTAAGTCACGCTTAAATCCACATGGTTTGTATATGCCTCTACCTGTTCCAAGTGTTCCTTGGGAAGATATTTCAATGGATTTTGTGTTGGGATTGCTTAGGACCAAGAGGGGGCGTGATAGCATTTTTCTGGTTGTGGATAGATTTTCTAAAATTGCATATTTCATACCATGTCATAAAACTGATGATGCTACCCATATTATCGATTTGTTCTTTCGAGAAATTGTTCACTTGCATGGTGTGCCAAACACAATTATTTTTTATCGTGACACTAAACTTCTTAGCCATTTTTGAAGAACTTTGTGGGAAAAATTGAGAACTAAGCTTTTGTTTTCTACTACATGTCATCTCCAAACCAATGGTCAAACTGAACTTATGAATAGAACCTTGTCCACTATGTTAAGGGTTGTTTTAAAGAAAAATATTAAGTTGGGGGAAGAATGCTTGCCTCATATTGAATTTGCTTATAATCGTTTGTTACATTCTACTACAAAGATATGCCCTTTTGAGATTGTTTATGGGTTGTTGCCTTGTGCTCCTACTGATTTAATGCCTTTGCCGTCTTCTGAAAAACTGAATTTTGATACTAAATAATGTGCTAAGTTGATGTTAAAACTTCATGAAACAACTAAAGAAAACATAGAGCGCATGAATACTAAGTATAAGCTTGCTGGTGACAAAGGTAGAAGGGAACTTAGTTTTGAACCTGGAGATTTGGTTTGGTTGCATTTGAGAAAGGATAGGTTTCCTGACTTGAGAAAATCTAAATTGATGCATAGAGCTGATGTACCATTTAAAGTGTTGGCTAAAATTAATGACAATGCATTTAAGCTAGATCTACCTGCAGATTTTGGGGTTAGTCCCACATTTAACATCACAGATTTGAAGCCATGTTTGGGGAAACGACTCAAATGCATGAAGGGGAGGATGATGAGGACATCAACACCATCGATACGTCCATGTCTCCACAAGTACAACCTCATGGTCCTATTACCCGCTCTCGTGCACGTCAACTCAACTATCAGGTGAGTTCATTCTTGAGTTCATATTTTTCTTATTTATACCCTGGAGACGTGTGCACTCTTGTTTTACGTAGGAATGATGGAGAGGATCAAAAGGGAAGAGGATTCGCGCGGGCTGGATTCGGACTGCAGGACAGCGCCAACTTGTGACGACCGCCACGACTTCATGCGAACTCCGATTTGGGCGTATAAGCACTTCATGGAAAGCTTATCAAGTCTACATTCAAATGGATCTAGTCTCATGTCCATAGCTTTCTGAAGCGGCCGCAATCATCATTTTACTACCGAGTCCTTTTCTGTCAAAGGTGCTACGTTACCTTAGTTGGGCCCAATGGGCTGTGTATCAAGTTGGGTCCACTAGGGACGCATCTTAGGGTTAGAGCATGACCTCAACACCCCTTTAAATAGCTAGGTACCCCTTTAGGGTTTCTCGGATTTTGTTGATAAGAGTTAGTGACTTGCTACTTGCATGCAACGCACGTGTTGGCTAAACCGTCCGTCTGTTTGTCTTCGGAACCCCACCATATTGTGAATTCTTAGTGAAACTTTCATCTTCATCTAGCAATTTCATGATTTTTCTACTTGTTCTGGCTTGTTCTTTGATTGCTTGTAGGACGATTGCCCTCGTGGCCGAGTTGTCACGCACCGCAAGTTCGTGACGACCATTGGAGGTGGTGTATCGGTTGCTAAGGCGAAACGTCTTTGGACAGTTGTAGTCGGGCCGAGAACGTCGTCTCCTTCCCAATCGAGTTATCCAACTCTCTTATCAAAAGATTGGGCATCAAACCCTCATGGGTTCACATTAGCTATGCAGCAAACCCTAAATGCAACTCTAAAACCAACCGATAGAAACTATTGAAAACTGGAAAAACGAAACCCTGGCAGCAAGACGATTCCATTTTTGTAGGTTCCGACGACAACAAAGACACGATGGCGATGTTGGTAATAAAAGTGCCGAGAACTCGAAACTCTAAACGACTAGACGCTAAGACCAGCAACACGACTTGACGATGCAACACAAACTCAACAAAGCAAAAACTGAAAACAACAATGCAACGACACAAATATGGCTAGGTAAAGGAAGCAATTCTTTTTTTTTGTATGGCTTTTTTTTAGTTATAGGTGGATAAAAACTCACCAAGCAACGAAAGCTCTGATACCACTTGATAAACCTTGAACTCCACTTGATACGCTCAGGGATCTGGTTGTCTCGATCTTTCGATGAGTTGATAACTACAATTTGGGAAAAATGTTGACGACCCGACTACAGCCGTACGAGACATTGTTGTGTTGCGCCTTAGCGATCGATACACCTCTCCGTGGGTTGTTGATCTTGCCAGTACAGATCAACCTTATTCCTGCAAGCAAATCGAAGAAACAAGTAAGAACAAGATAAAAGCAATCTGAATTGCAAATAGGAATTGAATACAAATGATAAGTTGGGATTCCGTAACGAGCAAACCGGCGATTTAACCAATCATGGGATTACGCGACAAAGTAGCAAAGCTAAACTTTAATCGAAACAAAACCCGAGAAACCATAAAGGGGTACCTAGCTATTCAAAGAGGTGGGAGGACGACCAAGGGGTCCCTAAGGTCGTGCTCCACTAGATTGTGGGATATGAATAATGAAGATGGGATTTGCCCCTCCGTTGGAGAGATATCTCTGGGCCCCTCGATGTTATAGATTATGGAAGTGCATGGCCAAGCAAAAAGTGATTGAGGAGTCAATCGTAGGTTAAATAATCTATTACAGGATCGAGTGATTGATTGAGCTATTACAGGATGGCACATGCTTAATCGATATCGTGAGGCAAAGGGGTTTATACAAGTATACACTAGAGGTTCGGCCAATATGATCTTTACGTATGCCCGGTGGGTCAATATGTTCTGCTAGGGGCCACTGTTGACACGTGGACCGAAAAGGAGTTTTCGGGTTGCAGCCGAGTGTACATGAACCTACCGGGTCGCACACTTAACGGGCCGGAATATAGGGATTGGATGGAGATCCAATATTTGCTCAATTCAGATAGAGATCCGAGTAGGACTCCTATGGGCTTCGGAGGTCCAGTTATGGATCCTATATATATCCTTTAGGTGATGAGGTTGGTCATGATAGAGAAACCCTAGCCGTCACTCCCCTCCCGAGCAAAACCCTAGCCGCACACGGGCGCTAGCACGCCTGTGCGACGTGTTCCATCCCTAGACGTGTGGATACCGGTAGAGGCACCGGTAGTTTGTGGTGCTGATCGGCGTGAGAGCACGGCGGGGCGTACGCACGAGGAGGAGAAGATCGGGTTGCTGCGATCTACTACTTCCTCTACATCGACGCGTGTTTCATCGCCAACGTTACTTCGGCTTCTTAGCACCTACTGCTCCTGCATAGCACGTTGAGTGGTAATGATCTATGATCTCATACTTGCATGGTTCCTGGTTTGCACAATAGAAAAATTTTGATTTATGCTATCGTAGCCTATACGTATCCTAACATATAAGTGACATAACACTTTGTTTATTCAACTGCGGATGACTGAGATGGAATTTGGAGATGAGGCTAGATCCATTGGAAAGAGGACTCCAAGAGCTTTCCATCAAGTACTCATGGGCCCAAAACGGAGCTCGAATGCACATCTGGCGGCTGTTTGAAGTCAGCACTGTAGCAGGTGGCCAAATTGGATTTCAGAACTTGAACAACTTGATCTTGACATCTTCCTGTTGACATATGATATGAGAAATGGTTATATCCATAGTAGCCATGGTCATATCGTCACATCAAGTTGTCCTATGATATGAGTAATGGTTGTATCAATAGTAGCTATGGTCACATCAATCGACTGGTGGGTCGCTGACGTATCTTGAAAACCTAGCCGATGCATGGACTGAATCGGCTGTAAGGTGAAGAATGCTATACATAAACCAGATTTAGATTAAGTATATTCATAAACAACTTTTCCTTAACAGGATCAATCCTATAGGTCGAACCCAAGCGATGCCGCATAAGATTGATGTCTTTTAAATTCAGTCGTCATATGATTATAAAACCTGAATACTAGCTGATGGATAGATGTTATAGATTAAACCGAACACAATCTTGATCGGCTGGAGATATAAACCACATGTAATCACTCATTTAACCTTTTTCTTAGATGCAAGCAATTATAGATCGGACCTAATCGAGAAAGTATTAACTACTTATAACCAAGATCAGATGAATCAATGATTATATGAATTTATTTCATAACCGATAAGATGTTTTTAGGGTATTTTAGATAACGTATCGGCTTGAACTCTGATATAGCTTTATACAAGAATATAAATCTTGATCAAATATATTAAACAAACTTCAACCTCGACGGATTAGACCTAACCGATGGCAATGTGAGATTTGAAACAAACTTAACATATTTAAAGGATTGATACACTTGTATAAGATGGCAGATATAACATGTAAAGTGAAACAGTTATACCAGGTAAGATCGACTGAAACCCCGATTCTACCCTTGTTTGCAATCAAGAAGCAGGTTAGCTTTTATGATTTTGAACACGAGTTAGTAGGTCAAACCCAATTGATGCGGTAGTAAGTATGAGAAGAACCATAAAGTCTAAACAATCAAGCTCTTGACTGATTTCAGGGTGTTGGATAACTTAGCTAATCTAAGCCGATGGGATGATTTGGCCGTTACCAACAAAACCTTGGATAAGGCTTGGCCGATACAAGTAAATCGAGCCATCGAGTTAGATTAATTAAGATATATGGTAGCCAGAGATTGTATAAGATAGATTAGAACATCTAAAAAGATGCGCTAATCCACTGATACAAACCGCTGTGACAAGCCATACCTCTTATTGGAGATCGAAACCGATGCAGCCCAACTCGAAACAAGAACTCGTCGAAAAAGTAAAAGTAAAGTCGTGGCGATACGCCGAGAGTGTATTGTTGATTTATTACAAGATCTTGGGCATATATTTATACCCGAACAAACAAACCTTATCCATCTCGGACATGACTCAAACTTGCCTAATTACAAAATAAACAAGTCCCTAGGCGGACTCTTACCACGAAATCTTAAAAGGAAACAACTAACTCTTATTACTAATTAATAGATACAATTGTCTCTTCTAGACTCAATCCTTGTTTGGCAATGCTTTCAAGTTCCTTCTCGAATCTGACATGAACCTGTGTTGCCTGTATCGGTCAACCAAGTCTGATTCTGTATCAGCCGATAGGTTTCCAGTCGATGCGCTGCTCTATTTTTGAAAACAATCTTATTTCTTTGAATCCGCTTTGGCTCTAGCTTCATCTCCGCATATCTTTACTAAATTTTGTCATTAACACATGCCCCTCAATTCCAGAGTATAGATCAATATGCTGCGGAATAATCTCTTAGATCCACAAAAATCTAGGGTTTCCATAACTTGACCGTTAAGGATGCAGGGTGGCCAACTTCACGCCGTTAACATTTCATCACTATTTAAACCCAACGCCTGAGCCGTACACTGCTTCTCTCTCATCTCCGGCGACCTCATCAACGACGCGGGCTTCTCTGGCAATGTCTCCGGCGATTCTCGACGATTCCCCTGCTCCAAGCTGGCGACCAACAGCATCCCTGAGGTTAATCCCTCTCGATTTATACTTCATCGCTTTAATTCCACATTGGCTTAAATCATATCTCGCTGTTTTCAAGCTTCCCTCCTTTTGTTCTTCTCCACTGTAGCATCTGATGCATCAGATTGCAATCCCCGTCCTTGACGAACCCACTCACTATTTCCTCAAACTATTGGGAGACGCAGATCCCACATACTTGATAAATGCCGAAACAAATAGAATCCCTTTCAGGCAAACTAAACCCAATCTAGCCGATTGGCGTCTTAGTTTTAGATCTTGACCATCAAAGCTTTAAGGATGGAGAAATTGGTATAGAAGAATATCAGTTGCAAAACATACCATCTAGCCCAATATGGGAATAGCGCAGTGCTTCACCTTATCTTTAGCTGAAATGCCAAAAAATGAACCCTTAATGTCATTAGCTTCCTATTTTTTGGTCCAACACTCTAAATGTTCAACCATGGGCCGATGACTCCAACACTGCTTGACATCTCTATGCTTTCTGGCTTAGATGTAACCTCATCGGCTCACTTCTTCAGTCTGAGAATAAAATGTGAGAACAAGCTAGGGACCAAGGTTGCAGGTGGCTAGTCAGGATATATAGTCAGACATCAAAAAACTGGACCAGTCTCTGATAGAGAACACATTGCCTTCTTGAACTTGTGGTTAGAAAGGTTTGTATTCTGTGGAACAACTTGTGGACCAACTGCAAACATACAACACATAGCTCAAGCCTTGGCCAATGGTACAGTAATGCCTCTGGGAAAGTACCTGTTGGGGGCTGTCTATCAAACACTTGGCCAAGCATCGACCCAACTTCTGTCTGGCAAGCCCATCGGCCATGGTGGTCCCTGGTGGGTTGCCCAAGTGATAAACCCTAAGCAGCTCTGCTACCACTTGATAAACCCTAAACTCCACTCAATACGCTCAGGGATCTGGTTGTCCCGATCTTTCGGTGAGTTGATGATAACTACGATTAGAGAGAAATGTTGACGACCCGACTACAACCGTAAAAGACGTTGTTGTGTTGTGCCTTAGCGATCGATACACCTCTCCGTTGGTTGTTGATCTTGTCGGTGCAAATCAACATTATTCCTTCAAGCAAATCGAAGAAACAAGCAAGAACAAGATAAAAGCAATCTGAATTGTAAGTAGGAATTAAAGCTCATGATAAGGTGGGATTCCGAAGACAAGTAATTAGGTGGTCTAGCCGACACACGTAACTACAAGAAAAAGTAGTAATGGCTAAAACTTTAATCTGACAAAACCCAAGAAACCCTGAAGGGGTACCTAGCTATTTAAAACGGTGTTAGGTTCGTCCCCTTACCCTAGGATGCGTCCCTAGTGGACCCAACTTGATACACAGTCCATTGGGCCCAAATAAGGTCACGTAACACCTTTGACAGAAAAGGACTCGGTAGTAAAACGAAGATTGCGGCCGTTTCAGAACAGATATGGACATGAGGCCAGATACATTTGAAAGGAGACTTGATAAGCTTTCCATGAAGTACTTGCATGCCCAAAACGGAGTCCGTATAAAGTTGTGACGGTCGTCACAAGTCGGTGCTGTTCTGCAGTCCGAATCCAGCCCGCGTGAATATGTTTCCTTTTGGGTCCTGTCCATCATTCCTAACCAAAACAAGAGTGGAAACGTTTTTACGGTCTAAATAAGATGGACAAGAAGATAAGAACGAACTCACCTGGTAGTTTATTTGCCATGCACGAGCGCGAGTAATTGGACTGGAAATCTGTTGTCATTGTGTAGGCGTGGATGTATCGATCGCGTTTATGTCCTCATCACCAAGCTATAGAACGACCACCTTTTTCAAAATCAAGCTTCCCAATCGATTATGCTGAAGAAGTAGATGAAATAGCACATCGATGCATGTCCTATGGAGAAGCAATCTCAGTCTATCCTGGATTAGGACTATCGGCCGAAGAATTCTAAGTACGGTTTGATCATTTTTACAACAGCTATCTAAAGAAAGAAAGAACTTGGTTTTCCAATGAAGATGCCAACTCTTATGAGCTCCCACTTGACATGAGATTGGATGAAATCAATAATGACTCCAAGGCTAGAGACATATTTATCTCGACCATTTCTCCTTGCATTCTTCCTACTGGGATTTCTCATGGCCGATATACTGAAGTTTCATATGAATTCTATCATCCTATGATAGCTGCCAGGCAAATGGGTCTAGGCCAACTTCCGTCTTGTACTTCTCAAGAAAAATCCAAACAAGGGGAAATATTACATTAGCTCTCCTATTTGATCGGCTGTCACAGCTTAAAGGACCTATTCTTGGCTCTTTAATAAATGTGGACATACACACAATGCGTTGATCAATGGTGGACTGAATGGAAGAAACACATCTTCAATCTAACCTCCAGCTTTTATCTGACCGTTGTTGATTCCTCCATCAGTCCTCAGGTAATTTCTTCTTCCCATACTTCCCTTTTCAATCCCTTCTCCTTCAAATATTAACACAACATCCTGCAGGCTGTCGATTCTGATCCCCCTACCACCAGCAACAGCGGTCAGCCGATATATTACGCATTAGCACTGCTACTATCTAGAGAATTAGCTCCATCCCTCATCGGCTTCAGTGCCCCTCCTGTAGGATCCTTGCTTCAAGGTCAAATCAAAGAGCCAATACCCAACACTAGAAGCAAGCGCAAAAAAGTAGCATCTCATAAGTCTTCAAACAAACCAAGGACCACAGACAAAGTGGATGATGAGCTCCCAGAAATAGACTGCTATGGGTGAAGAGCCTGCTGATGAAGCTGAAGGCGCAGCCGACGATGGTGAAGATACTGCAGCCGATGACAAAGATAGAAATAGCGAAGTCAGCGAGCAACCTTCATCACCACCTCATCATCGCGTAACTCGCAAAGTCAAGGTACATATTGTGATCTTTCTTCCTTTTGCAATCATCAATACTTGCCAATACTTGTTCTTCTCTTGTAGCCGAAAGTCATATCGGCTCTTGCTAATGATAAACATTTTCCAATGCCTCAATTATCTTCAAGTCCTCAAGCTCCATTATTTGGGCATATAAGCACTTCATGGAAAGCTTATCAAGTCTACTTTCAAACGGATCCGATCTAATGTCCATATCTGTTTTGGAGCGGCCATGCGCACCAGTTTTGTTACCTTTGCCTTACCACTGTTGTTTAGCCACTGGATGTAGTATGGATGTGGATGTGGTTTGGTGCTAAGTGCGAGCTTCTCCACCATCTCACTGCTAGCCAAGTTGTTGCAGCTACCTCCATCAGTAATCATGCGGCAAGAACGCTCTTTAATGACACACTTGGTTTGAAACAACGTGTGTCACTGATTTTGCTCTGCCTTCTCCATTTCTGCACTGAGCACACGCTGTACAATGAGGCTCTCATAGCGCTCTGCATCATGAGCACCAATATGCTCTTCTGGATGCTCCTCTTTATCTGCATGGTCAGCTGCAAGTAAAGCAAGTGTATCCTCATCGAAATCACTAGCAGATGAATACTCACCATCATCTTTGACTACCAAAACATGCTTGCTAGGACAGTCACGTTGCACATGCCCAAAGCCCTTGCAGCGATGACACTGTACGTCTCTTGTTCTGCTCAAGGATGCAATTGAAGAAGCGCTTGCGGCTGGCTCTTGGGCAGTCTTGGTCGCTGAACTAGGAGGAGGAACACGTGGCTTGTCGCTGGGTGGAGAAGGTGCTAATCGACTTGGTGTGGAAGATATGGAAGTAGTACGTCCGGCCAGAGGAGTAGTCGTGCATGGCTGCCATGATGTAGATTTTCCTGCAGAAAAATTAGCCTTGGCACTAGCACGTCGTCCCTGCACTTCCCTTTCAGCTTTACAAGCAAGATGAAACAAACGGGTTATGTTAGTGTATTCCTTGTAAGCCAGGATGTCCAGTATCTCTCTATTTAATCCACTCAAAATTTTAGCCATAGCAGGTTCCTCATCCTCCTCTATGTTACAACGCAACATACTCATTTGCAATTCCTGATAATATTCTTCTACACTTTTAGCGCCCTGTCTCAATTGTTGCAACCTATTTA
The DNA here is from genome assembly GCA_008326285.1 of Oryza officinalis. NCBI lineage: Eukaryota > Viridiplantae > Streptophyta > Magnoliopsida > Poales > Poaceae > Oryza > Oryza officinalis. The sequence goes on along the minus strand of BDMV01000004.1, from coordinate 9,004,116 downwards.
ATAGGTCACGTGCATAGTAAGAAGGAATAAATCTAGCCCGCATGACCCATTTCAAAGCATCCCAAGTCTGTGGCATGTTATTAGGATTTTTCTTGCCATGTTGCATCCACCAAACAGAAACAAAATCAGTGAACTCACTGGTAACCTGTTTATCCTCATGGAACTCATGACATGAAAACTTTTGATCAATAGCAATTTCTCAAGTAATGTGTGCATCAGGATCATATTTACCATCAAAAGGAGGTTCTTAAATTTGATTTGAGTTAAAGCATCATCATTATTGCGTACCTCACATCGACGGTGTCCTCCCAAACCTCTACGATTGTGACGTAGCCGTCGATGATCACGAGCGTCTCGATCATCCTGTTCAGTGTCAGTAGTATAACCATCATCCAAATTATCATCGACGTGTGCTTACTTGCTTCCAAATCTGAAATCAACGAATTAATTGCCTCACCATTGGTTGCCTATGCTTTGGTATGCAAAGATACTTTGGTTTCACTTGACGATATGCCGCTTTTTTTGCCTCCTGCTGTTGCTAACATTTTGTAGGAGTATTCTGATGTCTTTCCAACTGCATTACCACCGGGGCTGCCACCACTTCGAGGGATTGAGCACTAGATTGATCTCATTCTTGGTGCTTCATTGCCCAACCGTGCGACATACAGGACAAACCCGAAAGAAACTAAGGAGATTTAGCGCCAAGTACAAGAACTACTCCACAAAGGGTATGTGCGTGAGTCTTTTAGTTCTTGTGTTGTTCCAGTTATTCTCGTGCCTAAGAAAGATGGATCATGGCATATGTGTGTTGATTGTAGAGTGATAAACAATATCACCATTCGATATTGTCACCCCATTCCACGTTTAGATGACATGCTTGATGAATTGAGTGGTGCTGTTGATTTGCGTAGTGGATACCACCAGATTGGCATGAAGTTGGGAGATGAATGGAAAACTGCTTTCAAAACTAAGTTTGGTTTATATGAGTGGTTAGTTATGCCTTTTGGATTAACTAATGCACCTAGTACTTTCATGTGATTAATGAACGAGGTTTTTGCGTGCCTTCATTGAAAAATTTGTGGTTGTATACTTTGATGATATATTGATTTATAGCAAGTCTATGGATGAACATCTTGATCATTGACGTTTATTTGGTAACCTTGAGAAGTGCACCTTTTGCATGGATCGAGTTTCTTTTTTTGGCTATGTTGTCACTCTGAAGGGAATTGAGGTTGATCAAACCAACGTGGAAGCTATACAAGGGTGGCCTATTCCACACATCACACAAGTGTGAAGTTTTTTAGTACTTGCTGGTTTTTATCGCCGCTTTGTGAAGGATTTCAGCACCATTGCTGTGCCATTCAATGAGCTTACGAAGAAGGGAGTGCCTTTCTGATAAACCCTAAACTCTACTTGATACACTCAGGGATCTGGTTGTCCCAATCTTTCGGTGAGTTGATGATAACTACGATTTGGGACAAACATTGACGACCCGACTACAACCATACGAGACGTTGTTGTGTTGCTCCTTAGCGATCGATACACCTCTCCGTGGGTTGTTGATCTTGCCGGTGCAGATCAACCTTATTCCTGCATGCAAATCGAAGAAACAGGCAAGAACAAGATAAAAGCAATCTGAATTGCAAATAGGAATTGAATACAAATAATAAGATGAGGTTCCGTAATGATTAAACCGGCGATCTAACCGATCACGGGATTACACGACAAAGTAACGAAGCTAAACTTTAATCTAAACAAAACCCGAGAAACCCTGAAGTGGTACCTAGCTATTTAAAGGGGAGGGAGGACCACCAAGGGGGTTCCTAGGTCGTGCACCACAAGGTTGGGGCGCACCCCACATGGGCCCAACCTGGGCCAGGATAGCAGATAAAGTTGCATGCCCATAGGCCTATTATAGATGACGTAGCACCTTGTTTCTGTGATTGTGGCCAACTAGGATTGAATTTGGAGTTGAAGCTAGATTCATTGGAAAGAGGACTCCAAGAGCTTTCCATCAAGTACTCATGGGTCAAAAAGAAAGCTCGTATGCATATTTGGCGGCCATTTGAAATCAGCACTGTAGCAGGTGGCCGAATTGGATTACAGAACTTTAACAACTTCTTGACATCTTCTTGTTGAGATATGATGTGAGCAATGGTTGTATCAATAATAGCCATGGTCACATCATCCACCCCTTCTTCACAAAAAACTGTCCTCGGTTTTTCCATATGGTGCTCTTCGCGTAGTCTATTTAAAACAACCTGTTTCTTCCAATCAAAACTAGAGAAATTCGAAGTAGCATGATTAGCAATAACATGTCTCTCTAACTTGAAATTTTTATCCACCGATACAGAAGGTTCTAAATCTGAGCATATGTAAACTTTATGCACCAAATATATTCCTCTATTATTATATTGCGCAAATATATGGAATATAGTTTTAGTTGGACATGTCAAATCAATAACAAGTAATTTCTCCTTTAAATTATCGAGCTCAAAGAAGTCATCATGATGAGGACATCAACGCGATCGATACATCCACGCCTACATAATGACAATAGATTTCTGGTCCAATTACTAGCGCTCGTGCACGCCAAATAAACTGCCAGGTGAGTTTGTTCTTATCTTCATGTCCATCTTATTTAGACCATGGAAACGTTTGCACTCTTGTTTTGGTTAGGAATGATGGACAGGACCCTAAAGGAAACATATTCGCGCGAGCTGGATTTGGACTGCAGAACAGCACCGACTAGTGACGACCACCATGACATCATACGGACTCTGTTTTGGGCGTGCAAGTACTTCATGGAAAGCTTATCATGTCTACTTTCAAATGGATCCAGCCTCATATACATATCTGTTCTGAAACGGCCGTAATCTTCGTTTTACTACCGTGTCCTTTTCTGTCAAAGGTGCTGCGTCACCTTATTTGGACCCAATGGGCTGTGTATCAAGTTGGGTCCACTAGGGACGCATCCTAGGGTAAGGGGATGACCCCAACACCCCTTTAAATAGCTAGGCACCCCTTCAGGGTTTCTTGGGTTTTAGATTAAAGTTTAGCTTCGCAACTTTGCCATGTAATCCTGTGATCGGTTAGATCGCCGGTTTGCTCGTTACGGAACCCCACCTTTGATACTTTTGTTGATTCAATCCTACAACATTAATCCGCAAATTGAGTTGCTTGTTCATTTTGTTCTTGTTAGTTCTCGATTGCTTGCAGGAACAAATACCCTCGTGGTTGGGCTGACCGTGCATCCGTCGAGATTCACGACTGCCTCTAGAGTTGGTGTAATGATTGCTAAAGCGCAACGTCCCTGGACAGTTGTAGTCGCATCACCAACGTCGCTCCATCCAATCGACTTATCCTCTCATCAAAAGATCGGGACACCTTTGCGCACATCACATCAAATAGAACATAGCCCAAAGTACTTAAAGAAGATATGAATTCACGTTGCTCTAGTCCATTAGCAATGTAACATGCTTAAAATTAACACATAAAGAACTAACACTAGAAATAGCATGTTCATTCACTAGTTGTGGCATTGTGTTGGCGCAGAATTTTGACCCACCCTCGTGTCAGAGCGGGTTCCACGTTACCACGGCGGCCTGGGAGATCCGCTTAACTCCAGTGCAGGTCCAATGGCTTGCCTAAATGTATGTAGGCCGTGTCAGTTGATTTGATCTGCAATCAGCAAGAATAAACAAGTAAACCATGTTAGCAAACGATGGCCGATCGGCCAGTAGGCCGATGTCGCATCGTGAAGGCCCAGCCGATAAGGCAAGACTGTATCAGCCTAAATGAGGTTATAATGAAATAAGATTAATATACAGATCTAATCTCATCGGCCTTCATCAATATGTTTATGTCAGTTTGACGACATCGGCCGATGAGAGACGTGTAAAGTGAATGCACTAGCTAATACTCTAGTGTAAACTTGTACGAACCGATCGGCCAATATAAATGTACTGATCACAGAAAAATCCTGAGAACAATCTGAGGCAAATACATCTATATCTGTTGATCCACTCATACAAGTGGCAAATACATACAAAAACATAAAGTAATCACATGTATTAGGTAAGACCGGCTGAAACCCCGGCACTCAAAACACGACTAAGGTCGATAGCAACCCAAAGTGTGAATCGAGAATTAACACAAAGACAATCAAGCCGTCGATCGCTTTTGGGGATGGTAGATGCCTTGAAGAATCGAGATAAGCAAACTAATTCGACCATCGTCGGCAACAAACCCTAAAACAAGTTTACCGCTGGCGAGATAGAATTGGGATGCCATGTCAAGATCATCCAAGACATGATAAACGATGATCACGTCGCCAGGGCTTAACGTGTCTAAGACGACACGCTAGCCCTGACAACGTATATCGTTGGGTACGAGTTCTTACCTCTTCTCTGGGGAAGCAAGAACTCGCCGAAAATCAACCTCTTGCGAGGGTGGCGATGCGCCGAAAGTAGATTGAACTGTAATATTTTTGGTTGTTGAATTGAGAGAGTTTCTAGGTACAAACTATCGGGATATTTATACCCGTAATTTACAACATTGTCCATGTAGGACACGATTTTAACTATAACTAGCAAACAAGTCCTCATGGCGGACTCTTGCCATAGATTAGATCGAAACTAATTTAACCTCCTAATTAAGAGATACAATTGCCTAAAATCGAGCCTTATCCCTTACTTGGCAATCTCCTTTGAAGCTTGACTCAAGCCCAAACCGAGCCCACTCTGCCTCCATCGGCTTCCTGCTTCCATCAGCCGATGGCCGCATTGAACCCACATCGGCCGATACGGTCCCTCTGCTGGCGCTCCACTTGGTCCGACGCACCGCTGAGTCCAATACAGAACTTGGTCTGATACTCGGCTTGGTTCGATAGCGTAGCCGATCCGACTCGAATTAGTCATTCTCTGCGTCGGTTTTCTCTTTCTTCTTCAAATAGATTACGAAAATCTGGTGTTAACACATGCCCCTCAATTCCGCTTAATTATATAATGTGGCGGAATTAGCTCCAAAGAACCTCATCGATCTCATTGCTAGGGTTTACCCAAAATCCACGCAGATCCAGATTCACAGCTTTCCGCCGCTAATCTCCGCGCACAGCTTCTCACAGCCATCTACGCCTTTCAACTCCGGCGATTCCTTAGCGTCTTCTCGACGGCGACTCCCTCAACAGCGACCTCTTCAACAGCATCCATGGCGACTTTACCGTTCTATGTCTCCGAGATCCCTGAGGTAAACCAATCCTTCCTCAAAGTTGCATTTTCATTTTTCCGCCGAGACTTTTCAAACTAGGCTTTCTGCTCTTGCCCCCCGTGTCTCATTTTTCTATTACTCTCCATACGTCGTAGGTCTTCAAGAACCAGATTCTAATCCCCACAAATGACAAGTCGCACCGATTTCTCCTGGGTCCCATGAGCAACCCTGATCCTTCTTGGTTGATAAATGCGGAGTCGAACAGAGTCCCCTTTAAACAAGCAAAACCCAGAGTCCCCTCGTGGAAACACACCTTCAGATCTTAGCCATCAAAGCTCAATGGATACAGGACCTAGTACAAAACAATTGCTGCAGCCAAACAAGTCCACTGGGATGAGATTGGAATCGACCAATGCCTTGCTCTGTCCTTAGCCGATACCAAAAAGAATGAACCCCTTATGTCGGCTGCCACTTATTTCTGGTCCAATACCTTGAATGCTTTTCTGTTTCGGCAAGGTCCGATGACCCCTACATTGATAGACATCAAGATGCTGACAGGCCTGGACATCCTCTCCGAAATCAACCCCTTCAACCTCCTTATCAACAGCAGCCACAAATTGAAGACCAAAAAGATTAGGGGCTGGTCTGGATATATCTCTGAACATATGTAGCAAGGGTCTGTCTCAGATAGGGAACATGTTGCTTTTCTGACCTTATGGCTCGAGAGATATGTCTTCTACGGATCAACCTGTGGTCCCACTCTGAATTGCCAACATCTAGCTCAGGCCCTAGTCGAGAAGAAAAAATTTCCACTTGCCGATACCTCCTAGGGGCTGTCTATTGGCTACTTCACTCTGCCACCCAAGATTTGATGCTGAATCGGACAGTGGCTCACGGAGGTCCATGGTGGTTTGTTCAACTGTGGTTAACCATTTACACCAACACCATGGTCAATCGGCCTCCATTATCACACTCAGTCTTCCCATCAGACTACAGCGATAACGAAGATCCCTCATCTAGAAGGTGTATGTCTTTTGGAGAAGCGGCCTCAGTTCATCCTGGAACTGACCAATCGGCCGAAGAGACGTCTGCATGGTTTGTCCGATTCTACACCGCTCCACCATCAGTCAAGATGGATATATTTGTCTACCCCACAGACTCCGACTTTGAGCTCCGTCCTGATCTGAACTTGGGTCTGCTAAATGATGATATCAACTCAAGGGAAGTCTTCATGATCGGTGTTACCCCATGCCTGCTCCCAGTGGGCATATTCCAAGGTAGAAGCACCAGCTTATCATATGAATTCTATAATCCAATGGTGGCTGCCAGACAATGTGGGCTTGGACAGCTTCCTGTCAGCTTGCACTTCCATCGGCTATTAGAGAGCAGGGGCATGGTCTCATCGGTGCTGATTATGAACAAAGTCTTGGAGACCAAAATTCCAACCTTGGGTGACTGCGACCGATTGTGGTTGAGTGCCTTCATTCATATTAGCTTCCAAACATGGTGGCACGAGTGGGCACTCATATCTTCCATCAATCGGCCAGATTTTACTTAACAGAGCTTATCGATAATATCAGCCCTCAAGTTCCTGACGCCCCAGTTCCAAGTGTCAGCAACAGCGGGCAAAGAATAACTTATGTTCTAGTCCTGGCTCCATTAGGGAAAACAGTCATGGAATCAACTATCGGCCTTACTGCTCCAAAAGTGTCATCACTGCTCCAAGGGCCGATAATCAGAGAAACCACCAAGAGGAAGGCACCGGCCAAGGACAAAGCTCGAAAAACCCGGCAAAAAGTCTAAGACCGACGATCAGGCTGATCTCGACAAGCTGGACCCCTCCGTAGAAGAATTCCTAGACGACCAAGTGATGGAAGAGGAAGTCGATGCAGCAGCTGCTGATATGCTTGAAGATCAAAATCCATCGACGACCAATATTGAAGAGCCATCGGCCAAACCAACCGAAGAGCCATTGGTCGATAAACCAACTGAGGATCCATCGGCCACAACTACTGCAGAACCACCGGCCGATGATCAATCTGACGCCGCCCAACCCAAGAGAACTAGACACGCAATCCACAAGGTTAGGGTAATCTTCCTCATCTATTTCTTGAATTCCATTTCACTGGTCTATTATAACTTAATTTTTGCAGGTCATTGCGTCATCCCTACTTAAGGACAGAACTCAATCGGTCCCATTACCAAGGACAAAGAAATCTACTTTGAAGAAACGCGAACAAGCCAAGGCCCGATTGAGAACTCCATCTCCTTCTCCACCACCTTCTCCAGTTGCCTCGGTAAGCGCTGATCTTCTTGCCTCATATTTCTTGCTAATAACGTATCCCTGATCATTGCATTTTTGCCTTTTTCTTTAGCCACAAGCTCCATCGCCTGCACCACATCGGCCAACCTCTTTGCCTGCCGTTTCAGAACAACAGAAAGAGGTCGATGTGACCACAGCCGATGTATCATCACAGGTAAACTAGACCACTTTGAATCTCTTGCCGATTTTACTTTGACTGAGTTAACCATGTCTTATTTTGATGATTGCAGACTTTAGCCGATATGTTTGCTTTTAATATTGGGCAATTTCTTAATGATGAAGACAAAGAGCCACCCAGCACAACCAAGCCGTCAATTTCTGAAGAACTAAAAGGCCAGCTGTCTGACATCGCCAATCGGTTGGAGGCATCTATAGAATCCCTGGTGGAGAGTTGCAACCCGATCAGGAGCAGAGTACAAGAAATCCAAGATCAATTGCCTGAAGAACTGATGGAAATATTGACACCAGCCATATTCCTGGAGCAATACCACTTCAAGCTTCACAAGGCCAAAGAAAGAATTGCAGAGAGGCGGGAGCGTGAGGGCTTGGAATCGGCCGTATCTGCCAGCAAAGCTCAAGTAAATTTTGACAAAGCTAAACTGGACGAGCTGGTCGTTGAGCCGATTGCCTTGAATAAAAAGCTTGAAGAACTCTGCCGCCTTGAAGCAGACCTGTTAATGAAGCTAGAAGCAGCTCGTGAAGAAATCAAAGAAGTCGAAGTCAAGATTGTTGCCTCCCAAAAAGCGATAGAAGACCAAACGACAAAGCTGAAAGCATCGACCAAGTATCTTGCAACCCTGAGTAGGACGTTGAAACCAATTCCAGGGTCATCGGCCGATGATGCTCAAACAGTAGATGATATTGATCAAATCCGTCGCAAGGCCATTGCAGCTATCCAGAACTTCATAAACTGATGTAACATACTTTTATTTTCTCCTTGTAAAAAGTTAACCTCGTCTTTGAGTAATATATATCTCATCGGCCAATCAGCCGAATATGATCTGAAAAAGTTCATCTGAAAAATCCATCCAAAAAAATTTTAATGTCCATAAATTTGTAATCCATTCGATATGCATTTGAAGAATTGCTGAGTATACATATGCCCCCCAAATTTTGGAATATGAGGGCTCATGTTGTAAAATTTGAACTAAGGGCGATAGTATATATCGGCCATCTAAAGGCAATGTATAGCACATCGGCTATTATCATCAACCGGCTAGCAAGCCGATCATGAGTCGATCCAAATGCTTGGGTAATATTTCTTTAAATATTTTCCATTAAGTGCTCTGCCAAAAACCTCTTCGTCTAAACCTTTTAATAAATATGCATTGTGAGGAACACATCGATGAATCTGAGAAAGACCTTCCCAATTAGGCGACCACTTGCCGAATCTGTTGTCTCTGGAACCAATCGACAATATCAATTTCCAAACAAGATCCCCTTCCTCAAATGATTTGGCTACAACTTTTTTGTTATAATGACGAGCAACTCGATCTTTATCTCGCTTGATTTTTTCCAAAGCCTACAATCGTACGTGTGCCAAATCATCCAACTCATCAACCATGAGATTGTGGTACTCATCGGCTGTCAAGTTGTCTTGCAATGCAATCCTTCTTGAGCCGATGTTGGTTTTCCACGGCATCACAGCTTCATGCCCATAAACCAACTGATAAGGCGGCACTTGAGTTGCACCATGACAAGCCATCCGATACGCCCAAAGAGAATCAGCCAACGTTGTATGCCATCGTCTTGGCTGTTCATCAATCTTCCTCTTGATCAACTTGATTAAACTCTTGTTAGAAGCTTCTGCCTACCCGTTAGCTTGCGCGTAATATGGAGAAGAATTCAACAGTTTGATGCCCATGCTGTCAGCAAACTCAACAAACTCATCGGACACGAAAATTGATCCCTGATTTGTAGTCAATGTTTGTGGAAGTCCAAATCGATATATAATATGCTCCTTAACAAACTGAATGGCATCCTTGGAATCAACCTTCTTAAAAGGGACGGCCTCAACCCACTTCGTGAAGTAATCTGTAGCCACTAAAATGTACTTGTGCCCTTTGCTTGATGGTGGATTAATCTGTCCGATCATGTCTATACCCCATCCACGAAACGGCCACGACTTTATGATTGGATGCATAGCCGACGCCGGTGCTCTCTGAATTGCTCCAAACTTCTGACAATCTTGACATCCCTTATAGTACTTGAAACAATCCTCCAGCATTGTCGGCTAAAAATATCCAACACGTTTCAAAAGCCATCTCATTTTATGGGCCGATTGATGTGTTCCAGAAATTCCTTCGTGAACCTCGCTCATGACAACTTTGGCCTCTTCTAGGCTCAAATACCTTAGCAAGACACCATCAATCGTCCGATAGTATAGATCATCATTGAGCAAGACATAATGTAGAACTTTATTCTTCATCTTTCGTGACGCCGATTGAGAAGGATTTCTCAAGTACTCGATGATAGCGAACCTCCAATCATTGGCATCCACGGTGGCGATTTTAACCTCAACATCTTTCACCATCGGCCTTTATCCTGATGCTCCCTGAGCTAAATCATTGGCTTCGAAGTTTTGCTTCCGGGGTATATGCCTCATCGTCACAATCTTGAAAGCTTTTAACAATTCCTTGCACTCTTCATTGTAGACCTTTAGAATATCATGCCTGCACTCATACTCCCCAGAAAGCTGATTAATCACCAACTGTGAATCGCCAATAATTTCTACAGAATCGGCCTCGACTTCTTGCAATAACTGCAAACCCTTGAGAGCAGCTTCGTATTCTGCTTGGTTGTTAGTATAATAAGACTTGATAGTAAACGCAAACTCGAAGCTTGCCCCCCGAGGGGATATGATGACTAGACCGATACCGCATCCATGTCTGCAAACAGATCCATCAAAATACAGTGTCCATGGCACAATATCTGAATATGTGATTGAATCATCTCGATGTTGAACAATGAAATCGGCCAGGGCTTGTCCTTTGATCGCTTTTGCCGATTTATACCTGAGGTCAAACTCTAACAAGGCAAAAATCCACTTCCCAATTCTCCCTTTCAACACAGGGGCCGATAGCATATATTTCATCACATCAGCCTTACTTACCACAATGAAATCATTGGAAAGTAAATAATGCCTCAATTTAGTACATGAAAAATATAAGCATAAACATAACTTCTCCACTGGCGTGTACCTTATTTCAGCATCCAACAATCTTCTGCTGAGATAGAAAATAGCTATTTCTTTGCCATCGATTTCCTGAACCAAAACGGAGCCGATAGACCTCTCATCGGCTGACAGGTACAACTTGAATGGAACTCCCTTCTGTGGAGGAATTAAAATTGGTGGGGAACTCAGATATTCCTTGATATTGTCCAACGCCTTTTGCTTTTTATCACTCCATACCCCAACCTCTCGTGTACGGGTTTCTTCTGCTTGATCGGCCGATGCGCCTGTTTGCTTGAACTGCCCTAGTAAGATTCTTCCGTGCCGTTGCATGCAAGACATTCTTGCATCGTCGGCAACCTCATCCCTTCGTTGCAACAAAATCGAAAGAACTCGCACTCCTAATGAGGATCATAGAATTTATCTTGATCAGAATAGTCTTGTGCTTGCTCTTCACGCCTCCACTGTTATTTCTTGATGAGGCCTTCTGAAGTTTGATGGGGTCGCTTCTTGGTCCGATAGGCATCGCTATCGGCCCTGTCAGCCCGCACCATGTTAACTGGGAATGGGTGTCCATCGATCTTCATCGGCCTTTTGGCTTCATCAAGCTTGATCCTGCCCTGTTCGATGGCCGACTGTATTTGTTGTCGAAAGATTTTGCATTCGTTTGTACGGTGAGAGTACGAATATTTTCTTCTGAAATATCGCTCTGCTTGGACATCTTGAAGTGAACTTGTTGACGGTGTGAAGCATGTGTTCTTCTTTGTCCCACTGGGCGTGCCAAAAGTATGTTGGCGCAGAATTTCGACCCACCTCGTGTCAGAGCGGGTTCCACGTTACCACAGCGGCCTAGGAGATCTGCTTAACTCTAGTGCTGGTCCAATGGCTTGCCTAAGTGTATGTAGGGCGTGCCAGTTGATTTGATCTGCAATCAACAAGAATAAACAAGTAAACCATGTTAGCAAACGATGGCCGATCGGCCAGTAGGCCGATGTCGCATCGTGAAGGCCAAGCCGATAAGGCAAGACTGTATCGGCCTACTTGAGGTTATAATGAAATACGATTAATATACAGATCTAATCTCATCGGCCTTCATCAATATGTTTGTGTCAGTTGGACGACATCGGCCGATGAGAGACATGTAAAGTGAATGCACTAGCTAATACTCTAGTGTAAACTTGTACGAACCGATCGGCCAATATAAATGTACTGATCACAGAAAAATCCTGAGAACAATCTTTGACAAATACATCTATATCTGTCGATCCACTCATACAAGTGACAAATACATACAAAAACATAAAGTAATCACATGTATTAGGTAAGACCGGCTGAAACCCCGGCACTATCCTTAATTACGGTCGAAAACAGGCTTTGAATTAGATCTCAAAACACGACTAAGGTCGATAGCAACCCAAAGTGTGAATCGAGAATTAACACAAAGACAATCAAGCCGTCGATCGCTTTTGGGGATGGTAGATGCCTTAAAGGATCTAGATAAGCAAACTAATTGGACCATCATCGGCAAAAAATCCTAAAACAGTTTACCAATGGCGAGATAGAATTGGGATGCCATGTCAAGATCATCCAAGACATGATAAACGATGATCACGTCGCCAGGGCTTAACGTGTCTAAAACGACACGCTAGCCCCGACAACGTATATCGTCGGGTACGAGTTCTTACCTCTGCTCTGGGGAAGTAAGAACTCACCGAAAATCAACCTCTTGCGAGGGTGGCGATGCGCCGAAAGTAGATTGAACTGTAATGTTTTTGGTTGTTGAATTGAGGGAGTTTCTAGGTACAAACTACCGGGATATTTATACCCGTAATTTACAACATTGTCCATGTAGGACACGATTTTATCTATAACTAACAAACAAGTCCTCATGGCGGACTCTTTAATTTCCTAATTTAACTTCCTAATTAAGAGATACAATTGCCTAAAATCGGGCCTTATCCCTTACTTGGCAATCTCCTTTGAAGCTTGACTCAAGCCTAAACCGAGCCCACTCTGCCTCCATCGGCTTCCTGCTTCCATCAGCCTATGGACGCATTGAACCCACATCGGTCGATACGGTCCCTCTGTTGACGCTCCACTTGGTCCGACGCACCGCTGAGTCCAATACAGAACTTGGTCCGATACTCGGCTTGGTCTGATAGCGTAGCCGTTCCAACTCGAATTACTCCTTCTCTGCGTCAATTTTCTCTTTCTTCTCCGAATAGGTTACGAAAATCTAGTGTTAACACAGTGATATAAGTGAAGCATTATCACATAACTCTTCTTTATCACAAGGAACAACAAACAAATCAACTTGTGACAAAGGAATATCAGTAATTGGTTCCACTAATGTTTGCTCTACTATAGCATGGAAAGTGGACATGTGTAGCTCAACTTGAAAATACTCACCTCCATTTATCTCAACACCATTTAATTTACTTTTGATGCTTTCTTCAGAAGCAAAAACCACAGTGTAATAAACAAGCAAGCATGTCCTGAATTTCTTTATTAAGCCAACGTAAAAACCTCAATTCTGTAGCTTATTCGCATTCATCTAAACCACAGTGTAATAAACAAGCATACATATCATGGTAGTATGAAGTAACAGTTCTAGTATCTTATTTTAAACATTGTAGTTTGTTGAGCAGAATATCATCATAATATATGGGAACATAAACATCTCGCAAATATCGTTTCAGGCCTTTCCATGTTTGTGGTATTTTGTTATGCCTACAAAGATGTTTCCATTCATAAGAAGCATTTTTTCACTAAAATATTAGAGGCACACATAACCATTTGTTTCTCAGACAAATCATGCTTTATAAATTCTCTATCAATCGCTAGCTCCCATTTAATGTAAGCATGAGGATCATAATTTCCTTCAAAATATGGTAGCGCAGATTTTATATTGGTTAGAACGTCACTTACCTCAAATGTATCATGTTGATCATTCCTCATGTCTCGACGAAGATGTCGACGTTGAGCACAATTATCTTCAATTGTCTTACGTATCCCTGCCATAGTTAATAGAAAACAAGAAACATGCACAAAAATATGCATGTTCCTATTAACTACTAGGTAGTGGAGGCTCAAAAGACACACACTCAGGCATTTACCCAAACTCTTACAAGTTCTTACCAATGCAAGCGGAAAGGTGACCACATCGACTCAACCTAGACCCAATGGAGGTTGGATGTATTGATGCCTTGGCAAACACTTGCTGTACGGCTACAATCAAATCTGTGAAGCTTTGGATAGGCTTAAATATGTAGCAAAGTAATAGCAAATGCTCAAATCAGAGAATACAAAGTTGAATAATTGTTTAAAGTCAGTACCGTGCTGGTCCTAGGCTAGAACGTACTAGAGACATTAGTCTAGACACAAGCAATACCACAAGATATCACTAGGAAGAACTCAAGCACAACTCTGATATACAAAAGCAAACTCAAAGATAACAGTTGATTTTTTCTTTTCTTTCTTTCTTTCTTTCGTCTTCTTCTTTTCTTTCTTTTTTTTGTGCGGCTCTTGTTTTCTTTTTTAAGCATCTTTCTGCCTTTTTTTTCTTTTTTTTCTTTTTTTTGCAAAAACAACTCAAGGACTTGAATGCAAGATTACAGGGACTCAAATGTAAATATAAAAATTACAGCGACTCAACTGCAAAAGTGCAAACCTTAAAATTTGATCTACACAAAAATGGAATGCTCTCATCCCATAGATTCTGTTTTTGCAAAAAGGTCTCGAATCTGACACCAAAATTTTTTTTACAAGGTGTAGCAATTCACGGTATGAGAGAGGAAACAACCGTATGGTGGGGAGGTGAAGTGGGAACCGTGCGGTGGGGAGGGTGGCGGGAAAACCGGTAGCATTAGGGATTTGGATTTGGTGGAGATAAAAACTGAAACATATTTTCAACAGATCCAATCTACTATTTTTTTTGCAAACCGATCTACTAACTTCTTTTCCCTCCTCAGATCCAATCTACTATTTTTTCCCAAACCGATCTACTAACTTCTTCTCCCTTCTCCTCTCGACACAATCACAGCTAAAACAGAACACGACTAAGTCTCGGGAAAACCTAGATGCAATTCCACAACTCCAAAACCAACCGACAGAAAATGCTCAAAACAAGAAAAATGGAACCCTACCGGCAACACGATTCCGTTTTCGAAGATCTCGACGGCAACGAAGACACGGTGGCAATGGTGGTACTAAACGTGACCAGAACTCAAAACTCTAAATGGACTAGATGCTAAGACCAGCAACACGACACGGTGATGCAACACAAAACTCAACAATGAAAAAACTGAAAAGAACAATGCAATGGCACAAAGATGGCTAGATAATGGATGCGATTTTTTTGTATGGCTATTTTCTGGTTATAAGTAGATAAACAACTCACCGAGCAACGAAAGCTCTGATACCACTTGATAAACCCTGAGCTCCACTCGATATGCTCAGGGATCTGCTTGTCCTAATCTTTTGGTGGGTTGGTGATAACTACGATTTGAGAGAAACGTTGTCGATCTGACTACAACCGTACAAGACGTTGTTGTGTTGCGCCTTAGCGATCGATACACCATGGGTTGTTGATCTTGCCGATGCAGATCAACCTTATTCCTGCGAGCAAATCGCAGAAACAAGCAAGAACAAGATAAAAGCAATCTGAATTGCAAATAGTAATTAAAGATCACGATAAGTTGGGGTTCCGAAGAAAACAAACGGGCGGTCTAACCGACACGCGCGCTGCAAGCAAGTAGCAATGGCTAAACTTTAATCTAAACAAAACCCGAGAAACCCTAAAGGGATACTGTTAACGACCAAATTTGGTAAATCAAGTATTGGATTTGAAGATAGAATCGAAGCGGATTTGGAGGGAGCTGGCGGTTACCAAAACAGAGCAAGAATTGGTTGGTGATCGAATCGGCTATGGTGTATCGGCTGGTGACCGAGTCGGCTATCGTGACCATCGGCCGAGACAGAGTCGGACAAGGATAGCCGATGTAGCCGATTACGACGAGAGGATAACAGAGTCTTTGTCGGGTTCGGTTGGTGAGCTTCATAAGGATTCCCACATACGGATTGGGTCCGAAGAAGGGAATTGTATCTATTACTTAGGATATAATGTTAGTTTCCTAATAGATACTGTCGGTTAGAGTTTGTATTAGGGAATTGTCTTTGATATGAGTTGTAATAGAGATAAGAGTTGTGTCCGATAAGGACGTATTGTGTAATTCTGGGTATAAATTAAACCCAGGTTCGTGTAAAGAAAAAAACGAATCAATACAACTACTTCGGCGTATCGCCACCTTTACTCTTTCACTGTTTTTCGACGAGTTCTTGCTTTCGAGTTGGGCAGCATCGGCTTCGATCTCCGGCAAGAGGTAAAACTTGTTATGGCGGCTTGCGCTCTCGGGATCAGTGCTTCCATCTTTATGACACTTTGATCCTGTTTGTGTGAATCGTCGAGTTATCATATATATTGTATAATCTGAATTGATATCAATATATAACCTAGATCGGTTGATGTCTGTTTCACAGAAAAGCAACCAATAGGGTTATATATCGCTGTTGATCTAGATTATATAATATATCTACCATCTCGAAAAGGTTTTCATCGACTTGATCACCTTGACATTATGTTTCTTTACATATTTGGTGCTGCATCAGTTAGGTTTGACCTACTAAATCATGTTTAGAACCATAGTTTCTAGCCTGTCTATGATTGCTAATAGAGATAGCGTCGGGGTTTCGGCCGATCTTACCTGGTTTAATTATCTTGTTGTCTTGATATATTAAATCTGCCCTTTATATCGAGATATTAACTTAGTAAAATATATTGAGCTTGTTGTCAAATCTGGTTAGGATCATCTTAACATTAGTTTGACGAGTTGTTTAATATATTTTGTTCATGATAATATCTCTGTATAAAGTAGTATCGGAGTACTAGCCGATACATGTTAGATTTACCCAATCGGCTATGCTATGAACTTGTATAATCTATGCTTTATAATATATTTAGGCATAAGTGATTTATACTGTCTCGGCGCCCTGTCCGATCTATCCCAATCACTTGGTTTAAACATATTTTGAGACTTAGATTATATTTTGTTAATATCTACAGCCGATTGAGTAGGTTTAGCTTTATCTTGCTTTGTCTGTTATAGCCGATTTAATGCATCTTGCATCGGCTCAATGCTCAATGATATGTCATCGGTAAGCTAGCCGATCGGCTATCATTGGTGGATTTAACTACGTTTTCTTTCTTTGTTTCTTATTGGTTGCAGGATCAAACCAATTGGTACGCCTAGAATCCAAAAGAAGTCTTTGGACCTGCACTGGAGTTAAGCAGATCTCCCAGGCCAGTGTGTGTTTTTTGCATCAACACGCTTTTGGCACGCCCAGTGGGACCCGAAGAATTTTCATCATGATAGACTTCAAGACAACTGACGTTGACCCAGAGAATATTATTCCAATGACAGTGGACAGGTTGACGTCGGAACAAAAGGCAGAGCTGGAGGATATAATGAACAAGCTTCAAAACCAGTACTTGCATTCTTTTGTTCAGACTAGATCGGGAACGGTGGTTCAGAGGTACAAAGTAACTTTGCCCAACAATGAAGAGCCAGAATCAAGTTCTGGAAAGGAAAAAGGGGTTAAGCAAGAAGAGTCTCCCGAAGAACCCAGGAGTTTGCAAGACCGAATTGACTATGCTGTGCATCATGCTTTGATCAACCAGTCAGGAGTGCTTGTCAATACTTTAACAAATATGATCAAGTCTGTGGTTGATGGTACTATTGCTGAATATCAAGCCAAAGGACCAATATTCTTACCAGATGGGGTCTTCCCGCAATACAGGCCGCTTATGACCAGCCAGCCAAAACCTGCCAATATAGCCCCAGGACAGCCGATGGCGTCAACATCGGCTACAGGTCAACAGGAGATACCAGCATCGGTACAGAAGCAAGTAGAGTTTAATCCTCATGTACTGGTCCGACAACAACCTCAGCATGTAGGGCAAAACATACCTCAAATATCAGCTGAGCAAGTTGCAACTATGTTCAATCCCAATCAGCCAGTTGCTCAGCCGATCTTGCATACACCAGCAAGGCAGCAAGTGCCAACCTTCCAGCAACAAGCTGCCACTACTCAATTTGTTCCTAATCAACAAGATTTTAGTGCTCCACGAATGCCTCAGACCCATGCAGGTGGCAATCTTAGTTATCAAAATCAGCTTCATTCACCACAGGTGCAATATCGGCAGAGAACGTCTCCTCAACCATATCATCAGCCGCAGTTTTATCAAGACGAGCCGATACAGCCACAGCATCAAGATGGAGCTCGGCAGAAACCTTGGGCTGATATGATAGCCGATGTGATGAGAGAACAGTTTGGATTAAAACCAAGGGATGGTGACAATCTGTATCGGCATCCATATCCAGAGTATTTTGAAAGAGTGCCATTACCAAGCCGATACAAGGTCCCAGATTTTTCAAAGTTCTCAGGACAAGATAATGTATCAACTTATGAGCATGTTAGCCGATTTTTGGCTCAATGTGGTGAAGCATCGGCTACTGATGCTTTAAGAGTCAGGCTATTCCCTTTGTCTCTGTCTGGATCGGCTTTCACATGGTTTTCATCTTTACCTTATAATTCTGTTCACAGTTGGGCCGATCTGGAAAAACAGTTTCACAAATATTTCTACAGTGGAGTTCATGAGATGAAACTATCTGATTTGACAAACATTAGACAAAAACGAGAAGAATCTGTCCAAGATTATATTCAGAGGTTTAGGGAAATCAGAAACAGATGCTACAGCTTGGCATTGACAGATTCTCAGTTAGCTGATTTAGCCTTCCAAGGTTTATTAACACCAATCAAAGAGAGGTTTTCGGCTCAAGACTTTGATAGTTTGGCTCATTTGGCCCAGAAGATAACAGCACACGAACAAAGGTTTCAAGAGGCCAATAGAGCATTCAAAAAGGTGAACTTCATTAATTCTTATGTTTCTGATTCTGAGGAAGAGGATGTTCCCGAAGTAGCAGCAGCCGAATGGGCAAGGAACAAGAAGGTGATTCCATGTCAATCGGTCAAGAGCTCTGGAAAAGAGGAGAAGTATGATTTTGATGTCAATAAAGCTAACAAAATTTTTGATCTTTTGCTTCGGGAGAAACAAATTCAGCTGCCTGCTGGTCATGTGATTCCATCGGCTGAGGAATTAGGGAGGAGGAAATACTACAAGTGGCACAATACAGGGTCTCATAGTACTAATGAATGCAAAGTGTTTCGGCAACAGATCCAGGTGGCCATTGAGCAAGGCAGGATAAAATTTGATGACTCCAAGAAGCCGATGAAGATTGATGGTAATCCTTTTCCTATCAACATGGTTCATACAAGTGGGAGGACAGCCGACAGAAAGGACAATCGGCTCAATAAGTTTGACTCTACGAGTATGATTAATAAATATCAAAAGAGATATGATTGGCAAGAAAGGCAATATTATGAGGATGATGATAGCTTTGATCTACATTGGAACTGCGAATTTTTTATATTTTGTTGGAATAAAGGCATGAGGTTACCATCGATAGAAGACTGCCCAGGTTGTGCTAATGCCGATGGAAACTATAATGGGAGTTCTAGCCGATTTCGTTTTAAAGAGGATCGTCTGATGCAAAGGAAGTTGCCTCTTCATCAGAGGTTGGGCCCAATTCATCAAGATTATTTCCAGGAGGAGGATGCTGAAGATACTTCAAGAGCTCAATGGTGTCCTTCCGGGATTTTTTCTAAAAGTCAGAAGAGAAGGGTTCAGAGGATGAGGAGCAGGGAACAATTTCATGAAGTTGAACAAGAAATCGATCATCGGCTGAAGAGAACAAAAACAAAACAGGAATGGCGTGTTAAGGGTAAAATAATACCAGCCGATGAGAGTGAAACCGATGAAGCGAGAAGGGTAGTTAAAGGAAAAGCCATTGCTTCTTCATCGGTCAACATGGTATTTGTGCTACCCGCAGAATTTGGGGCCAATCAAGACAATGCGGATATCATGGAAGAATCTTGTGCCAGATTGATGTTGTCACCAGAACAGGTTGTTTTTGAGAAACCCGAGGGAACAGAGAATCGGCACCTTAAGCCATTGTATGTCAAAGGATTTGTTAATGGCAAGCCGATATCCAAAATGTTAGTTGATGGTGGGGCTGTGAATCTAATGCCATATGCGACATTTAAGAAATTGGGAAGGAGTTCAGAGGACCTCATCAAGACTAATATGGTTCTTAAAGATTTTGGTGGCAATCCTTCAGAGGCCAAGGGAGTTCTTAATGTAGAATTGACAATCGGCAGCAAGACGGTTCCTACTACATTTTTTGTCATTGATGGGAAATGTTCATATAGCTTACTGCTTGGAAGGGATTGGATTCATGCTAATTGTTGTATTCCTTCAACCATGCATCAAAGCTTAATCCAATGGCAAGGTGACAAGATAGAGGTTGTTCCAGCCCACAGGTCAGTACACGTTGCTAATGCCGATTTATCTGTTTGGGAGATGGATGGAATTGATTGCTTATCAGGAAAAATCTGGCAAGGAGATTATCTAAAAGTGTCTGATTGTGATATACAGCCAATTGGAGATGGAGAACCCCAGTTGTTACTTTGAGGGTGTTGTGGAGGGTTCCGATTTCTATACTAAAGATGCTATAGATGATCTTGATGGTAAGCTTGGTCAGGGTTTCATGTCGGCCGATGATTTAGAAGAAGTTGACATTGGGTCAGGAGATAAGCTTAGGCCGACATTCATCAGTAAGAATCTATCATCTCAATTCAAACTTACATTATTAAAGCTTTTGAAAGAATACAGCGATTGCTTTGCTTGGGAGTATTCTGAGATGCCAGGACTTAGCCGATCGATTGTTGAACATCGGCTTCCTATCAAGCCGGGATATCGGCCATATAAACAACCACCTAGACGATGTAAAGCCGATATGTATGATGCAATTAAAGCTGAAATTACTCGTTTATATGATGCTGGTTTTATTCGTCCATGTCGATATGCTGAGTGGGTTTCTAATATAGTTCCGGTGATTAAGAAAAATGGCAAGCTTAGGGTCTGCATCGATTTCAGAGATTTAAATAAGGCTACCCCTAAGAATGAATACCCCATGCCGATTGCTGATCAATTGGTAGATGCTGCTTCAGGACATAAAATTATAAGTTTTATGGATGGAAATGCTGGATATAATCAGATTTTGATGGCAGAAGAAGACATTCACAAGACTGCTTTTAGGTGTCCTGGTGCAATCGGTTTGTATGAGTGGGTTGTCATGACTTTTGGATTGAAAAGTGCTGGGGCTACATATCAAAGAGCCATGAATTATATCTTTCATGATCTGATCGGTTTATTGGTTGAGATTTATATTGATGATGTGGTAGTGAAATCCAAGGAGGTTATTGATCATATAGCCGATCTAAGAAAAGTATTTGAGAGAACAAGGAAATATGGCTTAAAGATGAATCCTACTAAGTGTGCTTTTGGTGTATCGGCTGGACAGTTTTTAGGTTTTCTTGTGCATGAGAGAGGTATTGAAGTGCCACAAAGGAGTATTAGTGCAATACAGAGGATTCAACCTCCAGAAGACAAGAAACAGTTGTAGTCTTTGATCGGCAAGATAAATTTTATCAGAAGATTTATTTCTAATTTGTCTGGGAGATTAGAGCCTTTCACATCTTTACTCAGACTTAAAGCCGATCAGGAGTTTACATGGGAGGCAGAGCAACAGAAGGCTTTGGATAATATTAAGAAATATTTAAGTTCTCCTCCAGTTTTGGTTTCTCCACAGAAAGGGGTGCCTTTCAAATTATACTTGTCAGCCGATGAGAGGTCAATCGGCTCGATCCTAATCCAGGAGTTCGAAGGTAAAGAGAGGGTAATCTTTTATTTAAGCAGAAGACTTTTGGATGCAGAGACCAGGTATTCTTCAGTGGAGAAGTTGTGCTTATGCTTGTATTTTTCATGTGCAAAGTTGAGGCATTATTTGTTATCCAATGAATGTACTATAATTTGTACGGCCGATGTGGTTAAATATATGCTATCGGCTCCAGTATTGAAAGGAAGGGTTGGAAAGTGGATTTATGCCTTAACAGAATTCGATCTCAAGTATGAGTCACCTAAAGCTATTAAGGGGCAAGCTATAGCCGATTTTATCGTAGAACATCGTGATGATTCGATTGGCTCAGTGGATATTGCACCTTGGACGTTATTTTTTGATGGATCAGTTTGTACTCATGGTTGTGGCATCGGTTTGGTTATTATATCACCAAGAGAGGCAAGTTTTGAATTTGCTTTTACCATCAAGCCATATGTTACAAATAATCAAGCTGAGTATGAGGCAGTTCTCAAAGGTTTGCAACTTTTGAAGGAGTTTGAAGCCGATGCTATTGAAGTCATGGGTGATTCATTGTTGATAATTAGTCAACTGGCCGGAGAATATGAATGCAAGAGTGATGTATTGGTGGCTTATTATGAAAAGTGTCGGGCATTAATAGATGAGTTTCGGCTGGTGACGTTGAGATATGTTCCTCGAGAGCAGAATTTAGAGGCTAATGCTTTGGCTCAGGGGGCATCGGGATACAAGCCGATGGTGACAGATGTTGAGATGGGGATTGTTACAATTGCAGCAGATGATTGGAGATATGATGTGTTTCATTATTTGAAGAATCCTTCTCAATCGGTTTCAAGGAAATTGAGGTATAAGGCTTTGAGATATGTCTTGTTAGATGATGAATTGTATTATCGGACGATTGATGGGGTGTTGCTGAAATGTCTAAGTGCTGATCAAGCCAAAGTTGTGATGGGAGAAGTTCATGAAGGTATTTGTGGTACTCATCAATCGGCTCATAAAATGAAGTGGTTACTTCGAAGAGTTGGGTATTTTTGGCCGACAATGTTGGAGGATTGCTTCAGATATTACAAGGGATGTCGAGATTGCCAGCAATTTGGATCAATTCAGAGAGCACCAGCATCGGCTATGAATCCAATAATCAAGCCATGGCCGTTCCGAGATTGGGGAATTGATATGATCGGCCAGATCAATCCACCATCGAGTAAAGGACATAAGTATATATTGGTGGCAACCGATTATTTTACAAAGTGGGTGGAAGCAGTTCCATTGAAAAAAGTTGATTCTGGGGATGCAATTCAGTTCGTTAAAGAGCATATTATATACCGATTTGGTCTTCCACAAACAATTACAACTGATCAAGGATCTATTTTTGTGTCAGATGAATTTGTTCAATCTATGGAGAGTATGGGAATTAGATTGTTGAATTCTTCACCATATTATGCGCAAGCTAATGGGCAGGCAGAAGCATCTAATAAAAGCTTAATTAAGTTGATTAAGAGAAAGATTGTCGATTTTCCAAAGCAGTGGCATAGCCGATTGGCTGAGGCGTTATGGTCTTATCGGATGGCTTGTCATGGGTCAATTCAAGTTCCTCCATATAAGTTGGTTTATGGGCATGAAGCAGTTTTGCCATGGGAGCATGTCATCGGCTCAAGAAGGATTGATTTACAAGATGCATTGACAGCCGATGACTATCATAATCTTATGGTAGATGAGTCAGAAGACTTGGTTCAATCCAGAATGTATGCTTTACAAAAGATCACAAAAGATAAGGAGCGTGTTGCGCGGCATTATAATAAGAAGGTGGTACCGAAATCTTTTGAGGAGGGAGAATTGGTTTGGAAATTGATTCTGCCAATTGGAACTCGTGATAATAAGTTCGGCAAGTGGTCACCAAATTGGGAAGGACCTTTTCGGATTTACAAATCTGTTTCTAAAGGAGCCTACATGTTACAAGGACTTGATGGAGAAATATTTGGAAGAGCTCTTAATGGAAAATATTTGAAAAAGTATTACCCAAGTGTTTGGATTAATTCATGATTCGGCTGTATGTTGCCGATACATGGTAGCCGATGTATTGACATCGCCTTTAGATGGCCGATATAAGTTATATCGCCCTTAGCACAATTCTTTTTAGTATAATCGGTTGTTTCGTGGTTATTTTTTTTCTTAGCCGATTGTAATTTTGTGATGTTTCGTTCTCCATGACAAAATTAGGGGGCATATACATACAAAAAGTTCAAAATTTCAAAGCAAAAATACAAGTAAAAATACAAGTATGGAGTTTATATTATCATCAGCGGATTCATGTTACAAGTTTTTGGATAGCCGATATGGCCCTTTGCCTAATTTGTTCTATTTCTTCTATGGCTTGGGCATCGGCTGCATCACTTCCTGGGATGACTTTCATGGATTTGTTTAGATCGGCTAAGTGTCTGATCGAGGACTTCAGCTTGGATTTTTATTCTTCAATGGCTCTTGGTAAATCGGCAAGCTTCTGTTCTTCCAGTGATAACTCAGCGTTGCAGGCTTCTAATTCAGCCAGTAGTTCAATCTTCTTATTCTTTAGCCGATCTATATTGCTTTGGATAAAACTTGGCCCAGATATCATCTGATCAAGCTTGGCTTTTTCCTCGTTTATGGATTGCCGATTGGCATGGATGGTTGTCTCAAGATCTTTTCGCTCTCGCCTATCGGCTATCCTCTGTCTTGCTCTTTCCAGCTTGTGACGATATTGTTCAAGGAAAACCGCTGGAGAGATGATTTCGGCTGCATCGTCTGGGATCTGATCTTGAATGTCTTCAAATCTTGCTCTAATTGATCCACAGTTGACAACCAAAGCATCAAGGGAACCTTCAAGCCGATGAGCAATATCCTTGAGGGTAGCCTTTAAGTCATCGGCTATAGGAGCAATAGCCTTGCTAGATGTTTCTTCCTCTTCATCCATGAATTGCCTAATGTCAAAAGAGAACATGTCGGCTAAGGCCTGAAAGAGACAAGATTGTTAGTCAATAGAATATTAATGGCCGATTTATATTTTTGATACAAATACTTACAGGAATAGGAGGAATCGGCTGGTCTTCAATATGGTGACTGTCTCTAGCCGATGGAGTATGTTCACTTGAATCATGATGAATAGGAGTTGGAGAGCAGATCGGCTGAAATATAAAATGAGTTAATACTTGATGAAATAAGGTTTAAACAAATTTTGAAGGAAGTGTTACCGATGGAGGCGGTGCAGGTTTCTTTTTGGCAGCCGATTTCTTTTTCTACAAAAGAAGGGTTAACGCTGAGATCGGCAAAGAAAGTTATGGAAGGACTAAGAGTACAAAGTACATACCCGAGGTTGATATGTCTTGTGGATCGGCGTTGGTGGGGTTTGCTGAGGAATAGGGATGCTGATTGTTGGAGTTTCTTCTACTGTTTCACTCAGCTCGGCAGCTGCTTCATCGATAGCTTTTTCTATATCTTCTTCATCTAGATCATTGGCTGTTATGTTTCTCTGCTTTTTGGTGGCTTTCTTCCTTATAGCCGGTGGATCGATAGCCGATGACCTGGTCCTTTTCTTTTTACCAGCTTCAGAGGGAATCGGCTCACGTGTTTGTCCATGGAGCAGGGAAGATGTCTTGGGGGCATTATAGCCGATGGTTGAAGGAGCCAATCCACCACCGTTGGGGAGAATTCCAGCAGCATAGTTGATATTGACTCCGCTTCTGCTGACATGAGGAGGAGAAGACTCTGTGGTCTGCAAACAAAAGAAGAAAAGGGGTTAAGTTATTTTCTAAAGACAATCGGCTATCGATAAGGGTATTGAAAAAGAAGTGTGTTTACCTGTGGAATCATGTCTGGAATGATGTCAGTCAGATACATGGAAGCCGATTGGTGAAAAAGATGTTTTTTCCATTCAACCCACCATTGATCAAAAGTGGAACTCCTTAGCATAGCCAATTCAATGTTTTCCAAACTTCCAAGGGGAGGTCCTTCTATGCTTAATAATCTGTCCATCATCAGAGCTGATGAGATTTCTCCTCTGGCTTGGATTTTTTCTGAAAAGAACAAGCCGATTGGCAACTGCCCCATTCCCATTTGTCTGGCAGCGCTCATAGGGTGATAGAATTCATAAGATATCTGGATGTTCCTGCCTTGATGAATGCCAACAGGAAGGATACAGGGGGTGATAGCTGTTGTAAAAACTTCTCTGGATTTCTCAAATTTTTCAGAGTTTATTTCATCAAATCTGAAATCAGCTGGCAATTCAAAATCTGCAGAGAATTCATATGCAAACCAATTTCTAGAATCTTTTGGAAATCCATCATAAAAGTTGCCGAACCAGTCGACGAAGAGTTCAGCTGATAATTCTGATCCGGGATATGAAGATGCTGCCTCCCCAAACGACATACATCTTCTGGTTGTGACTTCATCTCCGTCGTCATCTTTGGTCGGCTCAACCAAGGGAAAATCAGCTTCAGGCAAGGCTGGTCTCTTGGCAATTTTGATTGTATGTAGATTAAGCCATAACTGCAATAGCCACCAAGGTCCACCTGTGCCGATTACTGAGTTGGTAGCAAGCTTAGCCGATGCATTGCTCAAAATCTGATATAAATAACCCAGGAGGTATTTGCCTAGTGGGAATTGCTTTTTGTTGACTAGAGCTTCGGCTATATGTTGCCAGTTGGTGGTTGGACCGCAGCTTGAACCACAAAACAAAAACTTTTCCAGCCACATCAAGAGGAAGGCTGCGTGTTCTTTAGGAGTGACAGGGCCAGATCCCATATTCAGAGAGATGAATCCACTCCAGCCTCCAATGCTTCTGGTTTTGAAAATATATTGGTTTTTGCTGTTCAAGCTGATAGGGTTAGCCGATGAGGTGATGTCTAGCCCAGTTATCATGGTGATGTCCAGAAGAGTTGGGGTCATTGGTCCTTGGTTGAAGAGGAAGGCATTCAAGGTGTTGGACCAAAAATAGCTGGCAGCTGATAGCATGGGTTCATCTTTGGCTAAATCGGCTATGGTTAGGGCTAAGCACTGAGCGATGCCGATTTCTTCCCAGTGAGTTTGTTTGCTAGCTGACATCCTCTTATACCATTCAGACCAAGTCTTGACAGCCGATGGCCAGGATTTAAAAGTGTTGCTCCAGTGGTTCAAACTAGGGTTGGTTAACTTAAAGAGGATCCTGTTTGTCTCGGCATTGATGCTATGGGGTCTTTGTTACCGATTGGGCCCAAGAAATACCGATTGGGATGAACCAGGCTTGGGATTGCAACTTGGTGGGAGAGATGCTACAGAAAAGAAAGGGGAGAAGAAATAAATTACGAAGAAAAACTAATCTATGAGTAGAAATGGGATTCGGCTGATGGAGTTACCTCAGGGAACTCGATGACCGGAGCGCTTGAAGGAGCTGTGGAAGATGACATCGTCGGAGATGGAGTTGTTGCTGACGAGAGATTCGTCTACGTGGTCGTCGGAGAATCCGATGAGGCTATTGCAAGAGTTGGAGGCGATTACGGTTGAGGCGGTGAAAACGGGAGTAACGGCGTGAAAACCTCCAAGCGGTGGTTGCTATTTAAAGAAGGTGTGTGATAACGGTTGAAATGGAAACAGAACCCTAGATCGATTCGGAGAGGATTCGAGCAAATCCGCAACATTCCAAATATCGCGGACTTGGGGGGCATGTGTTAACGACCAAATTTGGTAAATCAAGTACTGGATTTGAAGATAGAATCGAAGCGGATTTGGAGGGAGCTGGCGGTTACCAAAACAGAGCAAGAATCGGTTGGTGATCGAATCGGCTACGGTGTATCGGCTGGTGACCGAGTCGGCTATCGTGACCATCGGCCGAGACAGAGTCGGACAAGGATAGCCGATGTAGCCGATTACGACGAGAGGATAACAGAGTCTTTGTCGGGTTCGGTTGGTGAGCTTCATAAGGATTCCCACATACGGATTGGGTCCGAAGAAGGGAATTGTATCTATTACTTAGGATATAATGTTAGTTTCCTAACAGATACTGTCGGTTAGAGTTTGTATTAGGGAATTATCTTTGATATGAGTTGTAATAGAGATAAGAGTCGTGTCCGATAAGGACGTATTGTGTAATTCTGGGTATAAATTAAACCCAGGTTTGTGTAAAGAAAAAAACGAATCAATACAACTACTTCGGCGCATCGCCACCTTTACTCTTTCACTGTTTTTCGACGAGTTCTTGCTTTCGAGTTGGGCTGCATCGGCTTCGATCTCCGGCAAGAGGTAAAACTTGTTATGGCGGCTTGCGCTCTCGGGATCAGTGCTTCCATCTTTATGACACTCTGATCCTGTTTGTGTGAACCGTCGAGTTATCATATATATTGTATAATCTGAATTGATATCAATATATAACCTAGATCGGTTGATGTCTGTTTCACAGAAAAGCAACCGATAGGGTTATATATCGCTGTTGATCTAGATTATATAATATATCTACCATCTCGAAAAGGTTTTCATCGACTTGATCACCTAGACATTATGTTTCTTTACATATTTGGTGCTGCATCAGTTAGGTTTGACCTACTAAATCATGTTTAGAACCATAGTTTCTAGCCTGTCTATGATTGCTAATAGAGATAGCGTCGGGGTTTTAGCCGATCTTACCTGGTTTAATTATCTTGTTGTCTTGATATATTAAATCTGCCCTTTATATCGAGATATTAACTTAGTAAAATATATTGAGCTTGTTGTCAAATCTGGTTAGGATCATCTTAACATTAGTTTGACGAGTTGTTTAATATATTTTGTTCATGATAATATCTCTGTATAAAGTAGTATCGGAGTACTAGCCGATACATGTTAGATTTACCCAATCGGCTATGCTATGAACTTGTATAATCTATGCTTTATAATATATTTAGGCATAAGTGATTTATACTGTCTCGGCGCCCTGTCCGATCTATCCCAATCACTTGGTTTAAACATATTTTGAGACTTAGATTATATTTTGTTGATATCTACAGCCGATTGAGTAGGTTTAGCTTTATCTTGCTTTGTCTGTTATAGCCGATTTAATGCATCTTGCATCGGCTCAATGCTCAATGATATGTCATCGGTAAGCCAGCCGATCGGCTATCATTGGTGGATTTAACTACGTTTTCTTTCTTTGTTTCTTATTGGTTGCAGGATCAAACCAATTGGCACGCCTAGAATCCAAAAGAAGTCTTTGGACCTGCACTGGAGTTAAGCAGATCTCCCAGGCCAGTGTGTGTTTTTTGCATCAACAGATACCTAGCTATTTAAAGAGCTGGGAGGACCACCAAGGGGTCCCTAGGGTCGTGCTCAATCAGATTGGGGCGCACCCCACATAGGCCCCACCTGGGCCGGCGTCCCAGATGAAATTACAAGCCCATAGGCGCATTATAGGTGATGCAGCACCTTGTTTCTGTGATTTGCAGCGAACTGAGAAAGACTTTGGTGATGAGGCTAATTCCGTTGGAAAGAAAATTTCGAGAGCTTTCTATCAAGTACTCATGGACCCAAAATGGAGCCCGTATGCATATTTGGCGGCCGTTTGAATTCAGCACTGTAGCTGGTGGCTGAATTGAATTCCAGCACTTGGGCAACTTGATCTTGATGTGAGCAGTGGTTGTATCAATGGTAGCCATGGTCACATCAGGACCAGCAACATGACTCGACGATGCAATGCAAAACTCAACAAAGCAAAAACTAAAAAGAACAATGCAATGGCACAAAGATGGCTAGGTAATGGATGCAAATTTTTTTCGTATGGCTATTTTCTGGTTATAGGTAGATAAAAACTCACAGATCAACGAAAGTTCTGATACCCCTTGATAAACCCTAAACTCCACTTGATACGCTCAGGGATCTTGTTGTCCCGATCTTTCAGTGAGTTGATGATAACTATGATTTGGGAGAAACGTTGACGACCCAACTATAACCGTATGAGACGTTGTTGTGTTGCGCCTTAGCGATCGATACACCTCTCCATGTGTTCTTGATCTTGCAAATGCAGATCAATCTTATTCCTACAAGCAAATCGAAGAAACACGCAAGAAAAAGATAAAAGCAATCTAAATTGCAAATAGCAATTGAACACAAATAATAATATGGGGTTCCGTAACGAGCAAAGTGACGATCTAACCGATCACGGGATTACACGGCATAGTAGCGAAGCTAAACTTTAATCTAAATAAAATCTGAGAAAACTTGAAGTGGTACCTACCTATTTAAAGTGGTGAGAGGACGACCAAGGGGCGCACCCCACATGGGCCCCACTTGGGCTGGGGTTCCAGATAAAGTTACAAACCCATAGGCCCATTATAGGTGACGTAGCACCTTGTTTCTGTGATTGCAGCTAACTGGGATGGAATTTGGAGATGAGGCTAGATCAATTGGAAAGAGGACTCCAAGAGCTTTCCATCAAGTACTCATGGGCCCAAAACGGAGCTCGTATGCATATTTGGCGGCCATTTGAAATCAGCACTGTAGCAGGTGGCCAAATTGGATTCCAGAACTTGGACAATTCGATCTTGATATTTTCCTGTTGAGATATGATGTGAGCAACGGTTGTATCCATAGTAGCCATGGACACATCACTTTCACTTGGGGCACAACCCATGAGAACGTCTTCAACATGTTGAAAGATAAGTTGACACATGCACCTCTCCTCCAACTTCCCGATTTTAATAAGACCTTTGAATTTCAATGTGATGCTAGTGGGATAGGATTGGGTGGTGTTTTGCTCCAAGAAGAAAAACCTGTTGCATATTTTAGTGAAAAAATTGAGTGGGCCTGTTATAAATATTCTACTTATGATAAAGAATTGTATGCTCTTGTGCGAACTTTAGAAACATGGCAGCTTTATTTGTGGCCCAAGGAATTTGTCATACACTCTGACCATAAATCTTTGAAGCATATTCGTAGTCAAGGAAAACTGAACATAGACATGCTAAATGGTTTGAATTCATTGAATCTTTTCCTTGTGTTATCAAACACAAGAAAGGGAAGGATAATATCATTGCTGATGCATTGTCCAGGAGATATGTTTTGTTGACACAACTTGACTACAAAATCTTTGGCTTAGAAAAAATTAAAGACCAGTACATATATGATGATGAATTTAAAGATGTGTTGCTGCATTGTAAGGATGGAAAGACATGGAACAAATTTGTCTTCAGCGATGGGTTTGTTTTTAGAGCTAACAAGCTATGCATTCTAGCTATCTCCATTCATTTGTTGTTGTTGTTGCAGGAAGCGCATGGAGGTGGGTTGATAGGGCATTTTGGATCTAAAAAGACGGAGGACATACTTGCTGGTCATTTCTTTTGGCTAAAGATGATAGATGTGGAGAGATTCGTTGCTCGCTGTACTACATGGCAAAAAGCTAAGTCACGCTTAAATCCACATTGTTTATATATGCCTTTACCTGTTTCTAGTGTTCCTTGGAAGATATTTCAATGGATTTTATGTTGGAATTGCCGAGGACCAAGAGGGGGCGTGATAACATTTTTGTGGTTGTGGATAGATTTTCTAAAATGGCACATTTCATATCATGTCATAAAACAGATGATGCTACCCATATTGCTAATTTGTTCTTTCGAGAAATGATTCGCTTGCATGGTGTGCCAAACACAATTATTTCTGATCGTGACACTAAATTTCTTAGCCATTTTTGGAGAACTTTGTGGGCTAAATTGGGGACTAAGCTTTTGTTTTCTACTACATGTCATCTCTAAACTAATGGTCAAACTGAAGTTGTGAATCGAACCTTGTCTACTATGTTAAGGGCTGTTTTAAAGAAAAATATTAAGATGTGGGAAGAATACTTGCCTCATATTCAATTTGCTTATAATCGTTCGCTGCATTCTACTACAAAGATGCGCCCTTTTGAGATTATTTATAGGTTGTTACCTTGTGCTCCTATTGATTTAATGTCTTTGTGATCTTCTGAAAAACTAAATTTTGATGCTAATCAACGTGCTCAGTTGATGTTAAAACTGCATAAAACAACTAAAGAAAACATAGAGCGCATGAATACTAAATATAAGCTTGCTAGTGACAAAGGTAGAAGGGAACTTAGTATTGAACCTGTGATACGAGGCAATGGAGTTTGGCCCGATCTTCACGGCGTAGGATTGAAGGGTAACTGGACCCGTGCAACCTGATGAATGACACCGCGAACCACCATCTTGGTCACGGCAACCTGCGGTACTCGATTCACCCAACCACACACTTCGATCCTTTTTGTTTACTCTCTCACGTGGAGTAAACGTGTACTTGCAATTAGCAAAGCAAACCAAAAGAACAATGGAGCAAGACACTCAAATCAATTCCTGTTTCTATGGGGGGTGGAGTAGTATCACACACAAACCCTAGAACAAGAATTCTATATTTCAATGTGTCAAAATCTGATTTACATAGGAGGTGGACAGATTCGTTGCTCACTGTACTACATGTCAAAAGGCTAATTGCAAATTAACCTTTGCTAATTTGCAATTAGCCATGTGTTTCTCAGACAAATCATGCTTTTTAAATTCACTATCAACCGCTAACTTCCATTTAATGTAAGCATGAGAATCACAATTTCCTTCAAAATAAGGTAGTGCAGATTTGATCTTAGCTAGAACAATGTCACTTACCTCATATGTGTCATGTTGATCATTCCTCATGTCTCGATGATGACATTGACGTTGAGCACAGCTATCCCCAATTGTCTTGCGTATCTCTGCTATTCTTAGTAGAAAACAAGAAACATACACAAAAATATGCATGTCCCTATTAACTACTAGGTAGTGGAGGCTCAAAATACACACACTCAAGCCTTTAACCAAGCTCTTACAAGTTCTTACCAATACAAGCGGAATGATGACAAACACGGACTCAACCAAGCACCCCGACTCAACCAAGCACCCCAATGAAGGTTGGATGTATCAATGCCTTGGCAAACACTTGCTGTACGGCTGCAATCAAATCTGTGGAGCTCTGAGTAGGCTTAAATATGTAGCAAAGGAATAGCAAATGCTAAAATCAGAGAATACAAAGTTGAATAACAGTTCAAAATCAATACCGTGCTGGCCCTAGGCTAGAACGTACTAGAGACATGAGCCTAGACACAAACGATACCACAAGATAGCACTAAAAACAACTCATGCACAACTTTGATATACAAAATCAAACTCGAATATAACAGCTAATTTTCTCTTTTCTTTCTTTCTTTCTTTCTTCTTTTCTTTTTCTTTCTTTCTTTTTGTTGGTCCTGCTTTTGTTTTCTTTTTTTAGCACCTTTCTGCCTTTTTTTGATTTTTTTTATTTTTTAGCCAAAAAACAACTCAATGACCAGAATGCAAGATTACAGAGACTCAAATGTAAATATAAAAATTACAGGGACTCAAATATAAAAGTCCAAACCCTAAAATTTGATCTATAGAAAAATGGAATACTCTCCTTGTATGGATTCCGTTTTTGCAAACGGAACTCGAATCCAATACCAAATTTTTTTTACAAACAAAAACCAAGCTACTCTAATCTAATCCAATCTCCTCCTTCCATCTTTCTCACGGCAACAGCACGGACACAGCACAGGGCACAACCACACGACAGAAAATGCATGAAACGAGAAAAACGAAACCCTAGCGACGACACGATTCCGTTTTCAAAGATCCCGACGGCAACGAAGACACGGCGGCAACAGTGATACTAAACGTGACCAGAACTCGAAACTCTAAACGGACTAGATGCTAAGACCAGCAACACGACACGACGATGCAACGCAAAACTCAACAGTGCGAAAACTAAAAAGAACAATGCAATGGCACAAAGATGGCTAGGTAAAGGGTGCAATTCTTTTTTTTGTATGGCTGTTTTTTGGTTATAGGTAGATAAAAACTCACCGAGCAACGAAAACTCTTATATCACTTGATAAACCCTGAGCTCCACTCGATACACTCAGAGATCTGGTTGTCCCGATCTTTCGGTGAGTTGATGATAACTAAGATTTGAGAGAAACATTGACGATCCGACTACAACCATACAAGACGTTGTTGTGTTGTGCCTTAGTGATCGATACACCTCTACGTAGGTTGTTGATGTTGCAAATGCAAATCAACCTTATTCCTGCGAGCAAATCGAAGAAACAAGCAAGAACAAGATAAAAACAATCTGAATTGCAAATAGGAATTAAAGCTCACGATAAATTGGGGTTCCGAAGACAAGAAATTAGGTGGTCTACCCGACACACGTGAAAAAACATCGCAGACACGTGAGCCAATATCGGCACTAACTGCACAAAACTTTGCCACGCGAGTCACGGAGAGATTTTTCGAAACGAACACATCCAATCCACTCCAATATGACCAAAGCACTTGTTTTGTTGGTTTTTGAACTATTTCGTTCTGGTGAAAATACATCACATCCACGTGAGCCAATATCGGCACTAAGACTGTGTTCGGTAGGGAGAGTTGGGAACTCTTCCTCCAAACATGCAAAACGAAGTGGTTAATTATAGCATGTGATTAATTAAGTATTAGCTAATTTTTTTTTGAAAATGGATTAATATGATTTTTTAAAGCAACTTTTATATAGAATTTTTTGTAAAAAATGCACCGTTTCGCAGTTTGAAAAGCATGCGCGCGAAACACGAGGAAGATGAGCTCGGAACTCATCCAACCGAACTCAGCCTAAGTGCACAAACCTTCGCAGTGTGAGTCATGACGAGATTTTTCAAAACGAATGCACCCAATCTACTCCAATATGTCCAAAACTCATGTCTTGGTTCATTTTGAACTAATTTGTTCCAGTGAAAAAACATCGCACATATGTGAGCCAATATCAGCATCAAGTGCACAAAGTTTGCCGGCGAGTCACGGAGAGATTTTTTGAAACGAATACATCCAATCCACTCCAATATGTCCAAACCACTTGTTTTGTTATTTTTGAACTATTTCGTTCTTGTGATGAAAATACATCGCATCCACATGAGACAATATCGGTACTAAGTGTGGAAAACTTCGCCATGTCAGTCATGATGAGATTTTTCAAAACGAATGCAGCCAATCCACTCCAATATGTCCAAAACTCATGTCTTGGTTTATTTTGACCTATTTTGTTCCGGTGAAGAAAAATCGCAGCCACGTGAGCCAATATCGGCACTAACTGCACAAAACTTCGACGCATGAGTCACGGAGAGATTTTTTAAAACGAACACATCCAATCCACTTCAATATGTCCAAAGCACTTGTTTTGTTTGTTTTTGAACTATTTCGTTCTGGTGAAAATACATCGCATCCACTTGAGCCAATATCGACACTAAGTGCACAAACCTTCGCCGCGTGAGTCATGATGTGATTTTTCAAAACGAATGCACTCAATCTACTCCAATATGTCCAAAACTCATGTTTTGGTTCATTTTGAACTAATTCGTTCTGGTGAAAAAATATCGCACTTACGTTAGCCTATATCGGCACCAAGTGCACAAAAGTTTGCTGGGCTAGTCACGGAGAGATTTTTCGAAACGCATACAATCCACTCCAATATGCACAAAAGATTGTTGGGCGAGTCACGGAGAGATTTTCTGAGACGAATGCACCCAACCCAATATGGCTAAAACTCATGTTTTGTTGGTTTTTGAACTATTTCATTTCGGTGAAAATACATCGCATCCACGTGAGCCAATATCGGCACTAAGTGCACAAACCTCCGTAGCGCGAGTCATGATGATATTTCCGAGACGAACGCACCCAATCCACTCCAATATAGCTAAAACTCATGTTTTGGTGTTTTTTGAACTATTTCATTTCGGTGAAAAAACAATGCAGACAAGTGAGCCAATATCGGCACTAACTAAACAAAACTTTGCCACGCGAGTCAAGGAGAGATTTTTCGGAAAGAACACATCCAATCCACTCCAATATATCCAAAGCACTTGTTTTGTTGGTTTCTGAACTATTGGGTTCCATTGAAAATACATCACATCCACGTGAGCCAATATCGGCACTAAGTG
This sequence comes from Oryza officinalis, assembly GCA_008326285.1. Taxonomy (NCBI): domain Eukaryota; kingdom Viridiplantae; phylum Streptophyta; class Magnoliopsida; order Poales; family Poaceae; genus Oryza; species Oryza officinalis. The sequence continues at coordinate 8,968,537 of BDMV01000004.1, read as the reverse complement.
CATAAACCTTCGCAGCGTGAGTCATGATGAGATTTCCGAGACGAACGCACCCAATCCACTCCAATATGGCTAAAACTCATGTTTTGGTGTTTTTTTAACTATTTCATTTTGGTGAAAAAACATCGCAGGCAAAAGTGAGCCAATATCTGCACTAACTGCACAAAACATTGCCGCGCGAGTCACAGAGAGATTTTTCGAAGCGAACACATCCAATCCATTCCAATATATCGAAAGCACTTGTTTTGTTGGTTTTTGAACTATTTGGCTCCATTCAAAATACATCACATCCAGGTGAGCCAATATCGGCACTAAGTGCACAAATCTTCGCAGCGTGAGTGATGACGAGATTTGCCAAAACAAACACACCCAATCCACTTCAATATGTCCAAAACTCATGTTTTGGTGCTTTTTGAACTACTTCATTTCGGTGAAAAAGCATCACAGATACCGAAGCCTATATCGGCACCAAGTGCACAAAAGTTTGTCGGGCGAGTCATGGAGAGATTTTTCAAAACGAACACATCCAATCCACTCCAATATGTCCAAACCACTTGTTTTGTTGTTTTTTGAAGTATTAGTTCCAGTGAAAATACATTGCATCCACGTGAGCCAATATAGGCACTAAGTCCAAAAAACTTCGCCGCGTGAGTCATGACGAGATTTTTCAAAACGAACGCACCCAATCCACTCCAATATGTCCAAGACTCATGTTTTGGCTAATTTTGACCTATTTCGTTCCGGTGAAAAAACATCGCACATACTTGAGCTAATATCGGCACCAAGTGCACAAAAGTTTGTTGGGCGAGTCACGCAAAGATTTTTCGAAATGAACACATCCAATCCACTCCAATATGTCCAAAACTCTTGTTTTGTTGGTTTTCGAAGTATTTAGTTCTGGTGAAAATACATCGCATCCACATGAGCCAACATCAGCACTAAGTGCGCAAAACTTCGACGAGTGAGTCATCATGAGATTTTCGAGACGAACGCACCCAATCGACTCCAATATGTCTAAAACTCTTGTTTTATTGGTCCATGAACTATTTGGTTGCGTTGAAAATATATCGCATCCACGTGAGCCAATATCGGCACTAAGTGTGCAAAATTTCGCCGCGTAAGTCATGATGAGATTTCAGAGACGAACGCACCCAATCCACTTCAATATATTCAAGACTCATGTTTTTGTATTACTTGAACTATTTCATTTCGGTGAAAAAACATCACAGACATGTGACCCAATATCGGCACTAACTGCACAAATCATTACCCTGCGAGTCACGGAGAGATTTTTCGAAACAAACGCATCCAATCCACTATAATATGTCCAAAACTCTTGTTTTCTTGGTCCTTGAACTATTTGGTTCCGTTGAAAATACATCGCATCCATGTGAGCCAATATCGACACTAAGTGCACAAACCGTCGCCAAGTGAGTCATGACGAGATTTTTCGAAACGAACGCACCCAATCCACTCCAATATGTCCAAAACTCATGTTTTGGCTTATTTTGACCTATTTCGTTCCGGTGAAAAAACATCGCACATACTTGAGCTAATATCGGTACCAACTGCACAAAAGTTTGCTGGGCGAGTCACCGAAAGATTTTTCAGAACGAATACATCCAATCCACTCCAATATGTCCAAAACTCTTGTTTTGTTGGTTTTTGAAGTATTTAGTTCTGGTGAAACTACATCATATTCACGTGAGCCAATATCGGCAGTAAGTGCGCAAAACTTCGTCACGTGAGTCATGATGAGATTTTTGAGACGAACGCACCCAATCCACTCCAATATGGCTAAAACTCATGTTTTGTTGGTTTTTGAACTATTTCATTTCGGTGAAAATACATCGCATCTACGTGATCCAATATCGGCACTAAGTGCAAAAACCTTCGTAGCGTGAGTCATGACGAGATATTTCGAAACGAACGCACCCAATCCACTCCAATATGTCCAAAACTTATGTTTTGGTGCTTTTTGAACTATTTCATTTCGATGGAAAAACATCGCAGATACCTGAGCCAATAACGGCACCAAGTGCACAAAAGTTTGTCGGGCGAGTCACCGAGAGATTTTTCGAAACGAACACATCCAATCCACTCCAATATTTCCAAACTACTTGTTTTTGAAGTATTAGTTCCGGTGAAAATACATCGCATTCACATGAGCCAATATAGGCACCAAGTCCAAAAAGCTTTGTCGCGTGAGTCATGACGATATTTTTCGAAACGAACGCACCCAATCCACTCCAATATGTCCAAAACTCAATGTTTGGCTTATTTTGACCTATTTCACTCCGGTGAAAAAACATCGCACATACTTGAGCTAATTCGGCACCAAGTGCACAAAAGTTTGTTGGGCGAGTCACGGAAAGATTTTTCGAAACGAACGCATCTAATCCACTCCAATATGTCCAAAACTCTTGTTTTGTTAGTTCCGGTGAAAATACATCGTATCCACGTGAGCCAATATAGGCACTAAGTCCACAAAACTTTGCCGCATGAGTCATGATGAGATTTTTCGAAATGAACGTACCCAATCCACTCAGATATGGCTAAAACTCATGTTTTAGTTTTTTTGAACTATTTCATTTCGGTGAAAAAACATCGTAGACACGTGAGCCAATATCAGCTCTAACTGCACAAAACTTTGCCACACGAGTCACTGAGAGATTTTTCGAAACAAACGAATGAAATCCACTGCAATATGTTCAAAACACTTGTTTTATTGGTCCTTGAACTATTTGGTTCCGTCGAAAATACATCGCATCCACGTGAGCCAATATTGGCACTAACTGCACAAAACTTCGCCACGTGAGTCATGATGAGATTTCCGAGACGAACGCACCCAATCCACTCTAATATGTCCAAAACTCATGTTTTGGTGGTTTTTGAACTACTTAATTTCGGTGAAAAAACATCGCAGATTCCAGAACCAATAACGGCACCAAGTGCACAAAAGTTTGTCGAGCGAGTCACGGAGAGATTTTTTGAAACGAACACATCAAATTCACTCCAATATGTCCAAAACTCTTGTTTTGTTGGTTTTTGAAATATTTAGTTCTGGTGAAACTACATCGCATCCACGTGAACCAATATCGGCACTAAGAGTGCAAAACTTTGTCGCGTGAGTCATGATGAGATTTCCGAGACGAACGCACCCAATCCACTCCAATATGGCTAAAACTCATATTTTATTGGTTTTTGAACTATTTCATTTCGGTGAAAATACATCGCATCCACGTGAGCCAATATCGGCACTAACTGCACAAACCTTCGCAGCGTGAGTCATGACGAGATTTTTCGAAACGAACGCACCCAATCCACTCCAATATGTCCAAAACTCATGTTTTGGTGCTTTTTGAACTATTTCATTTCGATGGAAAAACATCGCAGATACCTGAGCCGATAACGGCACCAAGTGCACAAAAGTTTGTCGGGCGAGTCACGGAGAGATTTTTCGAAACGAACACATCCAATCCACTCCAATATGTCCAAACCACTTGTTTTTGTAGTATTAGTTCCGGTGAAAATACATCGCATTCACGTGAGCCAATATAGGCACCAAGTCCAAAAAGCTTTGTCGCGTGAGTCATGACGATATTTTTTGAAACGAACGCACCCAATCCACTCCAATATGTCCAAAACTCATGTTTTGGCTTATCTTGACTTATTTCGTTTTGGTGAATAAACATCGCACATGTTTGAGCTAATATTGGCACCAAGTGCACAAAAGTTTGCTGGGCGAGTCACGGAAAGATTTTTCGAAACGAACGCATCCAATCCCCTCCAATATGTCCAAAACTCTTGTTTTGTTGGTTTTCGAAGTATTCATTTCTGGTGAAAATACATCGCTTCAACGTGAACCAATATCAGCACTTAGTGCGCAAAACTTCGACGCGTGAGTCATGATGTGATTTCCGAGACGAACGCACCCAATCCAATCCAATATGGCTAAAACTCATGTTTTGGTGTTTTTTGAACTATTTCATTTTGGTGAAAAAACATCGCAGACAAGTGAGCCAATATCAACACTAATGATAAAACCTGAGTTGCTCTGATACCACTTGATAAACCCTGAGTCGCTTTGATACCATTTGATAAACCCTAAGCCGCTCTGATACCACTTGATAAACCCTGAACTCCACTCGATACGCTCAGGGATCTAGTTGTCCCGATCTTTCAGTGAGTTGATCATAACTATGATTTTGGAGAAACATTGACGACCCGTCTACAACCATACGAGAGGTTGTTGTGTTGCGCTTTAGCGATCAATACACCTCTCCGTGGGTTGTTGATCTTGCCGGTGCAGATCAACCTAATTCCTGCAAGCAAATCAAAAAAACAAGCAAGAACAAGATAAAAGCAATTTGAATTGCAAATAGGAATTAAAAACAAATGATAAATTTGAGTTCCGTAACGAGCAAACCGCCGATCTAACCGATCATGGGAATACACGGCAAAGTAGTAAATCTAAACTTTAATCTAAACAAAACCCAAGAAACCCTGAAGGGGTACCTAGCTATTTAAAGGGGTGGGAGGACGACCAAGGGGGTTCCTAGGTCGTGCTCCATCAGGTTGGGGTGCACCCCACATGGGCCCCACCTAGGCTGGGGTCCCAGATAAAGTTACAAGCCCATAGGCCCATTATAGGTGATGTAGCACCTTGTTTTTGTGATTGCAGCCGATTGAGATGGAATTTGGAGATGAGGCTAGATCCATTGGAAAGAGGACTCCAAGAGCTTTCCATCAAGTACTCATGGGCCCAAAATAGAGCTCGTATGCATATTTGACGGCCAATTGAAATCAGCACCAAACCAGGTGACCGAATTGGATTCCAGAACTTGGACTGCTTGATCTGGATGTGAGCAATGGTTGTATCAGTAGTAGCCATGGTCACATCATCCTCCTCTTTTTCACAAAAAACCATACTCAGTTTTTCCATATGGTACTCTTCGCGTAGTCCATTTAAAAAAACCTGGTTCTTTAAATCAAAACAAGAGAAACTCGACATAATATGATTAGCAATATCATGTCTCTCTAGCTTGCATGTTTTATCCACATCTAGAGGAGGTTCTAAATCCGAACAGATGTAAACTCTATGCACCAAATATGTTCCTCGATCATTATATTCACCCAAAGATATGAAATATCGTATTAGTTGGACATGGCAAATCAATAGCAAATAATTTCTCCTTCAAATTATCAAGCTCACAAAAGTCATCAAATAGAACATAGCCCAAAATACTTAAAGAAGATAGCAATTCACGTTGCTGAACTTCATTAGCAATCTGAACAACATGCTTAAAATCAGCGCAGAAAGAATTAACAACAGGAATAGCATGTTCATTCATTAGTTGCGGCATGGATATAAGTGAAGCATCCACAACTCTTCTTTATCACAAGGAACAACAAACAAATCAAGTTGTGACAAAGGAATCTCAGCAATTGGTTCCACTAATGGTTGCTCTACTATAGCATGAAACACTAATACGGAAACAGTTTTTCGTGGCGGCCATTTTGGGTCTTCGCTGGCGGCAATTGGGGCCGCCACAAAGCAAAGGCCAGTGAAGATCAAGATCTTCGCTAGCGGTTATAGACCACCAGTAAAGAAATATCTTCGCTAGCGGTCACTTTATGTCGACCGCCAGAGAAGAACTATTTTCTCTGGCGGCCAATTTACGTCAGCCACCAGCGAAGCCATATCTTCGCTGGCTGCTGGTTTAAGATAGCCGCCAGCGAAAATATTCTTCTCTGGCAGCTTACACTCTTTTTAGGACACGTGGCCCGCTAGGAAAAAAACCCATCAGTTTCTGGGAAAAGACACATGGCCCGCCAGTAAAAATAGGACATCGTCCTATTTTTGACACGTGGCCCACCTGCGAAGATGCAATATTTATAAAAAAAATATTATATATTATTTTTTTCTTACCTTTGTTCATGTATTTTAGAGTCACACGTGGATGATATAACTAATCGAGCTATCGATAAAGTATGTTCTCTTTCGTGCAGCCGCCATTGATGATTAATATACATGCACGCGGAAATAATATATGAAAATTAATATATACACATATATATATATATACAATATCTAAGCACCTATATAGATAGAATTGGACCGACACCACATATACAAGTAGTTGAATATCTTACAACCTGACCGATATATATACGCGTGAAACCTATCTATATTATACTCCTTCTCCAGTTAGACAAACATTCGTTCTCCGGCAGGGCCAAAACTCCATCGTGGTCGAAAAACCTCCCAAGCTGATGTGCGCACTCACGGTGGATGAAGTAGCACATGTCCCGTTGTATGTTCTCAATGGATTTATCATCGAGCTCCCTTTCAGTAATTACGAAATTGTTCACAGTAATGCAAGTTAGCGATTAACTTAACAAGAGTATTGACGGTTTGTACTTACATCGTCGTAATTCGTGCAATATCTCCCACTGACCTTAAGGTATTCGCAAGTGTAATATCCGCATAGTACGGTTTCCACCGGTTGCTTATGACACTTTCAACATCAATTATAAAGTATATTAGTTAATTAAATGGAAAAACACATGCATTTATACAAATTAAGTAGTATTGTTTGGCATCCAAATTTACTTACCGGCCACTTATTGCGGATGAGTATGCGTTGTCTGGAGTTTTTCCGTTGTCCGCCTTGCTGGTAATACCTTTTATATGCACTGTTTGCAGACATAATTAATTTAAATTCGTCAAAGATAACAACACGTCATGAGAATATATAAGAATAAGAAACGTCCATGCATATAACTTACAAATCGATAATTCTGAGCATTTCTTGATATGTATTGCTGTCTTTATCAAGAGAATCCAAGACGATGACTTCATTGTACTTTGGATAGAGAAGAAATACTATCTAATGGTTGCTGCAAAAGAAATGGTTAGTCCAGCCGTGATTATATGTATATACTCGTAGTTGATATGAAAACTTACTCAAAAGCATATGGCGCGTAAACACATTCCTTGTGCTGCGTAGATTCAAGTGCTATAGCTACATAAGTAGCAACATCGAGAATCTTTTCCTGATGCCTTTGTTCTATATATGCGTCCCTCTCTTGTCGCGTCATCGCCTGAACATGTGCCGGTAGCTTGTTCTCGTCTAGCAGGTAGGTGTGGTTCGGCTTGCTTATCCGGCACGGGTTTAGGTAGCCGACAGGCTTTCGCATCGCCTCGGCTTCCACGTAATTCATCCTTCAAAAAATGTAAGGTCAAATTAGGTACACACATAGGTACAATGATTTATTGACAAGTTCCAGTCATGCACTTACAGACACCAGATGCCGACCAAATTGGCGTCGAGCCTCTTCCGACGATAGAGGGCATGCATATCGGAGAAATGGACTTGGAATAGGCATGGCCTGCTCCAGAAGATGTTCTCCTGCACGGCAACTGTGAACGATGAAAGGCCTTTTATGGTGCTTTCCCTGATGTACCATTCATGCCACCTCCTTAGTTGCCACAGTCCTTCTGTTAGTTGCCAGGCATGGATGAATGGTTGGCCATTCTGAAACTCATGCGGCACATCCGGGCAGTTGATATAATTGAGATAATCTTCCATGGTTTGCTTGAGGCCTGTTAACTTTCTGTCATCAAAATCGGCATCTTTGATATCTTTGTCCCTTCCTCGGAATGTCGTTATCATATATCTTTTCTTCGATTCACTTTTTCCTTTGTGCTTGTGTGTCCTTACCATCACTGGCACATCGGCACCCTTAGGTTCCTCCGGTTGTGATGGCTGTGGTTACGATGGGTCTAGTTCATCGGGCATTGTCCGCTCAGGCCCTGATTGTGCACGCTCTGATTGCTGTGCCGGAGGCACTTCCTGAACTTGTACTTCTGATTGATCCCTTTCAAGCCCTGATTGTACTTCTGTCTCCTTTTCAATTGGAAGTGACGCAACAGCAGGCTCTGATCTTGGAGGTGATGCAACTAGATGATCTGATTGCGGAGGTGATGAAACTGGAGGATCCCTCGGTTCTTCGTCCCTTGGTGGACGAGATGGTGACACCGGTATCCTTGGTGGACGATCCGTTCCATCCGTTGACCCTAGTTGAATATCATACTTGTGCCACAGTAAAAACTAGTCAACGGCATCTCCAAGGTACACAATCCCCTCGGGTGTTGGAATGTCGATCTCATGCATCCGGTGAGCCTCATTGACTGTCCAGACCTCTACCTTGGCATAGTCATCCGGAATGTCTTGGCAATGGAATCTGTGGCCCGGTATGAACCTCCCAGTTGCAACCTGTATTTTCTTTCCTGCCCTGCCGATCGGAATCAAGAGCTTGCAAGGAGTATCCTCCGTTACATCGTCCATCGGATAGCTCGGATCAGGCTACGAAACGGCACCATCGTGCATCATATTCTGGCTCCAATATCTATGGCATTCCTCACGAGCTGCTGCCCTAGCCTGGGATTCTATCCCCCCTTTATAGCGATCACGCTTCTTGTAGGTATGAGCATCCTCTTTGAATCCATCCTTCCAGCTAGTCTTTGAGGATACTCCCCGGACACGGCCAGAGTGCTCCGGGTTGCCCAATGCATAGGTCAGCTCGTCCCGGTCTCTATCTGGCATGAACATCCTGGCCTCTTGCTGCGTGACGATGTTCTTCATCTTGACAGCTACCTCTTGGAGCTTTGGATCCTTGAAGACTACATCCCCCTCCGGGGTGAAGGCCGGTGTTCTTGCACGCACCCAGTTCCTGGTTCGTGGGTTGTGATTTTTCATAGGAACCGGTTTCCCAGCCTTTTCCATCTCTTCATCTTGTTTTGTCCATTTCTTAACCGCTGGACGGTAACCGGTCGATCCCAAACGATGAGGATATTCATTCCTTCTTGCTAGTTCAGACATCCTCTAGCTCTTCTTTTCCTCCACTGATGTCTTCAGGGCAACGAACTCATCCCACTGGGCTGGTGTTATCTTTCCGTACTCCGTAAACGGCGTGCGTCCCTTCTGAACATATTTCTTGTTAAGGTCTGTTTTCCAGTTCCGCCATAGCTTGCCCATGGTCTTGAGTGCATAGACCTTTGCTGCATCGTCGTCTGTCCCTTGTGGATACTCAAACCTGCTTTGCAGCGACGTCCAACAGCTGTTCTTTCTAGTGTCAGGAACTTTCTTCCAATCCTTCTATGTGATCTCCACGATATCCCTAACTATCGCCCCGCATTGGTTGCTATACTTGGAACATGAATCTTCGGGTGATAGGGGTTCCCCTTTCTCACTGATCCGCGTCAGCACGCTGACTTCTTTCAACAACATGTTCTTCCCTCGCTCGCCCCTTCTTTTCTTGGGTTTACTTGAAGCTGAGACGTGCACGACAGCTCCAGCTTCGGCTTCCGCTTCGGGTGCGGCTTGGGCTTTCCTTTTAGATCGGCGTGGAGCATTCTTCTATATTTGCATTTCACGTGAGATCGGTTATAATCCATATATATACTTAATACGATCGGAACTAATCATATATAATATGTTACGTACCACCGGTTCGCGGGGGATGTAGCCGGAGTCGACTTCTTCATTGTCGCTCCCACCCTTTTTCTTACTTGCAGGAGAAGGATGGGAGTCACTCGGCGAGTGATACGATCCACTCCCTTCCTCACCGGATCTTGACGGCGATGATTCCTCCGCGACTACTTGTGTGCAAATATCCTCCTCGACCATTGGTGGAGTTTGCTTGCCCTTGGCACCCGAGGGTTGCTCTTCGGTCGGTTTTTCCATTGATATCCTTTTAAGGTGAGTTTATATTAGATGCGGAATGGAATCGTTACATCTTTCTTAAAAGATTTAAAAAGGAAAATAAATCACTACTATAAGTGAGGGGGGAATTAAATGACTTCATTAGATGGTATTTGCTTCTATTCCATACTCTCTCTGTTCTAAAAAATTTTAATTCTAGAGATAATTCTAGATACATACTAATTCCAAGATAAATAGAAAATTGACTAATAAATTCTCTTAATAAATTAGAGAATTACACTACGAACAAGTAATATCATCTATTGACACCATTGTTTCTACACTACGAACAAGTAAATTATATTACATTGTAATTACATGAACTTTGAAAGTTTGGCCCAAATAAAAAATCAAAAATAGATTTTTTTTACCGGATGGACTATACTCCTTCTATTTTTAAATATACGAGATTCTTGGCCTTTTAAACATGATGTTTGATTATTTATCTTACTTAAAATTTGGTACAAATATGAAAAATTGAAATCATGCTTAAAGTATTTTTAATAATAAAACAAGCTATATGAATGATCAAACATTGTAAAACACTATATATATAAAAGAATTAGAGTCAACAACACTATATATTTAAAAATAGAGGTAATACGATGAAGGATTAATTAAACCTCGTCCTATGCATAATAAAAATTTATCATAATCAGTTTTTTTTCTTTCAAAAGAACAGGGGATCTTGAAATGCTCTTTTAAGAAATGCGACAATTCCAGCTCCCAGATACATGAGCATTTCACTTGTTCATAGTCGTATATATGACATCAAGCACAAATTCACTCGATCGATTTGCACAGTACATTTATCATTTGCGTCCAGCGGGCAGCAAAAATAATACTTGACACTAGACGACTGCTTTACTTCAGCAAAAAAAAATGATTTCCAAATAACAGAGTTTCACAGTAAAATTATAGTGATAAAGAATCTTAACAGAGTTTCATAGTCGTATAATCAATCCATCCATTCATCGATTCATCCATCCATTCATCCATTCATCTATACATACATACATTCATCGATTCATCCATCCATTCATCCATTCATCGATTCATCCATCCATTCATCCATTCATCTATACATACATACATTCATCGATTCATCCATCCATTCATCCATTCATCGATTCATCCATCCATTCATCCATTCCATTCATCGAAAAAAGAGGAGGCGGCGACAGGGGTACCTAGATGAGGCGGCGAGCAGAGGAGGCTGGCGGCGGCTGTGAGGAGGCGGCCGCCGGCAGCTGTGAGGAGGCTACCGGTGGCGGTGAGGAGGCTGGCGGCGGCTGTGGGGAGGCAGCCGCCGGCAGCTGTGAGGAGGCGGCCATCGGCTGTGGGGAGGCTGCCGCCGGCAGCTGTGAGGAGGCGGCCATCGGTGGTGAGGAGGCTGCCGGGGGCGGTGAGGAGGCTGGCGGCGCCGTTGAGGAGGCGGCCGGCGGTGGCAGTGAGGAGGCGGCCGCCGACGATGAGGAGGCGGCTGGCGACGGCAGTGAGGAGGCGGCCGGGCGGCGGTGAGGACGAGGCGGCGGCGGTGAGGAGCGGCTAGAGCTCCTACCTCCTAACGCGAAAAGGAGGCGGCGGCGCTAGGATTTTGCTGGCGGCGGCGGCTGAAAATTTCGGCAGCCTGGCGGCGGCTCTAGGGTTTTCGCGCCTTCGGGACTTAGGAAAAATTGTGACTCCCGCGCGCCCATATATAGCGAAAACCATTTTCGCTGGCGGCCGGCTTACCTCGCCGCTAGCGAAAACCTTTTTCGCTGGTGGCCGGATTAGGCAGCCCGTTAGCGAAACCCATTTTCTCTGGCGGCCCGCTTACCTGGCCGCTAGCGAAAACCTTTTTTGCTGGCGGCCAGATTAGGCGGCCCGCTAGCGAAACCCATTTTCGCTGGCGGCCGGCTTACCTCGCCGCTAGCGAAAACCTTTTTCGCTGGCGGCCGGAAGTGTCCTCGACTGCCAGGAAAAACTTTTGGCCCATTTCAATATTTATTTCTTTCCACAACTAAATGTAAAAATATCCACATAACTAATTACAAAAAGAGTCAGTAATCATCTATACAAAAATTCATCATCCATCTTAACTCACCATAATTACATATGTAGATTAACCTTTGACATTCTTCCCTACTCCCTTGTTCCTCATGTATGGCTTCGGGGAATCACCAATCATTGCTTCCACGACCTTAATGTTGTTTGTAAAGTCCGTGAGGAGTGTCATGTTCTCGTACTGATTATATGCCTCAACATCTTGGACATCATCAACTCCCAAAATCTTTTGTTTCCCCGAGACAACTATATCTTTCTTCAACTGAGATGGATCAGCCACATAGAAAACCTGAGCGGCCCGATCGGCAAGTACCCATGGGTCATTCTTGTGCCCTACGTTGACGAGGTCGACAATTGTCAGCCCAAAATGTCGACAACCACGCCAGATGGGTATTTCACCCATTAGCACCGAAACAGTGGAATCTGCATGTTGGATCCATAGTCCAGTTCACAGATTTCTTCTATGAATCCATAGTATGTGCTCTTTTGTCCAGTTGTGTCGATTGCCTCTACTCGAAGGCCACTGTTTTGGCATGCACTTCTTTGGTTTTTCGCTTTGGTATAAAATGTATACCCATTCAGATCATATGCTTGCCACGAGGTGTAAACACTTGATGGCCCGTCAGCCAACCTCTTAATAGTTTTTTCCTCCGTAGTATCGCCATCTAGTAGGCTGAGGTTCTTGAACCATTCAGTAAAGGCAGCCTTGTGTCGCTTCATGATCCATGCATCAGAACGCCCTGTATTCATTGCTTGTAATTCCTTAAGGTGTTGATCTATGTACGGCTCCACTATCGCGAGCTGTTGCAGCACAGTGAAATGAGCTTCTTTCAGTTTCTTGTAATCATCGTCGTGGATTCTTTTCTGCCCTTTTGTCCCTCTTCCAGATAATCTACCTTCATGTCGAGGTACCGGTAAACCAATTGCTTTCCCCTCTTTTAGGTAATCAATGCAACACTCAACGACTTCCTTGGTAGTATATCCCTCTATCATCGATCCCTCTGGGTGGGCACGGTTCCATACGTAGCCTTTTAGAATGGACATGTACCGTTCGAATGGCCACATCTGATGCAGGTACAGGGGACCAAGTGCAATAATCTGAGGCACAATATGAACTATGAGGTGTTCCATCATATTGAAATATGACGGTGGGAAACACATCTCAAGCTCGCACACAGTCTCTATAGCGAAAGTGCGGAGAGGACCTAACTCGTCAAGATCAATTACTCTCTGTGAGATTGCATTGAAGAAGTAACACAGCTTTGTGATGACCACCTTAACGTGTAATGGTTCGATTGCTCTGATGGCGATAGCGAGGAATACTGTGAGCATTACATGGCAATCATGGGAATTGTAGCCTGAAAATGACAAATCCTTCATGGATACCAGTCGCTTAATGTTTGAGGAGAAACCAGTAGGCACTCTCCTTAGTTTCTTCCGGGTTCGTCCTGTATGGCACACGGTTGGGTAATGAAGCACCAGGACTAAGGTCAATCTAGTGCTCAATCCCTCGAAGTGGTGGCAGCCCCGGTGGTAATGCAGTTGAAAAGACATCAGAATACTCCTGCAAAATGATAGCAATAGCAGGAGGCAAAGAAAATTGCATTTCGTCAAGTGAAACCAAAGCTTTTGCATACCAAAGCATAGGCATCCAATGGTGAGGCAATTAATTCGTTAATTTCAGATTTGGTAGCAAGTAAGCATTTTCCTTTCAAGCTTATTTCATTTTTCTTATCAACAACAGACCGAGCATTGTTATGGTTCTCACTTTTGGATTTGGCAGCCTTAGTAACATCATCACGCACAATATCTTCAGGAGACATGGGATGCAACACAATTTTCTTATCATGGTACAGGAAAGAATGCTGATTTGACCTACCATGATGCATAGAGTCTCTATCAAATTGCCATGGTCTACCTAGCAGAATATTACAAGCTTGCATAGGCACAACATCACACTCAACAACATCATGCTACGATCTAATTGCAAAATTAATGCGTACCAGTTTTGTTATCTTTGCCTTACCACTGTTGTTTATCCACTGGATGTAGTATGGATGTGGATGTGGTTTGGTACTAAGTGCAAGCTTCTCCACCATCTCACTGCTAGCCAAGTTGTTGCAACTACCTCCATCAATGATCATGCGGCAAGAACGTTCTTTAATGACACACTTGGTTTGAAACAACGTGTGTCGCTGATTTTGCTCCGCCTTCTCCATTTGTGCGCTGAGCACACGCTGCACAATGAGGCTCTCATAATGCTCTGCATCATGAGCACCAATATGCTCTTCTGGACGCTGCTCTTTATCTGCAAGGTCAGCTGCAAGCAAAGCAAGTATATCCCCATTGAAATCACTAGCAGATGAATACTCACTATCATCTTTGACTACCAAAACACGCTTGCTAGGACAGTCACGTTGCACATGCCCAAAGCCCTTGCAGCGATGACACTGTACGTCTCTTGTTCTGCCCGTGGATGCAATTGAAGAAGCGCTTGCGGCTAACTGTTGGGCAGTCTTGGTCGCTGAACTAGGAGGAGGAACACGTGGCTTGTCGCTGGGTGGAGAAGGTGCTGATCGGCTTGGTGTGGAAGATGTGGGAGTAGTACGTTCGCCCAAAGGAGTAGTCGTGCGTGGCTGCCATGATGTAGATTTTTCTGCAGAAAAATTAGCCTTGGCACTAGCACATCGTTCCTGAACTTCCCTTTCAGCTTTACAAGCAAGATGAAACAAACGGGTTACGTTAATGTATTCCTTGTAAGACAGGATGTCCAGTAACTCTCTGTTTAAACCACCCAAAAATCTAGCCATAGCAGGTTCCTCATCCTCCTCTAAGTTACAACGTAACATACCTATTTGCAATTCCTGATAATATTCTTCTACACTTTTAGTGCCCTGTCTCAATTATTGCAACTTATTTAACAGGTCACGTGCATAGTAAGAAGGAATAAATCTAGCCCGCATGACCCGTCTGTGGCATGTTATTAGGATTTTTCTTGCCATGTTATATCCACCAAATAGAAGCAAAGTCAATGAACTCACTGGTAACAACCCTAACCCGTTTATCCTCAGGGAACTCATCGTCCTCTGACCCTGCCATGGTTAGTAACACAAACACAACGAGACAATAGATGAGGAAAAAACAAGCCCTACAACTATTAGGATGTAGCTACTGCAAGACGCTCGCTCACTCTCAACCTGTTTCACAAGGTCTTACCAATTCTTACTAATTGCTCACAGGAGGAAGACGACAACCAACAAGTTTGGAACTGTGGAACGAGGTGTATCGGTGCCGTAGCAACAAGACCTATCAAGCTGTAGCCGAGTGTGTGGAGCTGTGGGTGGGCTGAAAAGCAATGCACAAGGAACAACTAGAAACCACGTTAGTTAAAGCAAGTTGAAAAATCGTTCAAAGGTTGATACCGTGCCAGTCCTAGGCTAGCCGAAGTAGAGACGCGAACCTAACCACAAAGGACGCCACAAGACACAAACCCAAACAGGAATGATGACAATGGTTGCAACAGGCAATGGTGGGAGGTGCTCACAAGTCAGCTCTTTTTTTTGCTTTTTTTCTAGGGTTGATGAGAGAGATGCGACTTTTTTTATTTTTATTTTATTTTTTTGATATTTTTTTCACAACTAGGAGCACACTGGAACCAACTACAGAAAAACGTAGCTCAAATGGACAAGATATGAAGCCTGTAGAAATTTTCAAAGTTCAAACCAAGGGAGTCCCGAAGCTTGTCGTCTCGAATACAGGATTTTGCTAGCGGAATTTGGTGATTTTAAATTTGCCGAACCCGACAAAGTGGCGAAGAACTGGATATACTTTTTCTGTAGATGTCCGCAGATATATTATAAGCCGGAGTCCGTATGAAAAAGATATGGCTATTTTAAGGAAGGTCACTCGAATCAGGGTTGTAATTCTTTTCTGGTGGCGGCAGACTCAAAGGCAATCGGACTCAAGAAAAGGAATAGATCTACCACAAACGGAAAGTGATTTGGTGGATGGCTATGATGAAGGTAGCGATGTGCGTGGCAAGAACTCGAAACTCTAATCGACTAAACGCTAAGACTAGCAACTTAACACAACCGATGCAATCGAAGACTGAACAAGCCCTAACTAAGCAGTACTAGTAAAAAAAAGGCTCAATGGTTTATGGCACTACGGGGAACTAATCTACTTTCTTTTGCTTTTTCTGGACTATAGGAAAGTAAAACAACGAAGGGTAAAAAGTCTCTCACCGATCAACCACGGTCTGATACCACCTAATGTGAACCCGCGGGGGTTTGATGCCCGATCTTTCGATGAGAGGGTTGGATAACTCGATTGGAATGGAGATGACATTCATAGCCTGACTACAACCATCCAAGGACGCTGCGCCTTAGCAACCGATACACCACCTCCAATGGTTGTCATGAACTTGTGGTGCGTGACGACCTGGCCACAAGGGCACTCGTCCTGCAAGCAATCGAAGAACAAGTAGAACCAACACTGAATTGCTAGACGAAGATGAAAGTTTCACTAAGAAATCTCAATATGTTGGGGTTCCGAAGGCAAACATACGAGTGACTTAGCCAACACGCGCGCTGCAAGCAAGTAGCAAGTCGCTAACTCTAATTAACAAAACCCAATTGTTCTTGGCGGCGGTTAAAGGTATAAAAAGAGGAGGAGAACGACCACAGAGGAATAGGGGTCGTGCTCCAACCCTAGGACGCGTCCTTAATGGACCCAACTTGATACACAGCCCATTGGGCCCAAATAAGGTGACGCAACACTTTTGACAGAAAAGGACTCGGTAGTAAAATGATGATTGCGGCTACTCCAGAACAGATATGGACATGAGGTCGGTTCCATCTGAAAGTAAACTTTATAATCTTTCCATGAAGTACTCGCACACCTAAATCGGAGTTCGCATGAAGTTGTGGCGGTCATCACAATTTGGCGCTGTCCTGCAGTCGGAATCCAGGCCGCACGAATCCTTTCCCCTTTTGATCCTCTTCATCATACCTAAGTAAAACAAGAGTGCATACATCTCCGGGGTATAAATAAGATGAGCATGAACTCAAGAATGAATGCACCTGATAGTTGAGTTAACGTGCACGAGCGCGGGTAACTGGACCATGAGGTGGTTGTACTTGTGGAGACTTGGATGTATCGATGGTGTTGATGTCTTCATCAAACCCACCCAATCGACTCCAATATATTCAAAACTCATGTTTTGGTGTTTTTTGAACTATTTCATTTCAGTGAAAAAACATCGCAGACATGTGAGCCAATATCGGCTCTAACTGCACAAAACTTTGTCACGCGAGTCACAGAGAGATTTTTCGAAACGAACGCATCCAATCCACTGCAATATGTCCGAAACTCTTGTTTTGTTGGTTTTTGAAGTATTTAGTTCGGGTGAAAATACATCGCATCCACGTGAGCCAATATCGGCACTAAGTGCGCAAAAACTTCACTGTGTGAGTCATGAGGAGATTTCTAAGACGAACACACTGCATCCACTCCAATATGGCTAAAACTCATGTTTTGGTATTTTTTGAACTATTTTATTTTGGTGAAAAAACATCGCAGACACGTGAGCCAATATCGGCTCTAACTGCACAAAACTTTGTCATGCGAGTCACGGAGAGATTTTTCGAAACGAACACATCCAATCCACTCCAATATGTCCAATACTCTTGTTTTGTTGGTTTTTGAAGTATTTAGTTCTGGTGAAAATACATCGCATCCACGTGAGCCTATATCGGCACTAGGTTTGCAAAACTTCGCCGCGTGAATCATGATGAGATTTTTCGAAACGAACGTAGGCAATCCACTCCAATATGTCCAAACTCATGTTTTGGTGCTTTTTGAACTATTTCATTTCGGTGAAAAAACATCACAAACATGTGAGCTAATATCGGTACTAACTACACAAAAGTTTGCCGCGCGAGTCACGAATATATTTTTTGAAACGAATGCATCCAATCTGGATGTGACTATGGCTTCTATGGATACAACCGTTGATCATATCATAGGTCAACTAGAACATGTCAAGATCAAGCCACAGAAGATCTGGGATCCAATTTGGCCACCTGTAACAGCGTTGACTTCAAAAAGACACCAAATGTCAATATGGGCTCTGTTTTTTGCCTGTGAGTACTTGATGTAAAGCTCTTGGAGTCCTATTTCCAATGGATCCAGCATCATCTCCAAATTCCCTCTCAGTAATCCGCAATTAAAGAAACTGATGCGGCCATCGTTCCTTCAGATATACACAACAATCCTCCATTGGTCATTCAAGGTCCAATCACAAGAGCTCGCGCACGACAATTGAATTTAGAGGTGAGCTCGTTCCTAAGTTCTTCTTTATATGGTTTTGAGAATAGATTGCTACCTAATGATTATATTATGATTAGGAACAATGGAGAGGACAAGGAAATACTTAGAGAGGGACTTAGAGTCATGGAGAATCAGCGAGGACGTTCAAGTCAAGGTGGAGGTCCAAACCAAGTCGACTTCGTGTCTGTTTCGGAGTCCAGGACCAGTCTGCACTAAAACGGGTGCCCAGGTCGCATATGTGCTTAGATTGGGGCATTCTTTATATGGATGGAAAGCTAAGAAGATAAGCTTTCCAATGGTTCTGGTCCTATGTCCAAATTCATTATGAGTCATCAGGAATTGACCGAACAAATTGACGTTCAGAATCTGTCCCGGTGCTGCGACGCCGTATTTGGGCCTTTGGCCCGTGTATCGTGTTGGAGCCCATTAGGGTTGCGTCAAGGGGTGCTTGCACGACCCTAAACTCCATATATCAGTAGCCGTCGCTATCTTTAGGTTTTGGGTTTTGCTTAGATTAATCTGTCAAGAACAGTTTCGCCGCTAGATCGGTTTGTAAGACCCCAACTTGTGAGCTTAATCATTCATCTGCAATTTTGGTTGTATTCTATCTCATTCTTGTTTGTGTTCTTCGATTGGCAAACAGGGATTAGCCTTCTTGGCGAGGTCACCCGCGTTTCGACACGGGTGATAACCAGAGGAGACGTGGTGCTGCGATTGCGGGGCTCAAGAGCGTGCGCGTTCAAGAAGCCGGATCGATTTGTGTCGCGACTCCATCTAAATCATTGTTTATCAGAACCTTTCGGAAGGTCGGGAACTCTAGTGCACATCAAGTGGTATCAGAGCTCTAGGTTCACCGTCAGGTTCGCCCAGTTTCTTTACCCTAGATTAGTTTTTGTTTTCGCAATAATCCTAGAGTCTACAGAAAAGCCAAAAAAAATTTAGTCGTTAGTTACCTTAACCTAGACCGTGTTTAGCCTTTGCATGATTCTTTTTCAGAGTCCGTAGTGTTGAGTTTGTGTCCTAGTTTAAGTTCTTGTTGTTGGTCTAGTGCGTGTTTTAGTCTAGTCGTGTGTTTTTCCTTTGTAACCCTAGCCGCCACCTTTCACCGTGTGTTAGGGTTCATCCTTTGAGAGCCGTTCCACCATCATAAACATCCATCAGATCACCACGCATCACCAGAACACCCTACATACTCCGCTGCCACCATATTCCAATTCCACCACAAAAAGACTAGGTTATATCCCCTTTGGAAAACCTAGCCGGAAGCCCAAACTTCAAACAGCCATAACTTTTGCATACGGACTCGGAATCAGGCAAATTTTAACTTTTCGGATAAGAGAAAAAAATTTTACATCCGTTTCCCCCCGCCTTTGGCGGGTTTGGCGAAATCAGAATTCCAAAATTTGGCTTGCAAAATTGTCTGTTTGAGCTGTAACTTTGTGGTGTTCCTATTTTTGTGCTCCTGGAAAATAAAAAAAGAAAAGAAAAATAAAAGAAAAAAAAAGGAAAAGTTGATTTCCACTAGTGCCTCGAGCTCACGACGCGCTCCGTTGAGCCTATCAGCCTTGGTTTTGCTATTTTTGCTGAGACTCGCCAGTCCTTCCTTGCTATTTACTAGTGTCATATTCATTTGCGTCATCATTGTTACCACTACTGTCTAGGACACGAGTAGACCAGCAACTAAGGGCACGTGACTTGGGATTTTTATTCAGCATTACTATCTCTCATTGGATTGTGTACCACTCACATATATTTGACCTTCCTAGCTCCACATATTACTTCTGGACAGCACAGGTTCTTGATCCCTGCAATCGCTGACTACGCCTTCCAGGTATCCTTTGCTTTGCTGGTAAGAACTTTATAAGAGCTTGGTTAGGTACTCCATATTGCTGAGAATTGTTGAGAGGCACCACCACACCTGCGTAGTAGATTATTAGGGATAACCTTCACCGTTTGTTGCTATTTTGGTGTTTCAATGGTAGGTGACGATGAGGAGACGACTTCCAAGGATTTTGCTGACTGTGTCAGTCAAGAGCAACTACGCACTGTTGTAGAAAATGCTCATAAAGAGATGACGGAGGCAGTCACAAGGGCTATTCAAGAAGCCTTCATTAAACTTGACCTCGGCAAACACATGGAGAGGTTGGACAAGAGGGTGTCAACGCTAACTGATCGGGTGGCTGCATTGGAGACACGACAACCCTCCAATGAGGAAGTGAACGGTAGCAACGCCGGTGGACATCCAAAAGACATGGTGTACGATTCCAATGGCAATGTAGACGAACAAGCTACACGACAAGCAAGGTTACGACGTCGTCTTCGCTTCAACATGACAGGTATGGGTGGCGCTCAACACCACCACCAACAAGGTAATAATAATAATAATCATCGTGTGCCCGATGATCCTTATGCTAAGGTTAAGTTTAAAATACCTAGCTTTTCGGGTTATTATGATGCTGAGAAATACCTTGATTGGGAGATGACAGTAGAGCAAAAATTTAGTGCCCATCTTGTGCCTGAGCAACATCGAGTTCGACAAGCCAGTAGTGAGTTTAAAGATTTTGCTACCATTTGGTGGACTGGGTTAGCTGCCGAGGGTGTTTTACCTACTACTTGGGAAGAACTTAAAGTAGCTATGCGCAATAGATTTGTTCCTCCATCCTATCATAGAGAGTTACGCAAGAAACTGATGCGTTTAGAACAAGGGGATAAGTCTGTACAGGATTATTATGGTGAGCTACAAAAGGGGTTAATGCGCTGTAGCATTGTGGAGGGGACCGAGGATGCCATCTGTCGCTTTTATTCGGGTTTGAGGGTTGAAATCCAGAACATAGTTAATTATAAGGAATTTAACACTGTCAACCAGTTGTTTCAGTTTGCTATGCTTGCAGAGAAGGAATTGCAGGGGCATGATCAGCATGGCAAGAATAGGGCAAGTACGTACACTCCACGCACGACGCCACCTTCCAAGGCCACCTCTTTCCGGACACCCCCTCCAGTGAACAAGCGACCCGCTGCATCCGGAGTTTCTGCAGTACCAAAACCACCTCCACCACGACCTTCGCAGGTACCTGCTAAGAGTGCTTCATCCGTCGCTTCGACGGGACGCACTCCAAACATTCAGTGCCACCGCTGCCAAGGATTTGGCCATGTGCAGAAAGATTGCCCTAGTCAACGAGCATACATTGCCACAGAAGATGGCTATATCAGCACCTCCGATGTTGAAGATGATGGAGAACAAGAAGAGGAGGGAGAAGAGTTTTTTGGGCGTGAGGACACAGCGGCCTACATGAACATTATTGTATAGCGGGTGCTTAGCACGCAGGTACAACAATATGAGAGGTTGCAACGCCATAATTTGTTCCAGATTTTCTTTGTCATCAACAACCGTCGCGCACGTGTCATCATTGATGGCGGTAGCTGCAATAATTTGGTGAGTTCTGACTTGGTCAAGAAGCTTGGTTTGACCACACGCCCACACCCACATCCATACCATATTCAATGGTTAAATGATTCTGGAAAAGCAAAGGTAACACAATCTTGCAGAGTCTCGTTTTCCATTGGTTCATATGTTGATTCTGTTGATTGTGATGTGGTTCCTATGCAAGCTTGTTCACTTTTGTTGGGTCGTCCTTGGGAACATGATAATGATGCTACACACCATGGTAGAAGTAATAGATATAGTTTTGTGCATAAAGGAAAGAAAATTACTTTGGTTCCCTTAACCCCTGCTGAAATTGTAGAAGCTGATAAAGAATGAGCTGCTAGTTTGAAACTTGATGAATCTGAAAATCAGCAAGTTGCTAAATCTGTTTTTCCACCTAAAAAGGATAAGGCCGAGGGAATTAAATTGAAGGGTAGTGTTATGCTTGCAACAAAATGTGACATTGCTGAAATTTCTGCTGATGATATTTGCTATTCCTTGATATGCAAACAAGTTTTGTTTTCTCTTGATGATGTTGCTCTTGATGATATTGCTAGTTCGATACCTCCTGCTGTCACTAACCTTTTGCAGGAGTATAAGGACGTTTTTCCAGCTGAGATACCCCCGGGATTGCCACCTATGAGAGGGATAGAGCACCAAATTGATTTGATCCCGGGAGCCACATTGCCAAATCGTGCTGCATATCGAACCAATCCTGAGGAGACTAAGGAAATTCAGCGGCAAGTCCAAGATCTTTTGGACCACGGGTATGTACGTGAAAGCCTTAGTCCTTGTGCAGTGCCTGTAATTTTGGTTCCTAAGAAAGATGGGTCTTGGCGAATGTGTGTTGATTGTAGAGCCATTAATAATATTACTATTCGGTATCGTCATCCTATCCCTCGGTTAGACGACATGCTTGATGAGTTGTGTGGTTCTATAATGTTCACAAAGATTGATTTGCGTAGTGGATACCACCAAATTAGAATGAAACTTGGAGATGAATGGAAAACAGCTTTCAAAACCAAATTTGGATTGTATGAGTGGTTAGTAATGCCTTTTGGTTTGACTAATGCCCCTAGTACTTTCATGCGCTTGATGAATGAGGTTTTAAGGCCTTTTATTGGCCAATTTGTGGTAGTATACTTTGATGACATCTTGATTTACAGCAAGTCTTTGGATGCACACTTGGATCATTTACGTGCTGTTTTTAATGCCTTACGTGATGCACGTTTGTTTGCTAACCCTGATAAGTGCGTCTTTTGCACGGAACGAGTCTCTTTTCTTGGCTATGTTGTTACTCCACAGGGAATTGAGGTGGATGAGACAAAAATTGAAGCCATTAAGAGTTGGCCGGTTCCCCAAACCATCACACAGGTGAGAAGTTTTCTTGGTCTTGCCGGATTCTATCGTCGCTTCGTCAAAGATTTCAGCACCTTTGCTGCACCCTTGAATGAGTTGATGAAGAAAGGGGTGGTCTTCCATTGGGGAAAAACACAGGAGGAGTCTTTTGCCACTTTGAAGGACAAGCTTACACACGCACCTTTGCTCCAACTTCCAAATTTTGGTAAGACTTTTCAGTTATAATGTGATGCTAGTGGAGTTGGCATAGGAGGTGTTTTGATGCAAGATGGTAAACCTGTTGCATACTTTAGCGAGAAGTTGCATGGCCCTGTTTTGAATTATTCCACGTATGATAAGGAGTTGTATGCTCTTGTACGTTCTTTAGAGACGTGGCGTCATTATTTGTGGCCTAAAGAATTTGTTATTCACTCTGATCATGAATCGCTTAAGTATATTCGCTCTCAAAATAATTTGAATCGTAGACATGCTAAATGGGTTGAATTTATTGAATCTTTTCCCTATGTCATCAAATACAAGAAAGGGAAGGATAATGTGATTGCTGATGCCTTGTTTAGACGTTATACTTTGTTGTCCCAACTTGATTGTCGGATTTTTGGACTTGAATCAATTAAAGAACAATATGCGCTTGATCCTGAATTTACAGAAGTGATGTTGAATTGTAAAGAGGGACGTACTTGGAATAAATATGTGATCAATGATGGATTTGTGTTTAGAGCTAACCGTCTATGCGTTCCAGTTGGGTCCGTTCGTCTTTTGTTGATACAGGAAGCGCATCGAGGAGGATTGATGGGACATTTTGGAGCTAAGAAGACGGAGGATGTTTTGGCTTCACATTTCTTTTGGCCAAAGATGAGGAGAGATGTTGAGAGGTTTGTGGCACGCTGCACTACTTGTCAAAAAGCTAAGTCTCGTTTGAATCCACATGGTTTGTATATGCCTCTTCTTGTTCCTTCTATTCCTTGGGCAGATATTTCTATGGACTTTGTTTTGGGATTGCCTAGGACTAAGAAGGGGAGGGATAGTATTTTTGTTGTGGTCGATCGATTTTCTAAGATGGCACACTTCATACCATGTCATAAAAGTGATGACGCTATTCATATTGCTGACCTTTTTTTCCATGAGATTGTTCGTTTGCATGGTATGCCTTCTACTATTGTTTCAGATCGGGATGCAAAGTTCCTTAGTCATTTTTGGCGCACGCTATGGAACAAGTTGGGTACAAAGCTTTTGTTTTCTACTACATGTCACCCACAAACAAATGGACAAACGGAGGTAGTCAACCGCACTTTGGGTACAATGTTGAGGGCTATTTTGAAGAAAAATTTAAAGGTGTGGGAGGAATGTTTGCCACATGTGGAATTTGCCTACAATCGGGCAACACATTCTACTACCAAGGTAAGTCCTTTTCAGGTAGTGTATGGTTTCAACCCCCGTGCTCCTATTGATATTTTGCCTTTACCTACTAGTGAGAGGGTTCACAATGATGCTAACGCACGTGCTGATTTTATTTTGAAAATGCATGCGACAACTAAGCACAACATTGAAAAGATGAATGAAAAGTATAGAATTGCTGGTAGCAAAGGTAGGCAAGAAGTGACGCTTGAACCGGGTGATTTAGTTTGGTTGCACTTGAGAAAGGATAGATTTCCAGAATTGCGAAAGTCTAAGTTGATGTCTAGAGCTGATGGACCTTTCAAAATTGTTGAGAAGATTAATGATAATGCATATAAACTTGAGTTGCCTCCCGAGTTTGGGGTTAGTCCCACATTTAACATTTCAGATTTGAAGCCATACTTGGGAGAAGAAGATGAGCTTGAGTCAAGGACGACTTCAATTCAAGAGGGGGAGGATGATGCGGTCATCGTTCCTTCGGATATACACAACAATCCTCCATTGGTCATTCAAGGTCCAATCACAAGAGCTCGCGCACGACAATTGAATTTAGAGGTGAGCTCGTTCCTAAGTTCTTCTTTATATGGTTTTGAGAATAGATTACTACCTAATGATTATATTATGATTAGGAACAATGGAGAGGACAAGGAAATACTTAGAGAGGGACTTAGAGTCGTGGAGAATCAGCGAGGACGTTCAAGTCAAGGTGGAGGTCCAAACCAAGTCGACTTCGTGTCTGTTTCGGAGTCCAGGACCAGTCTGCACTAAAACGGGTGCCCAGGTTGCATATGTGCTTGGATTGGGGCATTCTTTATATGGATGGAAAGCTAAGAAGATAACCTTTCCAATGGTTCTAGTCCCATATCCAAATTCATTACGAGTCATCGGGAATTGACCGAACAAATTGACATTTAGAATCTGTCCCGGTGCTGCGACGCCGTATTTGGGCCTTTGGCCCGTGTATCGTGTTGGAGCCCATTAGGGTTGCGTCAAGGGGTGCTTGCATGACCCTAAACTCTATATATCAGTAGCCGTCACTATCTTTAGGTTTTGGGTTTTGCTTAGATTAATCTGTCAAGAACAGTTTCGCCGCTAGATCGGTTTGTAAGACCCCAACCCTTGAGCTTAATCATTCATCTGCAATTTTGGTTGTATTCTATCTCATTCTTGTTTGTGTTCTTCGATTGGCAAACAGGGATTAGGCTTCTCGGCGAGGTCACCCGCGTTTCGACACGGGTGATAACCAGAGGAGACGTGGTGCTGCGATTGCGGGGCTCAAGAGCGTGCGCGTTCAAGAAGCCGGATCGATTTGTGTCGCGACTCCGTCTAAATCGTTGTTTATCAGAACCTTTCGGAAGGTCGGGAACTCTAGTGCACATCAGAAACAAGGTACTGCATCACCCATAATGGGCCTATGGGCTTGTAACATCATTTGGGATGCCGGCCCTAGTGGGGCTCATGTGGGGTGTGCCCCAACATGGTGGAGCACAACCTAGTGATGAAGACATCAACACCATCGATACATCCATGTCTCCACAAGTACAACCTAGTGATGAGTTCATTCTTGAGTGCATGTTCATCTTATTTATACCCCGCAGATGCATGCACTCTTGTTTTACTTATGAATGATGAAGAGGATCAAACGGGGAGAGGATTCGCGTGGGCTGGATTCGGACTGCAGGACAGTGTCAACTTGTGACGATCGCCACGACTTCAAGCGAACTTCGATTTGGGCTTATAAGCATTTCATGGAAATCTTATCAAGTCTACTTTCAAATGGATCCGTTCTCATGTCCATATCTATTCTGGAGCGGCCGCAATCATCATTTTACTACAGAGTCCTTTTTTGTCAAAAGGTGCTACGTTGCCTTATTTGGGCCCAATGGGCTGTGTATCAAGTTGGGTCCACTAGGGACGCGTCCTAGGGTTAGAGCACGACCCCAATACCCGTTTCAATAGCTAGGTACCCCTTTATGATTTTTCGAATTTTGTTGATTAGAGTTAGCGACTTACTACTTGCATGCTGCGCGCGTGTTAGCTAAACTGCCCATATGTTTGTCTTCGTAACCCCACCATTTTGTGAATTCTTAGTGAAACTTTCATCTTCATCTGGCAATTCCGTGCTAGTTCTACTTGTTCTTGCTTGTTCTTTGATTGCTTGAAGGATGAGTGCCCTCGTGGTCGGGTTGTCGTGCACCGCAAGTTCGTGACGACCATTGAAGGTGGTGTATCGGTTGCTAAGGCGCAGCGTCTTTGGATGGTTGTAGTCGGGCCACGAACGTCGTCTCCTTCCCAATCGAGTTATCCAACTCTCATCGAAAGATCGGGCATCAAACCCTCGCGGGTTCACATCAGTTGGTATCAGAGCGTGGTTGATCGGTGAGAGACTTTTTTCCCTTCATTGTTTTATTTTCCAATAGTCCAGATTTTCAGGTGACGAACGACAAGATTGGGCAGTTGGAGGCCACCAACACCAAGCTTACAGGGTTGGAGGCTTCGGTTGCTCGTATTGACACCAGCGTTGCTACTCTCCTGAGGCACTTTGATGACCGCCGAGCTAGGGATAATGGTCGGCGTAATGAAGACGACACTGATGGTGAGCACGTCGATGATAATTTGGATGATGATTATACTGCTAACACTGAACAGGATGATCGAGACTCTCATGATCGTCGACAGTTACGTCATAATCGTAGAGGTATGGGTGGACGCCATCGGCGTGAGGTATGCAATAATGATGATGCTTTAACTAAGATCAAATTTAAGATACCTCCTTTTGATGGTAAATATGATCCTGATGCATACATTACTTGGGAAATTGCTATTGATCAAAAGTTTGCATGTTATGAGTTCCATGAGGATAAACGGGTTAGGGTTGCTACCAGTGAGTTCATTGATTTTCTTCTCTTTGGTGGATAGAACATGGCAAGAAAAATCCTAATAACATGCCACAGACTTGGGATGCTTTGAAATAGGTCATGCGGGCTAGATTAGTTCCTTCTTACTATACACGTGACCTGTTAAATAAGTTGCAACAATTGAGACAGGGCGCTAAAAGTGTAGAAGAATATTATCAAGAATTGCAAATGGGTATGTTGCGTTGTAACTTAGAGGAGGATGAGGAACCTGCTATGGCTAGATTTTTGGGTGAATTAAATAGAGATATACGGGACATCCTGGCTTACAAGTAATACACTAACACAACATGTTTGTTTCATCTTGCTTGTAAAGCTGAAAGGAAAGTGCACGGACGACGTGCTAGTGCCAAGGCTAATTTTTCTGCAGGAAAATCTAAATCATGGCAACCACGCACGACTACTCCTCTAGCCGGACGTACTACTTCCACATCTTCGACACCAAGTCGATCACCACCTTCTCCACCCAACAACGACAAGCCACGTGTTCCTCCTCCTAGTTCAGCGACCAAGAATAGCTAACAGCCAACCGCAAGCGCTTTTTCAATTGCATCCACGGGCAGAACAAGAGACGTACAGTGTCATCGCTGCAAGGGCATTGGGCATGTGCAACGTGACTGTCCTAGCAAGCGTGTTTTGGTAGTCAAAGATGATGGTGAGTATACATCTGCTAGTGACTTTGATAAGGATATACTTGCTTTGCTTGCAGCTGACCATGCAGATAAAGAGGAGCGTCCAGAAGAGCATATTGGTGCTCATGATGCAGAGCGCTATGAGAGCCTCATTGTGCAGCGTGTGCTCAGCGCACAAATGGAGAAGGTGGAGCAAAATCAACGACACACGTTGTTTCAAACCAAGTGTATCATTAAAGAGCTTTCTTGCCGCATGGTCATTGATGAAAGTAGCTGCAACAACTTGGCTAGGAGTGAGATAGTGGAGAAGCTTGCACTTAGCACCAAACCACATCCACATCCATATCCAGTGGCTAAACAACAGTGGTAAGGCAAAGGTAACAAAACTGGTGCGCATTAATTTCACAATTGGATCATACCATGATGTTGTTGAGTGTGATGTTGTGCCTATGCAAGCTTGTAATATTCTGCTAGGTAGACCATGGCAATTTGATAGAGACTCTGATAAACCCTGAGCTGCTCTGATACCACTTTAGAAACCCTGAACTCCACTCGATACGCTCAGGGATCTGGTTGTCCCGATCGTTCGGTGAGTTGATGATAACAATGATTTGGGAGAAACGTTGATGACCCGACTTGATGAGGACATCAACGCGATTGATACATCGACGCAGACACAACGACAACAGATTTCCGGTCCAATTACTCGTGATCGTGCATGCCAAATAAACTATCAGGTGAGTTTGTTCTTATCTTCTTGTCCATCTTATTTAGACCCTGGAAACGTTTGCACTCTTGTTTTGGTTAGGAATGATGGACAGGACCCAAAAGGAAACATATTCGCGCGGGCTGGATTTGGACTGCAGAACAGCACCGACTTGTTACGACCGCCACAACTTCATACGGACTCCGTTTTGGGCGTGCAAGTACTTCATGGAAATCTTATCAAGTTTACTTTCAAATAGATCCAGTCACACGTCCATATCTATTCTGACACGGCCGCAATCTTCGTTTTACTACCGAGTCATTTTCTGTCAAAGGTGCTGCGTCACCTTATTTGGGCCCAATGGGCTGTGTATGAATTGGGTCTACTAGGGACGCGTCTTAGGGTAAGGGGATGACCCCAAGACCCCTTTAAATAGCTGGTACCCATTTAGGTTTTTAGGGGTTTTGTTTAGATTAAAGTTTAGCTTCGCTACTTTGCCGTGTAATCCCGTGATTGGTTAGATCGCCGGTTTGCTTGTTACGGAACCCCACCTTTGATACTTTTGTTGACTCAATCCTACATCTTTAAATCCGTAAATTGAGTTGCTTGTTTATCTTGTTCTTGCTAGTTCTCGATTGCTTGCAGGAACAAATAACCTTGTGGTTGGGCTGACCGTGCATCTGTCGAGATTCACGACTGCCTCTGGAGTTCGTGTAACGATTGCTAAGACGCAACGTCCCTGGATAGTTGTAGTCGGATCGCCAACATCGCTCCATCCAATCGACTTATCCTCTCATCGAAAGATCGGGACAGCCTTGCGCACATCAGGTGGTATCAAAGCTTTTAGGTTGGTCAGTGAGAGATTTATTGTTTCGTAATTTTCTTATACCTATAGTCCAGAAAAAGCCAAATATATATATATATATATTTTTTAGTAGATTAGTTTTTCCGTAATCCTATAAACCCTTGAGCCTTTATGCTAGTACTGCTTAGTTAGAGCTTGTTGAGTTTTCTGTTACATTGTTGTGTCGAGTTGCTGGTCTTAGCGTTACGTCGTTTAGAGTTTCGAGTTCTTGCCACGCATATCGCTATCACCATCTTTGCCGCCATCACCACCTTTGTTGTCATCTCCACCATCGCTGCCGTCCACCAAATCGCTTTCTGTTTGTGTTAGATCCGTTCCTTTCTTTAAATCCGATTGCCTTTGAGTCTGCCGCCACCAGAAAAGAAAATAGAACCCTGTTTTGAGTGACCTGCCATAAAACAGCCATATCTTTTACATACGAACTCGGAATCAGGCTTATAATATATCCACGGACATCTACAAAAAAAGTTACATCCGATTTAGAATCGCCAAATTCCGCTTGCAAAATTTTGTTTTCGAGACGACAAGCTTCGGGACTCATATTTTTTGTCCGTTTGACCTAAAAATTTATGTGGTCAGTTTGTGTGTGCTCCTCGACGTGAAAAAAAAGAAAGCGTAAAAAAAAGAAAGCACAAAAAAAAGAGAAAAAAAGAAAAGAAAAAAAAAGGCTGATTTGTGAGTTTTTGATATTTCCTGTCTTCTTTGTTTGTCCCCTGCTGTCATCGTTCCTGGTTTGCGTCTTGTGGCGTCCTTTGTGGTTAGGCTCGCGTCTCTAATACATCTAGCCTAGGACCAGCACAGTACCAACCTTGAGCGATTATTCAGCTTGCTTTTTGACAAACGTTGTTTCTAGTTTTTCTTTGTCTCATTACCAGCTCACCCATAGCTCCACCGGTTCGACTAATACTTGACAGAGATTAAGCGACCAAGGCATCGATACACCTTTCTCCAGAGGTTTGTTCAGTCCGACGGTTGCTGTCACCTCCTGTTTAGCGTGGTGAGAATTGGTAAGAGCTTGTTGAACAGGTTGAGAGTGAGTGACTTGGTAGGACCAAATCCAAGTAGTTTTCTAGATTTTTTTCCCTTCTTTCCTGTCATATAGTATTTGTTTTTGTCTGTTTCTTTTCTTTCTAACCATGTCACCATGTCAGGTGAAGACCATTCCAATCAGGGTGCTCCCCACTCACCGCAAACAAGAGGAATCATTCAACATTTTGATAGATTAGTGAGGGACCGCACCCAAAGGCTCGAGGAGGACGTTCGTGTCACCAACGAACAGCTTGGTCATGTGAAGCGTACGCAAATTGATATCAACACCAAGCTTACAACCTTGGAAGCTTCCATGGCCACCGTGAACAGTACTCTTGATGATATTGTGAGGCGTCTTGATGATATTGCTCGAGCATCCCACCATGGCAGTGAGATGGATGACCATGACTACATTGGTGATTCTGAGGATGATCCGAACCAGCGACGGCTTCGCTTCAACCGCCGTGGTATGGCTCATCGTCGGCCACGCCGTGAGGGACGTGCTAATGACGATTCATTTTGTAAGATTAAATTCACTATGCCTGCTTTTGATGGTAAGTATGACCTTGATGCTTACCTTTCATGGGAGTTAGTGGTAGATCAAAAGTTTGCTTGCTATGATGTTCCTGAGGATAAGAGGGTTAGGGCTGCCACTAGTGAGTTACTGATTTTGCTTCTGTTTGGTGGAGTGAATACCGTCGTACTCATATGAATGTTTTGCCACCTAATTGGGATGATTTGCAACGAATTATGCGTGCTAGATTTGTACCTTCATATTATGCACGTGACATGTTAAATAAGCTACAACAATTGAAAAAGGATGGTTTAGTAGAGGACGAGGAGGCTGCCATGGCTAGATTTTTGGGGTTTAGACAGAGAAATTTATGATATTCTTAGTTACAAAGAGTATAATAATATAACTCGGTTATTTCATTATGCTTGCAAAGCTGAAAGAGAAGTGCAGGGATGACGTGCGCGTACAAGGGCTAACTTTTCTGTAGGTAGAACTTCTTGGACGGCTCAGAATGGCGCCGCTGCCCCACCAAGTCGATCATCGGCCTCGACACCGACACCGGCACCTTCCAACAGCAACAAACAGCGGCCGACACCTTCTTTAGCTCCCTCTCGCGCTAAAGAAGTTGCAGACAGGCCTACCAAGAGTGCTTCTTCTGTTGCTTCCACAGGACGAACACTTCAATGCCATCAATGCAAGGGCTTTGGGCATTTGCGCAAGGACTGCCTTAGCAAGCGTGTTCTGGTCATCAGGGACAATGATGAGTATTCTTCTGCTAGTAAATTGGATGAGGATACACTCGCTTTGCTTGCAGCTAACGACACAGGTAGCGAAGATGAGTATCACATTGGGCCTGACGTTGCGGACCAATATAAGAGCCTTATTGTGCAGCATGTTTTGAGTGCACAAATGGGCAAGGCGGAGCAGAATCAGCGGCATACTCTTTTTCAGATGAAGTGCATCGTCAACAATCGTTCCTGCCACACCATTATCGATGGGGGAGGTTCTAGAAACTTGGTGAGTACAGAGATGGTCACCAAGCTAGCTTTACGCACAAAACCACATCCCCATCCATACTATATTCAGTAGTTCAACAACAGTGGCCGAATTAAGGTAACACAATTGGTGAGATTAAATTTTGCAATTGGTTCTTACTGTGATTTTGTTTGATTGCGATGTCGTACCTATGCATGCTTGCTCTTTGCTTTTGGGTCGACCTTGGCAATATGATAAAGACACGTTGCATCATGGTAGAACAAATCAATACTCTTTTATGCATAATGGGAAGAAAATTGTGTTGCATCCTATGACTGCTGAAGCTGTTTTTGAGGGTGATGTTGCTAGAGCTAAAAAGAGAAAAATCAGCATGCTAAAACTGAAAATCAGATTGTCGCCAAAGAACTTGTGCACCATAACAAGATAGAATCTAAATCTGACCATGGCAAGAAAAATGTGATTCAATTGAAAAGTTCTTGTTTACTTGCTGTTAAATCTGATATTGTCGGTTTGGATACAAGTGACACTGTTTGTTATGCTTTTGTCTGCAAGGAGGCTTTGTTTTCTTTTGAGAATATACCTGTCTCTTTTCCTCCTGCCGTCACTAACCTTTTGCAGGAGTATGCGGATGTTTTTCCCAATGAAGTGCCACCGGGGCTGCCACCGATGCATGGAATTGAGCATCGAATCGATTTGATTCCGGGAGCTTCACTACTCAACCGTGCGCCATATAGAACCAACCCGGAGGAAAGTAAGGAGATTCAGCGTCAAGTTCAGGACTTGCTTGATAAAAGGTACATAAGAGAGTCTCTTAGTCCATGTGCTGTTCCAGTGATTTTGGTACCTAAGAAAGATGGACCGTGGCGTATGTGTGTTGATTGTAGAGCTATTTATAACATTACCATTAGATATTCCTAGGTTAGATGATATGCTTGATGAATTGAGTGGCTCTACTGTTTTCTCTAAAGTTGATTTGCGTAGTGGTTACCATCAGATTCGTATGAATTTGAGCGATGAATGGAAAACAGCTTTCAAAACTAAGTTCGGGTTATATGGGTGGTTAGTTATGCCTTTTGGTTTAACTAATGCACCTAGCACTTTCATGAGGTTGATCCATGATGTTTTGCACGCTTTCATTGGAAACTTTGTGGTGGTATACTTTGATGTTATTCTGATTTATAGCAAATCTTTAGAGGAACATCTTGACCATTTACGTGTTGTTTTTAATGCTTTGCATGATGCACGTTTCTTTGGTAACCTTGAGAAGTGCAGTTTCTGCACCGACCGAGTCTCGTTTCTTGGCTATGTTGTGACTCCGTAGGGAAATGAGGTTGATCAAGCCAAGATTGAGGCAATTCAGAGTTGGCCGACTCCAAAAACGGTCACACAAGTGCGGAGCTTTCTTGGACACGCGGGATTTTATCGTCGCTTTGTGCGAGATTTCAGCACTATTGCAGCACCATTGAATGAACTTACAAAGAAGGGAGTGCCTTTCACTAGGAGCACAACACAAGAGAACGCTTTCAACATGTTGAAAAATAAGTTGACACCTGCACCTCTCCTCCAACTTCCAGATTTTAATAAGTCTTTCGAACTTGAATGTGATGCTAGTGGGATTGGATTGGGTGGTGTTTTGCTACAAGAAGGAAAACCTGTTGCATATTTCAGTGAAAAATTGAGTGGGCTTATTCTGAACTATTCTACTTATGATAAAGAATTATATGCTCTTGTGAGAACTTTAGAAACATGGCAGCATTATTTGTGGCCCAAGAAATTTGTCATACATTCTGATCAAGAATCTTTGAAGCATATTCGTAGTCAAGGAAAATTGAACCGTAGACATGCTAAATGGGTCGAATTTATTGAATCTTTTTCTTATGTTGTCAAACACAAGAAAGGGAAGGAGAATATCATTGCTGACGCTTTGTCTCGGAGATATACTTTGTTGACACAACTTGACTACAAAATCTTTGGCTTAGAAACAATTAAAAACCAATATGTGTACGATGATGATTTCAAAGATGTGTTGTTGCATTGTAAGGATGGAAAGACACGGAACAAATTCGTCTAGCTAAGTTATGCATTCCAGCTAGCTTCGTTCGCTTATTGTTGTTGCAGGAAGCGCATGGAGGTGGTTTGATGGGGCATTTTGAAGCCAAGAAGACGGAGGACATACTTGCTGGTCATTTCTTTTGGCCAAAGATGAGAAGAGACGTGTAGAGATTTGTTGCTCGCTGCACTACAAGTCAAAAGTGATGAGGACATCGCTAGTAATGTCAAAGCTAGTAATGAGACTTCAATAACAGGACCAATAACAAGAGCACGAGCCAAGAAACTACAATCTCAGGTGAACCTGCTCCTTAATGAATATGTCATTAATTTTAATGAGAATTTTATACTACCTAAAAACAATGTTTTACTTGTGCTCAGGTTTGAAGAGTCAGCGATGGATGGAGATCAAGGATATGTGGCCGTCATCCAAGGAAGCATAAGTCCACATCATGAACAATGATCAGCCCATAAATAGTGCTTGCGGCCCGTGAACAGTACCGTACGGCCCATGAACAGTACCCGTGCTACAGTGCGCGTGGATAGTACCACATGGGGAGTTTAGTGTTGAATAGCCTTGGGCTGAGACTATATATTGAGGGGTAGACCCCCATTGTAAAGGCAACCACTTTTGATATTAAAAATACTCTTGTTCTTTCTGTTGTCCAAACAACATTGAAGGAATTGAGAGTTAGTCAAAAATCAAGATCGTTCAACCTTTCCGCTGGGAATTGGGAGCGCGATAGAACTTCATCTGGTGGTCGTGAAGTTCAACACGTGTGATTGGGCGAATTATAGAGTGCTAACTCTTGCATTGGCAACGGGGGATCACTACGATTCATCAGTTCCACGTGAGTATCTTGATCCTACGTCGAGAAGATCGGGCGACCCCGTATCAAAAAGGCTAAGTCACGCTTAAATCCACATGGTTTGTATATGCCTCTACCTGTTTCAAGTGTTCCTTGAGAAGATATTTCAATGGATTTTGTGTTGGGATTGCCTAGGACTAAGAGGGGGTGTGATAGCATTTTTGTGGTTGTGGATAGATTTTCTAAAATGGAACATTTCATACCATGTCATAAAACTGATGATGCTTCTCATATTGCTGATTTGTTCTTTCGAGAAATTGTTCGCTTGCATGGTGTGCCAAACACAATTATTTTTAATTGTGACACTAAATTTCTTAGCTATTTTTGGAGAACTTTGTGGGCTAAATTGGGGACTAAGCTTTTGTTTTATACTACTTGTCATCCCCAAACTGATGGTCAAACTGAAGTTGTGAATAGAACTTTGTCAACTATGTTAAAGGCTGTTTTAAAGAAAAATCTAAAGATGTGGGAAGAATGTTTGCCTCATATTGAATTTGCTTATAATCGTTCACTGTATTCTCCTACAAAGACGTGTTCTTTTGATATTGTTTATGGTTTGTTGCCTTGTGCTCCTATTGATTTAATGCCTTTGACATCTTCTGAAAAACTGGATTTTGAGGCTAAATAATGTGCTGAATTGATGTTAAAACTACAGAAAACAACTAAAGAAAACATAGAGTGCATGAATGCTAAGTATAAGCTTGCAGACGACAAAGGTCAAAGGCAATTGAATTTTGAACCAGGTGATTTGGTTTGGTTGCATTTGCGAAAAGAAAGGCTCCCTGATTTGAGAAAGTCTAAATTGATGCCTAGAGCTAATGGACCTTTCAAAGTGTTAGAGAAAATCAATGAGAATGCATACAAGCTTGATCTTCCTGCAGATTTTGGGGTTAGTCCCACATTTAACATTGCAGATTTAAAGCCACACTTGGGAGAGAAAGATGACATTGAGTCGATGATGACTCAAATGCAAGAATGGGAGGATGATGAGGACATCAACCTGATCGATACATCCACGCCTACACAACGACAATAAATTCCGGTCCACTTACTCGTGCTCGTGCACGCCAAATAAACTACCAGGTGAGTTCGTTCTTCTCTTCTTGTCAATCTTATTTAGACCATGAAAACGTTTGCACTCTTGTTTTGGTTAGTAATGATGGACAGGACCCAAAAGAAAACATATTCGCGTGGGCTGGATTCGGACTATAGAACAACACCGACTTGTGACGACCGCCACGACTTCATACGGACTCCGTTTTGGGCGTGCAATTACTTCATGGAAAGCCTATCAAGTCTACTTTCAAATGGATCCGGCCTCATGTCCATATCTGTTCTGAAACGGCTGCAATCTGCGTTTTACTACTGAGTCATTTTCTGTCAAAGGTGTTGCGTCACCTTATTTGGGCCCAATGGGCTATGGATCAAGTTGGATACAGATATACTTTGTTGACATAACTTGACTACAAAATCTTTGGCTTAGAAATAATTAAAAACCAATATGTGTATGATGATGATTTCAAAGATGTGTTGTTGCATTGTAAGGATGGAAAGACATGGAACAAATTTGTCTTCAAGGATGGGTTTGTTTTTAGAGCTAACAAGCTATGCATTCCAGCTAGCTCTGTTCTCTTATTGTTGTTGTAGGAAGCGCATGGAGGTGGTTTGATGGGGCATTTTGGAGCCAATAAGACGCAGGACATACTTGCTGGTCATTTCTTTTGACCAAAGATAAGAAGAGACGTGGAGAGATTTGTTGCTCGCTGCACTACATGTCAAAAGGCTAAGTCACACTTAAATCCACATGGTCTGTTTATGCCTCTACCTGTTCCTAGTGTTCCTTGGAAAGATATTTCATTGGATTTTGTGTTGGGATTGCCTACTACTAAGAGGGGGCGTGATAGCATTTTTGTGGTTGTGGATAGATTTTCTAAAATGGCACATTTCATACCATGTCTTAAAACTGATGATGCTACTCATATTGTTGATTTGTTCTTTTGAGAAATTGTTCGCTTGCATGGTGTGCCAAACACAATTGTTTCTAATCGTGACACTAAATTTCTTAGCCATTTTTGTAGAACTTTGTGGGCTAAATTGGGGACTAACCTTTTGTTTTCTACTACTTTTCATCCCCAAACTAATGGTCAAACGCAAGTTGTGAATAGAACTTTGTCAACTATGTTAAGGGCTGTTTTAAAGAAAAATCTAAAGATGTGGGAAGAATGTTTGCCTCATATTGAATTTGCTTATAATCGTTCATTGCATTCTACTACAAAGATGTGTCCTTTTGAGATTATTTATGGCTTGTTCCCTCGTGCTCCTATTGATTTGATGCCTTTGCCATCTTCTGAAAAACTGAATTTTGATGCTAAACACCGTGCTGAGTTGATGTTAAAACTACATGAAACAACTAAAGAAAACATAGAACGCATGAATGCTAAGTATAAGCTTGCAGGTGACAAAGATTGAAGGCAATTGAATTTTGAACCAGGTGATTTGGTTTGGTTTCATTTGCAAAAAGAAAGGTTTCCTGATTCGAGAAAGTCTAAATTGATGCCTAGAGCTGATGGACCTTTCAAAGTGTTAGAGAAAATCAATAAAAATGCATATAAGCTTGATCTTCGTATAGATTTTGGGGTTAGTCCCACATTTAACATTGCAGATTTAAAGCCATACGTGGAAGAGGAAGACGAGATTGAGTCGAGGACGACTCAAATGCAAGAAGGGGAGGATGATGAGGACATCAACGCGATTGATACATCTACGCCTACACAACGACAACAGATTTCCAGTCCAATTACTCGCACTCGTGCACTCCAAATAAACTACCAGGTGAGTTCGTTCTTATCTTCTTGTCCATCTTATTTAGAACCTGGAAACGTTTGCACTCGTGTTTTGGTTAGGAATGATGGATAGGACCCAAAAGGAAACATATTCACGCGGGCTGGATTCGGACTACAGAACAGCACCGACTTGTGACGACCACCTCGACTTCATATGGACTCCGTTTTTGGCGTGCAAGTACTTCATAGATAGCTTATCAAGTCTACTTTCAAATGAATCTGGCCTCATGTCCATATCTATTCCGAAACGGCCGCAATCTTCGTTTTTCTACTGAGTCCTTTTCTGTCAAAGGGGAGGATGATGTGACCATGACTACTATTGATACAACCATTGCTCATATGATAGTTCAACCGAAAGACATCCAGATCAAGCAGTCCAAGTTGTAGAATCCAATTCGGCCACCTGCTACAGTGCTGACATCAAATGGTCGCCAAATATGCAAACGAGCTCCGTTTTGGGCCCATGAGTACTTGATGGAAAGCTCTTGGAGTCCTCTTTCCAATGGATCCAGCCTCATCCCTAAATTTCGTCCCAGTCGGCTGCAATCACGAAAACAAGGTGGTGTGTCACCTATATTGGGCCTATGAGATTGTAACTTTATCTGAGACCCCGGCCCAAGTGGGGCCCATGTGGGGTGCGCCCCAACCTGGTGGAGCACGACCTTGGGACCCCTTGGTCGTCCTTCCACCCCATTAAATAGCTAGGTACCCCTTTAGGGTTTCTCGGGTTTTGTTTAGATTAAAGTTTAGCTTCGCTACTTTGTCGTGTAATCCCGTGATCGGTTAGATCACCGATTTGCTCGTTGTGGAATCCCAATTTATCATTTGTTTTCAATTCCTATTTGCAATTCAGATTGCTTTTATCTTGTTCTTGCTTGTTTCTTCTATTTGCTTGCAGGAATAAGGTTGATGTGCACCAGCAATATCAACAACCCACGCAGGGGTGTATCGATCGCTAAGGCGCAACACAACAACGTCTCGTACGGTTGTAGTCGGGTCATCAACGTTTCTCCCAAATTATAGTTATCGTCAACTCACCGAAACATCGGGCCTCAGATCCCTGAGCGTATTGAGTGGAGTTCAGGATTTATGGGTTTATCACCACTTGAGCCAATATCGGCACTAAGTGCGCAAAACTTCACCGCGTGAGTCATGATGAGAGTTTTCGAAACGAATGCACCCAGTCCACTCTAATATGTTCAAAACTCATGTTTTGGTGCTTTTTGAACTATTTTGTTATGGTGAAAAAATATCGCACCATGTGAAGCAATATCGGCACTAACTACACAAAACTTTTCCACGTGAGTCATGGAGAGATTTTTCGAAACGAACGCATTCAATCCATTCCAATATAAACAAAACTCTTATTTTCTTACTTTTTGAACTATTTCGTTCCAATAAAAATACATCGCATCCACGTGAGCCAATATCCGCACTTCACGGAGAGATTTTTCAAAACGAACAGTTGTTTTGTTGGGTTTTGAACTATTTCGTTATGGTGAAAACACAACGCCATCCACATGAGCCAATATCGGCACTAAGTGCGCAAAACCTTGTCGCATGAGTCATAATGTGATTTTTCGAAATGAACGCACCCAATCCAATCCAATATGTTCAAAACTCATGTTTTGTTGCTTTTTGAACTATTTTGTTACGGTGAAAAAACATCGCACCCAAGTGAGCCAATATCGGCAATAACTGCACAAAACTTTTTCGTGTGAGTCATGGAGGGATTTTTTGAAACGAACACATCCAATCCACTCCAACATGTACAAAACTGTTGTTTTGTTGGTTTTTGATCTATTTAGTTTCGTTGAAAATACATCGCATCGACGTGAGCCAATATCGGCATTAAGTGCACAAAACTTCATCGGGTGAGTCATGATGAGATTTTTCGAAACGAACGCACCCATTCCACTCCTATATGTCCAAAACTCATGTTTTGCTTCATTTTAAACTATTACGTTTCGGTGA
Source organism: Oryza officinalis (assembly GCA_008326285.1). Taxonomy (NCBI): domain Eukaryota; kingdom Viridiplantae; phylum Streptophyta; class Magnoliopsida; order Poales; family Poaceae; genus Oryza; species Oryza officinalis. The sequence continues at coordinate 8,928,824 of BDMV01000004.1, read as the reverse complement.
AAAAACATCGCACATACGTGAGCCAATACCGGCAACAAATGCACAAAAGTTTGACGGGCGAGTCACGGAGAGACTTTTCGATACGAACGCATCCAATCCACTCCAATATGTACAAAACTCTTCTTTTGTGTGTTTTTGAAGTATTTAGTTCCGGTGAAAATACATCGCATCCAGATGAGCCAATATCGGCATTAGGTGCACAAAACTTCGCCACCTGAGCCATTATGAGATTTTTTGAAATGAACACACCCAATCCACTCCAATATGTCCAAAACTCATGTTTTGGTGCTTTTTGAACTATTTCGTTTCGCTGAAGAAAAACATCTCACATACGTGAGCGAATATCGGCACTAACTGCAAAAAACTTTGTCGCGCGAGTCACGGAGAGATTTTTCGAAATGAACACATCCAATCCACTCCAATGTGACAAAACGCTAATATTGTTGGTTTTTGAACTATTTCGTAGTGGTGAAAATACATCGCATCCACATGAGCCAATATCAGCATTAAGTGCGCAAAACGTCGTCGCGTGAGTCATGATGAGATTTTTCGAAACGAATGCACCCAAACCACTCCAATATGTCCAAAACTCATGTTTTGTTGCTTTTTGAACTATTTTGTTACGGTGAAAAAACATCACACCCATGTGAGCCAATATTGGCACTAACTGCAGAAAACTTTTCCGCGTGAGTCATGGAGATATTTTTCGAAACGAACGCATCCAATCTGCTCTAGTATGTCCAAAACTCTTGTTTTGTTGGTTTTTAAACTATTTAGTTCCGTTAAAAATACATCGCATCCACGTGAGCCAATATTGGCATTAAGTGCACAAAACTTCGCCGGGTGAGTCATGATGAGATTTTTCGAAACGAACGCACCCATTCTACTTCTATATGTCCAAGACTCATGTTTTGGTTCATTTTAAACTATTTCATTCCGGTGACAAAACATTGCACATACGTGAGCCAATATCGGCAAAAAGTGCACAAAAGTTTGATGGGCGAGTTACGGAGAGACTTTTCGATATGAACGCATCCATTCCACTTCAATTTGTCCAAAACTCTTCTTTTGTGTGTTTTTGAAGTATTTAGTTCCGGTGAAAATACATCGCATCCAGGTGAGCCAATATCGGCATTAGGTGCACAAAACTTCACCGCCTGAGCCATTAGTCGATGAGAGGATAAGTCGATTGGATAGAGTGACGTTGGCGATCCGACTACAACTATCCAGGGACGTTGTGCCTTAGCAATCATTACATCAACTCCAGAGGCAGTCATGAATCTCGACGGATGCACGGTCAGCCCAACCACGAGGGTATTTGTTCCTGCAAGCAATCGAGAACTAGCAAGAACAAGCAACTCAATTTGCGGATTAAAGATGTAGGATTGAATCAAGAAAAGTATCAAAGGTGGGGTTCCGTGATGAACAAACCGGCGATCTAACCGATCACTGGATAAGCCTGATTCTGAGTCCGTATGTAAAAGATATGGCTGTTTTATAGAAGGTCACTCGAAACAGGGTTCTATTTTCTTTTCTGGTGGCGGCAGACTCAAAGGCAATCAGATTCAAGGAAAGGAACAGATCTAACACAAACGGAAAGTGATTTGGTGGATGGTAGCAATGCTGAAGATGACGACAAAAGTGGTGATGGCAGCAAAGATGGTGATAGCGATGTGTGTGGCAAGAACTCAAAACTTTAAACAACGTAACGCTAAGACCAGCAACTCGACACAACAATGTAACAGAAAACTCAACAAGCCCTAACTAAGCAGTACTAGCAGAAAGGCTCAAGGGTTTATAGGATTAAAAAAGAAGTAATCTACTATATATATATATATATATATTTACATATATGTATATATATATTTGGCTTTTTCTAGACTGTAGGTATAAGAAAATTACGAAACAATAAATCTCTCACCGAGCAAATTAAAAGCTCTGATACCACCTGATGTGCGCAAGGGTGTCTCGATCTTTCGATGAGAGGATAAGTCGATTGGATGGAGCGACATTGGCGATCCGACTACAACTGTCCAGGGACGTTGCGCCTTAGCATTCGTTACACTAACTCCAAAAGCAGTCGTGAATCTGGACGGATGCACGGTCGGCCCAACCATGAGGGTATTTGTTCCAGAGAGCAATCGAGAACTAGCAAGAACAAGATGAACAAGCAACTCAATTTGTGGATTAAAGATGTAGGATTGAATCAACAAAAGTATCAAAGGTAGGGTTTCGTAACGAGCAAACCGGCGATCTAACCAATCATGAGATTACACGGCAAAGTAGCGAAGCTAAACTTTAATCTAAACAAAACCCAAGTTGATCTATAACGGCTAAGGTAAATATATAGGTGAGAGGACGAGTTGGGGTCGTCCTCTTACCCTAAAACACGTTCCAAACTGATACATAGCCCATTGGGCCCAAATAAGGTGACGCAGCACCTTGGACAGAAAAATGTCTTTGTAGTAAAACGATGATTGTGGCCTCTCCAGAAGAGATATTGATAAACCCTAAGCAGCTCTGATACCACTTAATAAACCCTGAAATCCACTCGATACGCTCAGGGATCTGGTTGTCCTGATCTTTTGGTGAGTTGATGATAACTACGATTTGGGAGAAACATTGACGACCTGACTACAACCATACGAGATGTTGTTGTGTTGCACCTTAGCGATCGATACAACTCTCCATGGGTTTTTGATCTTGTCGGTGCAGATCAACCTTATTCCTGCAAGCAAATCGAAGAAACAAGCAACAACTTAAAAGCAATCTGAATTGCAAATAGGAATTGAATACAAATAGTAAGTTGGGATTTCGTAACGAGCAAACCGGCGATCTAACCGATCACGGGATTACACGGCAAAGTAGCGAAGCTAAACTTTAATCTAAACAAAACCCGAGAAACCCTAAAGGGGTACCTTGCTATTTAAAGGGGTGGGAGGACGACCAAGGGGTCCCAAGGGTTGTGCTCTACCAGATTGGGGTGCATCCCACATGGACCCCACCTGGGCCGGGGTCCCTGATGAAGTTACAAGCCCATAAGCCCATTATAGGTGACACAACACATTGTTTTTTAAATTGCGGATGACTAAGGTTGAATTTGGAGATGAGGCTGGACCCATTGGAAAGAAGACTCCAAGAGCTTTCCATCAAGTACTCATGCACTGTAGCATAAAACTTCGACGCGTGAGTCACAAAGAGATTTTTCAAAACGAACACATCCAATCCACTCCAATATGTACAAACCACTTGTTTTGTTGCTTTTTGAACTATTTCGTTCTTGTGAAAATACATCGTATCCACGTGAGCCAATATCGATACTAAATGCACAAAACTTCGCCGCATCAGTCTTGTTTCTTGGTCCTTGAACTATTTGGTTCCGTTGAAAATACATCGCATCCACGTGAGCCAATATCGGCACTAAGTGCACAAACCGACGCTGCTTGAGTCATGACGAGATTTTTCGAAACGAACACATCCAATACACTCCAATATGTACAAACCACTTGTTTTGTTGGTTTTTGAACTATTTCGTTCTTGTGAAAATACATCGCATCCACGTGAGCCAATATCGACACTAAGTGCACAAACCGACGCTGCTTGAGTCATGACGACATTTTTCGAAATGAACACATCCAATACACTCCAATATGTACAAACCACTTGTTTTGTTGGTTTTTGAACTATTTCGTTCTTGTGAAAATACATCGCATCCACGTGAGCCAATATCGACACTAAGTGCACAAACCGACGCTGCTTGAGTCATGACGAGATTTTTCGAAACGAACACATCCAATACACTCCAATATGTACAAACCACTTGTTTTGTTGGTTTTTGACCTATTTCGTTTCGGTGAAGAAAAATCACAGCCACGAGAGCCAATATCGGCACTAATTGCACAAAACTTCGACGCGTGAGTCACTAAGAGATTTTTCAAAACGAACACATCCAATCCACTCCAATATGTCCAAATCACTTGTTTTCTAGGTTTCTGAACTATTTCGTTCAGGTGAAAATATAACGCATCCACGTGAGCCAATATCGGCTCTAAGTGCACAAACCTTCGCCGTGTGAGTCATGATGCGATTTTTAAAAACGAGCACACCCAATCCACTACAATATGTCCAAAACTCTTCTTTTCTTGGTCCTTGAACTATTTGGTTCCGTTGAAAATACATCACATCCACGTGAGCCAATATCGGCACTAAGTGCACAAACCGACGCTGCTTGAGTCATGACGAGATTTTTCGAAACGAACACACCAATACACTCCAATATGTACAAACCACTTGTTTTGTTGGTTTTTGAACTATTTCGTTCTTGTGAAAATACATCGCATCCACGTGAGCTAATATCGACACTAAGTGCACAAAACATCGCAGCATCAGTCACGATGAGATTTTTCAAAACGAGCGCGACCAATCCACTCCAATGTGTCCAAAACTCATGTTTTGGTTTATTTTGACCTATTTCGTTTCGGTGAAGAAAAATCACAGCCACGAGAGCCAATATCGGCACTAACTGCACAAAACTTCGACGCGTGAGTCACAAAGAGATTTTTCAAAACGAACACATCCAATCCACTCCAATATGTCCAAATCACCTGTTTTCTAGGGTTTTTGAACNTTTTCTAGGTTTTTGAACTATTTCGTTCAGGTGAAAATAGAACGCATCCACATGAGCCAATATCGGCTCTAAGTGCACAAACCTTCGCCATGTGAGTCATGATGTGATTTTTCAAAACGAACACACCCAATCCACTACAATATGTCCAAAACTTTTGTTTTCTTGGTCCTTCAACTATCTGGTTCCGTTGAAAATACATCGCATCCACGTGAGCCAATATCGGCACTAAGTGCAGAAACCACTTGTTTTGTTGGCTTTTGAACTATTTCGTTCTTGTGAGAATACATCGCATCCACGTGAGCCAATATCGACACTAAGTGCACAAAACTTCGCAACATCAGTCATGACGAGATTTTTCAAAACGAGCGCGGCCAATCCACTCCAATGTGTCCAAAACTCATGTTTTGTTTTATTTTGACCTATTTCGTTTCGGTGAAGAAAATATAAGGCATCCACGTGAGCCAATATCGGCTCTAAGTGCACAAACCATCGCCGTGTGAGTCATGATGCGATTTTCATACTGAACACGCCCAATCCACAACAATATGTCCAAAACTCTTGTTTCTTGGTCCTTGAACTATTTGGTTCCGTTGAAAATACATCGCATCCACGTGAGCCAATATCGGCACTAAGTGCACAAACCGACGCTGCTTGAGTCATGACGAGATTTTTCGAAACGAACACATCCAATACACTCCAATATGTACAAACCACTTGTTTTGTTGGTTTTTGAACTATTTCGTTCTTGTGAAAATACATCGCATCCACGTGAGCCAATATCGACACTAAGTGCACAAACCGACGCTGCTTGAGTCATGACGAGATTTTTCGAAACGAACACATCCAATACACTCCAATATGTACAAACCACTTGTTTTGTTGGTTTTTGAACTATTTCGTTCTTGTGAAAATACATCGCATCCACGTGAGCCAATATCGACACTAAGTGCACAAACCGACGCTGCTTGAGTCATGACGAGATTTTTCGAAACGAACACATCCAATACACTCCAATATGTACAAACCACTTGTTTTGTTGGTTTTTGAACTATTTCGTTCTTGTGAAAATACATCGCATCCACGTGAGCCAATATCGACACTAAGTGCACAAACCGACGCTGCTTGAGTCATGACGAGATTTTTCGAAACGAACACATCCAATACACTCCAATATGTACAAACCACTTGTTTTGTTGGTTTTTGAACTATTTCGTTCTTGTGAAAATACATCGCATCCACGTGAGCCAATATCGACACTAAGTGCACAAACCGACGCTGCTTGAGTCATGACGAGATTTTTCGAAACGAACACATCCAATACACTCCAATATGTACAAACCACTTGTTTTGTTGGTTTTTGAACTATTTCGTTCTTGTGAAAATACATCGCATCCACGTGAGCCAATATCGACACTAAGTGCACAAACCGACGCTGCTTGAGTCATGACGAGATTTTTCGAAACGAACACATCCAATACACTCCAATATGTACAAACCACTTGTTTTGTTGGTTTTTGAACTATTTCGTTCTTGTGAAAATACATCGCATCCACGTGAGCCAATATCGACACTAAGTGCACAAACCGACGCTGCTTGAGTCATGACGAGATTTTTCGAAACGAACACATCCAATACACTCCAATATGTACAAACCACTTGTTTTGTTGGTTTTTGAACTATTTCGTTCTTGTGAAAATACATCGCATCCACGTGAGCCAATATCGACACTAAGTGCACAAACCGACGCTGCTTGAGTCATGACGAGATTTTTCGAAACGAACACATCCAATACACTCCAATATGTACAAACCACTTGTTTTGTTGGTTTTTGAACTATTTCGTTCTTGTGAAAATACATCGCATCCACGTGAGCCAATATCGACACTAAGTGCACAAACCGACGCTGCTTGAGTCATGACGAGATTTTTCGAAACGAACACATCCAATACACTCCAATATGTACAAACCACTTGTTTTGTTGGTTTTTGAACTATTTCGTTCTTGTGAAAATACATCGCATCCACGTGAGCCAATATCGACACTAAGTGCACAAACCGACGCTGCTTGAGTCATGACGAGATTTTTCGAAACGAACACATCCAATACACTCCAATATGTACAAACCACTTGTTTTGTTGGTTTTTGAACTATTTCGTTCTTGTGAAAATACATCGCATCCACGTGAGCCAATATCGACACTAAGTGCACAAACCGACGCTGCTTGAGTCATGACGAGATTTTTCGAAACGAACACATCCAATACACTCCAATATGTACAAACCACTTGTTTTGTTGGTTTTTGAACTATTTCGTTCTTGTGAAAATACATCGCATCCACGTGAGCCAATATCGACACTAAGTGCACAAACCGACGCTGCTTGAGTCATGACGAGATTTTTCGAAACGAACACATCCAATACACTCCAATATGTACAAACCACTTGTTTTGTTGGTTTTTGAACTATTTCGTTCTTGTGAAAATACATCGCATCCACGTGAGCCAATATCGACACTAAGTGCACAAACCGACGCTGCTTGAGTCATGACGAGATTTTTCGAAACGAACACATCCAATACACTCCAATATGTACAAACCACTTGTTTTGTTGGTTTTTGAACTATTTCGTTCTTGTGAAAATACATCGCATCCACGTGAGCCAATATCGACACTAAGTGCACAAACCGACGCTGCTTGAGTCATGACGAGATTTTTCGAAACGAACACATCCAATACACTCCAATATGTACAAACCACTTGTTTTGTTGGTTTTTGAACTATTTCGTTCTTGTGAAAATACATCGCATCCACGTGAGCCAATATCGACACTAAGTGCACAAACCGACGCTGCTTGAGTCATGACGAGATTTTTCGAAACGAACACATCCAATACACTCCAATATGTACAAACCACTTGTTTTGTTGGTTTTTGAACTATTTCGTTCTTGTGAAAATACATCGCATCCACGTGAGCCAATATCGACACTAAGTGCACAAACCGACGCTGCTTGAGTCATGACGAGATTTTTCGAAACGAACACATCCAATACACTCCAATATGTACAAACCACTTGTTTTGTTGGTTTTTGAACTATTTCGTTCTTGTGAAAATACATCGCATCCACGTGAGCCAATATCGACACTAAGTGCACAAACCGACGCTGCTTGAGTCATGACGAGATTTTTCGAAACGAACACATCCAATACACTCCAATATGTACAAACCACTTGTTTTGTTGGTTTTTGAACTATTTCGTTCTTGTGAAAATACATCGCATCCACGTGAGCCAATATCGACACTAAGTGCACAAACCGACGCTGCTTGAGTCATGACGAGATTTTTCGAAACGAACACATCCAATACACTCCAATATGTACAAACCACTTGTTTTGTTGGTTTTTGAACTATTTCGTTCTTGTGAAAATACATCGCATCCACGTGAGCCAATATCGACACTAAGTGCACAAACCGACGCTGCTTGAGTCATGACGAGATTTTTCGAAACGAACACATCCAATACACTCCAATATGTACAAACCACTTGTTTTGTTGGTTTTTGAACTATTTCGTTCTTGTGAAAATACATCGCATCCACGTGAGCCAATATCGACACTAAGTGCACAAACCGACGCTGCTTGAGTCATGACGAGATTTTTCGAAACGAACACATCCAATACACTCCAATATGTACAAACCACTTGTTTTGTTGGTTTTTGAACTATTTCGTTCTTGTGAAAATACATCGCATCCACGTGAGCCAATATCGACACTAAGTGCACAAACCGACGCTGCTTGAGTCATGACGAGATTTTTCGAAACGAACACATCCAATACACTCCAATATGTACAAACCACTTGTTTTGTTGGTTTTTGAACTATTTCGTTCTTGTGAAAATACATCGCATCCACGTGAGCCAATATCGACACTAAGTGCACAAACCGACGCTGCTTGAGTCATGACGAGATTTTTCGAAACGAACACATCCAATACACTCCAATATGTACAAACCACTTGTTTTGTTGGTTTTTGAACTATTTCGTTCTTGTGAAAATACATCGCATCCACGTGAGCCAATATCGACACTAAGTGCACAAACCGACGCTGCTTGAGTCATGACGAGATTTTTCGAAACGAACACATCCAATACACTCCAATATGTACAAACCACTTGTTTTGTTGGTTTTTGAACTATTTCGTTCTTGTGAAAATACATCGCATCCACGTGAGCCAATATCGACACTAAGTGCACAAACCGACGCTGCTTGAGTCATGACGAGATTTTTCGAAACGAACACATCCAATACACTCCAATATGTACAAACCACTTGTTTTGTTGGTTTTTGAACTATTTCGTTCTTGTGAAAATACATCGCATCCACGTGAGCCAATATCGACACTAAGTGCACAAACCGACGCTGCTTGAGTCATGACGAGATTTTTCGAAACGAACACATCCAATACACTCCAATATGTACAAACCACTTGTTTTGTTGGTTTTTGAACTATTTCGTTCTTGTGAAAATACATCGCATCCACGTGAGCCAATATCGACACTAAGTGCACAAACCGACGCTGCTTGAGTCATGACGAGATTTTTCGAAACGAACACATCCAATACACTCCAATATGTACAAACCACTTGTTTTGTTGGTTTTTGAACTATTTCGTTCTTGTGAAAATACATCGCATCCACGTGAGCCAATATCGACACTAAGTGCACAAACCGACGCTGCTTGAGTCATGACGAGATTTTTCGAAACGAACACATCCAATACACTCCAATATGTACAAACCACTTGTTTTGTTGGTTTTTGAACTATTTCGTTCTTGTGAAAATACATCGCATCCACGTGAGCCAATATCGACACTAAGTGCACAAACCGACGCTGCTTGAGTCATGACGAGATTTTTCGAAACGAACACATCCAATACACTCCAATATGTACAAACCACTTGTTTTGTTGGTTTTTGAACTATTTCGTTCTTGTGAAAATACATCGCATCCACGTGAGCCAATATCGACACTAAGTGCACAAACCGACGCTGCTTGAGTCATGACGAGATTTTTCGAAACGAACACATCCAATACACTCCAATATGTACAAACCACTTGTTTTGTTGGTTTTTGAACTATTTCGTTCTTGTGAAAATACATCGCATCCACGTGAGCCAATATCGACACTAAGTGCACAAACCGACGCTGCTTGAGTCATGACGAGATTTTTCGAAACGAACACATCCAATACACTCCAATATGTACAAACCACTTGTTTTGTTGGTTTTTGAACTATTTCGTTCTTGTGAAAATACATCGCATCCACGTGAGCCAATATCGACACTAAGTGCACAAACCGACGCTGCTTGAGTCATGACGAGATTTTTCGAAACGAACACATCCAATACACTCCAATATGTACAAACCACTTGTTTTGTTGGTTTTTGAACTATTTCGTTCTTGTGAAAATACATCGCATCCACGTGAGCCAATATCGACACTAAGTGCACAAACCGACGCTGCTTGAGTCATGACGAGATTTTTCGAAACGAACACATCCAATACACTCCAATATGTACAAACCACTTGTTTTGTTGGTTTTTGAACTATTTCGTTCTTGTGAAAATACATCGCATCCACGTGAGCCAATATCGACACTAAGTGCACAAACCGACGCTGCTTGAGTCATGACGAGATTTTTCGAAACGAACACATCCAATACACTCCAATATGTACAAACCACTTGTTTTGTTGGTTTTTGAACTATTTCGTTCTTGTGAAAATACATCGCATCCACGTGAGCCAATATCGACACTAAGTGCACAAACCGACGCTGCTTGAGTCATGACGAGATTTTTCGAAACGAACACATCCAATACACTCCAATATGTACAAACCACTTGTTTTGTTGGTTTTTGAACTATTTCGTTCTTGTGAAAATACATCGCATCCACGTGAGCCAATATCGACACTAAGTGCACAAACCGACGCTGCTTGAGTCATGACGAGATTTTTCGAAACGAACACATCCAATACACTCCAATATGTACAAACCACTTGTTTTGTTGGTTTTTGAACTATTTCGTTCTTGTGAAAATACATCGCATCCACGTGAGCTAATATCGACACTAAGTGCACAAAACATCGCAGCATCAGTCACGATGAGATTTTTCAAAACGAGCGCGACCAATCCACTCCAATGTGTCCAAAACTCATGTTTTGGTTTATTTTGACCTATTTCGTTTCGGTGAAGAAAAATCACAGCCACGAGAGCCAATATCGGCACTAACTGCACAAAACTTCGACGCGTGAGTCACAAAGAGATTTTTCAAAACGAACACATCCAATCCACTCCAATATGTCCAAATCACTTGTTTTCTAGGTTTCTGAACTATTTCGTTCAGGTGAAAATATAACGCATCCACGTGAGCCAATATCGGCTCTAAGTGCACAAACCTTCGCCGTGTGAGTCATGATGCGATTTTTAAAAACGAGCACACCCAATCCACTACAATATGTTCAAAACTCTTCTTTTCTTGGTCCTTGAACTATTTGGTTCCGTTGAAAATACATCACATCCACGTGAGCCAATATCGGCACTAAGTGCACAAACCGACGCTGCTTGAGTCATGACGAGATTTTTCGAAACGAACACATCCAATACACTCCAATATGTACAAACCACTTGTTTTGTTGGTTTTTGAACTATTTCGTTCTTGTGAAAATACATCGCATCCACGTGAGCTAATATCGACACTAAGTGCACAAAACATCGCAGCGTCAGTCACGATGAGATTTTTCAAAACGAGCGCGACCAATCCACTCCAATGTGTCCAAAACTCATGTTTTGGTTTATTTTGACCTATTTCGTTTCGGTGAAGAAAAATCACAGCCACGAGAGCCAATATCGGCACTAACTGCACAAAACTTCGACGCGTGAGTCACAAAGAGATTTTTCAAAACGAACACATCCAATCCACTCCAATATGTCCAAATCACCTGTTTTCTAGGTTTTTGAACTATTTCGTTCAGGTGAAAATAGAACGCATCCACATGAGCCAATATCGGCTCTAAGTGCACAAACCTTCGCCGTGTGAGTCATGATGCGATTTTTAAAAACGAGCACACCCAATCCACTACAATATGTCCAAAACTCTTCTTTTCTTGGTCCTTGAACTATTTGGTTCCGTTGAAAATACATCACATCCACGTGAGCCAATATCGGCACTAAGTGCACAAACCGACGCTGCTTGAGTCATGACGAGATTTTTCGAAACGAACACATCCAATACACTCCAATATGTACAAACCACTTGTTTTGTTGGTTTTTGAACTATTTCGTTCTTGTGAAAATACATCGCATCCACGTGAGCTAATATCGACACTAAGTGCACAAAACATCGCAGCATCAGTCACGATGAGATTTTTCAAAACGAGCGCGACCAATCCACTCCAATGTGTCCAAAACTCATGTTTTGGTTTATTTTGACCTATTTCGTTTCGGTGAAGAAAAATCACAGCCACGAGAGCCAATATCGGCACTAACTGCACAAAACTTCGACGCGTGAGTCACAAAGAGATTTTTCAAAACGAACACATCCAATCCACTCCAATATGTCCAAATCACCTGTTTTCTAGGTTTTTGAACTATTTCGTTCAGGTGAAAATAGAACGCATCCACATGAGCCAATATCGGCTCTAAGTGCACAAACCTTCGCCGTGTGAGTCATGATGTGATTTTTCAAAACGAACACACCCAATCCACTACAATATGTCCAAAACTCTTGTTTTCTTGGTCCTTCAACTATCTGGTTCCGTTGAAAATACATCGCATCCACGTGAGCCAATATCGGCACTAAGTGCAGAAACCACTTGTTTTGTTGGCTTTTGAACTATTTCGTTCTTGTGAGAATACATCGCATCCACGTGAGCCAATATCGACACTAAGTGCACAAAACTTCGCAACATCAGTCATGACGAGATTTTTCAAAACGAGCGCGGCCAATCCACTCCAATGTGTCCAAAACTCATGTTTTGTTTTATTTTGACCTATTTCGTTTCGGTGAAGAAAATATAAGGCATCCACGTGAGCCAATATCGGCTCTAAGTGCACAAACCATCGCCGTGTGAGTCATGATGCGATTTTCATACTGAACACGCCCAATCCACAACAATATGTCCAAAACTCTTGTTTCTTGGTCCTTGAACTATTTGGTTCCGTTGAAAATACATCGCATCCACGTGAGCCAATATCGGCACTAAGTGCACAAACCGACGCTGCTTGAGTCATGACGAGATTTTTCGAAACGAACACATCCAATACACTCCAATATGTACAAACCACTTGTTTTGTTGGTTTTTGAACTATTTCGTTCTTGTGAAAATACATCGCATCCACGTGAGCCAATATCGACACTAAGTGCACAAACCGACGCTGCTTGAGTCATGACGACATTTTTCGAAACGAACACATCCAATACACTCCAATATGTACAAACCACTTGTTTTGTTGGTTTTTGAACTATTTCGTTCTTGTGAAAATACATCGCATCCACGTGAGCCAATATCGACACTAAGTGCACAAACCGACGCTGCTTGAGTCATGACGAGATTTTTCGAAACGAACACATCCAATACACTCCAATATGTACAAACCACTTGTTTTGTTGGTTTTTGAACTATTTCGTTCTTGTGAAAATACATCGCATCCACGTGAGCCAATATCGACACTAAGTGCACAAACCGACGCTGCTTGAGTCATGACGAGATTTTTCGAAACGAACACATCCAATACACTCCAATATGTACAAACCACTTGTTTTGTTGGTTTTTGAACTATTTCGTTCTTGTGAAAATACATCGCATCCACGTGAGCCAATATCGACACTAAGTGCACAAACCGACGCTGCTTGAGTCATGACGACATTTTTCGAAAGGAACACATCCAATACACTCCAATATGTACAAACCACTTGTTTTGTTGGTTTTTGAACTATTTCGTTCTTGTGAAAATACATCGCATCCACGTGAGCCAATATCGACACTAAGTGCACAAACCGACGCTGCTTGAGTCATGACGAGATTTTTCGAAACGAACACATCCAATACACTGCAATATGTACAAACCACTTGTTTTGTTGGTTTTGGACCTATTTCGTTTCGGTGAAGAAAAATCACAGCCACGAGAGCCAATATCGGCACTAATTGCACAAAACTTCGACGCGTGAGTCACAAAGAGAGTTTTCAAAACGAAGACATCCAATCCACTCCAATATGTCCAAATCACTTGTTTTCTTGGTTTCTGAACTATTTCGTTCAGGTGAAAATATAACACATCCACGTGAGCCAATATCGGCTCTAAGTGCGCAAACCTTCGCCGTGTGAGTCACGATGCGATTTTTAAAAACGAGCACACCCAATCCACTACAATATGTCCAAAACTTTTCTTTTCTTGGTCCTTGAACTATTTGGTTCCGTTCAAAATACATCACATCCACGTGAGCCAATATCGGCACTAAGTGCACAAACCGACGCTGCTTGAGTCATGACGAGATTTTTCGAAACGAACACATCCAATACACTCCAATATGTACAAACCACTAGTTTTGTTGGTTTTTGAACTATTTCGTTCTTGTGAAAATACATCGCATCCACGTGAGCTAATATCGACACTAAGTGCACAAAACATCGCAGCATCAGTCACGATGAGATTTTTCAAAACGAGCGCGGCCAATCCACTCCAATGTGTCCAAAACTCATGTTTTGGTTTATTTTGACCTATTTCGTTTCGGTGAAGAAAAATCACAGCCACGATCGGCACTAACTGCACAAAACTTCGACGCGTGAGTCACAAAGAGATTTTTCAAAACGAACACATCCAATCCACTCCAATATGTCCAAATCACTTGTTTTCTAGGTTTTTGAACTATTTCGTTCAGGTGAAAATACATCGCATCCACGAGAGCCATATCGGCACTAAGTGCACAAACCATCGCCGTGTGAGTCATGATGCGATCTTTCGAAACGAACACACCCAATCCACTACAATATGTGCAAAACTCTTGTTTTCTTGGTCCTTGAACTATTTGGTTCCGTTGAAAATGCATCGTATCCACGTGAGCCAATATCGGCACTAAGTGCACAAACCGACACTGCTTGAGTCATGACGAGATTTTTCGAAACGAACACATCCAATCCACTCCAATATGTACAAACCACTTGCTTTGTTGCTTTTTGAACTATTTTGTTGTTGTAAAAATACATCGCTTCTACGTGAGCCAATATCGACACTAAGTTCACAAAACTTCGCCGCGTCAGTCATGATGAGATTTTTCAAAACAAGCGCGGCCAATCCACTCCAATATGTGCAAAACTCATGTTTTGGTTTATTTTGACCTATTTCGTTTCGGTGAAGAAAAATCACAGCCACGTGAGCCAATATCGGCACAAACTACACAAAACTTAGACGCGTGAGTCACAGAGAGATTTTTCCAAACGAACACATCCAATCCACTCCAATATGTCCAAAGCACTTGTTTTCTAGGGTTTTGAACTATTTCGTTCAGGTGAAAATACATCGCATCCACGTGAGCCATATCGGGACTAAGTGCACAAACCATCGCCGTGTGAGTCATGATGCGATTTTTCGAAACGAACACACCCAATCCACTACAATATGTCCAAAACTCTTGTTTTCTTGGTCCTTGAACTATTTGGTTCCGTTGAAAATACATTACATCCATGTGAGCCAATATCGGCACTAAGTGCACAAACCGCCGCCACTTGAGTCGTGACGAGTTTTTTCGAAACGAACACATCCAATCGACTCCAATACGTACAAACCACTTGTTTTGTTGCTTTTTGATCTATTTCGTTCTTGTGAAAATACATCGCATCCACGTGAGCCAATATCGACACTAAGTAACGAAGCTAAACTTAAATTTAAACAAAACCCGAGAAACCCTAAAGGGGTACCTACCTATTTAAAGGGATGGGAGGACAAGCAAGGGGGCCCCTAAGTCGTGCTTCACCAGGTTGGGGCGCACCCCACATGGGCTCCACTTGGGCCGGGGTCCCAAATGAAGTTACAATCCTATAGGCCCAATATAGGTGATACAACACATTGTTTTCGTGATTGTGACCGACTAGGATGGAATTTGGGGATGATGCTGGATCCATTGGAAAGAGGGGACTCCAAGAGCTTTCCATCAAGTACTCATGGGTCCAAAACGGAGCTCGTATGCATATTTGGCGGCCATATGAAGTCAGCACTGCTTGATTCAACTGCTTGATCTTTGGCGACCATATCAAGTCAGCACTGCTTGATTCAACTGCTTGATGCATATTTGGCGGTTGTATCAATAGTAGCCATGGTCACATCATCCTCCCCTTCTTCACGGAAAACCATCCTCGGTTTTTCCATATGGTACTCTTCGTGTTGTCTATTTAAAACAACCTGGTTTTTTAAATCAAAACAAGAAAAACTCGACATAATATGATTAGCAATATCATGTCTCTCTAGCTTGCATGTGTTATCCACATCTACAGGTGGTTCTAAATCCGAACAGATGTAAACTCTATGCAGTAAATATATTCCTCTATCATTATATTCACCAAAGATATGAAAAATAGCATTAGTTGGACATGAAAAATCAAACTTACCAAATAATTTCTCCTTCAAATTATCGGGCTTACAAAAATCATCTAACTGAACTAGCCCAAAGTATTTAAAGAAGATATCAATTCACGTTCCTTAAAATCAACACATAAAGAACTAACACTGAAAATAGCATGTTCATCCACTAGTTGTGCCATGGATATAAGTGAAGCATTATCACATAACTCTTCTTTATCACAAGGAACAACAAACAAATCAACTTGTGACAAAGTAATCTCAGCAATTGGTTTTAACTATTGGTTGCTCTACTATAGCATGAAAAGTGGACATGCGTACTGCAACTAGAGAGTACTCACCTTCATTTATCTCAGCACCATTTGATTTACCTTGCAAACTTTCTTCTGACATCGTAGGTGCTTCAAGTTTCTCCTTTTTTTTTTCTCAAGAACATCATTCTCCTACTTTTGTTTAATGTTTTGAACTACCCGCCAAACGTTAGTAACAGGAGACACAAAAGATTGCTTCTCCAATGTTTGCACATCATCATTGCACAAGGATATAGTATATTTAGAAAAAGGAGATAAATCACATTGTTCATGGTTTCTCGCATTTAATATTATTTGGTCCTTGAACTATTTGGTTTCGTTGAAAATACATCGCATCCACGTGAACCAATATCGGCACTAAGTGCACAAACCGACGCCGCTTGAGTCATGACGAGATTTTTGAAACGAACGCATCCAATCCACTCCAATATGTCCAAAACTCATGTTTTGGCTTATTATGACCTATTTTGTCCAAGTGCGCTGATAAACCCTGAACTCCACTCGATATGCTCAGGGATCTAGTCGTCCCGATCTTTTTGTGAGTTGATGATAACTACGATTTGGGAGAAACGTTGACGACCCGACTACAACCGTACGAGACGTTGTTGTGTTGCGCCTTAGCGATCGATACACCTCTCCGTGGGTTGTTGATCTTGTCGGTGCAGATCAACCTTATTCCTGCAAGCAAATAGATGAAACAAGCAAGAACAAGATAAAAGCAATCTGAATTGCAAATAGGAATTGAATACAAATGATAAGATGGGATTCCGTAACGAGCAAACCGGCGATCTAACCGATCACGGGATTACACGGCAAAGTAGCGAAGCTAAACTTTAATGTAAACAAAACCCGAGAAACCCTGAAGGCGTACCTAGCTATTTAAAGAGGTGGGAGGATGACCAAGGGGTTCCTAGGTCGTGCTCCACAAGGTTGGAGCGCACCCCACAAGGGCCCCACCTGGGCCGGGGTTCAGACAAGGTTACAAGCCCATAAGCCAATTATAAGTGACGTGGCAGCTTGTTTATGTGATTGCAGTCAACTAGGATGGACTTTGGAGATGAGGCTAGATCCATTGGAAAGAGGACTCCAAGAGCTTTCCATCAAGTACTCATGGGTCAAAAATGGAGCTCGTATGCATATTTGGCGGCCATTTGAAATCAGCACAGTAGCGGGTGACCGAATTGGATTCCAGAACTTGACAACTCGATCTTGACATCTTCCTGTTGAGTTCTGATGTGAGCAATGGTTGTATCCATAGTATGGTCACATCACGCACAAAAGTTTGCTGGGCGAGTCACAGAATGATTTTTCGAAATGAACACATCCAATCGACTCCAATATGTCCAAAACTCTTGTTTTGTTGGTTTTTGAAGTATTTAGTTCTGGTGAAAATACTTAGCATCCACGTGAACCAATATCGGCACTAAGTGCGCAAAACTTCGCTGCGTGAGTTATGATGAGATTTCCGAGACGAACACACACAATCCACTCCAATATGCCTAAAACTCATGTTTTGGTGTTTTTTAAACTATTTGGTTCCATTCAAAATACAACGCATCCACGTCAGCCAATACTGGCACTAAGTGTGCAAACCGTCGCCGCATGAGTCATGATGAGATTTTTCGAAACGAACGCACCAAATCCACTCCAATATGTCCAAAACTCATGTTTTGGCTTATTTTGTCCTATTTCGTTCCAGTGAAAAAATATCGGCATCAAGTGCACAAAAGTTTGCTGGGCGAGTCATGGAAAGATTTTTTGAAACGAACGCATCTAATCCACTCCAATATGTCCAAAAATCTTGTTGTGTTGGTTTTTGAAGTATTTAGTTCTGGTGAAAATACATCGCATCCACGTGAGCCAATATCAGCACTAAGTGCGCTAAACATCGTCGTGTGACTCATGATGAGATTTCTGAGACGAACGCACCCAATCCACTCCAATATGGTTAAAACTCATGTTTTGGTGCTTTTTGAACTATTTCATTTCGGTGAACGTACATCGCAGACACGTGAGCCAATATTGGCTCTAACTGCACAAAACTTTGCCACGCGAGTCACGGAGAGATTTTTCAAAACGAACGCATACAATTCACTGCAATATGTCCAAAACTCTTGTTTTATTGCTCGTTGAACTATTTGGTTCCGTTGAAAATACATCGCATCCACGTAAGCCAATATCGACACTAACTGCAGAAAACTTCGCCGTGGGAGTCATGATGAGATTTCTGAGACGAACACACCCAATCCACTCCAATATGGCTAAAACTCATGTTTTGGTGTTTTTTGAACTATTTCATTTCGGTGAAAGAGCAACAGGACCACTTGATGAAGACATCACTATCACACCCACACCAACAGAACCAATCACGCGTGCAAGAGCAAGAGAATTAAAACACTAGGTGAATCTTCTCCTAAAAGATACTAATTTTAGTGAGAGTGGATTACTACCTAATGCACCAATTCTACTTGTTATCAGATTCAAAGAATAAGAGAAGGGAATAAAGAGCAAGCTGGCTTGATATGTGGAAAAGAGATCAACTTGAGTTTTGCTCGCTTGCAACATTAGTATACAATATATCTTAAGCTAGATATTTTAGAGGTGAAATTGCACTAGAATTTTGCTAAATGTAAAAGCTAGCTAGCTTCAAGTTCAAGCATGCAATGTACCTGGACATGTACTGTAATAGCGACCTGGACATGTACTGTAGTAGTCGACGTACTGTAACACCGACAAGACACTGTAGCTCCGCCGTTGTACTATAGCAACCGCCCTTATAAGCCTATATAAAGGGCAGCCCAACTCCAATGTAAATCAGATTTTGACACTTTGAAATATAGAATTCTTGTTCTAGGGTTTGTGTGTACTACTCCACCCCCCATAGAAACAGGAATTGATTTGAGTGTCTTGCTCCGTTGTTCTTGTGGTTTGCTTTGCTAATTGCAAGAACACGTTTACTCCACGTGAGAGAGTAAACAAAAGGATCGAAGCGTGTGGTTGGGTGAATTGAGTGCCGTAGGTTGTCGTGACCAAGACGGTGGTTGACGGTGTCATTCATCAGGTTGCACAGGTCCAGTTACCCTTCAATCCTAAGCTGTGAAGATCGGGCCAAACTCCGTTGCCCCGTATCATTTTGGTATTAGAGCTCACGATTACACAGTAGGATTTTACCCTAGCTACTTTATATTTCTGTTTTAATTCTTATCCAAGAAAAAGCCTTAAAAAAATTTTCATTGCCCTAGATACAATTGAAAATTTCAGTGAGTTTTGCTAAGTTTTGATCATTTAGAATCTTTGCTTGCTTGCTGATCTAAAGTTCTTTTGCATTGCTTTTGCATGGAACCAATTTCGTTTCATACCATATTTGATCTATTGTCTATCTTGGTTTTCTATTCCAAAGCTTGTTCAACATATCAAAACGATATTTTTAGTGAACCATCCCTATCTTTCGTGAATCTTTGATCCTAACAAAGAGTAGCCTTAGGAATATTGCTTGAGCTTTGCACTTTCATATCATTCATAGTTTGATACCTAGGGGAGACTTGATCTAAAAAAATCTGGGAGCAAACAAAAAAAAGTTTAAAAGAATAGAAAAAAAGGCAAGGAAAGAATTGAAAAAAAAGTGACTTCCATCAGATTACAAATTCAAGTTTCTTACATAGGACCAATCCATGCTGTCATAATCTAAAGTGCAAATCAGTAGCTCTCTTCCAACAATGGCAATCAGGCTATTGTCTTTCTATAACTTGTGCGGCACGAGCTATTTACATTTAAATACATACTGAAATAGCTTATTCCTTTGGTTGCCTCAAGTTCCATTATCCTTGTGCGTTGAGTCACAATAAACGTCCCTTGCATCAAAGATCAGCAACTGGGTATCGGATTTCTACCTTGGATTACTACTTATCATTACAAAATCCTAAAAATTTTCAGTTGCATAAGACTAACCCTCCAAGCTCCATAAAATAGCCACTGTTCGTTATAGCACTTGGGTCTCGATTCACTTAATCTATCTCCTTCGAGTGTTTGTTTACCTCTGCTGGAATAATTTGTGGTTGTTCAATTTGTGAAGCAATCATAAGAACTTCGGTAAGCAAGAATAGAGGTTAAATTATTCCACTTAAATAAAGCCTATTGTTCTATATATATTTCTTCTTGTACTAACCATGTCAGAGGGAGCTGAAAATTTCAACGTTGATGAGGCTATCCATGGAGATGAACCTGTTACTCAAATGCAATATAACGCCTTAAGGGATGTTCTAAGAAGGGAAATGTACAATGAATTGAGTCGGTTAGAAGAAAGGACAGAGGAGATTGCTGCTAAGGTGAACAGGCTATGGATAATTTTGACAATGCAGTGAACCATAGCATGGATCAACTCAGGCAAGAATTGCTCAATGATATGGCACATCTTCTGAGGAATCAAGGTGACGAGGCAACTATCCAACAACCTACCCTGAATGTAGATGAGGAAGCTGATGAGGAAATAGCTGCACATGGTGCACAACCACGGCGAAACCTTGCTGCTGCTGCCATACAACCACCTCCACCTGATCGTAGGGGAAACAACATAAGGAGAGGTCAAATACGTCATGAAGTTTATCAACCTCAGGAAGAGAAATTTGGCAAACTCAAATTTACCATTCCAAAATTTGAAGGTAATTCTGAACCCGATACTTATCTAACATGGGAATTGAAGGTTGATAAAATCTTCCGAATACACAAATATTCAGAGGAAAAGAAGCTTGCCATGGCTGCATTAGAGTTTGATGACTATGCACTCATTTGGTGGGAGCAAGTCCAAAATCAGCGAGAGGAACATAATGAACCACCTGTTGTCTCTTGGACGGAAATGAAGCGTGAAATGAGAGCAAGGTTTGTACCTAACCATTATAAACGTGATCTCTTTGATAAATAGCAAAACATGAGACAGAGAACCTGTGGAAGAATACTACAAGGATATGGAAAAAGCCATGATTCGAGCAAGAATACATGAAGATGAAGAACAAACCATGTCATGTATTCTATTTGGGTTAAATAGAGATATTAAACGCATCGTGGTTTACCAACCATATAACAGCATGGTGGAATTGGTCCACCAAGCTAAAAAGGTAGAAAGACAATTACTTGAAGATGCCAAGACAACAAGAACACCTTCTTTTAGCTTAAAAATACAAGCCAGCACACCAAGGGCTCACTTTGCTTGGGACGAAGTACAACTTCTACTGGTACTTCATTTAAAACTAATGCTAGTTCTGCATCTATGTCAAAACCAGCATCTACACCTAATGAGAAGAAGCCTACTGCATCTTCATCATCATTGGGATCAACTGCTAGAAGTAGTGCAATTCAATGTTTCAAATGTTTGGGACGTGGGCACGTGTCCAAGGAATGTCCAAACAACCAATCAATGATAGTGGCTGAAGATGGACAATACGAGTCAGCTAGTGAAGATGAAGAGAAGGATGTTAATATAGATCCTGAAGTATTTGGAGACGTTCATGAAGAGAAGGAAGAATATGATGATTGCACATTTGAAACTGGAGCTGCCCTTGTTGTCACCAATACTCTTAGGCTTTTATTCGTTTGGCTATGTTCCAAACACGCACAGTGCGCACAGAAAACGGAACGGTCCATTAGCGCGTGATTAATTAAGTATTAGCTAATTTTTTCTCAAAAATGGATTAATTTGATTTTTAAGCAACTTTTGTATAGAAACTTTTTGCAAAATACACACCGTTTAGTAGTTTGAAAGGGGTTGGGAACACAGCCAAATGAACAAAGCCTTAGTGTACAAATCAAAGATGATGAGCATCCACAAAGATCCAACCTCTTCCAAACACAAGCCAAGGTAAATGACAAGGTAATCAAACTTATTGTCGATGGAGGTAGTTGTCATAATCTAGCTAGCCAACAAATGTGTGATAAACTTAATTTGGAATTGTTGAGACATCCTCATCCTTATCATGTGCAATGGTTTAGTGATTGTGGTAGTGTTAAAATACAATACATGGTACAAGTCACATTTAAAATTGGTGATTATGTTGACACTGTCACTTGTGATGTGGTGCCTATGACTGTATGCCATTTATTATGAGGACGACCATGGCAATATATGATTGTAGTGTGATACATGATGGACACAATAATACCTACACCTTTAAGATTGGTGGTCGAAATAAGAAACTGACACCAATGACACCTAATCAGATATTAGCTCAAAACATGCAAAGGAAAGTAGAAGTCACTGTTGGAAATGAAAAGAAGAATATATCTGAGAAACCTGGGTGCAACATCGGAGCCAACAAGTCTAATCAGGAAAAAAAGTTGATAATGATTGCTACAAAATCTGATATAAAAGAAGCGCAAAACAATCCAAATTTGATACATGTGCTACTTGTGTACAAAGGCAACTTGATTGTTACTAATGATATCACTAGCCTTCCTAGCACTATGTTAGAACTATTGCAGGTATTCAAAGATGTCTTTCCACAAGAAATACCTACTGGTTTACCTCCTTTAAGAGGCATAGAGCACCAAATTGATCTTATTCCAGGAGCGTCTCTTCCTAACCGTCCACCTTACCGCACTAATCCCGAGGAAGCAAGAGAAATACAACGACAAGTGCAAGAACTTCTTGATAAAGGGTACGTACGTGAAAGTCTTAGCCCTTGTTCAGTGCCTATAATTTTGGTTCCGAAGAAAGATGGTTCATGGAGAATGTGTGTAGATTGTCGTGCCATAGATAATATAACTATTAGGTATCGTCATCCTATTCCTAGGCTTGATGATATGTTACTAAGTGGCTCAAATGTTTTCTCCAAAATAGATTTAAGAAGTGGCATCAAATAAGAATGAAACTCGGAGATGAATGGAAAACTGCTTTTAAAACAAAATTTGGATTGTATGAATGGTTAGTTATGACATTTGGGTTAACTAATGCTCCTAGTACATTCATGTGATTAATGAATCATGTTTTAAGGGCATTCATTGGAAAGTTTGTTATCGTATACTTTGATGACATTTTGATATATAGTAAGTCCATGGAAGAACATGTTAAGCATGTCAAACAAGTCCTAGATGTCCTTAGAAAGGAAAGACTATATGCTAATTTTGAGAAATGCACCTTTTGTAGTGTGATATAGTAAGTGCCATTTATTATGAGGACGACCATGGCAATATATGATTGTAGTGTGATACATGATGGACACAATAATACCTACACCTTTAAGATTGGTGGTCGAAATAAGAAACTGACACTGACAAAGTTATATTCTTGGGCTTTGTAGTATCAAGTCAGTGTGTTGAGGTTGATGAATCTAAAGTAGAGGCAATTAAAAATTGGCCTACCCCTATGAATGTTAGTAAAGTTAGAAGCTTTCATGGATTAGCAAGTTTTTATCGTCGATATGTTAAAGATTTTAGTTCAATAGCAACCCCACTCAATGAATTAATGAAAAAGGGAATTATATTTCGATGGGGTAAATCATAACAGAGAGCTTTTCAAGAATTAAAGAAACGATTAACAGGAGCACCATTGCTTGTTTTTACCAGATTTCACTAAAACCTTTGAAATAGAATGTGATGCTAGCGGAGTAGGTATTGGTGGTGTCCTTATACAAGAAGGAAAACCCATAGCGTATTTTAGTGAGAAATTAGGAGGAGCCCAATTAAATTACTCTGTTTATGATAAAGACTTGTTTGCATTAGCACGTGTGCTAGAAACCTGGTAACATTACCTTTGGCCTAAAGAATTTGTTATTCATTCTGATCATGAAGCATTAAACTATTTGAAGGGTCAGAGTATACGATATTTGAAGCATTAAACAATCCATTTCTACTTAATCGACGACATGCTAAATGGATAGAATTCATTGAAAATTTTCCATTAACACAGGAAAGGAAAATATAGTTGCTGATGCTTTATCTCGAAGGAGTACTTTGCTAAATCAAATAGAAGTAAAAGTTCTAGGTATTGAAAGCATAAAGGAATTTTACCCTTCGGATCACGGTTTTTCTGAACCATATTCCAAATGCAAGGAGGAGAAGGGTTGGAATAAGTATCATATACATGATGGATTTTTATTTCATGCTAACAAACTATGTGTTCCCGAGTCGTCTGCTCACTTATTGTTGTTGTAGGAGTCACATGTGGGAGGACTCATGGGACACTTTGGTCGTGAGAAAACTTATATGATGCTTGCAGATCATTTCTATTGGCCAAAAATGAGAAGAGATGTTGAACGATTCATGCAAAGATGTGAAACCTGCCACAAAGCTAAGTCCAAATTAAATCCTCATGGCTTATATACTTCTCTTTCAATTCCAAATGCTCCTTGGGAAGATATTAGTATGGATTTTGTTTTAGGATTACCAAGAACTAAGAGGGGGAGGGATTCTATTTTTGTCGTAGTTGATAGGTTTTCTAAAATGGCACAGTTTATCCCTTGCCATAAGAGCGATGATGCTTCTCACGTGGTTGATTTATTTTTCAGGGAAATAATCAGATTACATGGAGTGCCAAGGACTATTGCTTCTGATCGTGATGTGATACTACAGTCCATGAGTTATTTTTGGAAGACTTTATGGGCGAAGCTTGGAACTAAATTACTATTCTCAACAACTTGTCACCCACAAACCGATAGCCAAACAAAGGTGGTGAATCGAACTCTCTCAACACTTCTAAGAACGATGATCAAGAAGAATATAAAGGAGTGGGGAGACTGCTTACCACATGTGAAGTTTGCATACAACAGAGCGGTGCATTCTACTTCTCAACTATGTCCGTTCGAGGTGGTGTACGGTTTCAATCCGATCACACCACTTGATCTACTTCCATTGCCTACACAAGAAAGAATAAATATGGATGTAGCAAAACGGGCTAAGTATGTGAAGAAAATTCATGTTAAGACTAAGGAAGAGATTGAGAAGAAGGCACTACTATGCAAAGAAGGCAAATAAGCATAAGAAGAAGATGTTATTGGAGCCAGGAGATTTAGTATGGGTGCATCTTCGTAAAGAACGGTTTCCCGAGAAGCGCAAATCCAAGCTCTTGCCTAGAGCTGATGGTCCATTTAAAGTACTCGAAAAGATTAACAACAATGTCTACAAGATTGAACTTCCAGGCGATGATTATGGGGTAAGTAGAACTTTCAATATTTCAGACTTATCTCCTTTCTTTGGTCCAGAGAATAATCGTCGAGGACAACGTTTTCTCAAGATGGGGAGAATGATGAAGACATCACACCCACACCAACAAGACCAATCACGCGTGCAAGAGCAAGAGAATTAAAACACCAGGTGAATCTTCTCCTGAAAGATACTAATTTTAGTGAGAGTGGATTACTACCTAATGCACCAATTTTACTTGTTCTCAGATTCAAAGAATAAGAGAAGGGAATAAAGAGCAAGCTGGCTTGATATTTGGAAAAGAGATCAACTTGAGTTTTGCTCACTTGCAACATTAGTATACAATATATCTTAGGCTAGATATTTTCGAGGTGAAATTGCACTAGAATTTTGCTAAATGTCAAAGCTAGCTAGCTTCAAGTTCAAGCATGCAATGTACCTGGACATGTACTGTTGCGCCGACCTGGCACTGTAGCAGCCGACGTACTATAGCGCTGACAAGACACTGTAGCTCCGCCCTTATAAGCCTGGGCAGCCCACCTCCAATGTAAATCAGATTTTGACACTTTGAAATATATAATTCTTGTTCTAGGGTTTGTGTGTGATACTACTCTCCCCATAGAAACAGGAATTGATTTGAGTGTCTTGCTCCGTTGTTCTTGTGGTTTGCTTTGCTAATTGCAAGAACACGTTTACTCCATGTGAGAGAGTAAACAAAAAGGATCGAAGCATGTGGTTGGGTGAATCGAGTGCCGCAGGTTGCCGTGACCAAGACGGTGGTTGGCGGTGTCATTTATCAGATTGCACGGGTCCAGTTACCCTTCAATCGTACGCCGTGAAGATCGGGCAAAACTCCGTTGCCCTGTATCACCATTCCAATATGGCTAAAACTCATGTTTTGGTGTTTTTTGAACTATTTCGTTCTGTTGAAAATACAACGCATCCACGTTAGCCAATATTGGCACTAAGTACGCAAACCGTCGCCGCATGAGTCATGACGACATTTTTCGAAACGAACGCACCCAATCCACTCCAATATGTCCAAAACTCATGTTCTGGCTTATTTTGACCTATTTCGTTCCGGTGAAAAAACATCGCACATACTTGAGCTAATATCGGCATCAAGTGCACAAAAGTTTGCTGGGCGAGTCACGAAAAGATTTTTCGAAAAGAACGCATCCAATCCACTCCAATATGTCCAAAACTCTTGTTTTGTTGGTTTTTAAAGTATTTAGTTCTGGTGAAAATACATCGCATCCACGTGAGCCAATATCGGCACTAAGTGCGCAAAACTTCGCCATGTCAGTCATGAAGAGATTTTTCAAAACGAGCACAGCCAATCCACTCCAATATGTCCAAAACTCATGTTTTGGTTTATTTTGACCTATTTTGTTCCGGTGAAGAAAAATCGCAACCAAGTGAGCCAATATCGGCACTAACTACACAAAACTTCGACATGTGAGTCACGGAGTGATTTTTCAAAACGAACACATCCAATCCATTCTAATATGTCCAAAGCACTTGTTTTGTTGGTTTTCGAACTATTTCGTTCTGGTGAAAATACATCGCATCCAGGTGACCCAATATTGCCACTAAGTGCACAAACCTTCGTAGCGTGTGTCATGATGAGATTTTCCGAATCGAACGCACCCAATCTACTCCAATATGTCCAAAACTCATGTCTTGGTTCATTTTGAACTAATTTATTTCGGTGAAAAAACATCGCATATACGTGAGCCAATATCAGCACCATGTGCACAAAAGTTTGTCGGGTGAGTCACGGCGAGATTTCTCGAAACGAACACATCCAGTCCACTCCAATGTGTACAAACCACTTGTTTTGTTGCTTTTTGAACTATTTCATTCTTGTGAAAATATATCGCATCCACGAGAGCCAATATCGACAATAAGTGAACTTCGCCGCGTCAGTCATGATGAGATTTTTCAAAATGAACGCAGCGAATCCACTCCAATATGTCCAAAACTCATGTTTTGGTTTATTTTGACCTATTTCTTTTCGTTGAAGAAAAATCACAGCCACGTGAGCCAATATCGGCACAAACTGCACAAAACTCCGACACGTGAGTCACAGAGATATTTTTCAAAACGAACACATCCAATCCGCTCCAATATGTCCAAAGCACTTGTATTCTAGGTTTTTGAACTATTTCGTTCAGGAGAAAATACATCACATCCACGTGAGCCAATATCGGCACTAAGTGTACAAACCATCGCCGTGTGAGTCATGATGCGATTTTTCGAAACAAACACACCCAATCCACTACAATATGTCCAAAACTCTTGTTTTCTTGGTCCTTGAACTATTTGGTTCCGTTGAAAATACATCGCATCCACGTGAGCCAATATCGGCACTAAGTGCACAAACCGACGTCGCTTGAGTCATGACGAGATTTTTCGAATCGAACACATCCAATCCTCTCCAATATGTACAAACCACTTGTTTTGTTGGTTTTTGAACTATTTCTTTCTTGTGAAAATACATCGCATCCACGTGAGCCAATATCGGCACTAAGTAGCGAAGCTAAACTTTAATCAAAACAAAACCCGAGAAACCCTAAAGGGGTACCTAGCTATTTAAAGGGATGGGAGGACCACCAAGGGGGCCCCTAAGTCGTGCTTCACCAGGTTGGGGCGCACCCCACATGGGCCCCACTTGGGCCGGGGTCCCAAATGAAGTTACAAGCCCATAGGCCTAATATAGGTGACACAACACATTGTTTTCGTGATTGTGACCGACTAGGATGGAATTTGGGGATGATGCTGGATCCATTGGAAAGAGGACTCCAAGAGGTTTCCATCAAGTACTCATGGATCCAAAACGGAGCTCGTATGCATATTTGGCGGCCATTTGAAGTCAGTACTGTAGCAGGTTACCGAATTGGATTCCAGAACTTGAACTGCTTGATCTGGATGTCTTCCGGTTGAACTGTGATGTGAGCAATGGTTGTATCAATAGTAGCCATGGTCACATTAAAAAACATCGTAGACATGTGAGCCAATATTAGCACCAGATGCACAAAAGTTTGTCAAGCGAGTCACGGAGAGATTTTTCAAAATGAACAAATCCAATCCACTCCCATAAGTCTAAACCACTTGTTTTGTTGGTTTTTGAGGTATTAGTTCTGGTGACAATGCATCGCATCCACGTGAGCCAATATCGACACTAGGTCCGCGGAACTTTGCCACGTGAGTCATGATGGGATTTCCAAGACAAACACAAACAATTCACTCCAATATGGCTAAAACTCATGTTTTCGTGTTTTTTGAACTATTTCATTTCGGTGAAAATACATCGCATCCACGTCAGTTAATATTGGCACTAAGTGCGCAAAACCAACGCACCCAATCCATGAGATTTTTCGAAACCAACGCACCCAATCCACTCCAATATGTCCAAAACTCATGTTTTGGCTTATTTTGACCTATTTCGTTCTGATGAAAAAACATCGCACACACTTCAGCTAATATCAGCACCAAGTGCACAAAAGTTTACTCGACTAGTCACAGAATGATTTTTCGAAACGAACGCATCCAATCTACTCCAATATGTCCAAAACTCTTGTTCCGTTGGTTTTTGAAGTACTTAGTTTTGGTAGTACATGGCATCCACGTAAGCCAATATCGGCACTAAGTGCGCAAAACATCGCCACGTGAGTCATGATGAGATTTCTGAGACGAACGCACCCAATCCACTCCAATATGGCTAAAACTCATGTTTTGGTGTTTTTGAACTATTTCATTTCGGTGAAAAAACATCGCAGACACGTAAGCCAATATCGGCTCTAACTGCACAAAACATTGCCACGCGAGTCACGGAGAGATCTTTTGAGACGAACGCATCCAATCCACTGCAATATGTCCAAAACTCTTGTTTTATTGGTCGTTGAACTATTTGGTTCTGGTTTCATACATCGCATCCACGTGAGCCAATATCGGCACAAAGTGCACAAACCGTCATCGCGTGAATCATGACGATATTTTTCCAAACGAACACACCCAATCCACTCCAACATGTCCAAAACTCATGTTTTGGCTTATTTTGACCTATTTCGTTCCGGTGAAAAAACATCGCACATACTTGAGCTAATATAGGCATCAAAGTGCACAAAAGTTTGCTGGGCGAGTCACGGAAAGATTTTTCAAAATGAACGCATCCAATCCACTCCAATATGTCCAAAACTCTTTTTTTTTGTTGGTTTTTGAAGTATTTAGTTCTGGTGAAAATACATTGTGTCCACGTGAGCCAATATCGGCACTAAGTGCACAAAACTTCGCCACGTGAGAATTCCGAGATGAACACGCCCAATCCACTCTAATATGGCTAAAACTCATGTTTTGGTGTTCTTTTGAACTATTTCATTTCGGTGAAAAAACATCGCAGACACGTGAGCCAATATCGGCACCAAGTGCACAAAAGTTTGTCGGTTGAGTCGCAGAGAGATTTTTCGAAACGAACACATCCAATCCACTCCAATATGTCGAAACCACTTGTTTTGTTTGTTTTTGAAGTATTAGTTCCAGGGAAAATACATCGCATCCACGTGAGCCAATATAGGCACTAAGTCCACAAAACTTCGCCGTGTGAGTCATGATGAGATTTCCGAGAAGAACACACCCAATCCACTCCAATATGGCTAAAACATATGTTTTGGTGTTTTTTCAACTATTTTGTTTCAGTGAAAAAACATCGTAGACACGTGAGCCAATATTGGCACTAACTACATAAAGCTTTGCCACGCGAGTTACGGAGAGATTTTCCGAAATGAACGCATCCAATCCACTACAATATGTCCAAAACTATTGTTTTCTTGGTCCTTGAACTATTTGGTTCCGTTGAAAATACATCGCATCCACGTGAGCCAATATCGGCACTAAGTGCACAAAACGTCGCCGCGTGAGTCCTCACAAGATTTTTCGAAACGAACGCACCCAATCAACTCCAATATGTCCAAAACTCATGTTCTGGCTTATTTTGACATATTTCGTTCCGGTGAAAAAACATCGCACATACTTGAGCTAATATCGGCACCAAATGCACAATAGTTTGCTGCGGGAGTCACGGAAAGATTTTTCGAAACAAATGCATCCAATCCACTCCAATATATCCAAAACTCTTGTTTTGTTGGTTCTTGAAGTATTTAGTTCTGGTTAAAATACATTGCTTCCACGTGAGCCAATATCGGCACTAAGTGCGCAAAACTCATGTTTTGGTGTTTTTTGAACTATTTCATTTCGGTGAAAAAACATCACACATACGTTAGCAAATATCGATACCAAGTGGTCAAAAGTTTGTGGGGCGAGTCGCGAAGAGATTTTTTGAAATGAACACATCCAATCCACTCCAGTATGTCCAAAACTTTTGTTTTCTTGGTTTTTGAAGTATTACTTCCGTTGAAAATACATCGCGCCCACGTGAGCCAATCAATATAGGCACTAAATGCAAAAACCTTCGCCGCATGAGTTATGACGAGATTTTTTGAAACGAATGCACCCAATCCACTCCAATATGTCGAAAACTCATGTTTTGGCTTGTTTTGACCTATTTCGTTCCGGTGAAAAAACATTGCACATACTTGAGCTAATATCGGCACCAAGTGCACAAAAGTTTGTTGGGCAAGTCATGGAAAGATTTTTCGAATCGACTCCAATATGTCCAAAACTCTTTTTTTTATTAGTTTTTGAAGTATTTAGTTTTGGTGAAAATACATCGCATCCACGTGAGCAAATATTAGCACTATGATGTGATCATGGCTACTATGGATACAACCGTTGATTACATCATAGGTCAACGGAACAAGTCAAGATCAAGTTACAGAAGTTCTATCCAATTCGACCACTAGCAACAGTGTTAACTTCAAATAGTCGCCAAATGTGCAAATGAGCTCCGTTTTTGGCCTGTGAGTACTTGGTGGAAAGCTCTTTGAGTCCTTCTTTCCAATGCATCCAGTCTCATTGAGTGGAGATAATTTTGATTTGGTGGAAGTAGACCCTCACGATCCGACTACGACGAGCGAACCCGAAGCGCCAATGCAATCGCTGAACCAACTCCCAATGGTTACCAACCTTGCCGGTGCGAGATCAGCCTGATCACGAAGATCAATTCCTGCACGCAATCGAAGAACGAACAAGAAAAAGACGCGAGCAATCTTATCATCACTCGAAGGTGGAGTTCTGAATTACACGAGACAGCGCAGATTGGCGCGTGTTCGAGAGTAGCTAAAGCTAGATGTAAAACAAAACTCAAGTCGTAAACAAAAGAGACTCCGACTAAATAAAAGGGCTGCGACTCCAAACCCTAGGTGCCCCACCTTGGGCTGCCCTGTTGGCCCATCTTCTTATTCTACTGGGCCTTCGTTCCTTAACAGCATGATGAAGTTTAATTCTCTTGCACGGGCCCGAGTGATTGGCCCAACTGGATGATCAACTGTAGGCGCCTGCGGTGGAGGAGTAACTGGAGGCGCCTGAGGTGCTGCTGGTGTAGATGTACTCGTGGTGTCCTCATCATCCTCCCCTTCTTGAACTGAAGTCGTCCTCGACGGCAACTCCTCATCTTCGCCCGCATACAGTTTCAAATCTGCAACATTAAAACTCGTGGAAACACCAAACTCCGTAGGCAGGTCAAGGATATAAGCATTATCATTAATTTTGGTTAGCACTTTAAAAGGACCAGCAGCACGTGGCATCAATTTAGAACGACGTAAAGCAGGAAAACGATCCTTTCTCAAATGCAACCAAACCAGATCACCCGGTTCAAAAGTAACGTGTTGTCCCTTTACTACCCGCAACCTGATATTTAGCATTAGCAGCAGCAATGTTTTGTTGAGTTTGCTCATGCAAGCTAATCATTTGATCAACATGTGCAACGGCATCTATATGTGGGGCGTCCTCAGCATCAAGCGCAAACAAATCAATAGGCGCCCGAGAAATATAACCATAAACAACCTGAAAGGGACACATCTTTGTAGAAGAATGCGTTGCATGATTATAAGCAAACTCAACATGAGGCAAGCAATCTTCTCAATGTTTCAAATTTTTATCTAAAACAGCCCTAATCATGGTTGACAAAGTTTGATTAACCACTTCAGTTTGTCCATCAGTTTGAGGGTGACAAGTTGTGCTAAACAGCAATTTAGTTCCCAATTTATTCCACAGTGATCTCCAAAAATGACTGAGAAACTTAGCATCACGATCAGAGACTATTGTATTTGGAATACCATGCAAACGAATAATCTCGCTAAAGAACAATTCAGCAATATTGCTAGCATCATCAGTCTTATGACAAGGTATAAAATGAGCCATTTTGGAGAAACGATCAACAACCACAAAAATACTGTCCCTCCCCTTCTTAGTTCGAGGTAATCCCAAAACAAAGTACATAGAAATATCAAGCCAAGGGGAAGTAGGAACAGGCAAAGGTATGTACAAACCATGGTTGTTCAATCGTGACTTAGCTTTCTGACAAGTAGTGCAGCGTGCAACAAGGCGCTCAACATCAGCGCGCATCCGGGGCCAAAAGAAGTGGGCAGCCAGCACCTCATGCGTTTTGTAGATGCCAAAATGCCCCATGAGACCGCCTCCATGCGCTTCCTGTAATAACAAACGACGAACCGAGCTTGCTGGAACACACAGCTTGTTAGCGCGAAACAGGAATCCGTCCTGTATGTGAAATTTGCCCCATGGTTTGCCATGAATACAATGGGCGAAAGCATCTTTAAAATCAGCATCGTCCACATATTGATTCTTCACAATTTGCAAGCCAAATATTTTAAAATCTAACTGTGACAGCATGGTATAGCGACGAGACAAAGCATCAGCAATAACATTTTCCTTCCCGCTCCTGTGTTTAATAATGTAAGGGAAAGACTCAATGAATTCTACCCATTTAGCATGACGACGGTTCAGGTTTGTTTGGGTACGAATATGTTTTAAAGCCTCATGATCAGAATGAATTATAAACTCGCGATGCCAAAGGTAGTGCTGCCAAGTATGCAAAGTGCGCACTAAAGCATAAAGCTCCTTATCATAATTAGAATAATTCAAGCTAGCACCACTTAATTTCTCGCTAAAATAAGCAACCGGATTTCCTTCTTGTAACAAAACAGCACCTAGCCCAATACCGCTAGCATCGCATTCAAGCTCAAACACTTTAGTAAAATCAGGCAACTGCAAGAGAGGAGCATTGGTTAACTTATCTTTCAAGGTGCTGAACGCAACCTCTTGCGAATCACTCCAAGCAAAGGGAACATCCTTCTTTGTAAGCTCATGTAGAGGCGCTGCAATGGAGCTAAAATCACGAACAAACCTGCGGTAGAAACCTGCAAGGCCAAGAAAGCTTCGAATTTGTGTGACCGTTGTCGGTGTAGGCCACGCCCGAATGGCATCGATCTTGCTGCTATCCACCTCAATGCCCTGTGGAGTAACAACATAGCCAAGAAACGAAACACGTTGTGTGCAAAACATGCATTTTTCGATGTTAGCAAATAAATGGGCTGCACGCAATGCATCAAAAACAGCACGCAAATGTTCTAAATGCTCTTCCATGGACTTGCTGTAAATGAGAATGTCATCAAAATAGACAACTACAAACAGTCCTATGAAGGGCCGCAGAACTTCATTCATCAAACACATAAATGTGCTGGGAGCATTTGTCAAATCAAACGGCATAACCAACCATTCATATAACCCAAATTTTGTTTTGAAAGCCGTTTTCCATTCATCACCTAATTTCATGCGAATCTAACCACTACGCAAATCTACCTTAGTGAAAAGAATGGCACCACTCAGCTCATCTAGCATATCTTCAAGGCGTGGTATAGGGTATCGGTAGCGAATGGTAATGTTATTAATAGCACGACAATCTACACACATACGCCATGATCCATCTTTCTTTGGAACAAGTAACACGGGAACGGAGCAGGGGCTAAGAGACTCACGAATATAACCCTTGTCAAGCAACGCCTGTACCTGTCGCTGTATTTCCTTCGTCTCATCCGGATTTGTACGGTACAGTGCGCGGTTCGGAAGCTGTGTGCAGGGAATGAGGTCGATCTGGTGCTCAATGCCACGAAGTGGTGGGAGTCCCGGTGGCAAATCTTTTGGAAAGACATCAACGTACTCCTGCAAAATGTTAGCAACCGCAGGGGGAATATCCAAAGATGGTGCATCATCAAGTGAAACGAGCACACTAGAGCATATAAGGGCATAGCATGGCAAAGGAGCATCGCGTAACTCATCGAAATCAGCACGTGTAGCAAGCAAAACAGGAGCATTCAACTTGATTTCAGAATTAACAGAGGTCGACGGTTCAAGTTGTTTAGCAGTTTTAGCAGCTCTAGCAAGATCATCTTTAAGAATTTGTTCAAGTGTCATTGGATGTATAATTATTTTCTGACCCTTAAACATGAAAGAATAGTGATTTGAACGACTATGATGCAAGCTATCAGTATCATATTGCCAAGGTCGCCCAAGTAACAGAGAGCATGCTTCCATGGGAATAACATCATAATCGACAAAATCAGAATAAGCACCCATGGAGAAAGGAACACGGACCGATCGAGTAATTCTAATTTTCCCACCATCATTAAGCCATTGAATGTGATAAGGATGTGGATGCTTACAAGTGGGTAAAGACAACTTTTCAACCAGCGCGGTACTAACCAAATTGTTGCAGCTGCCGCTGTCGATGATGATGCGAATGGACCGCTCCTGCACAACGCCCTTGGTATGGAAAAGAGTGTGTCGCTGATTCTTCTCGGGCGGAGCGACCTGTGTACTAAGAACACGCTGCACAACAAGACTTTCATACCTATCGGCGTCGCCCGGGTTGACATGTACTTCCGCCTTTGCTGCATGGTCAGTGGCAAGCATAGCGTGTTGAATATCTTCAGAATCACTAGCGGAAGAATACTCACCATCATCACGAATGAGCAAGACACGCTTGTTCGGACAGTCCCGAGACACGTGGCCAAATCCTTTGCAACGGAAGCACTGAATATCCCGTGTGCGGCTTGTGGAAGGCGCTGCGCCTGTGGACGGGGGAGCACCTGCAGAAGTGGCTGCCCGCTCACGCGGTGTAGTGGCGGGCGTGGACGGTGCAGGGGGTGTGGGTGCTGAACCGGATGTCGAGCTTCGTCCTGCAAAAGAGTTAGAATATGGCTTCGAGTGGCGTCCCTGCATTTCAAGTTCAGCTTTGCAAGCAAATTCAAATAATGTGGTGGCATAATACTCCTTATAATCAAGTATATCCTGAATTTCACGGTTTAAACCACCACGAAATCGTGCCATAGCAGCGTCATTTCCTCAACTAACCCACAACGAATCATGCCTTTTTGCAATTCCTGGTAATAGTCCTCTACAGATTGTGAACCTTGCTGAAAACGTTGCATTTTATGAAGCAAATCGCGGGCATAAATAGAAGGTACAAATCTGTGGCGCATAGCAGCTTTTAATTGATCCCATGTGGTTGGAGCTAGAGTGGGATGTTTTTGTTTATATTCACGCCACCAAATTAAAGCAAAATCAGTAAATTCACTAATAGCAGCTTTAACTTGAGAAGTAGTAGGAATATCATGGCATGCAAATTTCTGTTCGACTTCTAATTCCCAATCAAGATATGCGGCAGGATCATATTTGCCATTAAAAGATGGAATTTTAAATTTTATCTTAGCAAAAGGATCATTACCGTGGTGGCGTGGCACACGGTGAGCACGGCCTTGACGGTCCACCGTCCTGCTCCGGGTCACCACCGTAATCCTGCTGGAATTCTGTGACCATCGTGTTCAAAGCATCAAGGCGTGACACGATGGTGTCGAGCGTGGTCTTGGTGGCTGTCTGCGCGAGGTCAAGCTGATCGAACCGTTCGGTCGCCGTAGTGGCCGTGGAATCCATCCGTTCATGCATCGTCTTGATGTCTGCGGCAAGTCCATCAATCTGTGTCCGCATGTCCTGCAGCTGTTCATCCTTCTTGGCATCGTTGTCGTCGCTTGCCATGGTTAGCGCAAACACAAAACCGACGCCAAAATAGGGGTGTAACGGCTCACAAGGCGCTCACACTAGTGCTGTTATCAATGTCTTATCCGTTCTTACCGAGCACACAGGGGCGACCTGCAACCGACCGGAGGAACTCTCGAAAGATTGGAGCAGCGATTGCCTGGGAAACAAAGTCAGCCCGTCGTAGAACTATGTGGAGTTCTGGGTAGGCTGCACTCAAGTCAAGGATTAGCACAATCAAACAATAATGCAAAGTGGAATTATAGTGCTAAACACGAAACAACGCTGCTGGAAACTAGTGGGAAACAAAGGAGGTGGCAAAGAGGGAGAGGGTGCGGCTAAAAAAAGCAAATTCTTGATTTTTTTGGATCTGTTTTTTGTTGTTTTCCAGAGTCCTCAAAAACTGATAATATGAATATAGAGGACCTCAAACAGCAAAAGACGGCACACACTTTTTCCGAAAGTACAGGGGTATTCTGGTAAAAAGAGGATAGGTAGATGAACAAGGGAGGGCAATGTATGCGTGGGGGTGCAGAGTGGCCCTGGAGGGTCACGACCCAGGGGGTTCACGGCGCGCGCAAGGAAACTTTCCACCGAACCAAAGCGGATCACCTTCCTTCTTCCTATTTCCTTTTTTTTGTTTCCTTTTTTTTTGATTTCTTTCTATCTTTGTTTCGGACAGGGAGGGGGCGATCGGAGGGGTGGTATGCGGCGGCGCGGTGGTCTGGTGGCGACCAAGGCGGGTATTCGCGCGAGGGGGACGGTGGCCGAACAGCGGAACAGCGGTGGCGAAACTAGAGTTAGGAGAACAAAGAGAAAAACAAGGGATTAAACACAAGTGACCAGCAACAATTGAACGAGTAAGCACACAAATTCAACACATATTATTGAAAGAATGTGCAAGGCTAAACGGTTGCTGAGACAAGGATCTAATGTGAAAAAAAAAATTTTGTTTTGGTTTTCGTGGACTGTAGGAAGGGAAAAACACTCGATAAAACTCACCGATCAACCTGGAAACCTGATACCACTTGATAGAGGGGGAGTGCCCGATCTTTCGGTGAGTGGAGATAATTTCGATTTGGTGGAAGTAGACCCTCACGATCCGACTACGACGAGCGAACCCGAAGCGCCAATGCAATCGTTGAACCAACTCCCAATGGTTACCAACCTCGCCGGTGCGAGATCAGCCTGATCACGAAGATCAATTCCTGCACGCAATCGAAGAACGAACAAGAAAAAGACACGAGCAATCTTATCATCACTCGAAGGTGTTCTGAATTACACGAGACAGCGCAGATTGGCGCGTGTTCGAGAGTAGCTAAAGCTAGATGTAAAACAAAACTCAAGTCGTAAACAAAAGAGACTCCGACTAAATAAAAGGGCGGCGGCAGGAGGGTGGCGCGTGCCCAAAGGAAGGGCTGCGGCTCCAAACCCTAGGCGCCCCACCTTGGGCTGCCCTGTTGGCCCATCTTCTTCTTCTGCTGTGCCTTCGTTCCTTAACAGCATGATGAAGTTTAATTCTCTTGCACGGGCCCAAGTGATTGGCCCAACTGGATGATCAACTGTAGGCGCCTGCGGTGGAGGAGTAACTGGAGGCACCTGAGGTGCTGCTGGTGTAGATGTACTCGTGGTGTCCTCATCACTCATCTCCAAATTCCATTCCAGTCGGCCGCAATCACAGAAACAAGGTGCTACGTCACCTATAATGGGCCTATGGGCTTTGAACTTTATCTTGCACCCCGGCCTAGGTGGGGCTCATGTGGGGTGCGCCTCAACCTGGTGGAGCACGACCTAGGAACCCCTTGGTCGTCCTCCCACCCCTTTAAATAGCTAGGTACCCCTTTAAGGAGAACCCGCGAGGGTTTGATGCCCGATCTTTCGATGAGACGGTTGGATAACTCGATTGTGACGGAGATGACGTTCACGGCCCGACAACAACCGTCCAAGGACGCTGCGCCTTAGCAACCGATACACCACCTCCAATGGTTGTCACAAAGTTGTCGTGCGCGACGACCCGGCCACGAGGGCACTCGTCCTGCAAGCAATCGAAGAACAAGCAAGAACAAGTAGAATGAGCACTGAATTGCTAGATGAAGATAAAAGTTTCAATATGGTGGGGTTCCAGAGACAAACAGACGGGCGGTTTAGCCAACACGCGCGCTTCATACAAGTAGCAAGTCGCTAACTCTAATCAACAAAACCCATTTGTTCTTGGCCGTGGCTAAAGGTATAAAAATAGGAGGAGAACGACCACAGAGGAGTTGGGGTCGTGCTCCAACCCTAGTGGTTGGGCTGACCGTGCATCCATCGATATTCACAACTGCCTCTGGAGTTGGTGTATCGATTGCTAAGGCGCAACGTCCCAGGACAGTTGTAGTCGGATCGCCAACATCGCTCCATCCAATCGACTTATCCTCTCATCGAAAGATCGGGACACCCTTGCTCACATCACACATAAACCGAACTTAGTTTTGAAAGCAGTTTTCCATTCATCTCCCAACTTCATGCGAATCTGGATCCTCTACGCAAATCAACTTTGGAAAACACAACAGCACCACTCAATTCATCAAGCATGTCATCTAAACATGCAATAGGGTGACGATATCAAATGGTGATATTGTTTATCGCTCTACAATCAACACACATACGCCATGATCCATCCTTCTTAAGCACGAGAATAACTGGAACAGCACAAGGATTAAGAGACTCACGTACATAGCCTTTGTCGAGTAGTTCTTGTACTTGGCGCTGATTCTCCTTAGTTTCTTCTGGGTTCGTCCTGCATGGCGCACGGTTGGGCAATGAAGCACCAGGAATGAGGTCAATCTGGTGCTCAATCCCTCGAAGTGGTGGCAGCCCCGGTGGTAATGCAGTTGGAAAGACATCAGAATACTCCTGCAAAATGTTAGCAACAGCAGGAGGCAAAGAAAATTGCATTTCGTCAAGTGAAATGCAATTAATTTGTTCATTTCCGATTTGGTAGCAAGTATTTTCCTTTCAAACTTATTTCATTTTTCTTATCAACAACAGACCAAGCATTGTTATGGTTCTCAATTTTGGATTTGGCAGCCTTAGCAACATCATCACGCACAATATCTTCAGGAGACATGGGATGCAACACAATTTTCTTATCATGGTACAGGAAAGAATGCCGATTTGACCTACCATAATGCATAGAGTCTCTATCAAATTGCCATGGTCTACCTAGCAGAATATTACAAGCTTGCATAGGTACAACATCACACTCAACAACATCATGGTACGATCCAATTGCAAAATTAATGCATACCAATTTTGTTACCTTTGCCTTACCACTGTTGTTTAGCCACTGGATGTAGTATGGATGTGGATGTGGTTTGGTACTAAGTGCAAGCTTCTCCACCATCTCACTGCTAGCCAAGTTGTTGCAGCTACCTCCATCAATGATCATGCGACAAGAACATCAATGAAGCACCAGGAATGAGGTCAATCTGGTGCTCAATCCCTCGAAGTGGTGGCAGCCCCGGTGGTAATGCAGTTGGAAAGACATCAGAATACTCCTGCAAAATGTTAGCAACAGCAGGAGGCAAAGAAAATTGCATTTCGTCAGGTGAAACATCTTTGCATACCAAAGCATAGGCATCCAATGGTGATGCAATTTGTTCATTTCAGATTTGGTAGCAAGTAAGCATTTTCCTTTCAAACTTATTTCATTTTTCTTATCAACAACAGACCGAGCATTGTTATGGTTCTCAATTTTGGATTTGGCAGCCTTAGCAACATCATCACGCATAATATCTTCAGGAGACATGGGATGCAACACAATTTTCTTATCATGGCACAGGAAAGAATGCCGATTTGACTTACCATGATGGATAGAGTCTCTATCAAATTGCCATGGTTTACCTAGCAGAATATTACAAGCTTGCATAGGCACAACATCACACTCAACAACATCATGGTATGATCCAATTGCAAAATTAATGCATACCAGTATTGTTACCTTTGCCTTACCATTGTTGTTTAGCCATTGGATGTAGTATGGATGTGGATGTGGTTTGGTACTAAGTGCAAGCTTCTCCACCATCTCACTGCTAGCCAAGTTTTTGCAGTTACCTCCATCAATGATCATGCGGCAAGAACATTCTTTAATGACACACTTGGTTTGAAACAACGTGTGTCACTGATTTTGCTCCGCCTTCTCCATTTGTGCGCTGAGCATGCTGCACAATGAGGCTCTCATAACGCTCTGCGTCATGAGCACCAATATGCTCTTCTGGACGCTCCTCTTTATCTGCATGGTCAGCTGCAAGCAAAGCAAGTGTACCCTCATCAAAATCACTAGCAGATTAATACTCACCATCATCTTTGACTACCAAAACACGCTTGCTAGGACAGTCACGTTGCACATGCCCAAAGCCCTTGCAGCGATGACATTGTACGTCTCTTGTTCTGCCCGTGGATGCAATTGAAGAAGCTCTTGCGACTGGCTGTTGGGCAGTCTTGGTTGCTAAACTAGGAGGAGGAACACGTGGCTTGTTGCTAGGTGGAGAAGGTGCTAATCGGCTTGGTGTGGAAGATGTGGGAGTAGTACGTCCGCCCAAAGGAGTAGTCGTGCGTGGCTTCCATGATGTAGATTTTCCTGCAGAATAATTAGCCTTGGCACTAGCAAGTCGTCCCTGCACTTCCCTTTCAGCTTTACAAGCAAGATGAAACAAATGGTTTACGTTAGTGTATTCCTTGTAAGCCAGGATGTCCTGTATCTCTCTGTTTAAACCACCCAAAAATCTAGCCATAGCAGGTTCCTCATCCTCCTCTAAGTTACAACGCAACATACCTATTTGTAATTCCTGATAATATTCTTCTACACTTTTAGCACCCTGTCTCAATTGTTGCATCTTATTTAACAGGTCACGTGCATAGTAAGAAGGAATAAATCTAGCCTGCATGACTCGTTTCAAAGCATCCCAAGTCTGTGGCATGTTATGAGGATTTTTCTTCTCATGTTCTATCCACCAAACAGAAGCAAAGTCAGTGAACTCACTGGTAGCAGCCCTAACCCGTTTATCCTTAGGTAACTCATGACATGCAAACTTTTGATCAATAGCAATTTCCCAAGTAATGTATGCATTAGGATCATATTTTCCATCAAAAGGAGGTATCTTAAATTTGATCTTAGTTAAAGCATCATCATTCTTGCATACCTCATGTCGACGGTGTCCACCCATACCTCTACGATTATGATGTAGCCGTCGACGATCACGAGCGTCTCGATCATCCTGTTCAGTGTTAGCAGTATAATCATCATCTAAATTATCATCGACGTGCTCACCATCAATGTCGTCTTCATTACGCCGACCACCATTGTTCCTAGCTTGGTCGTCAAAGTGCCTTAGGAGAGCAGCAAGGCCGGTGTCAATATGAGCAACCGAAGCCTTCAACCCTGTAAGCTTGGTGTTGGCAGCAATCTGTGTGGCCTCCAATTGCCTAATCTTGTCGTTCGTCACCTGCAAATCTACATCAAGTTCTTCCGTGTGCCGTTTCACTTGCCTTTCAAAATGCCGTATGATGCCTTTGGTGCGTGGAGAATGGGACGCACCATGTCCACTGACCCTGCCATGGTTAGTAACACAAAGACAACGAGACAACAGATGAGGAAAAACAAGCCCTACAACTATTAGGATGTAGCTACTGCAAGGCGCTCGCTCACTCTCAACTTGTTTCATAAGGTCTTACCAATTCTTACCAATTACTCACAGGAGGGAGACGACAACCAACATGTCTGGAACCGTGGAACAAGGTGTATCGGTGCCGTAGCAACAAGACCTGTCAAGCTGTAGCCAAGTGTGTGGAGCTGTGGGTGGGTTGAAAAGCAATGCACAAGGAACAACTAGAAACCACGTTAGTCAAAGCAAGTTGAAAAATCGTTCAAAGGTTGCTGGTCCTAGGCTAGCCGAAGTAGAGACGCGAGCCTAACCATAAAGGACGCCAAAAAACACAAACCCAAACAGGAACGATGACACAAACCCAAACCAAGTGTGTCATTAAAGAACGTTCTTGCCGCATGATCATTGATGGAATCGACTAAACGCTAAGACCAGCAACTTCACACAACCGATGCAATCGAAGACTCAACAAGCCCTAATTAAGCAGTACTAGTAAAAAAAGGCTCAAGGGTTTATGGGACTACAGGGAACTAATCTACTGTTTTTTTGGCTTTTTCTGGACTATAGTAAAATAAAACAACGAAGGGTAAAAAATCTCTCACCGATCAACCACGCTCTGATACCACCTAATGAGAACCCGTGAGGGTTTGATGCCCGATCATTCGATGAGAGGTTTGGATAACTCGATTGGGATGGAGTCAGTTCACGGCCAAACTACAACCGTCCAAGGACGCTGCGCCTGAGCAACCGATACACCACCTCCAATGGTTGTCACGAACTTGTGGTGCGCGACGACCTGGCCACGAGGGCACTCGTCCTGTATGCAATCGACGAACAAGGAAGAATAAGTAGAACAAGCACTGAATTGCTAGATGAAGATAACAAGTTTCAATATGGTGGGGTTCCGAAGACAAACAGATGGGCGGTTTAGCCAACACGCGCGCTGCATGCATGTAGCAAGTCGCTTACTCTAATCAACAAAACCCAATTGTTCTTGGCCATGGCTAAAGGTATAAAAAGAGGAGGAGAACGACCACAGAGGAGTTGGGGTCGTGCTCCAACCCTAGGACGCGTCCTTAATGGACCCAACTTGATACACAGCCCATTGAGCCCAAATAAGGTGACGCAGCACCTTTGACAGAAAAGGACTCGGTAGTAAAATGATGATTGTGGCCGCTCCAGAA
The DNA here is from genome assembly GCA_008326285.1 of Oryza officinalis. Classification (NCBI taxonomy): domain Eukaryota; kingdom Viridiplantae; phylum Streptophyta; class Magnoliopsida; order Poales; family Poaceae; genus Oryza; species Oryza officinalis. Next base: position 8,885,291 of record BDMV01000004.1, on the reverse strand, counting down.
AAGATATGGACATGAGGTTTGATCCATTTGAAAGTAGACTTGATAAGCTTTCCATGAATTATTTGCACGCCCAAATCGGAGTTCGCATGAAGTCGTGACAGTCGTCACAAGTTGGTGCTGTCCTGCAGTCCGAATCCAGGCCGCGTGAATCCTTTCCCCTTTTGACCCTCTCCATCATATCTAAGTAAAACAAGAGTGCACGCGTCTCAGGGGTATAAATAAGATGAACATGAAATCAAAAATGAACGCCCCTGATAGTTGAGTTGACGTGCACGAGGGCGGATAATAGGACCATGAGGAGGTTGTACTTGTGGAGACATGGATGTATCGATGGTGTTGATGTGCTCATGACCCTTCAGGGTTTCTCGTGTTTTCTTTAGATTAAAGTTTAGCTTCGCTACTTTGTCGTGTAATCCCGTGATCGGTTAGATCGCCGGTTTGCTCGTTACGAAACTCCAAGTTATCATTTCTATTCAATTCCTATTTGCAATTCAGATTACTATCTTGTTCTTGCTTGTTTCTTCGATTTGCTTGCAGGATTAAGGTTGATCGGCACCGACAAGTTCAACAACCCACGGAGAGGTGTATCGTTCGCTAAGGCGCAACACAACAACGTCTCATACGGTTGTAGTTGGGTCGTCAACGTTTCTCTCAAATCGTAGTTATCATCATCTCACCGAAAGATCGGGACAACTAGATCCCTGAGCATATCGAGTGGAGCTCAGGGTTTATCAAGTGGTATCAGAGGATTCGTTGCTCGGTGAGTTTTTTTATCTACCTATAACCAAAAAGTAGCCATACAAAAAAATTTGCATCCTTTACCTAGCCATCTTTGTGCCGCTGCATTGTTCTTTTTAGTTTTTGCTTTGTTGAGTTTTGCGTTGCATCGTTGAGTCGTGTTGCTCGTCTTAGCGTCTAGTCAGTTTAGAGTTTCGAGTTCTGATCATGTTTAGTACCACTGTCATCGCCGCCGCCGTGTTTTTGTTATTATCGAAACCCTCAAAAACGAAATCGTCTCGCCGCTAGGGTTCGATTTTTGTAGTTTTTAGAAGTTTTTGTCGGTCAGTTTTGGAGTTACATTTAGGGTTGCTAGGATTTTTGCCCGTGTGTTTCTGTTCTGGACATGAAGAAGGAAGAGGACGAGTAGATTAGATTGGTTTCTGTTTGCTTCAGAAAAGAAATAGTAGATTGGATCAGCTTTCTGTTTTTATCTCTTGCAAGTCCAACCTGCCGTCCTTCTCCACAAAGAGACCGCACCTCTATGTGAGTCCGACTCCCTCCCTCTCACGTTTGTGCGCATCCGAGTTGTCTCAAATACTTTCATAAAATTTTATTTCGGTGTCGGATTAAAGTTCCGTTTGCAAAAACAGAACCTATGGGACGAGAGCATTCCATTTTCGTATAAATCAAATTCCTTGTATGTAACATACCAAAAATTCTAATTTCGAATTTTGACTTCAGTTAAATAATTAAAACATGTCTTCGAGTCAATGACCAAAATTTTTCGAATATACAACCTAAGTAAGGTTAAACTAGCCAGTGGTTATGTGTAGGGTTGCAAATGATTTAAATCCTCTTCCTTCTCAAATTAATTTGCTATGTAAAACATTCTCATATTTTCATAGACACAAGATATGGTGTGTGATTTGAGTTTTTAAATGTTTTTGGATCTTGGATGCATTGCATACTAGGTCTCATGAACACGAGTGTACATGCATGTTAATTCATACCTACGTAATAAACGCACTACACTAGTGGTCACCTTAAGTGCACCCATGCTCAAGTATCTTGTGAGTTTGAGCATGGTGAAATGAAAGTAAAATCTAAACACAACATCTCTGGTTAATTACATATCAAAATATAATTTATAATTATTTAAATATGTATTTAAAATAAGAATACTCATTGAATATTTAAAAATAATTGGTGCAATATATAATCATGGAGAAATTCATGTAGGTACTATTCAATATATATATTTCACTGAAGTTTTGATACAGTTTAATAAGTACATTTGATATCTCAAATAATTAGTTCAAAACAGTCAAACTATAGATTATTTCAAAACCCTAATCGGCAAAATCGATACACATCTCATGTGTGTATTTTATCACATAAAAATGTATAGAGGATATAATTTATTCAAATACTACTCTATTTATCATGAATTAATATAAATTTTGCAGAATTTATTTTATAGGTTTTGACCTTCTAAAAATTCAAATCAATTTCGGCTGGACAGGATTTCTCTATTTTCCTGAGAATAAAATATAGAGTATTTTTATGTGGGACCAGAGAAAATGGAAACTAGATATTTTTATCTACCTCCAGAAAAATCCACATTAATTTATCTTGCACAGAAATTAAATTGTGGAAGTATAAAGATGGGAAGAAGAAATATATATGAAAATCCTTTGTAAATTGTGTGTATAGTAGTCCACCAGTAAATCTACCAATCTCTCTCACTCTGCCTGTGTTTGCATCGACCCTGGACCCACTTGTCGGCCTCCTAGGCTATCCTCACCCCTGTGCACAAACACTCCACCGCTTAACCCTACAGAGAGAGAGACCGAGAGCGGGAGGAGGCGGCGCCGGTGGTGCTCGACGCGTGTCCGTCGTCGGGGCAGCCGCCGAGCTCACCCTTAATCTCTCCAGAGCTTTGTCTCCTCTCTCATTTCGCTCCTGTGTCGAACCAGCCGAGGGAGAGAGCTTACCTCGCCTCCATCCTCCTCCATCTCCATTGCCGGCCGTGGAGACGACGACCGTCGCCACCGCCTTTGCGCCACGGTCATCTCTCTTCTTCTTGTGCTCTGTACTCTCCGATTAATGCCGGTCACATCCCCTCTGACCTCATCCCGTGTGGTACAGCTGTGACACCGGAACGCCGCCGCGCCCACAGAAGCTCCGGAGCGCTGCCGCCTTGGCAACCTCGTTGTTCGGCCATCCTCGACCAAGCCGAGCCAAACCGCCGCGCTACCGTCTTCATCTCGATCCCAGGAGCCAGCCGACTGAAGGAATCAAGCTAGGACGCTGTGAACTCGGAGATCGACCTCTTCTTCCCCAAAACCGGCCGCCGAGCTCCATCTTCAACTCCTCTTTCTTCGGTGAGCCATACTCTGATTCCTCACTCATGGAGCATCCCCAGGTGATCCTTGAGCTATTCCCCTCCTCTTCCTAGCAGGTCAAAGGCCGAAGATCTCTATCACCGTTGCTCTGCTATTTCCTATCGCCGCTGAGCCATCTACTCCATCGCTATCGTTGTTCGAGCCTCGCCGACTCCTTCCAACAGTTCGGTGAGTTTCCAGGAGCCCTATAAGCACTTATGCATGCATTAGTTCGCACTAAACCGAGCCGTAGCTCGACATGCACATGCATGCCGAGAGCTATCGCCGCCTGCGCCGTCATCGCCATCGATTCCGGTCACCATAGCCGATGAGACGACCACCGGTAGTTTCGCCTTGGTGCCCTCTCCATTTTCTCTTTTAGTTGTCCAACGAGATCTGTCGCCGTTCGCCGTTGCCGCTAGCGAGAAACTAGTCGGAACGCTGCTACCCTGCCTTCCCAGCCACCGAGCCACTGACATGCGAGCCCCAGTTAGTTTAGCGCTAAGGAACCAGCTTAGTAAAGGTTTAAAACCTGCGGGGTTCTAAGTGTAAGATTCTTTAATATGACATGTGGACCCAGGACCTAATTATAAATAGAGAAAACCTTGGGGACTCTTAATGGAAACCGCATTAGCACGTGCTTAAGGACGGCGGGTTGATTCCAGAGGAACCTAGGGACTTTTCTGCATATTGACAGAGGCTGACCAGTGGACCCAAGGATTTATAATTTGGAAAAAGATAAAGGAAAATAGCTAGAGCAATATCTTTTCAACTGAAAATCATCTAAAACTTGTGAAATTCATATAAAATCAAATATAGCTCATTTTGAGGTGAAACCAACTCCAGCAAATTCATAAAATTGTGAGCTTTAATATTGTAGAATAAAATCCTATGCTCACAGTATGATATTTATCTCTAAAATATTAAATAAGAAATAGTTAACATAGTACTTGTAAAATTTGTAGAAAATTTATCAATACTCTAAATGGAGTGAACCAAATTCCCGTAGAATCACAAAAGTATGAACTTTAATTTAATAATATAATATTTCATACTTTCTGTAACAGAAATAGTACTAATAAGTTATATTGTAAAATGACCACCACATATGCAAGTCAATTTCTAAAATTTATAAGAAATTCATACTAGCTCTAAAAATTATGAAACCAATTGTATTCATCTTAGAAAACAATCTTATTTATCCCAGTAAGGTTAACTTGATGAAAATCATATATTAAAAATGTTTCACAGCACCACATTAGTAAATACTACTTTATATCAATGCAAACTTGGAAAATTCATAACTCACAAACAACAAGAGATAAAATAGGAATTCTTTTGCCTAAATTCATCTTAGGTCAGAACCTATCCACTGTGCACAAATCATGCATTTTAGAGCATTTTGTATTTTTTCGCATGATTTGGTATTTATGTGCATGTCGTGTCATTTGTATAGAAAATTCGCATCAACGGTGAAAGAGTGATTTAGGTGGTAATCACATTGTTCCAGATCAAGGCAAGTTATACCTCCCCTCTCCTTTGATCACATTGAAACCCATGATTTGGGAGATGAAAAGTGTTGTTTGCGAAACTGCATATCTATTTGATTAAAAACGATATTTGAAACTTAATAAATGGTAGCCATGACCTTATTGCTGCATAATTTACCTTGATATGTTGTTATCCTCTCATTTGTAACCATAGGATGAGTTTGATTACTTTATAAATGCTCGCTGAAGAATATATATGCTTTTATGCATGCCATTTGCTTAGCCATGCTTAGATTTAAGCAAAATAATCACTCTTATAGATTTATAAATGGGGATTTTGAATAATTGGTTAATGCTGGATTGAAAATGAAAATGTTAAGTATTTGCGAACTAAAGTGTGAGTAAAATGATTTTGGACTTGGGCGACAAGTGGTGTGCATATGGTGGTAGTTGCACGCCGATAGGGGGAGTGTTCGCCTAAGTTAATTAAGGACTGAACTTCGTGTCACCAACTTAAGTATATCGTACATCCACATGTGCTATTATGGGGTGGCCTTAGCTAATTAAGTTGCTTAAAGTCTAAGCTTGCATATTGGTAGGCTGAAGTAGAATGAATTAGTCTGAGCGATGATTCATAGGAACTACCCATGTGTGTGTGTTGATTATAATGCTAGCAACATGACTAGCTGTGTGTGTTCTGTGAGGGGACGGGTAGTCCGCCTCACAGCATGGGCGTCTAAGTCTATCCAATTCAACGGTTAAGTGCCTCGTGGGGGAACGGATGTGTTCGCTGCCACGGCGTTAGGTTAAGGCGTGGGCCCGCCTCCAAACGATTCTGGGTCATTCCCTGGACGGATTCACACTTGCCGTCACTGATGCAAGGTTAGGCATTAAGTAATGTAAAGGCTACGTTATGACCTCTAGACCACATTCATCATGAAGAATGTGGTAGTGTCTTGCAAACACAAAGCAAACTAGAGTGTTCATATCATGTGGGTAAAGCTGTACAAACTCTGCAGAGTTCTCTAAAACTAATCGATTAGCCGTGCTCACGGTCATGAGCGACTTGGTGAAGTGTCATGAGTATAGACTTTAATTTTGTTTTATGTTTTCAAATGATGCTTTGTGAACTATGGATTTGGAAATGGTGATTTGGTTTGAGTTATGATAATCGTGTTATGTTGTTGATGAATGTGAGACTTGATGCCGGATGGGCAGTCAAGTATATTATTATGATGAGATTATGACTTGTTGCCGATATGGGTAACAAGAATATGTTTATGATGTTAAAATGGTAAACATTATGATTTAACTACGTAAATGTTTTGTTAATTGAATCATCAACTCTTTTGAAAAAGAATTGTGAACCAAAACTTGCTTTACGCTAAAATAAGCTACATATATAGCTTTTCTTGATTATATGCCAGGCATGTAGTATGTTAGGATTGTCTTATGCTTGCCGGTACATTAACTCGTTTAATGTACTGACTCTTGTTATACTGGAATATCCATTTTACAGGATGTAAGCTTAGTCTTCTGAGTGATTCTGGAAAATCGTTGTTTCTTCTAGGACTGGATCCAAAAGGGTTATCTCCTAGTCGACTGCTTGTGGTTCGGTAGCCAAGCTTCTGCGGATCAGTAATTGTCTGGCCGTTTGGCCTAAGTATTTAAATTAAAATATAGAGTAAGGTTTATTTGTGTTAACTCCCTATTATTCTGATTTTCATCACGTAGATGAAAGTGTGGAACTAGAGCTTTTCCTGGGATCTAGTTCTACACCGGTATGAGTATTGAGCATTTGGGATGTCGTAGAGCTTTAGCGAATTTTGTCAAGTCTCCTGAGATGTGTAACACATCTGGTCGCCATCTTCGTGTGGTTTGACGGGCATGTCTCAGGCTGAAGTTGACTGGCATGCTAAAGTCCCAGCAATATCCCCTATGCCCTCTACTCGACGCTTCAGGTTTTATACTATGTATGTTATTTGACTTGATAGGGAAGCGATGAGGTTGGATGGTTACCGTTATACTCGATTATTATTAGACCCCATCCAACTAAATATTCCGCGCTATCACTTCAAAGAACTTACATAATATTTAGCCTGGGGTGTCCTCACACTGTAATTTTTATATTTACATTTGAGTCCCTGTAATCTTGCATTCAGGTCCTTGAGTCGTTTTTGCAGAAAAAATATCAAAAAAAGAAAAAAAAAAGGAGGAAAGGTGCTAAAAAAAGAAAACATAAGTCACACAAAAAAAAAGAAAGAAAATAAGAAGAAAGAAAAGAGAAAGAAAATAGAAAATCAGTTGTTATCTTTGAGTTTGCTTTTGTATATCAGAGTTGTGCTTGTGATAAACCCTGAAATCCACTCGATACGCTCAGCGATCTAGTTGTCCCAATCTTTCGTTGAGTTGATGATAACAACGATTTGAGAGAAACGTTGACGATCCGACTACAACCATACAAGACGTTGTTGTGTTGCGCCTTAGCAATCAATACACCTCTCCGTGGGTTGTTAATCTTGCTGGTGCAAATCAACCTTATTCCTGCAAGCAAATCGAAGAAACAAGCAAGAACAAGATAAAAGCAATCTGAATTGTAAATAGGAATTAAATCTCACGACAAGGTGAGATTCCGAAGACAAGTAATTAGGTGGTCTAGCCGACACACTTAGCTACAAGAAAAGTAGCAATGGCTAAAACTATAATCTAACAAAATCCAAGAAACCCTAAATGAGTACCTAGCTATTTAAAGGAGTAGGAGAACGATCAAGGGGGTTCTTACGTCGTGCTCTACCAGGTTGGAGCACACCCCACATAGGCCCCACTTGGACCGGGGTCCCAGATGAAGTTACAAGCCCATAGGCCCATTATCGGTGATGTAGCACCTTGTTTCTATGATTGCGGCCGATTGGAATGGAATTTGGACATGTGGTTGGATTCATTCGAAAGAGGACTCCAAGAGTTTTCTATCAAGTACTCACGGGCCAAAAACGGAGCTCGTATGCACATTTGGCGACTATTTGAAGTCAATGTTGCTGCTGGTGGTTGAATTGGATTCCAGAACTTCTTTGGCTTGATCTTGACATGTTCCGGTTGACCTATGATGTGATCAACGGTTGTATCCATTGTAGCCATGGTCACATCATCCTCCGCTTCTTCATGGAAAACTATCCTCGGTTTTACCATATGGTGCTCTTCGTGTAGCCCATTTAAAACGACCTGTTTCTTCAAATCGAAACAAAACAAACTCGAGATAACATGATTAGCAATAACATGTCTCTCTAGTTTGTAATTTTTATCCACATCTACAGGAGGTTCTAAATCCAAACATATGTAAACTCTCTGCACCAAATATATTTCTCTATCATTATATTTGCCAAAGATATGAAATATAGTATTAGATGAACATGGCAAATTAATAGCATGTAATTTCTCCTTCAAATTATCGAGCTCACAAAAATCATCAAACAAAACATAGTCCAACGTATTTAAAGAAGATAGCAACTCACGTTTCTCAACTTCGTTAGCATTGTGAACAACATGCTTAAAATAAGCACATAAAGAACTAACACTAGAAATAGCAGGTTCATTCACTAGTTGTGGCATTGATATAAGCCTTATCACACAACTCTTCTTGATTACAAGAAATAGCAAGTAAATCAACTTGTGACAAATGCATCTCGGCAATTGGTTCCACTAATGTTTGCTCTACTATAGCATGAAAAGTGGACATATTCAATTCATTAGCTGCACACTCACCTTGATTAATTTTCAGCACCATTTAGTTTACGTTTGATGCTCTCTTCAGATGATGGAGGTTGATACGGGGTCGCCCGATCTTCTCGACGTAGGATCAAGATACTCACGTGGAACTGATGAATCGTAGTGATCCCCCGTTGCCAATGCAAGAGTTAGCACTCTATAATTCGCCCAATCACACGTGTTGAACTTCACGACCACCAGATGAAGTTCTATCGCGCTCCCAATTCCCAGCGGAAAGGTTGAACGATCTTGATTTTTGACTAACTCTCAATTCCTTCAATGTTGTTTGGACAACAGAAAGAACAAGAGTATTTTTAATATCAAAAGTGGTTCCCTTTACAATGGGAGTCTACCCCTCAATATATAGTCTCAGCCCAAGGCTATTCAACACTAAACTCCCCATGTGGTACTATTCACGCGCACTGTAGCACGGGTACTGTTCATGGGCCGTACGGTACTGTTCACGGGCCGCAAGCACTATTTATGGGCTGATCATTGTTCATGATGTGGACTTATGCTTCCTTGGATGACGGCCACATATCCTTGATCTCCATCCATCGCTGACTCTTCAAACCTGAGCACAAGTAAAACATTGTTTTTAGGTAGTATAAAATTCTCATTAAAATTAATGACATATTCATTAAGGAGCAGGTTCACCTGAGATTGTAGTTTCTTGGCTCGTGCTCTTGTTATTGGTCCTGTTATTGAAGTCTCATTACTAGCTTTGACATTACTAGCGATGTCCTCATCATCCTCCCCTTCTTGAAAAGAAGTCGACCTCGACTCTGTACAATCTTGTCCAAAGAAGGGTGATAGATCAGCAACATTAAATGTAGAACTTACCCCATAGTCATCACCGGGAAGCTCAATCTTGTATGCATTGTCATTGATCTTAGCGAGAACTTTAAAAGGTCCATCACCACGGGGCATCAATTTGGATCTACGCTTCTGTGGAAAACGATCTTTGCGAAGGTGTACCCACACTAAATCACCTGGTTCAAACAGCATTTTCTTTCTAGATTTGTTAGCTTTGGAAGCATAAGCACGTACCTTCTTTTCAATTACCTCTTTCGTTGTGGCATGGAGCTTTTTCACAAAATCAGCACGTTTAGAAGCCTCCATATTTGCACGTTCTTGTAGTGGAAGTGGAAGTAAATCGAGGGGCGTAATTGGTTTGAATCCATACGCCACCTCGAATGGACTCAATTGAGTTGTAGAATGTACCGCTCTGTTATATGCAAATTCCACATGTGGTAGACAATCTTCCCACTCTTTCAAGTTCTTCTTTATCATGGTACGTAGCAGCGTTGAAAGTGTGCGGTTCACCACCTCCGTTTGCCCATCTGTTTGTGGGTGACAAGTCGTTGAAAACAACAGCTTTGTCCCAAGCTNGGTTCTGCGCGCCGTACTGCCCTGCGGTGTACTGCTGATAGCCTTGCGGCACGTTGTATGCAGCTTGAAGTGGAGGACTATGAACGCCGGGGCTTGCGGTTGTCCGGCCGATGGCTGGTGGACGGGAACTTGCTGCATCGGCTCACCACCGGTTGCTTCCCCTTGGTCCATTGAGCGTACTGCTCCTCTGTGATGTGCTGAGGGCTTCCTCCCGCCTGCTTGGTGAGGACCAGGGCAGGGTTGTTGTTGGTTGCGCCGATGGAGGTGGCATCGGCGCTGTCGGCTGAGCCGTGCTCAGGTCGTTCCTCAAGGTCCGATAGGCAGGGAACTTGATTTTCTGGCAGGTAAATCGGGCCTTGAGGCTTGTACTGATGGATTGAACCATCCAGGATCGACTTGACCGTATTGGTCAACGTGTTCACCAGGATCCCCGACTGGTTGACTAGCGCAGAGTGAACTGCGGAGTCGATTCGGTCTTGCAACGTCGGCGCTGCAGTATCTTCAATTTTGACGGCGTGATCGTGCGCCGCCGCCGACGTTCCAGCTCCATCTCCAGGACTCGGCATTACCACCTTGGACTTTTGAATCAGGGTGCCTGCCGAGTCCTAGAATATGTTTGCAGGTACATATTCTGGAACTGCGCGACCAGACTCTCCATCTCAGCTTTTTGTTCTGCGCTGAGTTGGTCGGCGGTCACAGGAATGAGTTCTCCTCGACGATCTCGGCCTGCTTCGACATCTCGAGGTGTTCTTGTTGCTGGTGAGAAGCTTTGTTCTTGAGGTCCCACTGGGCGTGCCAAAAGCGTGTTGGCGCAGAATTTCGACCCGTCCAGCAACCAAACGGGTTCCGCGTTACCACGGCGGCCTGGGAGATCTGCTTAGCTCCAGTGCAGGTCCAAATGGCTTGCCTAGTCGTAAGTAGAGCGTGCCAGTTGATTTGATCTGCAATCAACAAGAAACAAGCGAACCAAGTCAGAAAACAATGGCCGATCGGTCGGCAGACCGATGACACATTGTCATAGCCCAGCCGATAGGGCAAAGCTATATCGGCTCACTTAGAAAAATGTAAGACATGAATCTAATCTTATCGGCCTTCATTGATATGTAGACTTCAACTAATAATACCGGCCGATAAGGATGACAAAGGTAACTACACCAGCTAGTACTCTAGTGCAACCTTATACGAAGCCAATCGGCCAGTATAAACACATCAACCATAAAGAGATCTTAAGATTACTTCATGATCGACACATTTATACTTATCGATCTGCACGTATAAGTGGCAAACATATGCAAGAAACATAAAGCAATCACATATGTTAGATAAGACCGGCTAAAACCCCGGTACTATCCTTAATTACAACCGAAAACAGGCTTTGTGTTAGATCTCAAAACAGGACTAAGGTCGATGGCAACTCGAAGTGTGAATTGATACTTAACACAAAGAAAATCAAGTCGTCGATTGCTTTTGGGGATGACAGATGCATTGAATAATCTAGCCAAGCATGAAAATTAAACCATCGTCGGCAATAAACCCTAAAGCGAGTAAACCGCTGGCAAGGCTTAATCGAGATACCTGTCAAAACTATCCAAGACATGATAATCGACGATCACATCATCGAGGCTTAACGTGTCTAAAGCGACACGCTAGCCCCGACGATGCAGATCGTCGGGGACGAGTTCTTACCTCTGCTCCGAAGAAGCAAGAACTCGTCGAAGAAAACCTCTTGCCAGGGTTGGCGATGCGCCGAAAGTAGATTGATTTTGTTGTGTGATTGATTGAGAGAGAGTTTGCATGTACAAACTATCGGGATATTTATACCTGAGGTTACAACAGAACCCTTGTAGGCACGATCTTATCTACAACTAACAAACAAGTCTTTGCGGCAGACTCTAGCCACAGATTAGATCTAAACTACCTAATTTACAAGATACAATTGCCTAAAACCGAGCTTTATCTCTATTTGGCAACTTCCTTGAAGCTTACTTCGAGCCCAGACCAAGCCCACGTTGACACTGTCAACTCACAACCCGTATCGGCCCATGACCAAACCAAATCCGTATCGGCCGATATGCCCTTTATAACAACACTCCCCAAGTCCGATACGGTTACCGGGTCCGATACGAAGCCTGGTCCGACTCCAACTCAATCCTTCCTCTCTGCTTCGGTTTCCTCTTTCCTTTCCAAGTCGATTACCAAAATCCGTCGTTAACAGATTTGTAATTTATATTATAGAAATTAATAATTAACTTTTCCTTTATTTGGTTTTGCAATCTTGTGTATTTGTATTTAGATGATCGATAATAAATATCGTATTCTCGTAAATTGTAATTACAACTCAAATGTAGGTCTTTTACTTTAATTTACATTGGGGTAATTTATGGCTTGGCAAGCAATAACAACTAGAACATCCAGCATGATGCAAAAGTGTTAGAAGTTCAAAATTTTATTGATTTTTGTTATTATAAATTTTCAGGATGTTACATTATCACAGTTGCTGGCTGAGACACGTCCCTAAAACTAGTCTAAGGCTGTGTTCTTCTCTCATGTTTCTCAACTTATCTCTCTCGTTTTTCGCGCACACGTTTCTCAAACTGCTAAGCGGTGTGTTTTTTGCAAAAAAAATTTTCTATACGAAAATTGCTTTAAAAAATCATATTAATCCATTTTTTAAAAAATGAATTAATACTTAATTAATTATATGCTAATGAGTAGTTTCGTTTTGCGTGCAGGAGGGATTAACTCCCAACCCTCGCTGCCAAACACAGCCTTAGCAAACAAGAGTAAGGAACAAGGAAACTTAGGACGCAACGCTCTTTCTCATCAAATCTCTTCACATCAAACAACAAAGATGAACACCGAAACACTTCTTGTCTTGCTACTTTTGCACTCCCTTTTTTTCTTCTTTTATATTATTTTTTAATACTTTTTTTTCATGATAATATGGCAAATACTATGCAACAAGATCTGAAAACACAAAAGACTCAAACTAGATAATGATATACCGGCAAAAACGCATGCCGAAATTTGCATGGCTTGAAACACCTTGAAAACACCCCTTTTTGAGGTCCTTCGGGGCATCAGGACTTCAAGCTCGAAGTTAGCTTTCCATACAAGAACGTCAAGAAAAGAAGTTCCTATGCCCAAATTATGTCCATTTTACTGAAGGTACCATGAATTAGAGTTTCGCGACATCAACTTGTTGCTTTGGGCTAGGTGACCTTCCAAAAAAAAGGGAAATCGGCTGGCAAGGAGGCTAGCAATGCAGGGTGATTGATACAAGGCGGTTTTCGACCTATCTAAAAGGCTTACGACAACAAGTTATAAGCACAAGGCTGCTAACGATCCGAAACCATGTAAGACTCGATCTCTCAAGGAAGGCTATGGCACAAAACAAAAGCTTGAACTAGACACTACGAACGTGACTCTAAACTGGTGACCAGACTTGACATAGGATACAGATCCAACAAAGCGAAACAGAAACTAAAAATTGCAAAGGTACAAAGTGCTTTGGACAGGGGAAAACTAGAACTAGATGAACATGGTAGTATTTTGTTTTGGCTTTTTCTGGACTCTAGGTAATGGAAACGAAAATTAACACATGGAAAACAGATGATACTTATCGGCAACCTGATGCTCTAATACCACTTAATGTGCCTGGGTGCCCAATCTTCTGATAGGTTCGATTTGGTGACGTGAAGACGTTCACGTTTTGAGGCTTCCGATCAGCGATCGTCATCTCACAACCGCTACAGCCACATGTTTATTTGTTATCAATCACGCTTTCACATAGTCAACCTCACCACAAAGGTTTACCCCTGCAAGCAATTGAAGAAAGCCATAAGAACAAGGAAGAACACAATCTGAATTGTAGATAAATGATTAACACTCAAAGTTGGGTTTCACAAACCGGACTTGTCAACGGCAAAATTGTGGCATATGGCTGCAGACTAACCTAAGCAAAACCTAACTCTAACGATGACGGCTACTGAATAGATATGACGTCCTAGGGTTAGCTCTAGGGCACAGACCCTGTTGGGCTTAGCCCATGACACAATTATAAGGCTTGAGGCCCTAATCAAACTCGGACAAGGAGATATATGTGGCTTTGTTTAGATGATCATGAACAGCTTAGGAGGAATTTTTATATGGGACTAAAACCATATGAAAGTATACACCATAAGCTTTCTAATAAGTACTCATGGCCCCGAGAGTCTTTCTGAATTAGCAGCTAGGTCAGTTTAAAGTTGATGCTACCAAGAGGCCCGAATCCGAATTCAAAACATGTAGAACTTCATCTCTTACATTCTATGGACCAAAAACGATGTGGTGGCATGGAAGTAGACTTGGGGAAGGACTTTACCTGGTCCCCAATCAACTTCATTGATCATCCGTTGTCTCCATATGCTTGCTCTCCTTTGTTTGATCCATGCAAGCGCATCTATAAATAAAAATATGACAAACTCATGGTGTTGTAACTTTTGTTCAAATATAAAACAAGTAAATCTTATATAAAAATCATACACTTTTGCTTTATTGATGTGTTGTATAGGCATGGTCATATTTGAGCCAGTGATGTCCTCATCAAAAAGGATACAACCCTTTGTTTCCATTGTTTTCTGTTCAAGAAACTAGGGATGCCTGAAAATTTTGGTAGTAAAGTCTTTACAAGAAACAGTTATAACAATTGGAGAAAGGCACTAGAAAATTTAGAAAAGCATGTTGGCGGACCTAGCAGTTCTCATAACATTGCGAGGGGAAGTTGTGAGTACTTTAGAAACCAAAGGGCAAGTGTGGCTCAAAAATTTTTTTGATCATGGTACTGAAGCTCAACTTGCATATAAGATTTGTTTGATTACTTCTTTAGACAGTGCTGGATATCTCATGATGCAAGGTGGAGCTTTTCAAGGACATGATGAATCATCCACGTCTGTCGATCAACAAGGGAAAAATTAAGGAGTTGGTTGACTTGTTCAAAAATAAGAATGAGAAAGCTTTTGATAAAGCTCCAAAACATTGTGTGATGACTTCGTCAAGAATTCAGAAGGACCTTGCAAAGCTTGTGCATAAGAGGTCACAAAGGTAATTCTTGATGAGATTGGAGATAAGAATTTCTCCATGCTTATTGATGAGTCACGAGATGTATCAATAAAAGAACAGATGGCTGTGTTTTAAGGTATGTAGTTCTGTTGTGTATTTGTTCACCAAATTCTTATATAATTAAGTGTCACTGTTTCAACTAAACTTCAAATAGTTTTTGGCATGTAGGTATGTAAACGACGAAGGAAAGGTTGTTTGAAAGGTTGCTTGGCATTAAGCATTTCACAAGTTGTGCATCAGTGGCTTTGAAGGAAGCTTTGTTTGCCTACTTGGAAACAAATTATCAATTTGCAAGCTTCGTGAGCAAGGTTATGATGGAGCTTCCAATATGAGGGAGGAATTTAACGCCCTTCAAAAACTAATCTGAGATTAAAATCCATATGCTTTTTGTGTGCATTATTTTACCCATCAATTGCGGTTAGTGGTTGTGACTGTTGCAAGTAGTAGTCGAGCTATTGCTGATTTTTTTTTTCAACCATATTCCCTTGATAGTGAACAATATGAGCTCATCTTGCAAGAGAATGGATGCATTGCTTGCAAAACAACAAGATGTATTGTTTGAGAAGATAGAGTATGGTAAGGCCGCCACTGGAACATGCAAGCATCAAGAAATGCCCCTAGCTTTCCCCTCAAAAAAGAAATGACCATAGCTAGACCTTCCAACACTCAATGGGGCTCTCATCATAAAACCTTGCTTCGTATCTATCAGATATGGGAGTCAGTGTTAGGAGTGTTAGAGATTGTGAGTCAAGATGATTCTCAAACATCAAATCATGTGAAGCCTCAGGTTTGATACAAAGAATGGACAGCTTTGAATTTGTATTCATCTTGCATTTCATGATAGACTTGTTAAGCATTACAAATGAGTTATCACTTGCTTTGCAAAGAAGAGATCAAGATACTGTTGAGGAAATGGGTTTACTTGCAGATGTTTAAGCACAACTACAAGATATGAAAGAGAATGGATGGGATCCATTGTTCCAATGTGTCAAAAGCTTTTGTGAAGAAAATGAGATTCGAATACCATGTATGGAAGCACTCATAGCAGTCAGGGGTAAATCCACACGTAGAAAGCATACGGTGAATCACTTCCATTATTATCATGTTGAGATTTTCATTGTTGCTATTGATACTATTAAGACAGAGATGGATCATCGTTTCAATGAGGTTTCTTCTGAATTATTAGTATGCATGTCTTGTTTGGATCCAAGAAATTCTTTTTCCAAGTTTGATGTAGACAAACTTGTTCGACTTGCTGAGATTTATGCTGATGACTTCACTATGGCTGACCTTTTGTTATTAAGAAACTAGCTTCAAACATTTATTCTCAATATCAGGAGAAGTGCAAAATTTAATGGATGTGGTGATATTGAAAAGCTAGCTGAGAAGATGGTTGAGACAGGAAAGAATAGCACTTTTCCACTAGTCTATCTGTTGATTGAGCTCACATTAATTCTTCCACTGGCATCGGCATCAGTTGAAACAATATTTTCAGCAATGAATATTATTAAGATAGAATTGCGCAATAGAGTTTCAAATGAGTGTTTTAATGACTTGATGATATGCTACACCGAACAGGAGATATTTCAAAGCCATGATGATCATAAGATCATAGAACGCTTCAAGGATTGTCAAAACGTAGAATGTCAATGCTTAATACTTGTTCTACTGCTGCTAATTAGCAATTTTATGGTATGTTGTGTTTTTCAACAATTGTAATTATATAAATCCTTATGTATGTTTTCGTTCACTAATTATGACACTTTTTGGTGCACATATAGCTTTCTACATATGATGTGGGCTTCAATGAACACATTATGCGTTAACGAGGTAATTATTTCGATGTATGTTACATTTTTCTACACTAATATTCTGCTCATATATAATTTTGGATGAATATTAGCTAGTTTTAAGCAACTTTTGTATTCCACTAGCACTCCCCAAAATTTAGTCCTGTGTTTGCTTCTGTGTTACCCCACCTTGGTATTGTCTCAAAATGGTTAAACCCTAGCTTTTATATATGCTATCTAAACTCCATTAAATATATCCTGCACCACTTTAGTTACTTAGCCTCCAAGTAATCAGAACCTATACATGAAATGTAACCCTTGCCATCCTAAAACCTCCATAAATAAAATAAATTATACCCTAAACCCTAGTCGCCCTAGCTGTTCATCGTCTCCTTATTATTTTATGATTTTATTGAATTTGGTTCTTCTTCTTCAGTAGAGTCTATATATATTATATTTTGAAGGCAACCTTTGGTATTTCAAAGGATGAGTAATTAGGTTGCCTATCTCCAATTTCTATGAGTTGAAGTAAGGCAAGTTATTGTGACTCCGTTTTGGGCCCATGAGTACTTGATGGCAAGCTCTTGGAGTCCTCTTTCCAACGGATCCAGCCTCATCATCAAATTCCATCTCAATCAGCCATAGTTGAAGAAAGAAGGTTCTACGTCACCTATAATAGGCCTATGGGCTTGTTACTTTATCTGGAACAATGGCCCATGTGGAACCCATGTGGGGTGCGCCCCAACCTGGTGGAGCACGGCCTAGGAACCACCTTGGTCGTCTTCCCACCCCTTTAAATAGCTAGGTACCCTTTCAGGGTTTCTTGGGTTTTGTTTAGATTAAAGTTTAGTTTCGCTACTTTGCCGTGTAATCTCGTGATCGGCTGGATCGCTGGTTTGCTCATTACGGACTCCTAGCTTATCATTTGTTTTCAATTCCTATTTGCAATTCAGATTGTTTTTATCTTGTTCTTGCTTGTTTCTTCGATTTGCTTGTAGGAATAAGGTTGATCTGCACCGACAAGATCAACAACCCACGGAGAGGTGTATCGATCGCTAAGGCGCAATACAACAACGTCTCGTACGGTTGTAGTCGGGTCATCAACGTTTCTCCCAAATTGTAGTTATCATCAACTTACCGAAAGATTGGGACAACCAGATCCCTGAGCCTATCGAGTGGATTTCAGGGTTTATCAAGTGGTATCAGAGCTTTCGTTGCTCGGTGAGTTTTTATCAACCTATAACCAAAAAATAGCCTAAAAAAATTACATCCTTTACCTAGCCATATCTGTGCCATTGCATTGTTCTTTTTAGTATTACATTGTTGAGTTTTGTGTTGCATCGTCGTGCCGTGTTACTGGTCTTCGCGTCTAGTACGTTTAGAGTTTCCAGTTCTGGTCACGTCTAGTACCACTGTCGCTGCCGCCGCCGTGTCTTCGCTGTCATCGGGATCTTCAAAAACGGAATCGTCTCGCCGCTAGGGTTTTGTTTTTCTCGTTTCGGGCAGTTTTTATCGGTTCGTTTTGAAGTTATCAAGTCGCTAGGGTTTCGGTTGTGTGTTTGTGCGCTTCTTTTTTGCACACGTGAGGAAGGTAGATGGGAGGAGAGTTTCATAGATTAGATCTACTGGAATTTGGCTCGGTTACCAGAAGGAAAGACCCAAAGAAATAATAGAAAGGTGGTCTCAGTTTTTTATTTTGTGCGTGATTTCCAACTTGCGGAGTCGGAGTTCGTTTCCCATCAACTCAAGACCGACCACTTCAAGTCGGGTTCCTCTCCTACTTCCTCCGTTTTGTTCTCGCTGAATTTTTGTTTGGTGTCGGTTTCGAGATCTGTTTGGAAAAACAGAATCGGCATAATTTCAGCATTCCATTTTTGTATAGATCAAATTTAGGGTTTAGACTTTTACATTGAAGTCCCTGTAATTTTCATATTTATATTTGAGTCCTTGTAATCTTGCCTTCAGGTCCTTGAGTCGTTTTTGCAAAAAAAAATTAAAAAAAAGAAAAAAGGTAGAAAGGTGCTAAAAAAACAAAGGCTGCACCAAAAAAAAAGAAAGAAAGAAAAAAAGAAGAAGAAAAAAAGAAACAAAAGAGAAAATCAGCTGTTATGTTTGAGTTTGCTTTTGTATATCAGAGTTGCGCTTGAGTTGTTCCTAATGCTATCTTGTGGTATCGTTTGTATCTAGGCTCGCGTCTCTAGTACGTTCTAGCCTAGGACCAGCATGGTACATGACTTTGAACAATTATTCAACTTTGCATTCTCTGATTTGAGCATTTGCTAGTCCTTTACTACATATTTAAGCCTACCCAGAGCTCCATAGATTTGATTGCAGCTGTACAGCAAATGTTTGCCAAGGTATCGATACATCCAACCTCCATTGGGTCTAGGTTGAGTTGATGTGCTCACCATTCTGCTTGTTTTGGTAAGATCTCGTAAGAGCTTCATTAAAAGCTTGAGTGTGTGTGATATTTGAGCCTCCACTACCATTGTGCATATTCTTATGTATGTTTCTTGTTGCTACTAACCATGGCAGGATTACGCAAGAGGATACGAGATGGTTCTGGTCAACATCAATTTCTTCACCTTCGACGAGATATGTCGACTTCTCTATGTGATGCATATAAGGTACGTGACTATAATTTTGCACGAGTTAAATCTAAGTTACCATTCTAAGATGGTAAGTACGATTCTGTTGCTTATATTGATTGGGAGCTAGTAGTAGACAACGAAATTGATAAATAAGATTATTTTGATGCTCAAATGATTAAGACTGCTAGTAATAAGTTTACCTCTTCTGCATTCTTTTGGTGGAGTCATGTTAGTAATAAACCTGAAACTTGGGATGAGTACAAAACCATAATAAGAAAGCGTTTTGTGAATTCTTATTACAAATGTATTCTTCTTGAGAAATTAGAACATTTGAAACAAGGTGATAGAACTGTTAGAGAGTATATCTATGAATTTAAAGTTTGTATCTACAGTGGTCTAAAAGAATGCAATGAGAACACAATGCGTAGATTTTTCAAGGGTCTTAATTCTGAAATTCAGGTTATGCTTGCTGATGTGACATATAATCATATTGGACACATATTCATACTTGCTCGTAGCATTGAGAGTCAAATCATATCAAATGCGAGAAAGCATGAACAATGTGATTTATCTCCTGTTTCTGAATCTTCTATGTCCTTGTGCAATGATGATGTGCAAACATGGGAGGAGCAATCTTTTGTGTTTCCTGTTAGTAATGTTTTCCAGGGTGTTCAGAACATTCAACAAAAGGAGGAGAATGATGTTCTTGAGAAGAAAGAAGAGAACGATGAAGCACCTTTGATGTCTAAAGAAAGTTCGCAAGGTAAATTAAATGGTGATAAAGTAAATGAAGGTGAGTATTTTCAACCTGAGCTACATATGTTCACTTTTCATGCTATAGTAGAGCAACCATTAATGGAACCAATTGTTGTTTCCTTTCTCAACCTGAGATTCCTTTGTCATAACTTGTTTGTTTGCTATTCCTTGTGATAAAGAAGAGTTGTGTGATAATGCTTCACTTATATCCATGCCGCAACTAATGAATGAACATGTTATTCCTGTTGTTAATTCTTTCTACGCTGATTTTAAGCATGTTGTTTAAATTGCTAATGAACTTCAGGAACGTGAATTTCTATCTTCTTTAAATACTTTGGGATATGTTCTATTTGATGATCTCTGTGAGCTTAGAAATTTGAAGGAGAAATTATTTGCTAAATCTGGTTTGCCATGTCCAACTAATGCTAATTTTTATATTTTTGGTGAATATACTGATAGAGGAATATATTTGGTGCACAGAGTTTACATATGTTTGGATTTAGAACATTCTGTACATGTGGATAAAAATTGCAAACTTGAAAGACATGTTATTGCTAATTATACTACTTCGAGTTTCTCTAGTTTTGATTAGAAACAGATTGTTTTAACTGGACACCATATGAAAAAATCAAGGATGGTTTTCCGTGAAGGGGAGAATGATGTGACCATGGCTACTACTGATACAATTATTGCTCACAACATACGACAAACGGAAGATGTCAACATTGAGTTGTCCATGTTCTAGAATCCAATTCGATCACTCGCTATACTCCTGATTTCAAATAGTCGTCAAATATGGATACGAGCTCCGTTTTGGGCCAATGAGTACTTGATGGAAAGCTCTTGGAGTCTTCTTTCCAACGGATCCAGCCTCATCATCAAATTCCATATCAATCAGCCATAGTTAAAAAAACAAGGTGCTGCATCACCTATAATGGGCCTATGGGCTTGTAACTTTATCTGGGACCCCGGCCCAGGTGGGGCCCTTGTGGGGTGCGCCCCAACCTGGTGGAGCATGACCTAGGAACCTCTTTGTCATCCTCCCACCCCTTTAAATAGCTAGATACCCGTTCAGGGTTTCTCGAGTTTTGTTTATATTAAAGTTTAGCTTCGCTATTTTGTCGTGTAATCCCGTGATCGGTTAGATCGTCAGTTTGCTCGTTATGGAATCCTAACTTATCATTTGTTTTCAATTTCTATTTGCAATTCAGATTGCTTTTATTTTGTTCTTGCTTGTTTCTTCGATTTGCTTGCAGGAATAAGGTTGATCTGCACCGGCAAGATAAACAACCCACGAAGAGTTGTATCGATCGTTAAGATGCAACACAACAACGTCTCATACGGTCGTAGTCGGATCGTCAACGTTTCTCTCAAATCATAGTTATCATCAACTCATTGAAAGATCGGGACAATCAGATCCCTGAGTGTATCAAGTGGATTTCAGAATTTATCAGATTCTGACACAGACGCACACGCAACACTGCACTCACACGTCCGGAGGGCTGCNGGCCCCCCCCCCCCCCCCCCACACATGCTTAAACAAACAGAAACCAGTGACACCGATCCTGGTCTCAATACATTTATGTTGAAAGGTCAGGTTGCGTGTGCATAATAATTGTAAACACTAAAATTTAAGCCCTGACGAATAAAGTCGTACACCACACCTGGTGCTTTCCAATGAAGATTCATCTTTATGTTACTATGTATCAATATAAAGATCGATACCGTATACATGAAGTTTCCGTGTGTTAAATCTGGTCTCAATAATTTCACTTTTAGCAGTCGAAGCCCAAGCCTAAAATCAAAATCAACTCTACAATCAGTCTGCCCAAGCCTCTCTCGGTGTGCTACACTGTAATTTAAGGGTATTGAGATGTATAACCAAGATTTTTGAAAAACAAGTTATAGGGCATATTATCGAAAGACACTTAAAAAAATGTGAAATCAAAGATAGCATTGCAGATCTGTAAAAAAATAATATTGTTGTTCCGCACGCCTTTGCCGCCTGGTTGATAGTTTTTTCTAGATCTCGGTTCGTTGGCTACTGAATTGATGACTTCCTTCGTAGTCTTGGTTAGTTAGCTGCTGAATTAGTCATTTTGGTAGGCCTAGTACATATAGACATTGATCGTCGAATGGGTGCCCAAGAAGAAAGCAACGGCAAAATCTGCCTTTGAGGGGGCAGATGATGTGAACCCATTCTATCCAACCAAAATCTTTTATATTTTAGACGAAAAAAATATCGATACGGTATACATGAAATTTCCATGTGTTAAATCCGGAGCCGATCGAAAGATCTATGGATGGATTACTTGCTTGACAAGTTGACAGCCTTTCAACCACGTACTGAAAAAAGAAATGAACAATTAATGAAATCCGATACAGTCTCCATTTTATCATGTCCACCTGACACACTTAAACCATTTTTAAGATTCCTCCAACCGTCGATCTACACCATAGTTGATCAAAAGGCCCGCATACCGATGACCCAGTTCACGGCACAAAGATTTGGCCCAACCAAGACACGACATAACCTGATTGTTGTCGAGCCTGTGCCTGCCCGGTCCGATCATTGGGCCATGCCTAGGCCTCTTCCTTGGCATGTCATGCCGGCCCGGCACGGCATGGCCCAACGATTAGCACAACGCAACCAGACATCCCCTGCTCTCGTAGGCCGTAGCTCGACGACGGTTGGCCCAAAGAGATGAGGGCAAAATAGACTTATTTTAGCCATATATAAGGCATGGCCTAAAAAGATGAGGAAAGCAAAATATACTTATTTCAAGAACGAATATGATGGACTGGTCGTGCCTTCAGACCGACATAGCATGGCTCGAGTTTTATTAGATCGTGTCTGGACCGTAGGTGCAGCCCGTGCACAAACACATCCTCGGTCGGGCCATGCCGACCCGACGGATCTTGGGCCATGCCTCGGTCATGCCCGGAACGGGCTGTGTCGGGCGGCCCATTTGGACATCTCCAATCTACGCACACAGCAGCGCATGCGTGTCCTATAAATACATCGTTCATCATCAACACGTGCTGCAAGCAAGCCTACAACCTATCCAAGCTAGCCATGGAGACTCCACGGGAGAGAGTCGACGACGACGCAGCTGCAGACGACCACGGCTGCACCATGGAGCAGCTCATCGCTGCTCTGCCGGCCAGGGAAGGCTGGGCACGTCCACTGAGGCTGTACCAGGGCTTCTGAATGAAGGAGAGCTTCCTCCCAAACGTCATGGTGGTCCAGGCCGGCTTCCACGCCTGCCGCGACAACGTCCTCCTTGTCACTCACCCCAAGTCTGGCCCACACTACTACGAAACTGATTTTTGCATACCATCAAAACTAATAACTGATTTTTGCATGTAGTTGCTCTAGCCACTTGCACGAAAAGACATGCGAAAACTAGATTTTTGCATGCGGCTAGAGCAACCACAAGCGAAAATATTTTCACATGCGGACGCTTAAGTCGTCCGACTGCGAAATGAAAAAATCAAAAAAAATAAAAATTCCGAAAATCCCAAAACCCTAACCCTAGAAGCTCACAGCCAACGCCACCGTCCTTGTTGTCCCCGTCATCGTCGCTCGAAGCCGCCACCGCCGTCCTCGTCATTGTCGTCGCTCGCAGTCACCACCGCCATCCTCGTCGTCGTTGAGGGCGGAGGGGGAGGGGGCGCCAGGTCCGCCCTCCCATCGTCTTTGCCGCTGCTATCGCCGGAGCACTCGTCCTCGCCCGTCGTCGTCGTCGCTGTAGCCAGAGCCCACACGGTGGATCCGAAGATCTCCCGCGTCAGATCTGCCACTGCAGATTGCCCCGCCTCTGGATCTGCCGCAGCCGCCCTCTCTACTGCCAAGCTCCGCTGCTACAGCCCTCCTCACTGCCGATCCGCCGTCGCCAAGCCCTCCACCACCAGATTTGCCATCGCCGCTGTTGCCTGAGCCGCCTGCCGCCCCTCGAGCCCTCCGTCGTTGTCACCGCAGCCGCTCCCGAGGATGGAAGATCCGACCCTCCTGAGGGTGGTGTCACCAGATCCACTGCCGTTGTCGCCTGCCGTAGCCGCTCCTGAGGGCGGCTAATCTAGTCCTCCCAAGGGTGGCACCGCTATATCCGCCACCCTCAGCCCCCATCCTCGCTACCGGCCCTCGTCGCACGCGTGCCGCTGCCTGCTACTCCCGCCCGTCGCTCGGGAGGGAGAGGTGAGGGAAAGAGAGGGAGAGAGAGGAGGTGAGAAATGAGAGGAGAAGAAGAAGTGAGAGATGAGAGGAGCTGAGAAGATAAGGCCTGGAGACTTAGAATTTTTTTTTTAAGATGGTGAGAGGGAAAGAGGAGAACAGTTAGACTTGTAGGCAGGCCTCTAAGAGGTCCACCTAATAGGCCTTCAATTTTTGCATGCGGCCACTTAATAGGTTCGTCTATGAAAATATGCTTATTTTTGCATGCGGGCCTGTTAAGAGGCTCGTCTGCGAAAATTAATTTTTGCATGTGGGGCTCATAAGGAGCCGTGTGCGAAAACAGAGGTCGATTTTTGCAGGCATGACCAGTTACAGTCTGTCTACAACCTATAAGGGCTCTCATATAGAAAAATTGTGTTTTAGTAGTGCCACCTGGCTCAAGGCGCTCGCTGTTGTCATCACCAACCAGCGACAGCACTATCCACCCTCCGCCGACCACCCGCTTCTCATGCGTCACCCACAGGACTGCATGCCCTACCTAGAGATCCCCTTCAACCGCGCCACCGCCCTCGGTGCCGGTATCGATGACCTCTCATTGCCGTGGCTCCTCTCCTCCCACCTGCCACTCTCAATGCTGCCGGACAGCGTCACCGTCGACCTGTCCGGCTGCAAGATCGTCTACCTGTGCCGTGACCCCAAGGACGTATTCGTGTCCCGGTGGCACTTCGAGAGGGAGATCAAAGTGGCCGCCACATGGCGCCCATGAGCGAGGCACTCGACATGTTCTACGACGGTGTTTCACCGTATGGGCCTACATATTTGGGATCACTACCTCGATTACTGGAGGGAGAGCTTGCAATGCCATGACAAGGTGCTCTTCCTCAAGTACGAGGATCTCAATGACGATCCACACTGTGCGGTGCGGCGGTTCATCGAGTTCATGGGTTCGGCATTCACGGTGCAGGAGGAGCATGACGGCTGCGTGGACGAAGTGGTGCGGCTCTGCAGCTTCAAGAGGCTCAGTGAAGTGGAGGTGAACAAGAATGGCACGTACAAGACGCCGGGAGGGGAGGTCTGGTAAAGTAGGGGACAGTTCCAACCATCTGAGCCCTGAAATGATAGACAAGATCGACAGTGCAGTGTCATGGGACAAAATACATGGTCTGAGATTTTAGCCCAGGAAGCCTGAGTATATGATTCAAAATATGTTTTTATATATCTTCCGGGGGCTCCAGTTGTCTACAATGTTAATTTGTAGGAGTATATATATATTCTGGGGACTCCAGTTGTATATACGACATGTAGGTCTCCGGTCTTTGGAACATATGAGTTCCGTGAAAATTTCAGAAGAATAAACTGCTTTCATGTAAAAATCACGTAAAATTCCTGCATTTTCAACAGAAGCCCTAATGACAATAATATTTTATATACCAAATGTTGAATGGTCGGAGAAGGAATTTCTTTTTACCTCGAGAAGCATTCTCTCGTTTTGTACATGCTGTCTAAAAAGTAATATTTTTTTAAAAAAAATTGCTAAGATAGATCGTCGATGGGTTATACCCGTAGACGGTATTTGTAAAGTATGAGGATCGTTGGAACCAGGGTATACACAAGAATAGATCAAGAAGACAAGCGACAACAACCCTAATCCAGTTTATATGAATTATGATAAGAATATCGCTCAGAGTACAGTGAGGAATAGAACAACTGGATGAATCCGCTGACTAGAAGCTATCGAGAATGGCCCGATGAAATCTATTCGGCAAATATGACACTGGCTCTCTTTGGAATGTTTCTAGACGTGACTTTGGCTATGTCTTATAGCTTGATGTCCCTCCATGATCGTGGGGCCTTGTACATATAGCATGCATCATCTTCTTCTCCAAATAGAACTCGAAAAGATAAAATAGGTTATGGGCTTAAGGAAATCTTATCTTTTCCGACTAGGACTCTGACACCTTCTATTTCGGAAATATAATTTTCTTTTTTGTCAGTCGCATTTTCTTAATTAGAGGATATCTTCTCATATACTATTGAGTATATGGTATTGCCGTATTCCATTAACCCATGTATAGGAGATATGCCTTATCCTTGACATTAACAGTAGTCCTCGAATTCAATGCAAATGATTTAACCAATGTCTTCCAATAGAATTTCTGAGAACAATCATTGTCGAACTCATCAAACGGTTCTCGTGCATCTGAGAAGGTACAGAGTAGGCGACAAGGTTCTCCTCAATCTGAGAACTTGACAAATGTTTTAATTTAGATTGAAGTCAAAAACATTAATGGTTATAAACAAATCTGAAAAAAAAATCCCATCGCTGATCTCTCCGACTTACTTAAAATTCAAAATGCCGAGTGACCTATAAATTCCATTTTTTAGATCCATTTGGGTTTCGCTTGCCCAAATAGAGCCCTATATTTCTCTCTTGTGCCTTCAATCCCCTCCACCTTAGCTCTCGCAAAAAACCCTAAATCACAACCTCCATCAATCTTCTTCTCAAATCTACATGGATCTCCCGGAGTCTGACGTTGGCCTAATCGAAATGAGGGAGCTACAACAAGACGGCGCCTTGCCAAGCGTGAAGGTGGTGGCTCGTTCGGAAGGTCCCCTAACCAACCTCTGCCAAATAATCATGCTTGCATCATTTGTTCAGTGTGGCTTCTTGGTTCCTCCTTCCGAGTTTCTGTCATTACTTCTTCACTTCTATGGGATCCATCTTCTTCATCTCAACCCAAACTTCATTGCCTTTTTTAGTATCTTTACTTATCTGTGTGAGGCGTACCTTGGGGTACAACCTTTTGTATATTTGTTTAGATACTTCTATGAGGTTAGATGGATGGAGGCCTCTAGGATT
Organism: Oryza officinalis; assembly: GCA_008326285.1. Lineage (NCBI taxonomy): Eukaryota > Viridiplantae > Streptophyta > Magnoliopsida > Poales > Poaceae > Oryza > Oryza officinalis. Next base: position 8,858,272 of record BDMV01000004.1, on the reverse strand, counting down.
TCAAGATGTTGTGGCCTCCGTCTTCGAGAAAAGACCAGAGAAAAAGTTGGTTTTATCTCCATGTCAAGGGTAGCACTCCTAATCTTGACACCCCTGACCAAAAACCAATGCACCTAGAGACATGGACCTCCAAACCTTTGATGACTACTGCCTTAGCAAGCTTTGTCGAGAAAATCCATGATCTCCAAGGACACAGTCCGATTGGACACGAAGTCATTCAAGACTTCGTCCGTCGTTGGATTCAGCCTCTCTAGGCCCGTTCTCACCCCGTGTACAAGTACTTGGAGAAACAGGATGCGACGTGGCTATCGCACTAGGGTACACAATTTATAGTTTCTTTGTTGAGATAAAAAACCAAAATTATCTCCGGTTGATAACTTTATCGTTTTGTTTACATCACAGTTCTCTCCGAAGGCACCATGGCGGAGCATGTCAAAAAAGTGGTGGTTGACCAGCCGTCGTCTGCCACCAACATCCCTACGTCGATATGCGACCTCCCGCTGACGGAGCGGGACGCCATTGTAAATGTAAGCATCGTCAACTACTGCTCCTTGTCATTCATTTCTATGCCCGTAGGAGTAGTAACCTAGATTCTTTCAGGCGCTGCCTTTGACGGGCAAGATCGGCCTGCTTGTTGACCACCAAACATTTGCTTCTCTGAAAGAGCAAGCGGTGTCTAAACAAGTGGTCGCCGCCCTTGTGCCCGAAAGAAGCGGAACCAAGAAGAGGCGCTGGCCCTCACTGACCAAGTTCACTGGGACTGGGAAGTTAGTCCAGACAAGCGGTTCTGAGGTGAGGTCCCGATCCTAGGTTCATCTTACAACCGTGGTAGCCGTTCTCGTCCTCACCTTTCTTCTTTTACAGACAACATCCAACGCAAAGCCTGCCTCCTCGAAGAAGGTGTTGCTACTAAAGCGGCAGAGAACCAGGTAAGCGCAACCTTAGTTTGCTGGTATTTTATTTGTTATCACTCATGCTTCATAGTCATGAGACCTCCTATTCGCAGCCTAGCTAAGGGAGGCGCCTTCAGACAACGCGAAGTTACGGGAGGTGGTGGCCGAGAATGAACAGCAGCGGCGGGGGTTGGAGCACTCGCTAGCTGAGTCCAAAGAGGACCTGGCCTCCCTTTGGCGCGCTCTTCAAGAGAACTACGGTCGCCTAGACGTGGTTGCCAAGAGTCTTTGCAAAGATGACCGACAAGACGACGATGATGGGGTCCTTGGGCTCACTCATCACCACGCTTGAGGGGGCTGCAAGTTCCCATGCTGAGCAGGTGGCGCATCGCACGTGGACCGAAATCAAGACCGAGGCATATCATGTTCTCGCTTGCCTCAAGCTCACACACCCGAAGGTTGACATCGATGAGATGATGACCCAGGAAGGAGCTAACAAGCATCGTGATGACATCATGTCTGAGATGGAGGATATCGGGGACTCCGTGATCCCTTATTTTGAAGAGTAATGCTCTTGATTTTCGTTTTGTTGTAACTTTTAAGGATAGGTATTTGGTTTTGTCGAAACTTGGTTTCGGCAATAAGAAATTGGGGGTAGTAGTCAAGCGCCAAACACGATGGGTTAGTATGCAAAGGGATTTAGACAGGTTCAGGCCCTCTCAACGAGAGGTAATACCCTACTCCTGTTTCGAGGATTCGATCCACCGAGTGGTTTATTGATCTCTTGATCTCGTGTCTGAGTATTTTCGCTATCTGATTCTCTATATGTTCTATATTTGCTATCTGATTCTCTATATGCTCTATATTCGCTATGCCCCTCAAGGGACACCCTACCCTCCTTATATAGTCTTGGAGGGTAGGTTTACAAGTCGGAGACCTAATCACACTCTATGTCGGACTCCTCAATCATACCAACTCTAGACTATAAGCCGTTACCTTATCACAATGGTAACGTAATACCCAAGTCTTAAGACGGTTTACATAATCATGAGTCATAACCTATCCCCTATGGTAAATCGGATAAGCTAGCCGTGAGGGTATCCGGTACCCATAATCTCCACAGGTTTGATGTCTGAGAACATTTCCTTTCTGGTTTATCCTTCGTAAGGCTTTTTTCTCTTGTTCGTCTTCTGTGTTTTATAGATGTTTCAAAGTCAAGAACGAGAACGTCCAATAAGGCAAACACTCCTTGGACTTAGTCGTTAGACCCAGAACGCCCCAGGCTTCATCCACCCCAAGTGGTGATGAACGTGCTCTGGTCGTCGTTACTTCAGATGACGCACTGGCTTCTCAAGAAGACCAAATCGTCCTTCTTTGTGAGCAATGCCGAAGTAAAAAATCTGCAACATTGTAGCTTATTGCCCTCACACTCACAGCAAGGGTTGCTAACGATGTTGTTATCCTTTCCAGGCCTTGAAAACTCTCTCTCAAAGTGGGACGGTGGGCCGAGTACTGGAAAATGATGTACGAGAAGGAAGAATTAGATGGGCCTCTGATAATGCCAGGAAGGAACAAAGAGTGGAACTTCTCAAGGGAAGGGAGATATGTATCTCGTCTCATTTTGAGAACAGTCTCTCCGCCCTACATCGGCTGTGTCAAGAGCTGCGCGTGGTCCATCCTCCTCCCAAGAAGTCAATTTCGGGTTATCTACGGTGACTACGAGGTACATGTGAGGGGCTCGTCAGTACCACTGAGAGGATCAACAATAGCTTGAAGAGGGAATGTCGTCGGGTCAATCGGTACGCAGGTGGGCATATTCTTGTTTGTATCCGTGAGTCGTGTCCCCAGATGAACCTAAACTTCTTACATGAGGGGTTTTCTCATTCTTGGAGGACTTCTATCGAGATCGACCAGCTGGTACAGTCCCTTGCCCCACTTGTCGAGAATGTTTCTCCTCGATGCAATGGCAATGGCCTTCCTGATAGGTTTAATTGTCGTACCATCCTATAAAGCAATCTAAGCAAGACGTTAGTAGACACTGGAACTTGATTATTTGCTGTAAAATATTAAGTGATGACATTTTTATGACAGTAATAGAGCACTTGTTCACTTGGGTCGATCTTGGCATTATGAAGTTGGGTACACTTCCTAGCCCCCAACTAGTTTTATGGAAGATATAATATTTCCAAAATAGTAGCTTGAATTTTCATATTAGACCATTGTTGACGCAGTGAATTCCTAGTCCCTAGCCATGAAGTTGGGAAACATTCCCGAGTACACGGCTAGTTAATACGTTATAGTGGATGCTCTGAAATGACCAAATCTGACATGGTCGTTTGACCCTTACTGTCCGACTAGCCCAATTGTGCCAAGCGTCCCCGGCCAAGGTGCTAAGACTCGATGACTAGTCAGACTTAACATAATAGGTCCATAAGAAACGACTTCGATTTGCAGTGTTATGAAAGAAAAGGGGTTCAATGGACAAAATACTATGCTATATGGGACAAACGATGTATGTATATCTATATATGAACTGGTATAAACCAACTTACAGACTAGATATTGGTCTTATACATAGAATTTTCATAGCTGGTTGATGTTCCAAGAATTGGACAACTCATGGCTTTCGTCGTCGGCGATTTTGTACGCACCTGGCCGTAAGACTTCTACCACTATGTATGGTCCTTCCCACTTAGGTCAGAGCTTATTACGCCCTGCCTGGTTTTGGACACGTCGGAGGATGTAATCACCGATGTCAAGTGTACGAGATTGGACTCACTTCTTGTGATAGCGAGGTAAGGCTTGCTTGTATCCAGCTGCTTGGATGGCCACTCATTCTTGGTGCTCTTCGAGCAGATTGACGTCTTCTATTTGCCTGTTGTCCCGGTCCTCATCTGAGTATTCCTAAACTAGTGTTGACCGATAGCGTAGCTCAGTGGGGAGCATAGCTTCGGATCCATACACGAGGAAGAACAGGGTCTCTTTGGTTGGTGTAGTCAAAGTGGTACATACGACCCATAGAACAGAGGGGAGTTCCTCAACCCATCATATATCATAGGACATGAGCCTATCGTATACACGTGTTTTGATCCCCTGGAGCGCAATCCCATTGGCCTGCTTGACTTGCCATTGCTTTGATGATAGGACACTGACACGAAGCAGATTCTGACCCCATATTTCAAGCAATATTCCTGAAAGGCGGTGCTCGTGAATTGGGAGCTGTTGTTTGTCAATATCCAATTTGGAAGCCCGTATCGATAAAATATCCCCTTGATAAACTTGATGGCATGCTCCGCTCTAATTTCTCTTGTTGGCTCCACTCCATTCCACTTAGTGGATTTATTGATAGCTACGAATAAAAATTTGTAGCCGCCTTGTCCTCTTGGAAAAGGTCCGAGGATGTCAAGCCCCCAGCACGAGAATGGCCAAGACAAAGGGATCGTTTGAAGGGTTTGGGCTGGTAACTTGGTGTGTTTGCTATGAAACTAGCAAGCTTCACACCATTGTACCATATCATAAGCGTCTTGGAGAGCCGATGACCAGTAAAAACCTTATCGGAAGGCTTTGCTGACCAACATTCTTCCACTAGCATTTGATTCGCAGATTCCTTCATGGATGTCGAGCAGTAGCTCCTTGCCGTCATCGGACGTGATGCACTTCAGTAGTACTCCGTTGGGGGCCTTCTTGTATAGATTGTTCCCAATCATACAATAGGCCTTGGCTTGTCGGGAGAGTTTTTTTGCTTTTGTGTCGTCATCCGACAGCTTATCGGTGTTGGAGTATTTGATTAGCGCTGTGCGCCAATCTGTGGTACTCTCGATGTCCATGATGAGTTTGTCGTTCTGAGTAGTAGCCCCTGAGCCAACGTCGGTGGTTCTATCAATGTCATCATTCGGTGATCTTTTGACTGAAGGATTGGTTAGCACTTCTAGGAACATGTCGAGTTCCATTGGTTCTCTTCTAGAAGCTCATCGAGCGAGGTTGTCGGCGTCGAAGTTGTCTTTGCGATAGACATGGCGCACCTCGAGCCTGTCAAACCTTTGTTCCAACTTTCTGGCTTCAGCGAGATACTTGGACAACTTGGTGCTAGGGCAATTGTAATCCTTATGTACTTGGTTAGTGACTATTTCTGAGTCCCCTTTCACATCTAGTCGTTTGACCCCAAGTGATATGACATCTCTTAATCCGGCGAGAAGTCCTTCGTACTTGATGGTGCTATTTGTTGCCTAGAAATTGAGTTGGATGGCATGTCAGAACTGATCACCGGTTGTCGAGGTTAGGATGAATCTAGCTCCTGCTCCTTGGCTGCTAAATGCTCCATCGAAGGCCATTGTCCATCGCTCGTTGTCCATTCGATCGACTTCGCCGTTCTTGGGGGCAGTCCGGTCGACGACGAAGTCTGCAAGCACTTGAGACTTGATGGTTGTTCATGCGATAAACTGGACATTGAATTAGCTGAGCTCGATGACCCATTTGGCAATGCGTCCTGCGACTTCTTTGTTGTGAACAACTTCACTAAGGGGGTATGAGGAGACGATCGTGACCTTGTGGGCCTAAAAGTAGTGACGCAGCTTTCAGAATGTCATGACCATGGCGTAGAGCTGCTTTTGGATTTGAGGGTATCTGGTCTTGGCATCATGAAGCACTTCACTGATGTAATAAACTGGGTGATGTACTTTGTCGTGATCGACAATGATGACAGTGTCGTGTCGATGTAAAGGAAGAGTTCCTCCTTTGGTTGTGGGGCAATGAGAATAGGCGGATTGGCGAGGTATTGTTTGAGTTCGTGAAATGCCCCTTTGGCCTCCGATGTCCACTCGAATCTGTCTTGTTTCTTTAGAAAGCTGAAGAAGGATAGTCCTTGTTCTCCCATCCTGGACACGAATCGACTAAGTGATGTCATACATCCAGTAAGCTTCTGGACTTCCTTGAGTCTTGTTGATGACTTCATGTTCTCAATAGCCTTGATTTTGTTCAGGTTTGCTCCAATACCTCGTTCGGAGATGAGGAAGCCGAGCAGTTTGTCCGATGGTACTCCGAACATACACATCTCCGGGTTCAGCTTGAGCCGATGTCGTCAGGGGTTGTTGAACGTTTCCCATAGGTCATCGATGAGGCAATCTCGTGTCTTTGTCTTGACTATCACGTTATCAACGTAGGCCTCAACGTTGTTGCAAAGTTAAGATTGAAAAGCTCCCTGAATCTCACGCTGGTACATGGACCCAACGCTGATTAGGCCAAAGGGTATCTTGACGTAGCAGAATACACCAAAGGCCATCATGAAGGTTGTCTTTTCCTCGTCTCCTTGGCCATGTTGATTTGATGGTACCAAGAATATGCATCAAGAAAGCTCAATAATTCACATCCAACGGTAGAATCTATCAGTTGATCAATACGTGGAAAGGGAAAGTAGTCTTTTAGGCACGCCTTGTTGAGATTGGTGAAGTCTATACACATCCTCCACTTGCCGTTGGCCTTGCGCACCATGACTAGATTTGTGAGCCACTCTAGATAAAGGACTTCTCTGATGAAACCGGCTTTGAAGAGTTTATTGAGTTCTTCTCATATGGCCTCTTTACGGTCTGTAGCGAAGCGATGCAATATTTGCTTGATAGACTTTGTGTCTGGCTGAACCATCAATTTGTGCTCAATTACTTCCCTGGGGACCCTAGGCATGTCGGACGGTTGCCAAGCAAACATATCTACATTATAGTGGAGGAAGATGATGAGCTCGAGTTCCTATTTGTTGTCGAGCTTAGCCCCTGATCTTGACCGTCTTGTCCGGGGTGCTACTAGACCGTCTTGTTGGGTTTGGTCACTATACGAGAAGGTTTAGTTGCGGTGGGCGTGGTGGGAATTTGCTCGATCATGTTGAGGCTTCTCTTATCGTACTGCACGGTCATCTTCGTGTTCCTCGGTATCATGATTATCCCTTTGGGTCCTGGTATCTTAATCAGCTGATAGGTGTAATGCGAAGCCGTCATGAACTTGGCAAGTGTTGTCCTTCCGAAGATGGCATTGTAGCCAGTGTCGAACTTCGCTCTTTCGAACGTGACCTGCACTTTTTGGAAATTGTCAACTCTACCAAAGGTTAGCGGCAATGTAATCTTTCCTAAAGGCTTTGAAGATTATTCTGAGGTAATACAGTGGAAGGGCTGCTCTGAAGGGATAAGCTCTCTTCTTGGGATCCCCATTGCATCGAGCGTACTAGTGAAGAGGAGATTGATGGAGATGCCGCCGTCAATGAGAACTTGGGCAACTTTTATGTGCCGGATAGTAGGTTCAACTACTATCGGATATCGCCCAGGGGTTGTCGTCAGAGTCGGGTAGTCGACGTTTGAAGTGACCATGGCTACTATGGCTAAAACCATCGCTCACATCATATGTCAACAGGAAGATGTCAAGATTAAGTTGTCTAAGTTCTTGGAATCCGATTCGGCCACCTGCTACAGTGCTGATTTCAAATGGATGCCAAATATGCATACGAGCTTCGTTTTGGGCCCATGAGTACTTGATGGAATGCTCTTGGAGTCCTCTTTCCAATGGATCCAGCCTCATCCCTAACTTTCATCTCAGTCATCCGCAGTTGAAGAAACAAGGTGATGCGTCATCTATAATGGGCCTATGGGCTTGTAACTTTATCTGAGACCCCAGCACAGGTGGGGCCCATGTGGGGTGCGTCCCAACCTGGTGGAGCATGACCTAGAAACCCCCTTGGTCATTCTCTCAACCCTTTAAATAGCAAGGTACCCCTTCAGGGTTTCTCGAGTTTTGTCAGATTAAAGTTTATAGCCAATGCTACTTTTTCTTGTAGTTACGTGTGTCGGCTAGACCACCTAATTACTTATCTTTGGAACCCCACCTTATCGTGAGCTTTAATTCCTATTTGTAATTCAGATTACTTTTATCTTGTTCTTGCTTGTTTCTTCGATTTGCTTGCAGGAATAAGGTTGATTTGCACCGACAAGATCAACAACCGACGGAGAGGTGTATCGATCGCCTAGCCATATTTGTGTCATTGCATTGTGTCTTTTAGTTTTTGCTTTGTTGAGTTTTGCGTTGCATCGTCGAGTCATGTTGCTGGTCTTAGCATCTAGTTTGTTTAGAGTATCGAGTTCTGGTCACGTTTAGTACCACTGTCGTTGCCGCCGCCATGTCTTTGTTGTTGTTAGGACCATCGAAAATGGATTCGTCTTGTCGTCAGGGTTCGATTTTTGTAATTTTTAGAAGTTTTTGGCGGTTGGTTTTGGAGTTGTTAATTTGCATCTAGGGTTTGCCTAGACATGTCCGTGCTTCCTGTGTTTGTGTCGTGTAGAGAGGAGAGAAGAAGAATTACCAGATCTGTTTTTGGAAGTAGTCAAGTTTGACTTGGAAAGAAATAGTTGATTGGATCAGCTGCAAATAGTTACTTGACCGAGTCCCACCACATTGGGTGGGTTCGTGGCCGACTCCCTTCCCATCACGGGCTGAGTCTGACTCCCTCCCTCTCACATCCGTTCTGAGTTGTGTAAAATACTTTGGTAAAAATTTATTTCAGTGTCGGATTCGAGATCGGTTTGCAAAAAAAGAATCTATGGGACGTGAGCATTCCATTTTTGTATAGATCAAATTTTAGGGTTTGGACTTTTACATTTGAGTCTCTGTAATTTTTTATATTTACATTTAAGTCATTGTAATCTTGCATTCAAGTCCTTGAGTAGTTTTTGCTGAAAAAAAATCAAAAAAAAGAAAAACAAGAGAAAAGACAGGAAGGTGCTTAAACAAAAAGAAAAGAAAAGTCGCACCAAAAAAAAAAGAAAAAAAGAAAGAAAGAAAAGAAGAAATCAGCTGTTATATGATTTTGCTTTTGTATATCAGAATTGTGCATGAGTTGTTCCTAATGCTATCTTGTGGTATCGTTTGTGTCTAGGATCGTGTCTCTAGTACGTTCTAGCCTAGGACCAGCGCGGTACTTGACTTTGAACAATTATTCAACTTTGCATTCTCTGATTTGAGCATTTGCTACTCCTTTGCTATATATTTAAGCCTACCCAAAACTCCACAGATTTGATTACAGCCGTACAGCAAGTATTTGCCAAGGCATCGATACATCCAACCTCCATTGGGTCTAGGTTGAGTCGGGATATGTCACTATTCCGCTTGCATTGGTAAGAACTTGCAAGAGCCTGGTTAAAAGCTTGAGTGTATGTGAAATTTGAGCTTCCACTATCTAGTAGTTAATAGGAGCGTAAATATTCTTGTGTGTGTTACTTGTTTGCTACTAACCATGGCAGGATTGCGTAAGGGGATACAAGATGGTTATGATCAACATCGACATCTTCACCTTCGACAAGATATGACGACTTCTCCACGTGATACATATGAGGTACCTGACTATAATTTTGCACAAGTTAAATCTAATTTACCATTCTACGATGGTAAGTACAATTCTATTGCTTATGTTGATTAGGAGCTAGCAATAGACAACGAATTTGACAAATATAATTTTTTTTTTATGCTCAAATGATTAAGGCTGCTAGTAATAAGTTTACCTATTCTGCATTATTTTGGTGGACTTATGTTAGTAATAAACCCGAAACTTAGGATGAGTGCAAAACCATGATGAGAAAGTGTTTTGTGAGTTCTTATTACAAATGTATTCTTCTTGAGAAAATAGAAAATCTAAAACATAGTGACAGAGCTGTTAGAGAGTACATCTATGAATTTAAAGTTTGTATCATCTACAGTGGTCTAAAAGAATGCAATGAAAATACAATACGTAGATTTTTCAATAGGCTCAATTCTGATATTTAGTTATGCTTGCTAATGTGACATATAATCATATTGGACACCTATTCATGCTTGCTAGTAGCATTGAGAGTCAAATCATATCAAATGCGAGAAAGCATGAACAATGTGATTTATCTCCTATTTCTGAATCTCCGATATCGAATTTCCCTAGTTTTGATTGGTAGAAACAAATTGTTTTAAATGGACTAATCGAAGAGCACCTTATGGTAAAACTGAGGACCGAGGACTGTGACCATGGCTACTATGGATATAACTATCTCTCACATCATATGTCAACAGGAAGATGTCAAGATCAAGTTGTCCAAGTTCTGGAATCCGATTCGGCCACCTGCTACAGTGCTGATTTCAAATGGCCGCCAAATATGCATACGAGCTCCGTTTTGGGCCTATGAGTACTTGATGGAATGCTCTTGAAGTCCTCTTTCCAATGAATCTAGCCTCATCTCCAAATTCCATCTCAGTCATCCACAGTTAAAGAAACAAAGTGATGCATCATCTATAATGGGCCTATGGGCTTGTAACTTTATCTAGTACCCCAGGCCAGGTGGGGCCCATGTGGGGTGCGCCCCAACCTGGTGGAGCATGACCTAGGAACCTCCTTGGTCATCCTCCCACCCCTTTAAATAGGTAGTTACCCTTTTAGGGTTTCTCGCGTTTTGTTAGATTAATGTTTTAGCCATTGCTACTTTTTCTTGTAGTTACGTATGTCGGCTAGACCACCGAATTACTTGTCTTCGGAACCCCATCTTATCATGAGCTTTAATTTCTATTTGCATTTAGATTGCTTTTATCTTGTTCTTGCTTGTTTCTTCGATTTGCTTGCAGGAATAAGGTTGATTTGCACCGGCAAGATCAACAACCCACGGAGAGGTGTATCGATCGCTAAGGCGCAACACAACAACGTCTTGTACGGTTATAATCAGGTCGTCAATGTTTCTCTCAAATTGTAGTTATCATCAACTCACCGAAAGATTGAGACAACTAGATCCCTGAGCGTATCGAGTGGAGTTCAGGGTTTATCAGGAGAACTCGATCTTCTGATCTAGCCACTTCATTTTTGACATTGATCCCCGGGTTGTGGAGCAAACCTCGCATTTTACTTTCTTGTATTCTCATTTTGGAGAATAAGAGGACGAGCCACCGAAGATGTGTGCCACATACTAGTCGAAGTCGGGGAAACCTAATTCGTCGTTGGACGGAGGGTCGTGATTGCCCTTCTCTACCATGCAAACTCTATTTTCCTTGTCTTGGATTATCTTCCTAGCCATGGCTTTTTGGAATTTGTTGCACTCCTCGAACGTGTGAGCGCTGGTTTTATGCATCGGACACCATTGTCATGCTGTGCCGTTGTCTTGAGGAGGAGGTCATTGGCGAGCGTTTTTATCTTGTTCTGCGACAAGAACCTCTGACTGTGCCTTTCTCTTTTTTCGTTTCTTGCAACTAGATTTCTGACTTGGTTTTGGGTTGTCTTTTTTTGCTGGTTGTTTCTCTACCACTGACTTCACCTTCCCGTTGTTCCTTTGGATGGCTTCGTCTGCGTGAGGACACCTATCAATGATCTCCAATAGCATCATTGCGGACTTTACCCACCTTGTCGCCAGCTCTTGAATCGTTTAGCGATCTCGGACGCCTGACTTGAAGGCCCATATTACGGATACATCAGTGATCTCACAGATTGTGTTCTGGCATTCGTTGAAACATCGGATAAAATATCAAAGAGGTTCACCAGGCTTCTACCTGAGGGTGTGTAGATCGTCCTCGATCGCGTGTCTCTTGTAGGTGCCTTGAAAATTTGCTATGAATTGCTTCCAAAGATCTACCCGGGAACATATTGAATTTCAGGGAAGGTGAACTACCCGTAACCGAAGCGAATTTTGCCCAGGAACATATCGAATTTTGCGGGCCAGTTTATTTCTCAAAGCGAAGGCTTAAAGGCTCTGCATCCACCTCTTGGTAAAAAGGGTGGTTGGCTACCATTGCGGCCATGTGAACCGCCCTAAGATGATGATGATGAGGATGACAAGGGGTCACCCTAGTCGGGAGTGTGATCTCAAGGTCGGCGACTGTGACTCTGACAACGCCTTGGGGCTAGGGATTGGGAGTCCTCTTGGTCATCACGGTGGTGACGTCAACCTCGTTAGTTGTCACATTGATGTACTAGGTTATCCTGGCGATCACGACCTTGGTCAAGATCATGATTATTGTCTCAATCACGATTGTCATCCTGATGACTGCCCCTGCATCGATCATCATGGGTTTGTCGGTGTTTGTCATCGTGTTGATCTTGTCGCTCTCACCTTCAACTATTTAGCTGGTCGTGGAGATCGCGAGCATCTTGTCGGGGAGGCGCTTGTTGTGCTCGCCATTGTGGCGATGGATTGTTGGGAATCTAAGAGTCACCATTTTGAGGGCCGTTGGCGGCGCCAGCGTTCTCGACAACCTCATCATACTAAGGGGGAACGTTTGGAGGTGGCGGTCCTACTGCCGCGATGAAAGCATAGTTGAGGTTTGTAATAGTGGACTTCATTCGCTTTAACCATACATCCGCTTCAGGGTGGGTTACTGGATCAAAAGGAGGTTGTCTGAGCAGATTGTTGAAGATGGTGAAGTGTTCGGTGGGAGTGCAAACAGGTTCAGCCTGTGGAGGGACTGCGTCTCGAGAACGGACGAACTCGTCCTCCTCCATGGAACTCCACGGTGTACGGTCGTCTGCACCCCTGTCTTTTATTTCAATGTTGACCACGTTTATGTCGCGCGAAAAATTTGACCCAAAAGATTCCGTGCTGTCCAGGCTGTGGAGAACACTCTTTGGGATCAATTCCAATGTAACCCACCATGTGGTCTAAAGGGTTGTAATCCACAGATGTCATACGAGATTGATCTCTACGAGAGTGGATCGGGCAACATGGAACTCAAGTAATTGGTTTCGCAGGCTTCAAGAATATCTTACAACTAGTTAGGGGGTGACTTTTGGATTTATGGATTAGACACCACACCTTGTATTGCGAGTTAGGCTAAATCCCATGCTCCTTGCAAGTATCGAGTTTAGCCTTTGCTTGGATTATGACATGGCATCCAGCCAATGGATAACTTGAAGTCTTATAGATTAGACACCATACACTATCCTTGTCGGCAGACTTCTTTGTCGGTGCACGCATACTGGCTGAAACCAAAGAACGAGCTGCTTTAGGAATTCTGTCGATGGGTTGAGACTTCGGCGCCTCGTTCTCGGTATGAACCAGAGAGGTGGCCGTTTGGGGGATGTATCCACTCGTTTCATCGTCGTGGCCTCGTCCTCAACACATGCTAAAGGGGACGAGATCGGGACGACGGTGAAGATTGGGAAGATGATGGAGCCAACTTGGACCATGGTGAAGGCTGACTAGGTTGGATCTCCCAGGATAGGTTGGTTGTAGAAGCCCTCATCGGAAAATCTCGCTCTTGAATTCATCTTGTCAAAACCTTTTAGCACCAAACCCCCTACCTGACGCATAACTGTCGACGGGCTCTACCCACAGATGGTATTTGTAAAGTATGGGGATTATTAGAACCAGAGTATAAATAAGAGTAGATCAAGTAGACAAGGGACAAGGATTTATACTAGTATGGGCCCTCAAAAATGAGTAACAACCCTACTCCAGTTTATATATATTATACTGAGGATATCGCTAAGAGTACAATGGGGAATAGAACAACTGGATGAATCCGCCAACTAGAAGCTGTCGAGAACGGTCCAACGAGATCTATTCGACGAATATGGCACTACTCCCTTCTGATTGCTTCTGGGCATGAATTTGGCTATGGCTTGTAACTCGATGCCTCTCCCTGATCGTAGAGGCCTTGTATATATAGTATAGATCATCTTCTTCTCCAAATAGAACTCGAAGAGATAAAACAGGTTATGGACTTAAGGAAACCTTATATTCCCCGACTAGGACTCTGACACTTTCTATTCTGAGAAAATAATTTTCTTTTTTATCAGCCATATTTTCTTAATTAGAGAATATCTTCTCGTATACTATCGAGCATATAGTATTGCCGTATTCCATTAACCCATGTATAAGAGATATATGTCTTGTGCTTGACACTGACAATTATGTGATATGTCACTCAAGAAACATGTAAATTCATGTTCGGCCTATATTATTAGAATAAAAACAAAAAACTTGACTGTGAATTATTCATTCTGAATACAAATTTATTACTTTTGTTTCTAATTGTATGAGTTAAATCTGATATTTCATGTCTGTGGAGTATATATTATATATTGATATATCTTGAAAATATTCTTAAACATTTTAGTAATTTTTTGGGCGACATGAAAAAAGAGGGAACACCTTCACGGACGAATTGACTTTCTTGAATGGTCTAGTTGTCATCGATCACCACATCTCTCACTCCTATCTCATCGTTTATTCACGAGTTTATAAAAAAGTTATTTTATCCCCTCAATTTATTATCACTAAGGCATCAACACGTGTTATATATATTTTAAGCCATCAATACAATCTTAGTATTTATTAATTTCATTTTTTTTGTCATCTCTTTGTCGAAGGTGTTGTAGAGATATCTCTGGATGAAAATCCAGAACTAATCTATAGGTTGGTTCAGACGATATTGACAGACAAACGGCATTTCCACAAGAAGATGTTTGTTATGGAGACTACTACTTGCGTCCTTGTGTTCTCTTCCTTTGTTGAGGCAGAGCAAAGTTGTTGCACCATAATATGATATGTTCATGTCGTCTAGTTCTTTTATCTTTCTTTTCTTGTTTAGCGGTGTGCACTCCTAGTTAGTGCATATGCCAGACGTTTTCATTGATAAAGTGTATGATCGGTCTCTAAATTTGTACAGCTATATCATCTAAATTTCCAAACTTTAAAAATATATATTCAGGTCCCAGAGCTTGTCAAAGTATATCACTCGGGTCCCTAACTATCACGGTCCCTCTGAGATCCTATGAGACGCTGACGTGGCATGCCACATGAACATTGATGTTGCATATTCACCAATCCTTCACCAACTGACAAGTGATGCTCGTTCAGAAATTTTCTTTTTTCTCCTTTTTTTTCTTTTTCTCTTCTTCTTCCTTCAGATGCCAAAGACTCTATTGGTCAGTGTAGAGGTACTTATGCTACCACGTCGATGCTTATGTGGCACCCCATGTCAGCACCATGTAGGATATTGGAGGGGCCGTGACAGTTTGAAATCGAAATGACACACTTTGACAAGTTTTGGATCTAAATATACATTTTAATAGTTTGGAAACCTAGATGACACGGCCATACAAGTTTAGGGACTGATCGTGCACTTTACTCTTTTCAATATTCCATTGACTTTTTTGAATGACTAAAACATAAAAGTATTATAATATATTTGAGATTTCAAAAGGAGAAAATTTGGTATATATTTATGAATTTAGGCATTTAAACTTATTAAATCACAAAAATAACAAACTGTGACTCTAGACAAAGTACAATTCAATAATTATCAATTGATAGTTACTCTTTATATTAAAGTTTAATTTAGGAATTATTAAATCATAAAAAATTCCAATTGATACTCTAAACCGAGCATAACTTGGTATTAGTTAATTCCGTATTTTGGAATATTTAAGTAATTAGAAAACTAGAATTGAGACTTAAGATTGAGTACAACTTTATTTTATTAAATCTAAAATTTAAAATTATTAGATCATAAATAAAATATAATTGAGAATACAATCTAAGCACAACAGAGTATATATTAATTCCGAATTTTGATAGATGCATATATCATGATGGAATATTTCGTCCATAGATTTAATAGAATAGCACATGTGATTTATCTTTGTTTTAGATTTATTTTATAATGGAATAACATCTGGGCTTTGCTTTAAGAGCTGCCACTTATTACAAATATACTTCGCTCAATGTAGAGGAGAAATACATCTTATTCAATTCTATTTCTAAATCTTAATCCAAAGTTGGTGAAGATTTGCATGACTGTTGACTTTAAGTTTCGACATACATTACATATTACTTACTTGTACTCGTCACACTTTTTTAGCTATGCCTGAAACTTGCGTTACCCTGAAAAATGCCTACTTACAAGATTTAGTTGGAGATTTATCAAAAACTATATAATTCATACTAAGCCATAGAGCCTAACATAAAGTAAATACTCCTATTAAAATAAGTTTCTTGATTTTTCTAGGCAATTTGCAGATACATGTGGAATATTTATGGGGGTTTTAGGCAAAAAGAAACATTTACAGTGCTTCAAAGAAATTTAACAAAATGACAATCAAAGAATAAATATTGAACAGTCTCATTCTTCATACAAAAGCAACATCTCTTATTGTCATTCTAATTTCTTTTTGCTAAATTAAATTTGATTAAAGTTACTCCCTTAAAGAGATACGACATAAAAATCTTTATTTTAAGAGAGATTTTTAATTTCCACAAAATCATATTCCTCTTTATATGTCCATTGTTAATTAATGCTAAATATGTAGAATGAACAAAAAATAAACCATTTTGATGAAGATTCCACCTAAACAAATTATTGTCCTTATTCAAATGAATATGCATAATTGAAGAAACTAAATTATATGAATTAAGTACGTTCTGATCCAAGGCTCTTAGAAAGAAGATGTTAAGTGGAACAAAACTCATAGTAGTTGCAATTTGACATACTTTTCCTATAAACAACTGAATAGAGATATTGATGTCTGTTTTTAAAGGAAGGATTTACTATCCATTTGTCCTCCTAGAATCTAACATGTTCCCCATCGTTTGTTAACCAGGATCCCAAATTTAAGACTCTATCTTTGACTTTCATAAGCCCCGATCAAAAATAAGAATCCCTTACCTTCCTCTCAACTTGGGTAAAGTGTTGGTTGTTAAAATACTTTTTACTCAACAAGTCATGCCATACACCTTTCTCATTAATTAATTTTAACAACCATTTTTCTAACAAGCATTGGTTGTGATTTCTGTTATGTACCCAAGTTTACCTTGTTACTTTGGTTGACAAATGATATCTCATCATGTCAATCTATATTTTATTAGGAAAAATTTGCTATTGGACATTCACCGGTAGATACGTAAAAACGAGACTTTGTCAGAGAACATCTTAAAAACTTGATAATTTGTTACTGGACACTTTAGACAGTAAAATTGATATACACACCCAGTTGAGGAGGGAGTAACCTTGTCAAATGTCATTCTGTGCAACGCGAGCTCATTGACCCACGATTCATGTTTGGGGGCCCCGGAGACAGAAGAATTCCTCCACCACCGATTTTGACTGAAAAATTCGAACAGTCCCTTACTATCGGGACCCTCTCTCTCGCCATGCACGCGCGTGTGACGTGCGCATGCGTATACGCATGTGTTCTATTAGCGCGCACATGCATGCGTGTTCTATTGACGCGAGCGCGCACACGCGTATGCATGTGCGCATTGCTCCTCTTTCTTACTTGAATGATCCTCCTTTAGAGAATCAACCTTGATAAGCTCGGGTCTTTTTAGGAATGGCATTAGGAGCCGTGCCCTTCCGTCCATCAAAGTTTTCTTTAAGTTTTACAAAACCAGGAATCGAGTTGAGTTGAAGGGTTTCAAGTCAACTAGATGAAGGGTACTGAATACAGTGAAATACTTCCTTTGAGCAGATCATGCACTTGGGATTTTCCTCTGTCCCGAACCTTGACTGGATGTATAGGTAAGCGGTATGCCGATATTAGTTATCGAAGCTGACATCGGGTATGCATTTTCGAATTTGGATTCAGATTCGGTTTAGGGAATAGGACTTGCTCTAAGCGCCTATCTGAGATTGGACTCGAGGGTAGGTAAGACAGGAGCTCGGTTGTCTCCGAGCGAAGGCTCCTCGAAGAGGCGCACCCGGATACCATTCGTTTTTCGGGTAGCTAAATGTATAGGGTTTTAAAGAAAGAGGAAAACTACCTTCGGGAAAGGTAGGATTCCTCAAAGCAAAGGAAAGGTAGTTGCCTTTAGTGATTGGAAAAAGGAGTTGGTTTTGTGAAAAGGATAAGTGTTTACTTTTTTCGAGGAAGTGAGAGAAGGACATCCTTGGGGAAGGGAGTACTTCTCGGAGTAAAGGAAAGTCTAGCTTTTCGGAAAGCAAGGAAAGAAAGTGTTTGATCTTTTCGGAAGTGAGAGAAGGACTACCTTGGGTAGGTAGGACTTCTCGGAGTAAAAGAAAGTCACAGGTTCGTGTTGTTAGGAAGAGCTAGGGTTGCTTTCTCAGGGTTTACGTGTACAAGGGTATGGGCATGGAGAAAAAAGACCGAGAAGGCCATTTTTCAAAGCTATACTGCACTTTTTTCGTAGGTTTAGATACTCTGATACCTAAATCGGAATTAAATGCGTTTAAACACATTTCTGTGAGCATAACTATACCTCTCCGTCACTGTGCACGCGCACGTGCACGCGTGTGTGATGTGTGCATGCGTATGCGCACGTGTTCTATTAGCGCACACATGCATGAGTGTCGAAACCTGATTTCGGCAATGAGAAAAGGGGGTAGCGCACAAGCACTAAACATGATGGGTTATGAGACAAAGATTTTATACAGGTTCAGGCCTTTTATAAAGAAGTAATACCCTACTCTTGTTTTGGGGATTATATCCGCCAAGTTATGTATTGATCTCGTGATCAGGTTGTGTATGAAAAAAAGTCTAGCTAATCATTATTACTTGTTGGCGCAGAATTTTGACCTGCCTTGCAACCAAACGGGTTCCGCGTTACCACGGCGGCCTGGGAGATCTGCTTAACTCCAGTGCAGGTCCAAATGGCTTGCCTAGTCGTGTGCAGAGCGTGCCAGTTGATTTGATCTGCAATCAACAAGAAACAAGTAAACCATGTCAGAAAACAACGACCGATCGGCCAATAGGCCGATGACACATTGTCATAGCCCAGCCGATAGGGCAAAGCTATATCGGCTTACTCATGATAAAGCAAGATTAAAGCATAGATCTTATCGGCCTTCAACAACATTTTGCCGTCGATTAATGGCATCAGCCGATAAGAACAATAAAGATAACTACACTAGCTAATACTCTAGTGCAAATCTACATGAACCAATCAACCAATAAAAAACATATCAATCATAGATAAACCCTAGAGAATTATCCATAACAGATGCATTCCTATTAATCAATCCGTTTAATGTAGATGACAGATACACATGAAAACATTATAATAAACACGTGTATCAGATAAACTGGCTGAAACCCCAGTTATATCCTTAATTACAACCGAAAGCAGGCTTTGTGTTAGATCTCAAAATAGGACTAAGGTTGATATCAACTCAAAGTGTGAATCGAAAGTTAACACAAAGAAAATCAAGTCGTCGATTGCTTTTGAGGATGGTAGATGCATTGAACAATCTAACCAAGCATAATAATTAAACCGTCGTCAGCAATAAACCCTAAAACAAATAGATCGCCGGCGAAGCATAATTAAGACGTCTGTCAAGATTACGCAAAACATGATAGACGACGATCACATCATCGAGGCTTAACGTGCCTAAAGCGACACGCTAGCCCCGACGATGCCGATCGTCGGGAACGAGTTCTTACCTTTGCTCTGGGAAGGCAAGAACTCGTCAAGGTCAACCTCTTGCGAGGGTTGGCGATGCGCCGAAGTAGATTGAACTGGTTTGTTGTATTGGATTGTGAGAGAGTCTCTATGTACAGACTATCGGGATATTTATACCCGAGATTACAACAGGGTCCATGTAGGACACGATCTTATCTCTAACAAACAACAAGTCTTTGCAGCAGTCTTTTGCCACAGATTAGATCTAAACCTACTTGATTTACAAAATACAATTGCCTAAAATCGAGCCTTATTTCTATTTGGCAACTTCCTTGAAGCTTATCCTGAGCCCAAACCAAACCCACGCTGGCTTTGTCAACTTCGAACCTCTATCGGCCAATAACCATACAAATCCGAATCAGCCGATACAGCCTTCCTGCCAGCCCCTCATTGAGTCCGATACACTGACCATGTCCGATACGAGACTTGGTTCGACTTCAACTTAGCCCTTTGTCTCTGCTTCGGTTTCCTCCTTCTACGGGTCGATTACGAAAATCCGCTGTTAACACATGCCCCCCAATTCCGCTTCATTATATAATGTGGCGGAATTAGCCTCGAAGAACTCATCGACTCCCTTGCTAGGGTTTGCCTGAAAACCGCGCAGATCCAGATTTGCAGCTTTCCGCTGCCGATTTAGCAACCACCCACGCTCTTCAACTCCGGCGACCCCTCGGCATCCCATCGGCATCAACCCTTTCCACAGCAATTTCGTCAACGACAACAATGGCTTCCGCTCCGTTCTACGCCTCCGAAATCCCCGTGGTAAGTTAATCTTCTCTGTATTCACATTCCCACTTTCCTGCCGATTTCTTCGAACTAGGGATTCAACTTTTTTGCCCTCCCCCCCGGGTCTTATGTTTTTCGTCGTTCTTATGATATAGGTCTTCAAAAACCAAATCTTGATCCCCACCAACGACAAATCACACAAATTCCTGCTAGGCCCCATGGGCAATTGCGACCCGACCTGGCTGATTAATGCTGAGACAGACAGAATCCCCTTCAAACAAGCCAAACCCAACGTCTCCTCATGGAAACACACTTTCAGATCCTGGCCATCAAAACTCAACGGATACAGAACCTGGCATAAGAGGATCGCTGCAGCCAAACAGGTCCATTGGGACGAAATAGGAATCGGCCAATGTATTACTTTGTCCCTGGCCGATACCAAGAAAAACGAGCCACTCATGTCGGCAGCCACCTATTTCTGGTCTAGCACCTTGAACGCGTTCTTGTTCAAGCAAGGTCCGATGACCCCAACTTTAATCGATGTCAAGATGCTAACAGGACTAGATATCCAATCTGAGATCAATCCCTTCAGCCTCCTGACTAATAATAGCCACAAACTAAAAACCAAGAAGAATGGAGGCTGGTCTGGGTATGTTTCTGAACACATGGAACAAGGATCAGTCTAGGAAAGAGAACATGTGGCCTTCCTGACATTGTGGTTGGAACGATTTGTCTTCTGCGGATCGACCTGTGGCCCAACTACCAATTGCCAGCATCTAGCCCAAGCTCTGGTTGACAAAAAACAAATCCCTCTCGGCCGATATCTTCTGGGAGTTGTTTATCAACTGCTTCATGTTTCTACTCAAGATTTAATGTTGAAACAGACTGTATCTCATGGAGGACCATGGTGGTTTATTCAGCTCTGGCTAACCATTCATACCAACACTATGGCTGATCGGCCTCCACTATCAGACTCCCGTTTCCCATCAAAGTATGCCGATCATGAAGACCATAGAACCAGAAGATGCATGTCTTTTGGAGAGGCGGCCTTTGTCTATCCTGGAGCGGATCAATCGGCCGAAGACTTGCCTACTTGGTTCATCCAATTCTACACCGGACCCCCATCAATTAAGATGGATATGTGCCTCTACCTCTCGGATCAGGATTTTGAACTCCCTGACGATCTGTAGTTGAACCTGATAAATGATGACATGGAATCCCGAGAGTCATTTATGATCAGCATCACCCCATGCCTGCTCCCAGTAGGCATATTTCAAGGAAGAAGCACCAACCTGTCCTATGAATTCTATAACCCCATGGTAGCTGCTAGACAGTGCGGGCTCGGACAACTCCCCATTAATCTATACTTCCAAAGACTCCTAGAGAGCAGGGGCATAGTGTCGTCAAGATTGATCATGAGCAAGGCACTGGAAATTGAAACCCCGAACCTGGGTGACTGCGACCGATTGCATCTGAGCCCCTTTGTACATATCAGCTTCCAAGCATGGTGGCAAGAATGGGCTGCTCACATTTTCCATCAATCGGCCAGATTCTACGTGACAGAGCTCATCCAAGGTATCAGCCCTCAAGTCCCAGACGAGCCGATCCCATCTATGAGCAACAGCGGACAAAGAATTTGTTATGCTCAAGCTGTGGCCCCATCAGGATCAACCATCCTGGAATCAATCATCGGCCTTACCGCCCCAAAGATATCATCACTACTTCAAGGGCCGATGACCAAGGAAAACCCCAAGCGGAAGGTTCCAGCAAAAGGCAAATCCCAAAAATCCAGCAAGAAAGCCAAAACTGATGACCAAGCCGATCTCGAAGAGCTAGATCCCTCTATGGAAGAATTCCTTGATGAACAAGTGATGGAGGAAGAAATTGATGCAGCAACCACCGATGCGTCTGAAGAAGAAGATTCGTTGGTTGAGACTGCCAAGAAACCATCGGCCAAAAACACCACAATCCCATCGGCCGATGACCAAGCCGGCATTGCCCAACCAAGGAAGACTAGACATGCAGTCCGCAAGATTAACATATTTCTTTTACTGAACTTCATGCGATCCTCTTCTTATTGGTATGCTATAATTTGATATCCTTTTCAGGCTGCTGCGTCGTCTATACTCAAGGAGAGAACTCAATCGGCCCCTCTAAGAACCAAGAAGGCAACCCTACAAAGGCGTCAACAGGCCAAAGCCCGATTGAAGACTCCTTCTTCTTCTCTAGCACCCTCTCCGATTGCTTCGGTAAGAGTTGATTTTATATTGCCTTTCTATCATAGATCTGTTCATCAATTTCTCGCTTTTCTCCAGCCAAGGGCTCCATCACCTGCACTACATCAGCCAACTACCTCGCCTACTGCTTCCACACAGCAAAAGGAAGCCGATGTAAGCATCACCGATGCTCCAACACAGGTAACCACTATTACCTTAATCCTCTTTGCCGATTCTTGCTTGACTAGGTTAACCTTGACCTGTACTGATATTTGCAGAACCTAGCCGATATGTTCTCTTTTGACATCGGCCAGTTCCTGAATGACGAGGACAAGGAGCCTCCTGCCATAGCCAAGACATCAATCTCCGACGAGCTAAAGAACCAGCTAGCCGACATTGCCAATCGGCTGGAATCCTCGCTAGAGTTCTTGGTGGAGGATTGTACTTCCATCAGAGTCAGGGTACAAGAAATTCAAGACCAACTGCCCGAAGATCTGATGGAGACCCTAACACCGGCCATCTTCTTGGAACAATACCGCTTCAAGCTTCAGAAAGCTAAAGAAAGGATTGCGGAGAGGCGGGAACGCGAAAGCCTGGAATCGGCCCTATCCGCTAGCAAGGCTCAAGTCAATTCTGACAAGACCAGATTGGATGAGCTAGCTGTGGAGCCGATTGTCTTGAAGAACAGACTTGAAGAACTCCAACGCCTCGAAGCAGACCTCATCTCCAAGCTAGAAGCAACTCGCAAGGAAATCCAAGAAGTCCAGGCCGGGATAGCTGCATCACCCAAGGCTATAGAAGACCAAACGGCAAAGTTAAAGGCATCGGCCAAGTACCTTGCGACCCTGAGCAAATCATTGAAGCCAATCCCAGGGTCGACGGCCGATGACGCCCAAGTCATAGAAGATATCGAGCAGATTCGCCGTAGAGCCATCACAGCTATTGCAGATTTCATCGGGTGATGTAACATATTTTGTCTTTATATTGTATAAACACAAATCTCATCGGCTAAGCAGCCGAATTTGGTCTAAATGGATCTGAAGACATTCCAGCTTAAAAAATTTTTGTGAAGTCCATCATACAAACGGATATCCCCTTATTACAATCAATCTCATCGGCCAAGCAGCCGAAGTCGATCTCAATCTGAAAAAGGCTAAGTCTGAAAAATTCCTTGAAATTCCGAAAAAGTCTGCAAAAATTCTGCAAAAAGTCATATATATATATGCCCCCCAAATTTGAGAAGATGAGGGCTCATGTTGTAAAATTTGAACTAAGGACGATAGTATATATCGGCCATCTAGAGACGATGCATAGCACATCGGCTGTTATCATAAATCGGCTGAGGGGCCGATCATGAATCAATCCAGACGCTAGGATAATATTTCTTTAAGTACTTGCCATTAAGAGCTCGTCCATAAATCTCACCATCTAGCCCCTTAAGCAAATAAGCATTGTGAGGGACACATCGATGAATCTGAAAAGGACCTTCCCAATTAGGTGACCACCTGCCGAATTTATTATCTCTGGAACCAATCGGCATTATTAGCTTCCATACAAGATCCCCTTCCTCAAATGACTTGGCAACAACCTTTTTGTTATAATGACGAGCCACTCTGTCTTTATCACGTTTGATTTTTTCTAATGCCCGTAATCGGACATGCGCCAAGTCATCTAACTCATCGACCATAAGATTATAGTACTCATCGGCTGTCAAGTCGTCTTGCAAAGAAATCCTTCTTGAGCCAATGTTGGTTTCCCATGGCAGCACAGCTTCATGTCCATAAACCAACTGATACGGAGGCACTTGAATCGTACCATGGCAAGCCATCCGATACGCCCAAAGGGAATCGGCCAGCGTCGCGTGCCATTGCCTCGGCTGTTCGTCGATTTTCCTCTTGATTAGCTTGATTAAAGTCTTATTAGAAGCCTCTCCGTGCCCATTAGCTTGCGCGTAGTAAGGAGAAGAATTTAATAATTTAATGTCCATGCTGTCGGCAAACTGGACGAACTCGTCGGACACGAAGATTGATCCCTGATCGGTGGTTATTGTCTGAGGTAACCCAAACCGATATATGATAAATTCCTTGACAAACTGAATCGCATCTTTGGAATCAACCTTCTTAAAGGGAATGGCCTCAACCCACTTTGTGAAGTAATCTGTAGCCACCAAGATATATTTGTGCCCCTTACTTGATGGCGGGTTAATTTGGCCGATCATATCTATTCCCCATCCACGAAACGGCCACGGCTTTATGATTGGATGCATAGCCGATGCCAGTGCTCGCTGAATTGCTCCAAATTTCTGACAATCTTGACATCCTTTATAATACTTGAAAAAATTCTCTAGCATTGTCGGCCAAAAATATCCAATGCGTTTCAACAGCCATCTCATTTTATGGGCCAATTGATGTGTTCCACAAATCCCTTCGTTGACCTCGCTCATAACAATTTTGGCCTCCTCAGGACCTAGACACTTGAGCAAGACACCATCAACCGTCCGATGGTATAAGTCATTATCTAACAGAACATACTGCAATACTTTGTATTTCATCTTCCGTGACACCGATTAGGAAGGATTCTTCAAATAATCAATGATAGCAAATCTCCAATCGTCGACGTCCACGGCGGCGACTCGAACCCGTACATCCTTGGCCATCGGCCTGTATCCCGATGCCCCCTGAGCCAGATCATTGGCCTCGAAGTTTTGCTTCCTGGGTATATGCCTCATTGTCGCGATCTTGAATGCTTGAAGCAACACCTTGCACTCTTCATTGTAGACTTTGAGGATATCATCTTTGCATTCATACTCTCCAGAAAGTTGATTAATTACCAGTTGTGAATTACCAATGATCTCTACGGAATCGACCTCGACTTCTTGTAATAACTGCAAGCCTTTAAGCACCGCTTCGTACTCTGCTTGATTGTTAGTATAATAAGGCTTGATAGTAAAAGCAAACTCAAAACTTGCCCCCCGAGGGGATATAATGATCAGGCCGATACCGCATCCGTGTCGGCAGACAGATCCATCAAAATACAGCGTCCATGGTACGATATCTGCATATGTGACTGAATCATCCCGGTGTTGAACAATGAAATCGGCCAGGGCTTGTCCTTTGATCGCTTTGGCCGATTCATATCTGAGGTCAAACTCTGTTAAGGCAAAAATCCACTTCCCAATTCTTCCTTTTAACACGGGGGCCGATAACATGTATTTCATCACATCGGCCTTACTTACCACAATGCACTCGTTGGAAAGTAAATAATGCCTCAATTTAGTACATGAAAAATATAAGCACAAACATAATTTCTCCACCGGTGTGTACCTTGTCTCGGCGTCTAACATCCTCCTACTGAGATAAAAAATAGCTCTTTCCTTACCATCAATATCTTGAACCAAGACAGAGCCGATGGATTTCTCATCGGCCG
Source organism: Oryza officinalis (assembly GCA_008326285.1). Taxonomy (NCBI): domain Eukaryota; kingdom Viridiplantae; phylum Streptophyta; class Magnoliopsida; order Poales; family Poaceae; genus Oryza; species Oryza officinalis. The sequence goes on along the minus strand of BDMV01000004.1, from coordinate 8,832,619 downwards.
ATAGGTATAGCCTGAATGGGACCCCTTTCTGTGGAGGGATTAGAACTGGGGGAGAGGTTAAATACTCTTTGATATCGTCCAACGCCTTCTGTTGCTTATCACCCCATACGAATTCGTGATCGTCCTTTATCTTCAACAGTGGAGTGAATGGCTCTATTCTGCCTGAAAGATTTGATTTAAAACGCCGGACAAAGTTGATCTTCCCGAGCAGAGATTGTAACTTGGTCTTGTTTTCTGGAGGCTTGATTTTCTGGATGGCATCAATACTCTTCTGTGTAATTTCAATTCCCCTCATGGACCAAGAAACCCAAAAACTGACTGGCCGATACGCCAAAAGCACACTTGTTAGGGTTCATCTATAAACCATATTTCCTTGCCCATTCTAGTACCTTGCGTAAATCGGCCAAGTGCATATCATACTCTTTTGACTTTATGACGACATCATCTATATAAACCTCAATCAAAGAACCGATAAGATCATGAAAAATATAATTCATGGCCCTCTAATAAGTAGCTCCAGCATTTTTCAAGCCAAAGGTCATGACAACCCACTCGTACAGGCCGATTGCCCCTGGGCATCTGAAAGCTGTCTTATGAATGTCTTTCTTAGCCATAAAGATCTGATTGTAGCCTGCGTTTCCATCCATAAAACTGATAATCTCATGCCCAGATGCAGCGTCGACTAGCAAATCGGTCAATGGCATAGGGTACTCGTCCTTTGGTGTTGCCTTGTTTAGATCTCTGAAATCGATACATACCCTTAGCTTGCCGTTCTTCTTCAATACTGGAACTATGTTGGAGACCCACTCCGCGTATCGGCAGGGTCTGATAAAGTTAGCGTCCTAAAGTCGTATGATCTCTGCTTTGATAGCTTCATACATATCGGCCTTAACTCTCCTAGGAGATTGTTTAAATGGCCGATAGCCTAGTTTGATAGGTAACCGATGTTCTACGATCGATCGGTTTAATCCTGGCATCTCATGGTATTCCCATGCAAAACAATCCATGAACTCTTTCAGAAGATTTATCAGATTATTCTTATATTCCTTTGGCAGGCTAGCACTTACATACGTCGGCCTAGGCCTATCATCTATTCCTATATCAACCTCTTCAAGTTCGTCGGCCGACGTGAAGCCTTGTCCCAATTTTCCATCTAATTCATCCACTGCATCGTCTGTGTAGGGACCAGCTTGTTCGTCTTGGACAGTGGATGGGACATCTTTGTTAAAGCAACTGCTTGTCTTGATCTTCAATCATCTCGATATCGCAATCAGTTACTTTGAGGAAATCGGCGTCCCAGACTCGCCCGGACAAGCAATCGATTCCCTCCATCTCCCAAACTGCGAGATCGGCATTGGTCACGTGTACTGACCGATCGGCCTGCACGATCTCGACCTGGTCCCCTTGCCATTGTATCAAACATTGATGCATTGTTGAAGGGACGCAACAGTTTGCATGGATCCAGTCTCGTCCCAACAACAAGCTATAGGAACCCTTTCCATCGAAGACGAAGAAGGTTGTGGGCATCGTCTTGCTGCCCACGGCGAGTTCCACGTTGAGCACCCCCTTCGCCTCAGAAGCGTTGCCACCAAAGTCTTTTAACACCATATTGGTCTTGATAAGGTCTTCAGGTACTTTTCCAAGCTTCCTGAAGGTTGTGTATGGCATCAAATTGACCGCCGCACCGCCATCGACCAGCATCTTCGTCATCGGCCACCCGTTGATAAATCCCTTGATGTATAACGTCCGCAGGTGCCTGTGGTTGTCGTCAGCTGGCTTGTCGAATATGGCTTGGTCTGGTGACAACTGTAGTCTAGTCGAAGATTGTTCGTCGCCGGCCATTGCTTCATCGGCCGCCTGCACGCTGTATTCTGCTGGCAGAATAAAAACCATGTTAACAGACGCCGATGCCACTCCTTTACCTTTTGAAGCCGCAGAAGCCCGAGCTGTATTGGAGGTGCCCTCATCGGCCGTGACCACCGTGGATTTTATCCTCCACTCTTTCTTGGTCTTGGCCTGCCGATGGGTTATTGTCGCCTGTTGCTCTTGGATTTGCTCCTTCCTCCTTAGTCTCTGAACCCGCCGTTTTTGTGTCTTGCTGAACACATTGCTTGGGCACCATTGGAGGTTCTGGATCTGCTCCTCGGCTTCGATCTGTTGCTCTTGGCGCATCGGCCACAGCCTTTCATGCACAGATTTTCTTTGCTTGGCCGGCCAATGCGCTTGCCTGCTTGAGTTGCCCTAATAGGAATCTTTTGTCTCATTACACGCAGGGCACTCCTAGATGGATGGCAATCTCATCCCCTCATTCCAACAAAACCGGAAAAACTCGCACTCCCAATGTGGGTCGTAAGAGTTGTCTTGATCGGGGCAGTCTTGAGCTTGTTCTTCCTGCCTCCGCTGGTACTTTCTGATCAGGCCCTCAGAGGTCTGATAAGATCGCTTGCCGATCCGATGGCCACCGCCGTCGGCCCTGTCTGCCCATACCATGTTGATTGGGAACGGGTGTCCTTCTATCTTCATCGACTTCTTGGCGTCATCGATTTTAATTCTGCCTTGTTCGATAGCCGATTGGATCTGTTGTCTGAAGATCTTGCATTCATTGGTATGGTGTGAATAAGAGTTATGCCACTTGCAATATCTTCTCTTCTTGATTTCTTCGACCGGTGGCAATACGTGACCTACTGGCAGCTGAATCTGCTTTTCTTGCAACGGTAGATCAAATATCTTATCGGCCTTGTTGATGTCGAAATCAAACTTGTCTTCTTTGTCGCCCTTTTTTGCCCATTGGCAAGTTGTCGGCTTCCTCATCCGAGCCCACTCGGCCAAGTCGACGTTGACATCCTCCTCATCATTATCGTCGGAGGCGTACTGATAGACCGTACTGATCTTCTTTGCAAACTTCTTTGCCTCCTGGAATCGTTGCTCATGGGCCGATACCCTCTGTGCTAGCTGAGCTAGACTATCAAATTCCTGTGACGAGAACCTCTCTCGTATCGGCCCGAGTAATCCTTGAAACGCCAGATCGGCCAATTGAGAATCGGTCAAGCTGAGGCTGTAACATCTGTTCCTTATGTCCCTAAACCTTTGGATATACTCTGGGACCGATTCGTCAACCCGTTGCCTAATGGCGGTGAGATCGGACAATTTCATTTCTTGTACACCATTGTAGAAATATCTGTGAAACTGTTTCTCAAGATCTATCCATCCTCTGATGGAATTGCAGGGTAAGGATGAAAACCATGTAAATGCAGACCCTGATAAGGAAAGAGGGAAAAACTTCACCCTCAACGCCTCGATAGCCGATGCTTCTCCGCACTGTGCTAGGAATCGGCTCACATGCTCATACGTCGAGACATTGTCTTGCCCGGAGAACTTGGAGAAGTCCGGGATCTTGTATTGGCTTGGCAATGGCACTCTGTCAAATTCCTCGGGGTACGAGTGCCGATACACCGTAGAATTCTCCTTGGGCTTCAAGCCGAACTGATCTCGCATCACTTCGGCTATCATATCAGCCCAGTATCCTGCGGGCCGATGCGGGAGGTCTTGCTGATATGATTGTTGCAAGCCCTCTGCCTGATACTGCCTGGGAGAGTAGACTGGTAATGGTAATCAAGGTTCTGCGGCACCGTATTGCCCTATAGTATACTGCTGGTAGCCTTGTGGCGCGTTGTATGCAGCTTGTGGTGGAGGGTTGTTGAACGCAGGGGCTTGTGGCTGTCCGGCCGATGGCTGGTTAACAGGAACTTGCTGCATCGGCTTGATCACTGGTTGCTTCCCCTTGGTCCATTGTGCATATTGTTCTTCCGTGACATGCTGAGGGCTCCCTCCTGTCTACCTGGTGAGGACCTGTGGCAGTGTTGTTGTCGGCTGCGGCGATGGGGGTGGCATCGGTGCCGTCTGCTGAGTCGTGCTCAGATCGTTCCTCAAGGTCCGATAGGCAGGAAACTTATTCTCCGGTAGATAAATTGGGCCTTGAGGCTTGTACTGGTGGATCGACCCATCTAGGATCGATTTGACCGTATTGGTCAATGTGTTCACCAGGATTCTTGATTGGTTGACTAACGCAGAGTGAACTGCGGAGTCAATCCTGTCTTGCAATGTCGGCGCCGCGGTATCCTCGGTCTTGACGGTGTGATCGTGTGCCGCCACCGACGTGCCAGCTTCATCTCCAGGACTCGGCATTATCACCTTAGACTTTTGAATCAAGGAGCCTTGCCGAGTCCTAGAATATGTCTGCAGGTACATATTCTGGAACTGCCCAACCAGCTTGTCCATCTCGGCTTTTTGTTCTGCGTTGAGCTGGTCGACGGTTACGGAGACGACGTTATCCTCGGAGATCTCGGCCTGCTTCGACATTTTGAATGTTCTTGTTGCTGTTGCAAAGCTTGTGTTCTTGAGGTCCCACTGGGCGTGCCAAAAGCGTGTTGGCGCAGAATTTCGACCCGCCTTGCAACCAAACGGGTTCCGCGTTACCACGGCGGCCTGGGAGATCTGCTTAACTCCAGTGCAGGTCCAAATGGCTTGCCTAGTCGTGTGCAGAGCATGCCAGTTGATTTGATCTGCAATCAACAAGAAACAAGTAAACCATATCAGAAAACAATGGCCGATCGGCCAATAGGCCGATGACATATTGTCATAGCCCAGCCGATAGGGCAAAGCTATATCAGCTTACTCATGATAAAGCAAGATTAAAGCATAGATCTTATCGGCCTTCAACAACATTTTGCCGTTGATTAACGGCATCAGCCGATAAGAACAATAAAGATAACTACACTAGCTAATACTCTAGTGCAAATCTACATGAACCAATCAACCAATAAAAAACATATCAATCATAGATAAACCCTAGAGAATTATCCATAACAGATGCATTCCTATTAATCAATCCGTTTAATGTAGATGACAGATACACATGAAAACATTATAATAAACACGTGTATCAGATAAAACTGGCTGAAACCCTAGTTATATCCTTAATTACAACCGAAAGCAAGCTTTGTGTTAGATCTCAAAATAGGACTAAGGTCGATATCAACTCAAAGTGTGAATCAAAACTTAACACAAAGAAAATCAAGCCGTCGATTGCTTTTGGGGATGGTAGATGCATTGAACAATCTAACCAAGCATAATAATTAAACCGTCGTCGGCAATAAACCCTAAAACGAATAGATCGCCAGCGAAGCATAATTAAGACACCTGTCAAGATTACTCAAAACATGATAGACAACGATCACATCATCAAGGCTTGACGTGCCTAAAGCGACACGCTAGCCCCGACGATGCCGATCGTCGGGAACGAGTTCTTACCTTTGCTCTAGGAAGGCAAGAACTCGTCAAGGTCAACCTCTTGCGAGGGTTGGCGATGCGCCGAAGTAGATTGAACTGGTTTGTTGTATTGGATTGTGAGAGAGTCTCTATGTATAGACTATCGGGATACTTATACCCGAGATTACAACAGGGTCCATGTAGGACACGATCTTATCTCTAACAAACAACAAGTCTTTGCAGCAGACTTTTGCCACAGATTAGATCTAAACCTACTTGATTTACAAGATACAATTGCCTAAAATCGAGCCTTATCTCTATTTGGCAACTTCCTTGAACCTTATCCTGAGCCCAAACCAAGCCCACGCTGGCTTTGTCAACTTCCAACCTCTATCGGCCAATAACCATACAAATCCGAATCGGCCGATACAGCCTTCCTGCCAGCCCCTCATTGAGTCCGATACACTGACCATGTCCGATACGTGACCTGGTTCGACTTCAACTTAGCCCTTTGTCTCTGCTTTGGTTTCCTCCTCTTTCTCCGGGTCGATTACGAAAATCCGCTGTTAACATTTAGTAAGTGCTCAATTACCTCTCTGGGAATACCAGGCATATCGGATGGTTTCCACACAGATATATCTTTATTATTGTGTAGAAAGATGATGAGCGCGCTTTCCTATTTATAATCTAACTGGGCGCCTATTACGGTAGTCTTGGAGGGATCAGAAGGGTCGAGTGGAATTTTCTTGGTCTTGGCGTCGCTTTCTCCCGACTTGGTGAACTTCTTTGCTAGGATTTTGCCTTCTTCGAATGTCGATGCAGCTAATCGAACTTTCTGTTGGCCAAGCAACCTCTCATGGGATTGGGCCATGTCGCAGCTCTCCTTATCGCAGGTGAAGGCTTGCTTGACGTCACTGCGCAGGGAGATAACCCCCTCATGGTCCAGGCATCTTCATGATCAGATAGGTATAGTGTGGGACTGCCATGAATTTGGCGAGCGCAGGTCTTCCGAGGATAGCGTGGTAAGCTGCTTCAAAATCGACAACTTCAAAGCTGACGTTCTCTGTGCAGAAATTCTCTCGAGTGCCGAAAGTGACTGGGAGAGTGATTTGCCCGAGTGGTGTAGGTGACAACCCTGGAATAACTCCATGAAAAGGGGCTAAACTTGGTTTTCACTCAGACCTTGGGATCTGCATCTCGTCCAGTGTCTTGGCGAAGAGGATATTGAAAGCGCTGCCACCATCAATGAGAACATGCTTGAGCTTGACATTACGGACAACCGGGTCTAATACCAGGGAATACCGCCCCGGGTGAACCACTCGGTCAGGGTGATTCGAGGGGTTAAACGTGATAGCCACCTCCGACCATCGTAGGTAACGTGGAACTTCAGGCTGAACTGCGTTGATTTCTCTATCGGCCAACTTCTGCTTTCGCTTCGACACGTAGGTGAGTGGTCCTCCGAAGATATGGTTCAACTCGGTCCTGTGGTCATTTCCATCATCCTTCTTGGTTCCTGAAGTCCCGACTCTGTCAGTCGGTTTCTGAAGTTGGGCCGTGTAGTGCTCGGCGAATTGCTTGTAGATGAAACAGTCCTTGGCTGCATGTTTATGATTTGGATGATATGTGCATTGAGCGTTCATGATCTTGTCATAGGCGCTGACACGTGGACGTTGCTGCTGGTAGTTTGATATTGCGGCGACCAGATCCTCGGGCTTACGCTTGCAATCTTTTTGGCCATTGTTGCCGTTACCGTTGCCGTTGTCCTTCTTAGGCCGCCAGCTACTTCCTGATTGCTTGTCTTGGCATGATGCTTTAATGGCGTCGTTTGACTTGACGTAGGAATTGGCTGTCTCGAGCATCTTCTTAACTGTCCTTGGAGGCTTACACCCGAATTTGCTGATTAACAACTCGTTGCAGATGCCTTTCTGAAAGGCAGCTATGATGACATCATCGGTGATGTCGGGAATCTTGTTTCGCTTCTTCGAGAAACGCCGGATGTAGTCTTTCAAGGACTCGTCGGGCTTCTGGATTACGTTGTAGAGGTCGAAGTGAGTCCCAGGCCTTCCAAAGGTGCCTTGGAAGTTGGCGATGAAGTGATCTCGGAGCTCGCTCCAAGAGTCGATTGAGCCCCTTGGTAAACTAGCGAGCCAATTCCTAGCTGAGTCAGCGAGAGCCATGGGTAAATAGTTAGCCATGGCCTTGTGGTCTCCTCTTGCTGCGTGAATTACAAGGATGTAAACAGTCAACCATGACTCGGGGTCAGTTTTGCCATCATATTTCTCGATCCCAGTGGGTTTGAAGCCACTCAGCCAATTCACTCGATGCAGGTCCCGAGTGAATGCAGGTACTCCTTCATCATAGTTATCAGGGGAATTTCTTCGATCTTCATAGTGAGGTTTGTTGCGCTCGCGATAACGTCAGTCGAGTACCTCCCTCAAATCACTCGACGCGGGCCTTTGAGAGCCACTCTGGTAACTGGAGCTGTTATTGTGGCGGGTCCGATCATGGATGGGTGGTCGGTAGTGATGCTTCTCCCGAGAGTCGGCCGACTAGTCTTGACGCTTCCAGGCTTGATGACGACGGACTTCGTCGGACTTGCTGTGGGTCTTGCTGTGCTCGGGTCATCGATAATCCTTAAATCGCAGCGGCAGTAGGCGACTGTCGTCAGGTGTTTCGGCGATGGACTCAGTGGCTCCCTGACTAGTTCCAGCACCGAGTGGTGCTGTAGCCGTGACCATGGTTTTGACTTTGTCTAGAATTAGGGTCACGTTGGGAGGGGCCACGTCCATGGCAATGTCGATGAGGGTGAGTGCAGCGACAGCGTTCTGCTGGGGCGTGAGGAAAACGTTGATGTTGTCGACTCGGGTCTGATGTATAGCGTCGCGGGCGGAGCGCCCAGCCACCATCAGATCTCGCTTCCTCCTGTCGTCGTCTTCCTTACGTTTGCGTTTCTCCTCCATGAGCTTGTGCTCCTCTTCGAACTTGGCTCGTTCCTCTTCCACAACCCTCCGGACGATGGCCGAGTTGGTCTCTCCTAGGTCAGCCATGAAAAGACCGAAGAGTAGCGGAGTGTAGTTGTCGTCGAAGTCGGAGCTATCGATGCACTCGGTGGAGATATCCTAAAGATCATCGAAGTCTGAAGAGCTGATGTAGTCGGCGATCTCGGTAGATGAGCAAGACCTGAGAGGTTGGAGCATGATGCTGATCTCCCTGGAGCTTGGGTCAAGTGTCTTGTTGGAGAAGTTATGTCCCGAAGTTGGAATAGATGATTTTCCCGAGTAATTTCAAGCCAACTCGGAAAAAAAGGAGTTGGAGTAGATCTTAGCGGTGTTTGGTAACCCAAATGGCACCGAGTATTTTTCTATTCCCGACTGGTTTGAATCCAAATTGAGGAGAGAAATTTTGCCAAAGTTGTCGGTGATGAAGTCGAGGCTACTGAAGCAGTATGCCTGTCCCGGAGGGAAGACGAAGTCGTCGATGCCTGATGTAAATCCCATCACGCTTGTCAGCGAAAAAACTTGACATTACCCCTATCTGGCACACCAAATGTCGAAATCTGATTTCGGCAATGAGAAAAGGGGGTAGCACACAAGCACCAAACACGATGGGTTATGAGACAAAGGTTTTATACAGGTTCAAGTCTTTTATAAAGAAGTAATACCCTACTCTTGTTTCGAGGATTATATCTGCCGAGTTATGTATTGATCTCGTGATCAGGTTGTGTATGAAGAAAAGTCTAGCTAATTGCTATTAGGTTCAGAAGGCAGGCTTATAAGTCAGAGACGTAACCACATACGGTATAGGACTCCTAAGCATTATCCATAACACTACCGACTTAGGACCATAAGCCGTTCCTTAATACACAAGGCAACGTAATACTTAAGTCCTAAGCTATTACATAATCATCACCTATAACTTATCCCCTATAATCAGTTGGATAGGCCAGCCGTGTAGGTATATGGTACCATTAATCTCCACAATGAGTGTTCTATTGGTGCAGGCACGCACACGCGTATGTGTGTGCGCATTGCTTCCCTCCCTTACTTAAATGATCCTCCCCCGAAGAATCATCCCAGATAAGCACGGGTCTTTCTAGGAAGGACGCTAGGCCCCATGCCTTTCCGTCCATCAGAGTTTTCTTTAAGTTTTTCAAAACCTGGAATCAAGTTGAGTTGGAGGGTTTCAAGTCAACCAGATGAAGGGTTTCTTGGAAAAGAAGGAAGGAGGTACTGAACACAGTGAAATATTTCCTTTGAGCGGATCATGCACTTGTGTTTTTTCCTCGATCCTGAACCTTGACTAGACATATAGGTATGAAGTATGCCGATATCAGTTATCGAAGCTGACATCAGGTATGCATTTTCGGATTTGGATTCAGATTCGGTTTAGGGAATAGGACTTGCTCTAAGCGCCTACCCGAGATTGGACTCGAGGATAGGTAAAACCAGAGCTCAGTTGTCCCCGAGCAGAGGCCCCTCGAAGAGGCGCGCCCGGATACCATTCATTTTTCGGGTAGCTAAATGTATAGGGTTTTAAAGAGAGAGGGAAACTAGGATTTCCTCGAAGCAAAGGAATGGTAGTTGTCTTTAGTGATCAGAAAGGGGCATTGATTTTGTGAAAAGAATAAATGTTTGCTTTTTTCGAGGAAGTGAGAGAAGGACTTCCTTGGGGAAGGGAGTACTTCTTGGAGTAAAGGACCGAGAAGACCAAACAAGACTGCCAATACAGACGCATGAGCGGGGCATCTTAGGGTTTTAGAAATGATTCTCTCTCCAAATGGAAAGGAAATAGTGAAATAATTGTTGCAATGTTCTCCAGCAAATTACCAGGTGATTCTTAGGATGCCCACCGATAAAGTTTCATTTTTACAGCGTCTACCAGCAAGAATCACAATCTTTGAATGTCCTGTAGCAAATTTGTCCTTTTTTTTTCAATGGTGATCACCTTGCCAAAAAATGTTGATCAAACAGTCCATTTTTCAAAGAATTCCTTTTGGAATTTCAAAAAACAAAACCATAAACATGGCTAAATTTGATTACACAGAATTTATCACACTAATCTTCCACCCATTGACATATTCTTCCCTTTCCAACTACTCAATTTTTTTCTATTATTTCCTTAACTATTTTCGAATCCTTATTGCTTAGCTTCATAATAGGCACAGAAATGCTAAGATATCAAACATGAAAAGTTCCTAAACGTACGACACCCAAATATATGGAAATATTGTTCTTCACATTGTTTGGCCACTTAATACTTCACCCAAAACATAATAGTGCACTCTTATAGAAATTAATTTTAAGACCAGAAACCTTTTCAAACACAGATAGCAGCATCTTGATGTTCTAAGCTTTCTCTAAATCATATGGTCCATAAAAATTATTTGTGTATTGCAAAATAGATAATTCAGACAACAATAAGATGTGGAACTACTCCACATATTTGACCATTTCCCTTAGCCACTTAATTAGGAGTGCTAACATATCAATTGCTATATTAAAAAGATAGAAGGTCACCTTCCCTCAATTTGGTCTCAAAATTAAGTCTTACATGGTCATTAACTTTAATACCAACTTGCCCAACTTGGAATGAAAGAAACACTACTACAGGAAACTATTGATACCTGTTGGAAACCGGCTATAGGCACAAGTTTCCCATTATGTACCAATTTGGGGTACCAATGCCGAAAAGCATAGGCGGCACCTATAGGTCTTACAGGTCCCGGTTCTTACCATAGAAACGGCACCTTTAGTATTGAACGAATCAAAAAAAAACATTTGCTATGGATCTGCACGGTTGCGGGTGACCGCTGCGGTCCACGCCGGCAGCAACCATGGCGTCCTCCACTGCGGCCATGGACTACGCCGCCCTCGTCAAGCCCTTTGACGAGATCGAAGAAGAAAAAGAAAAGGATATGAAGAAGGGAAAAGCACCAGCGCACCGCCGTCCTCCGCGCTGGCCTCCCGCCTCTGCCGTGACACACCGTTTGTGCGCCGGGCCATCACCTCCGCGCTGGGCCGCCGACTCCACGTCGAGGCACCGCGCCAACGCCGAAGCCACTGCATCCGTGCCGAGACGTGGCCGCCAGCCCAACAGCAGCCCGCTCCACTGTTCGCGGCGCCAGCCTCCCGTAGCACCGATGGCGCCCTCTCGGCCCCAGTGCCACTCCGGCCGCCGCGCTACCCGAGCCTCTGCTGCCACTGGATCTGAGGGAGGCAAATGCAAAGGAGGAGGGGAGGGGCGATGCAGAGGAGGAGGGTGGAGAAGAGGATAAGAGAGGGATGGAGAGGAGGATGGAGAGGCGCTGGAGGAGGAGCATCGAGGGGGCGGAGACGCCGGAGAGCGAAGAGGAGAAGAAGCGAGAGGTAGATGAGGAGAAGCGGAGACAAACATCGAGGTGGTGGATAAGAATGGGTCGATGGGTGTCTCGCGGGTGAAGACCGGTTTTTTTTTGGGGTCGGTTGTTTAAAAAAGTACTTATAATATATTATAGGTATTGATTTTTAATTAACCGACGTCTATAATATATTATAGGTCACAGCTCATTTAAAAAACCGACACCTATATTGACACCTTCTTTAAGAACCGACATCTATAGTTGTTTAAAGATGTCGGTTCTATATTGTTTTCATCCCGCGGAGATAGAAAAAGGTCATAGATGCCAGTTTTAAATGAACCAGCATCTATTAGGGGTCTTATAGTAGTGCAACAAACCATCCACACTATTTAGGTGAAATGCCTTTCATTCTTGGGGTTTGTCGTAAAAAGATCATTTTACTTTATTATACACTTTCTCAAAATCTATCTTAACAATTATCCCACTGATTTTTGCATGCATTCCAAGTATAATGACAACACCTTCCTTAATGTTTCTCCCTGCTATAAAGTTGTTTTGAGTTGGGCTAATAACTTTTTGGCAAAATTTGCTACAGGATATCCAAAAAATGTATAATTAGCTGATGGACACCACAAGAACACGTATATGTTGTCAGACACCACAAAAAATGGTAATTAGTTGTTGGACACTCGTGGCCTTATTTTATTATTTCCGGATGAATTGGAGAGAGAAACTGATGTGAGAGTACGATCCTGCACTTGCCTTCATTCGGCTTACACTAGTTCGAACCAAGACCCACTGCAGTCCACTCCCCCAAATCCCCATCCCCTCTCCTCAAACCCTAGAAATTTGGGCAGCAAAGTAGTAGCGATGGCATGGTCAACGACCAACGACAAGCTTCGGCAAGGGCGGTGTGGTCGACGACCGACGACGAGCTTCGGCGAGGGCGGCAACGGATTGAAGCTGTGCAGTGGTTGCATCGATGAAACTGTGAGCCCGACGTGGCGTCGTCGATGGCTGGTACTTTCTCTCTCCCTCTTCTCCTTTTCTCTGGAACGAGAGAGGTGGATGACCCATCGATGGGGCGTGGCGCGAGTAGCATGCAACGAGGCGGCGCCCTACGGAGGACGAGGTCGGGGAAGAAGATGTGCGCAGTGTCATGTGTCTTGCTGGTGGAGATCGGGGAAGGAGCAACGCGTCTTGCCACCTGACGGTCATCCCTATCATCATTGACCCAATCCGCTCGTCGCTGCCGATGGATATGCTCGCCCCGCCCGTCTTCGATGCCAACAGCTCGCATCGCTCTTCCCCAACACCAACAGATCACCTCGCTGGCCCTGATGCCCGATTTGGTGCTGGCGACTTGGCCCGCTCATTCCCGACGCCACCTCTCCGGTTAGCGGCCTGGCTTGTCCCTCCTAGAAGGCGACTCTCTCTCCTAGAAGGCGACTCTCTGTTGCCTATTTTTTTTTCTTTCCTTTTTTCCTTATTTAATTACTTAACTTCCAGGTTCAACTATTTTTTGTAAAATGTGCTGAAAAAGAGGATGGCCTTATGGCTGGTTTGAACCTGACCCAGTCGGGTTGAAATAAGTTTGACCAAGGGCAAACTTGTCTTTAATGAGTGTTTCTCTCTCGAATTCATCCGGAAATAATAAAATACGGCTGCGAGTGTCCACTAGCTAATTATCAGTTTTTGTGGTGTCCGACAACATATATACGTTCTTGCGATGTCCACCAACTAATTACACGTTTTTTGGATGTCCTGTAGCGAATTTTGCCTAACTTTTAGCAGCCTCAGCAATTATACTGGTAGAAACCTTAGTAAATATTTTAAATCTCATATTTAGTAAGCAAATTAGTCTATATTGATGAATCTCTTTATATCATCGTGAGAATATATACCTTTTTATTAATATAAGAATTTCTAGGTATTTATCTTTTTAAATTAACATGAGTGCATCTAGGAAAGCATCTAATTAGTACATATATAAAGATCGGCCACTAAGGTGTCCAATGTAGCTCAGAGATGTCCAATGTAGCGGGAGCTGATTTTACAATTTTTGTGACCTCTCCTCTCCTTCCCAACGAAGTGAGACCGTCTGTTATTCTCTCACATACGTAAAGCGGAACACATAATAAATTAAGTATTAACTATTTTTTAAAAAATAAATTAATATGATTTTTTAAAATAATTTTTTTCTAAAAATTTTTTATGAAAAATAAATCGTTTAGCAGTTTGAAAAATATGTATGTGAAAAAAAAATGGTGTTAGGAACTTAAGTTGCCGAAAGCAGCCTAAAATGAACGGAAGACATCTTCCTGCAGGCTAGAGTAGTACAGTGTACACAATCATGTTCAAAACAACATGTGGGGCAGTGGGGCTGCAGAGTGACCAGAGTCTTTTATTCGACTAGACTGAGCCCTCGAAATATTTCGTATCACTAGCAAAATGCCCATACTTCGTTTCGTTACGGAGTTACTAATAAAATTTTATTGTAAGTTTTTATAAAAAATAATTATTATTGTTATAGGGTATTTTTATTTTTTAGATTTTCACTGTTTGGGTGTGGGTGAGAATTGGATATGCAATCCGGATTGAGGGGTGGATTGAGTGCTACGCAAAATTACCAAATTACCCTTACTATTTGGACACATAGCACTCATTTACCACAGCTCGGAGGGGCATTTTGGTCATTATTCTAGAAACATATCCTTTTCCAATCCAGCCAAACTACCACCACATCCCAGATCCAACCTCTCCTCTCCTCTCTCTCTCTCAATTCGAAGGGGAGCCGCGGTGGCGGCGATGGCGGCAAGGGGAGCTGGCAGCGGCGGCGGCGGCAAGGGGAGCTGGAGACGGTGAAGCTTGAGACGCGGCACGGCGACGGCGTCAGCGGCAATGAAGCTCGGGACATGGCACAACGGCGGCAGCAAGGGGAACTGGCGGCGGTGAAGCCCGGGACATGACGCGGCGGCGGATCTGGCGGCGGCACGGGACGCAGGCGACGGATTCGGCGGCGGCTAGGGGCGCGGTCGGCGGATTCGGCGGAGCTAGGGGCGCGGGTGGCAGATCCGGCGACGGAGCACGGGGCACAAACGGCGGATCTGGCCGGCCGCTGAGCATCAGGGGAGGAGCATCGAACGATGGAGAGAGAGGAAGACAACGACGACAACGAGGACCTCGACCTCGCCCATCCCGATAGGGAGGTCGTCACCTCTCCCACCCCACCACCGTGGACCTCGCCTCCTCGACCGCCGCCACCCTCGATCTAGTCCATCCACAACTTCCCGCGACGAGCAAGGGGACCGCGGTGGCGCCTAAGAGCAATTCGCGGCGGTGACGGCGGGAGTGGTGCGGGTGGCAGCGCGGCAGTAGCCAAGGAGCGTCTGCGACTGGACCTTGACCTGACTCCACCACCGACAATTGCGGGGCCCACATGTCAGGGATACACAAGGCGGAACGGACACCACGCATACAAACGTTTTAAGGAGTATAGATTGCTGGCTTTAAAAACTAATTTATATAAAAAGTCAAACGTAACCCAAAAAAAAAGTAATAATGGACTTCAAAGCGAATTAGAGCAGTACTCAAGCGTACCACGTACTACGGAGTAACATATAGTTGCTTATTTAAATTTTAATGGAGCGCTTAAGAAAAACGTACACAGTCTAATGAAGAAGCCAAGTCATGAGTACTTGGCTTTATCTATTCGAGTCTAACTTATGATGTCCACAAATATTATAAACGTGAATCCTTTTTTCACAGGACTAGAATATTCACGTGACCATAACCTCCCTTTATATTAAATGTTTTACTTCTTGTTTATTGTTTTTAGTAATTAGCTTAAATTTGTAATAATAATTTACAACGTAAATATATGTGTGTAGAATATACTTGGCATGAATGAGAGGTAGGTGTAGCAATAACTTTAACAGATTTATCTTGATTCGTAGTTAACAATATTATGACCACATCTAATAATTTACCATGCTTTCACGTCCATCACCTCCATCATTGTAAAATTTTTAAATATGTCATTTATTGATATGAAATAAGAAATATTATTATAATAACATTAATTGACCATGATTATGTCAAACTTGTAAAATGTATCACAAAGCTTATATACTTATGTCAAAGCAAAATTACTTAGACAAAATTTACTATGCGCATGTCATTATATCAAAATTTACTATGCATGTGTTATAAAATTTCAGTTTACTGTATGTATTGAGTAAATAATCCCACCACTTTGCGTATATAAATCCCACCACCTGACAAGTGACAACTCTCGCTACTGTGCATCAGTAATTACTTTTGAAATTTGAAAATACAAAATTTCCATGGTTTTCTAAGTAAATACTATTATGTATCTTTATTGTAAAAGGACCCGAGCAAAGCACCTGTAAAAATATTATTTATTTAAAGGATCTAAAATAAAAAATCTTTACAGATGAGATTTCTAGCCGAAGAAGTCACGTGAACACTGTCCCTTATTTACATGACCTTAATTCCCATCATCCTTCATCCAACAGCTCATAATGATTCCTGCTAGATCCAACGGTTATTATTGACTGAATGACGTGGCTTATTCTAGAATCATATCAAGTTTTACTTTTCACTTGTAGGGATTTAGTGAGAGACCAGGATTTGCCGCTGATAACCATCTCTTACAGAACGTTAGGAGGCATATTCGCAGGTGTACGCGTGTGCATCTTGTGTAATCGAGTAAAATAAACGCGCACAATCTAACTACAACCATTGACTGTTCTTTTATTTCATTCTTTGTACAACATTACAACATAGCAGACTTAGTAGCACCGACATATACAAACAAACACATATACATCGTCCAAATGTTCCAATCGTGTACCTTCTTTTTGTATAGCCAGTAGTGGTCCAGCCGAAATAACAATCATTGTGATCG
Organism: Oryza officinalis; assembly: GCA_008326285.1. Taxonomy (NCBI): domain Eukaryota; kingdom Viridiplantae; phylum Streptophyta; class Magnoliopsida; order Poales; family Poaceae; genus Oryza; species Oryza officinalis. Next base: position 8,816,084 of record BDMV01000004.1, on the reverse strand, counting down.
ATGCAAATTAAATTAGCCAAGCCTCTTGTTGGATTCACAGAGGTAAGCCCAGGCCACAACTGCAGCAGCAACTGCAACCCCAGCTGCAGTTTGCATTAACAGGGACTTGGGTTTCTGGCATGATTTGTAGATGAATGCAGAGCGAGGAGGCGTGAACCCCAGCTCAGATAGCTTCTTGTGCGACTCTGCATAGTCCCTGAAAAATGCGTCTTCGTCCTACAAAGAAAAATACAAATTATTGTTAGCAAATCAAGAACTCGTTAACTACTAACTAGAGAATGCTCAATTGCTCATTGCACACATCGTTTTGGTTAGGTTTCTATTTGTGCAATACTAATGCAATCTATCATAAAGTTGATAGTTTACAAACTATTGTGATTACCATAACGAAAGAAAACAGGACATTTAGAGAAGAATGTGTGAAGTACGATTTTCAGAAAAAAAAATAATTTATTAATTACCATCCTGATAAGCTATCTGAAATGTTACAGTGAAAAGATTTGGGATATAAATGCGATGTACCTTGGCATATAGTTCGACATAGCGGCGGAATGTAGGATCTTCAACAAGAGCCTTGTCAGTAGGCAACTTCAGAAGCCCTTCTGAGTCCTCTTTCAGAAGCTCACTACATTGAAGCAAATGGTGATATTTAATTAATTCTATGGATGGACAAGTCATATTTAATCTTACATGAAATAGGACTTATCAAATTTCGGAGGATCCTTTGTCCAAGCACCATCAATAATTAATTATGTGGATGGACAAGTCATATTTATTTATTCTTACATGAAATAGGAGTTATCAAATTTCGGAGGATCCTCCAAGCACCATCAATAATTAATTATGTGGATGGACAAGTCAAATTTATTCTTACATGAAATAGGAGTTGTCAAATTTCAGAGGATCCTTTGTCCAGGCACCATCAAATCCTGATCTTTCGGGACGAGCTTTCCCCTGAAAATGAACAATTCAGAATATGATCTTTGATTTAGCTGGAAAATAGTGGTTGATATATTATATACACCAGTAGAAAGATGATGTTGCATACGAGAGTATGGCCGCCTGAAAGTGCTACTATGTCCTTGTCTGATAATCCCATCCGGTAGAAGACTTCCCTCAGATGTGCAGCACCTTTTCAAAAATAAAATATATAAGAAAATAAATATCTTTGATATTTTGAAGCAAATTATCAAGAAAAACAAATTTTCGAATTAATTGTATCATCTGAACTTTATGCATACACCATATTGGAAGGTTTCAGCGCTTATTTCATTTAATCATTTATAAGTAGCAAAATTAACCCAAGATCTCACGGAAAAAAGTATCAGTGGATTGTAGCTGATTTTTTTTTTATTAGTACTCCCTCCATTTGTTTTATATTATAAATCATTTAATTTTTTTCTTAGTCAAAGTTTTTCATATTTAACTAAGTTTATAGAAAAAATTAACAACATCCATGACACCAAATTAGTTTCGTTAAATTTAATATTGAATATATTTTGATAAAATGTTTACTTTGTATTGAAAATGTTACAATATTTTGCTATAAACTTGGTTAAATTTTAAAAAAATTAACTTAAAAAAATCAATTAACTTATAATATGAAAAGGAGGGAGTAGATAGGAGCAGAGATAACAGATTCTGAATCAACCTTTCTTAGCATCTGGCAAACGGCCTTCCTCTGGGGAATCTGAAGAATCCTGCAGATAAATGAGAAAAAAAAGAGGAGAACTCAAGCTGGTTTCATAAGATATTCAGTCTGGAAATAAATCAATGTCGATGCATCAACTCACCCTCCTGCCAGGAACAAAATCTATAGTTGGCCCACCGGTGACTTCAACGGCAACAACTCCGGCAAGCTGAAATTAGAGGTGATGAGATTTATAATTGGTATGTGATTGGTGAAGTTTACTAGTAGGAAAGTAGGACTGTAAGGTTAATTGTTAGTGTTCAAATATGCAGCTGAGTTACCTGATAGAGGTCAGCATAGGTAATCTTGGGATGCTTCTGTTTTATCGGTTCTGCACCATATGAAAGAACCATATATGTCATCTCAAATCAAACTTGTTAAGGTCAGAAAAAAATTAACAACAACAGCATCAATAAACAAGTTCATATCCAGACCCTTACTTAAAAAAAAATAAACATGAACAAGAATCCGACAGAAACATGTACAGACCTAGCAGATCAATAGCAATCTTGATGCCCGCATTCGCGGCGTGGCTGTACTCCTGCGGGAACCTGATGGAGCCGTTGGGCCCTCCCGTCTTCGTCGCCTTGTCGTACGTGCCGGCGTCGTGCCACCTGCGCAACAACGGCGGCCGCCGGCGGCAGAGCAGACGAGATCAGCGGCGAGCTAGACATACACGATCGGCGGAGCAGAGCAAGAACAGCAGAGGCAAAGGAGGAAGAAAAGATGAAACGCAACGCACGCCAGGCGGAGCATGATGGGAGCGCAGCTCTTGCTGGCGATGAGGGCGCGCAGGTCGCGGCGCGCCTTCTCGACCTCCGCCGTGTACTCCGCGTCCACCACCGGTGCCGCCGACATCGCCGCCGCTGTTGCTGATGATCCAAGAAGAGGAGGTGATAGGTGATAGGTGGAGAAGGGAACAGAACAGAGGACCTCTGGTTTGGAGCGACACACGGGATTTTGTAGGAAGAGTGAGGAGGAAAGGGCGGGAAAAGTGGGGAGAGGAATCGAATGGAGTGGAGTTGTGGAGAAGGCAAGGGATGTCTCCAGAGGAAGGCAACGTGCCCAAGAATCAGAGGGAGAGTTCTCTGAGATGCACATCACTAGGCCTACACACAGCCACGGTGGAAAATCTCCTGATTTCTAACGAGACGAGAAACGCGCTCGCTTTAAAGCCCCTATATATTTATTTTATTAAAGTAGTGAAAATTTCACAAAATTTGTAGAAATCAGTTTAATTTCCTTGAAAATCATGCAAAAATCATACATTCTAATAATTTTGTTGAATGAAATTTTGAGTTCCAATTTAAAATAGCAGATCATATTGTTGAGAAAATCCTCAAGTTTTCTATCTTTTTTCCGGCCATGCTATTTATGGTTTTTTTTCAAAACGATTAAATTGTCTACAAAGATAAAATAGGTGGTGATAATTTTAAAAAATTGAAGTGTTCCATAAGTTTTTAGGAGCTACAATGTTCATCATTCCTTGAAACCAAGTAATTTAAGTCATAAACTTGATAAGATGTTTACATTTACGGCTAATTATTTTTTTAAGTAATAGACGACATATCTAAGTAAGAGTGAGACATTTTGAGTGATTTTGTCAATTTTTAGTATATGTATGTATGGTTTCTCGAAGGTGTTTCAAGATATATGTGTATGTTTTTATAAGAGTGAGTTTACACAAATTTATATGAGCGTATATGTTTACTATGGCTTAGTAAATGTGTATGTGTATATGAGCATGCGTGTTTATACTATGGTTTTAATAAAAAAAGTTCAAATGTACTGCAAAATGTGTGTCCATTAAAACTTGTCCTCTGCCTAATAAATATCTTAAGAACATAGCTCCACAACAGATGCTACCGTAGGTATTTGCTCCTTCTCATAATCGATCCTTCCAGATTCTCCTCTCTGCAGCAGCAGTGACTCTGTTATATCCTCACTGTCTCACAAGACATAGCTGCTCAGTCTCGGTTTTTTTAATATGCTTTCGGGATTTATTTGCCAAGAGCCTGATGACACGTGGACCAATCACTGTTGGTCGACACCGTCAGCATTAGCAATAAAGAGATTCACTGATACAGTTGAGGATTTTTTTCGCTGGCATTAAAATAAAAGGTGAAATTAGGTTTATAGCATCGATAGTTTCTGTTTTTTTTATAACAATGAAAGTTTGTGGTTCAATTTAATAGCGAAAGGTACATCCGTTACTTATTTTAACACACCGTCCAAATTTCTGTTAGTATTCTGTTACTTCTTCTTTTTCCTCATAGCAGTAGCATCCACCGTGTTAGGAGAGCTCAACGTAAAATTTGCTTTATGTCAAAATGGAACCATAAATAGCATATAAGCAAGATGTAGTATGTTAGGATTGTATTGTCTTGCCACTACATTAAATTACTTAAACTTGTTATGTTTAGATTATTTTGTAGGTGATGAGATATTTTAGGTTAAGTGTTGCGGGATCATTGTTTCTTCAGGATGGTTCTGCCAGGGGCCTACCTCTAATCAGCTTGCTTGTGAGAATGGGTAGACAAGTTTTCTCTTAACTCTGAATATTTGGCTGGTCAGCCTATGTATCTCTCTTTAGTTGTAAATCTAAAATTTAATTATGTGTATGCCCTATTGTTGTATATCTTTGTTTGAGATGAAAATATGAGACTAGCCATCATCATGGGAGCTAGTTGAGCATGAGTATGGGTTTTAAGCAATTGAGATGATCATATAATGTAGTGTTATCATTCAAGTCACACGAGATGTGTATCGTGTTTGTTCGCCACCTTTAAGTGGTTTAACGGACTTATCTTAGATTGAAGTTAACCAACAATCTATTCCATCGAATATCTCCCTTAATCGCTACTCAACATCATGATTATTATATTGAAAAGTGTCAATCGCGGTTATGGACACACCGAGGGTGAGTGGCTATTTATGCCTGTATGGATCCCACTCATCCAAATACGTGTGGTGGTCGTGTTGGACACTGGACGGTATAATACCCGGGGTGCTCTACAATCATCTACTACCTCTGTCCCAAGTATAGCAACCTAATACTAGATGAGACATATCCTAGAACTACGAATCTGAACAGGGGTCTTTTCCAGCTCTACTTCCCCTTCTAAATGATTCATAATTTTCTCCAATTTAATTCCACCTACTTTTTTAATACATGTGCCAAACTTCATAAGTTATTATATTTTGAGACAGCGGGAGAACTAGGAATAAAATACACCATTTGTTAATTTGAAAGAGGGAGTACTAGAAATAAAATACACCATTTGTTAATTTGAAATAAGGACTTACAAGGGAATTTTCAGGAATGCTGGGTAGAAAATATGGCATAATATATATCCCTCCATAAATCGCAAAAACTAAATCATACTGCTAAAAGTGAGACCACCCTTGAATTGGACTAGTAATTTTTGTTTCTCAAAGAGACTAGATTGAATTTTATCTTATATGTTGTGGGTGGATAAAAAGTTTTTTGTTTTTATTTTTTAAAAATTCAAATACCTCTTACAAGTCACTAGTCTTTTCAATCTTCCCCCGCAACTTAATTCCATAAAAAACACTCATAATAAGTTTATTTTGTTTTTCAACTTCCCACCTCTATCCATTTTCACCTATTTCTCACACCCTATGACCCTCCATTGCTATGAGAGTAGTTGCTCCTTGCCACCAAAGGTGTGTGTACCGCAACCTTATTTTACATTTCGCTTTTACACACTTTAATTCCAACAATGGTATGACAGTAAGACATGACAATTATCTCATATTATAGAAAAATGTGTATTGAATCTCATGCTCAATAAGAGAATACAAAAGAGGCCCTAACCTCTAAGGCTGTATTTGTTTCTTTGTGTTGGGAACTCATTCCCTTCGCACAAAAAACGGAGCGATTCATTAACACATGATTAATTAAGTATTAATTTATTTTTTTAAAAAAATAGATTAATATTTTTTTAAAACAACTTTCATATAAATTTTTTTTGCAAAACACATACCGTTTAGTAGTTTGAAAAGCATGTGTGCAGAAAACGAGGGAGGCGAGTTGGAAAAGTTGGATGAAAAACACAACCTAAGAATCCTAGTGAACCTAGAAAAAGAACACATGCCCAGCAAAAAAATTACCTCTTTTTTGAGAACCTTTCAGAAGTTCATAAGCAAGGAAGGAAAAATATTGACATAAAATGAAAATGGCGTGTTGGTGTTAGTTTGTCTATTTTGCTATTGGCGTATATCCAACAGAATAACAACCCTAATATGTTTTTCTAGTGGCGTATATCCAACAGAATAACAACCGTAATAGGAACCCTAGTGCCCTTATTTTTTTCACTTCACTAACCATGCTGAGATCTACAAGATGTGAGAAATTGCTAAGCGCGACGAGAAATCAATGAAAACTAGACAGAGGTGTGAAGTTAGAAGAAAAAATGGGCTTGTAGGGAGTATTTTGCACAAAATTAAGTTATTGGGGGAGATTGAAAAGACCAGTTATTTGGATTTTTCTTTTTTTAAAATAAAAAGATTATTTCTATTTGAACTGTACCCAGGAATGAAGGCACATGCCCATGGACAGATTAAAATCCAACTGTACCTTATAGTTTACACGGTTTACTGAATTTGCACTATGCAAAACAGCAGAAATCCAAGAAACCAGGTAGTTATAACAATCTTAAAACAAGCATGCTCAGACGACAAAATTATTCCACACGACTCCGAGCCCAAAGTATTACTCTTTCTTGGGATGAAGATCAACATAATCACCAGGGCCATAAACATCGAATAAATCAGCCCAAAATCCCTTCTTCCTTCTCGGATTGCACCCCATGTCCCGGCATAGCTGATCATTGTACCAGTTGTGAAGGACTCCGATGCAGGATCTGCGAAAGTAACCGCGAGAATAGCGCTTCATGAACTTCTCCCATTCCAGGACATCATTCTGCATCACACTGATGCTTGGCAACCTGAAGCCACCATCCATGAAATGTGCCAGCCACTTGGCCCGTAATTCTGATGTGTAGAGGTTTGCCAAGCTCTCTGAATAGCCGATAACCGCGAGCTGCGGGATCTTAGGGTGAATGATCTCCCTGTGAGAAATCATGCAACAAATTAAGTTCTACACAGTCCAAGATAGAAATTGGAAATTGTACTAATTAAATCGTTGTTCCTTGCAAACAGCAATTGTTGAGTTGACCTGTAGAGAGGTACAGTTGTTGATGCAGAGCCTACTGCAATACTCTGAAAGTATTCAGAAGTGAACATCTCCTTGATCTTCTGATCCCCTCTGAACCCAGTTCCAAAGATCACTATATCGCTCTTTATCGGCGAAGATTCGCCTTCGACAAGCACACCTTCCTTGCAAAAGCTAAATGTCTTTGATTTCTTCAGAACAATGCTGCCTTCTTCTAATCTCTTGTAATGGTCTTTGGGTGTAATGGCAACCAAGCATGTAACCAAAGCCTCAAATAGGCTATGTTCAGGCACCATGTCATACTTCTTCATTGGAATGGAATAATAGCTTTCTGCAAACTTCGAAAATATCCATCTCTGAACATGTGCAAAGAGGAAAAACATGCATGGATCAGTCTTGCTTCAATTTAACCAGAGAAAGTAAATTTTAGCAATAAAATTAAAACAGAATTTCCATACCAATGGAGTCAAGAGGAAGGCCAAGATGCTAAGGAGTAAGCCTTCACCAGGCTTGTGAATAAGAAGCTCAGAAAACCGATTCAGATACAGCTTTGAGATGTGGACCCCCCATGCAAAATAGTCTGGTATGATCCAACGCTTTGTTCGGACTACCATTGTACATGGAATCTCAGTACCTACACGAAGAAGAAACACTTAGTAAGTGGGGAAAATTTAATTCAGCATCTACAGTTGCACAAGAGAACAAAAATACTGAAAAAATTAGTTGAAGGAAATCAGATTGCTAATTGGTCAGTACCATTTACTTCTGCACATTCTGCAGCAATGTCAAGTGCTGATTTGAGGTAGCCAACGACGGTGACACGCTTGCCCTTGATCATTTCCTTAGAATTCTTGGCGCCCATCTTGGAGTAATCCATGGAGTGGATCACCTGGCCATCAAATGCTTCTGGACCTTTGCCTGGAGGAAATGTTGGTATGTTGGGCACTCCACTGAACCTCCCAATGCAAATAATGACAAAATCCGCCTTGTGTGTCTGGAATATGAGAAATTCGAGTGTCCAGTGTCACTAAATTTAGGGATAAGATAACTATGATGAACTATATTATACTCCCTTTGTTTTCAAAACATGGTGCGTATTTTATTTCGTTAGGACAAGATTTTAATCAAAGAATTACTCTATTAAAATATTATTTATGTGATAAAAAATATAATTGAGAGTAAATACTTTTGGATATGAATCTAATAAATTTAATCTTTAGAAAAAGAAAGGCAAAACAAAGAGAAAGAAACACATTAGCCAATGGCTATTTCTCGGCATGGATGCGGCGACCTGGGCGATTGGATGTCTCGCGCTACACAGCGATGCCCCCGCTGTGCGCCACAAGGCTGCCTCTTCCGCAACCAGCTGAGCTATCCCATTCAAAGATCTTTGTTGATGGTGAACACCTTGTTTGTTTCTTTTGATGGTGAACACCTTGTCGAAAAACCAGGTCATAAAGGAGTGGTCTATGGTCCTGTTCGATTTCGCTCAACTTCTTGGATGAAATTTTTTATCTTTGTGGGCAAACTTTTAAACTATTAAACGGTGCGTTTCGTGCGAAAATTTTTTATATAAAAGTTTCTCTAAAATATTAAATAAATTCAATTTTCAAGTTTGTAATAATTAAAACTTAATTAATCATAAGTTAATCTCATCTCGTTTTACGTGCAACACTTAATCTTCATCTTTATCTTTCATGAAAAAAGAACACAACCTATATTGAAGAAAAGCACTGAGACTGTCCAATGACAAAGTGGATAGAAGCAAGTACTAAGTGCTATAAGTCTCTAAGCATTTGTTCCTATATATCATGTAAGCTCACATAATAAGATGGATGAAAGAAAAAAAATAGAGAGAGGAGTCATCTCTCATGCAACTACCACCTCTACACAAACTCTAAAAAAGATGAGAGCAAAAGGCTAATAAATTGATATGAAACTAAGAAAGTAAAATTAATATAATGTATTGGGACAAATATGCTAAAGTAATTTGTTGTATATATTACTTCTTAATTAATGAGTTAATGATGTTTATAAAATTAAAATTGACTATCACATTCACTATATAATAATATATAATAAAAGAGATGACTATCACATTCACTGCATCACAATTCCCGTAACTTTGGGCGAGGAATCCAAGATGTGATCGATGGACTCTGGTCACAGACTCAGCAGGACACACAACGATCTATTTAATTGTTCTCAACCAAGTGAATATGCAACTATATCTATTTTCAGTGTAAAATATATTTTAAACACTTTAAACCACTATCATATCAATCAAAAGCATATTGAAAGATGTTTTAGGGTATTATATGTTAGATTCTAAAAGTTGAAGGTGAAAACCACTGGTACAATTGATCAAAACCACGTTGAAATATGTTTTATGGTGTCATGTGCTTTAGTTTTTTAAAAGTTGAAAGTGAAAATTAGATTTCGGAGGAAGTTAAGGATTTTAAATTTTTTTAAGGAAAATAGCCAGATCAATTTCTATTACCACTTAATTTCTAGATCAATTTCTATTACCACTTAATTTCTTTACTCTAGTATGTACTGTTTTGACGGCATATATGCCTAGGAACGTATCCTAAGTACACAAGTCTTCTCGTATACATATCATGTATATCAACTAAAAAATTTCATAAAAAATTCTAGAAATATTTATACATGTATTATTATTAGTATTACATTTATTCGTAAAGTCCCATCTTTAAATTTATCATATATAAAGAGCAGCACAAAAGATAAGTTCTAACATATTTTTACTCTTAAGTTGGTCAAAATTTTATATTTTTAGACTAAAATATAATGAATTTGTGGTTAAAATTTTACACGTAAGTGTAATGTGTTAAAATTTGTTAGCGGGTATGCACGACGACGTGTATATGAAAAGCTGTGTTCATAGATATGTTCTCATATCCCTATTGAATATATTTGTTCAAGTTTTAGATTATTTCATTTTCCATAAATGAGTTTCACTAATAGAATAATATGCCGTGTGTGTCTCTCTCTATATAAAGAGCAGCAAAAAAGATAAGTTCTAACATATATATATATATATATATATTGAGAGTCTCTAACCTAAAAAGACAGCGACGAGATAAGATGTAACCTTCACGGATTGGTGCGACCAAAAGCACTGTACGTCTGTGCCACACAACGACAATTATAGTACATATTGTCTCCATCCGCGAGAATAAATACAATTTACTGTGAAGAAAAGACTCTAGCTAGCGTCTCATTAAATAAAGACAGATTTTACTATGAAAAGTTTGTATAATTTATTAGTGGACATCGTTAAAAGCGTAATATAGAAAAAACTGCTAGAGAACATTTTCAATTTAATTGAAAAAAAATTCTTCTAAAACATAAGAATGCCTCTCTACCTACAAGCTTCTAACCTCATGATGGAATATGATGTAAGTTAACAATTTACTTATCGTGATAGCATTTTGAGAGCTGCATGATTTCAAAAATTTTCACTCCTTTGCTAGGGTAGAAGCTTATGGCCTTAATTTTTGTTTTTTTAGGTAGGACGAAAATACCTACTGGTAACTTAGCGGGTTTTGTTTTTTTTCCTTTAGGGATGACACGATTTTTTATGTCTATATAAACAAATTACAAAAACTTTGGTGGCATGTAGCAAAATTTTCCTTAAATAAAGGATGAATATGGATGAAAGTATGATTTGGGTAAAGATGAGATCCTTAAATAAATATGATTGATGTAATCAAATTTCAGCTTAAAATACGACTCGTATAAAGAGAGTTATTAAGCAGTAGCGTGAACTTTTTTAAGTAGTTTATGAGGTAAAATGAGTCAGAAAATAGTTAGGAGTTAAATAAACTAATAAAATATCTCGAGAGAATAAAATGGATTTTTTTACCCTTTGTTTTACATTATAAATTGTTTTGGGTTTTAATAGATTCATTCATTGATTCATGTATGTGTTCGGTATATATGTTCAAATTCATATAAATGTTAGTCAATTTAGATAAGAGATGGAGAGACCAAATGACTTATAATTAAAACAGAGAGAATATTCTTTATATATTTATATTTATGAATAAATTTTAAATGCTGGAGCGTTTGTATTTGTAGACAGAAGCCATGCTAGCCTGGCCTAGGCCTGCATTTCATGCCCATGGACAGGGCGCCACCTAGCTAATATCTCGCTTACTGTATTTCTTTGTAAGTTTGCTGATCTGTATGGTTGCATCACATCGGATTCGACCTCTGTCCATGCCTTCTCGAAATTATATGATGCAGGCCCCACATCTTTTTCCTGTGTTCTTGGCTTCTTCCTGCTACGCTTCTCATTTTTCCCAGTACAGCAGCAACACAGCCGTAGTGAAAATATCTCCCACTAGTGATACAAACATTCTGTGCTAACCCATGATTTTGATTGCAGTAAAATAAATTAAAATCTCCCGACCCACTAACCATTTGCGCATACTTAAACCTTCATACACACGACATATATAGCATTAATAATTCATGGACAAAAACAAATATGAGTATAGTTCTGTATTTACTAATTTACATGTAGAAAATATCTAATTAATAAATAGTTCTAGAATAAAGACACCATGCTAAGTAAAAACCTTTTGTATATTAATTATAAATTTGGAAGTTATTAATAAATAAAATAGAAAACTAGATAAAAAAACTATATGCCAGTAGTGTACATGTTTTGAATGGTAAATGTAGCTTTGGAACTGTTGATCAAATCAAACTTATTTTCATAGAACTTCAAATATGAGACAATTAATTGATGCTAATGAATATATTTCCTACATAAAAACTTTGAAATAGAAATTAAGAAAATTCATTTGTATAAGAATATTTATTTTAAAGTAAAATTAATTAATAAATATTATAATTTTGAAAAATATGAAAAAAAAACTATCCAAATTTCTTGACTGTACGCCTCCCACCATTTGACTTTCCACTTATTTTGGAGTTTTTTTATGGTGGTTTTTCTTCGGTAGAGTTTAACTTTATGCTTATAAACCATGACCAAAATTAAAGTTTCTAGTTTCTTTTATCGTAGTTTTTTTTTGGTATTGGCAAATAATGACATATGTATAACGGTTTATATAGCCTATAAATTACTTTTTCCTGTTCCGCCTTATCAAGTGTGGGCCAAAAGAGAAAAGACGTGATCAATACAAATTTAGAAACTTCATCGATCTATGCAAAATACTAGCGAAATTCTCACCTCAACATGGCCCTCACCGTCGGCCACCTCCAGCCGCCACTCGCCGGTGCCGGAGCCGAACGCGTTGCCGTTCCCGGCCCACTCATCCCACGCTGCCACGATCTCCTCGCCGACGCCGGCGTACTCCATCCCCACCACCCGGTGGCTGAACCTGACGCAGTCGAGCACGCCGAAGCGGCGCGCGTAGGCGCCAAGGTAGTCCATCACCTGGCGGTGGTCCGGGAACACCTCCGTCACCGTCTCCGGCCACGGAAAGTCGGAGTACTGGTACATCGGCCGCGGTGTCTGCAGCGTGGTGCACTCCGGCGTCCGCGCCCACACGCCGCCGAGGCCGGTATCCGCCTCGAACACCACCGGCCGGCAGCCGCGTTCCAGCAGGTGCTTGCACGCTGTCAGGCCGCTCACGCCGGCGCCGACGATGACCACCCGCTTCTTCTCCATGCTGGCTAGTGGGCTAGGAAAGTACGAGCTGTGTGAGTTGTGTTTGGACTCTGATGAGCGAGGTGGTATTTATAGTTGGTCAGAGCTCACTAGCTCAGAATGTCAGAGGTATGTTAGCTGTTTAATTATATTGTTTTGATAATGATGCATCGTGCATTAGTAAGTTGTTTATGGAGCATGATTTGCTTGACGTGATGCTTTTTTTTTTTTTGTGGATCAGGGCGGTATTGAGTATTAAATGATAATGGCATGTCTGATATATATACTTACCAATCATTCTCATTATTTTAAAACTTACTCAAGATATTGTATTGAATACCCTGAACCATTTCAAGTCAAAACTTCCAGGGATCGAGCTGAAAGTATGTAACTAATTAAACCGAACTCATAAGTCATAATATGATCTGATGCAGAGCAATGTTTGTCAGGTTGTGAACTTACTTGTCAATCCGTGCTCTCCACAGGTATATGTTGGTGTCATAAACAAAAAATATCAATTGTATGCCAAAAATATGGTGGTTATTTTTTAGTTACAGCAAGAGTCATATCAGTTACAATTTACTAACTATTAATTTTTAATTTCGAAATAAAATAAAAACTAACATTGTACAACTTCATATATTTATTTTCAATTACAGGATTATTAAATTTTAGAAAAAAAATAGTAAAACTAATAAGTCCATGGTATATATTTTCAATGCCATGTTTTATTTAACACAAAATCTCAGTTTATTCTATGGTCGTGACCCTACTTAAAAAACAATTTTTCATGACATTTGAGATTTATTTTCATTGATGGACCTAAAAATCCTCGTTTGTAAAAGTAAAAGGAGACCCTAAAAACATAGCCCCGCTAGTAAAAATCTATTTTTATAGGCGGGGTCTTAAGAGGTATTTTTGTAAGTGATGCTTTTACAACCCCGTTTGCGAAAATAGTTTTTTACTAGCGGTGGGCTGTCGCCAGCTAAAAGATCATGGGAATCAGCAAACCCTATATATTTTTTCCTCTTCTCCCTCAGTTCTCCGTCTTTTTCTCCTAAATATGCTGACGGAGCGTTAGCTCCTCAACGAGGGACAGAGAGGGCCCCCCTTTGTGAGTTCGGCCGGGGGCGCAGGGTGCAATTTTTTCTCCACTGATCGCGAGAGAGAGATAGAGAGAGAGACGCAGGCGTTTATACAGGTTCGGGCCGCTGGAAAGCGTAACACCCTACTCCTGTGTGTGGTGGATATGTGACTGGAATATCAAGGAATACAAGTGTTTTGCCCTCCCTTTCTTTCCTGTCTATCTGTTTTTTTGTCTCTCCTTCTCCTCAGGCCTGAGCCTCTTTTTATATCTCAAGAGGCTACCACATGGGCCAAAAGGCTGCCTAAGATAGAAGGAAAATATTCTTTTACATTTAATGGCTGTCTCGTTGCTTGACTCGGAAGCCGCACGCACAGTCGCTGCAGCATGGCCCTCGTCCAGTCAGGCGGCTGACATGGGTGATGCCTGTGTCAAACTCCATTAAACCGTTCGCATTGGGAAGCGGAAACCATATGACCGGAGTTGGCATACCAACTCCGGCCAAAGGACGAGAGGCAAAAGCCCTCATCATTCTGATCGGATGGGGCATGGCGTGCTGCGCGCCGCCTGATGTGCGGATAGCGTGCAGGCGCTCTGCTGCCGTCTCAATCGTGATCTAACCGGTTACGACCGGTCAATCACCGTGATCGGTCATAGACTGGCTACGCGCGCCTCACGCCGCATTAAATGCGGCATGGTACGCTTGCCTGAGTTGTCATTAATGCGGTTAGGTGGGCGCTGGTGACGCTCACATAACCTCGCACACGTGGCGCAAGCGCAGAGGGGGTCGGGGCGATCCGACCCTCGGGGAAGGAGTGGGAGCGGTCCAACCCTCGGGGGGACTAGGGAGGGCAGCCGCCACCTTACCCTCGGGCCCGACCCCTCCTCGGGGGAGGGGGCGCCACGTGGGTGCAGGGGGCCGCCCATCCCTTTAGTCTTGGTATCCAAGGCCCGTATCACCGATAGTAGCCCCCAGCGTTATGCCTGGCCGGGCCCTCTCAAGGGGCGTCCAGGTTTGACGCCACTTCTCCAGTCTGGTGACACGTGGGCTTGGGTCCCTGTGGTAAAACCCCAACGGTCATGATCCCACGCGCAGCAAAGAGCCGCCTCTCGGCAATAATGAGCAGTCACCTTGTAACCGCCACATTATTCGGGGCGGCGTGCGGACCGGGGCATGTTGGTCCATTTTGCCAGGGAATATAATGATGGCGTTTTTTACGGTAACCGTGAGCAATTAACACGGACACGATCTGCCCTGCCTTAACCGCAACGGCTGCACGACTGGCGCGCGCGTCAGAAGCGAGCAAGTGGGGCGAGTGGGGAAGTGGGCGCGAGAAACGAGGGGGCGAGTTAGTGGGCGTAGGAAACGAGGAGCCAAGCACAGCGGGGGCGATGGTATAAAGGGCGCCAAGGAAGGGATTTGTTTCCTTCCTCTCGCCACTTTTCACTCTCTTGTCTTCCTCGCTCCCTTCTCGTCGCTCACACTCGTCTTCGCGTCCCCACTTCGCCGGTGATATGACGCGGAGCTCCGTGCCGCTGGACGGCAGCATGCTGCCGTCCTCCCGCATCGCTAGCGAGAGGCAGGCCGGGCTGCCGCCCCGGTTCATGCCGGCGTCAACCGGCCGAGAGGTGGTCGTGCTGGGCGAGGGGCGCCCAGTGCCACGCTACCCAGACCAGTCGATATTCTTTCTCTCTTTCGCTATGGCTCGATTCTGGGCCCCGTTGGAGTCTAGACGGCCCGGGCTGCTGAGGGCAAGGACGAGCACAAATGACCCAACTCAAGCCAAAATACTCAAAGGGGAAGAGACAACACAGGTGCAGCCTTAGATAAAAATCAGGAAAGCTTGCTATTTAAAATATAAAAAGGAACATATATATATATATATATATAGTGGGAGCCCCTGGCCAATCTCGTATGCCCGAGGGGTCTGCGGGGTTGGCCCGAGCCTGAGGCACAACTCTCGACCCCTTTATTGGTAGAAGCGGCGAAGGTGCTCGATGTTCCACAGGTTAGGCAGCTCTATGCCATCTTCCGTGGCCAGTCGAACCGAGCCCGGCCGAGGGACGCCGATCACTCTGTATGGTCCCTCCCACATGGGTGAGAGCTTGCTCAATCCGGCACGCGTCTGGACGCGGTGTAGGACGAGGTCGTTGACGCTGAGTGATCGGGCCTGGTCGTGGCGCTGATGGTAACGCCGCAAGCTTTGCTGGTAATGCGCAGCACGGAGGGTCGCACGCCGCCTTCGCTCTTCCAGGTAGTCGAGGTCGTCTCGGCGAAGCTGATCTTGATCAGCCTCGCTGTACATGGTGGCCCGAGGGGACCCCAGGGTGAGCTCGGATGGGAGGATCGCCTCCGCGCCGTAGACCAGGAAGAAGGGCGTTTCTCCTGTCGCTCGGCTTGGGATAGTCCGGTTTGTCCAGAGCACCGCTGGTAGTTCCTCGACCCATGAGTCCCCATGTTTCTTGAGGACGTTGTACATCTTGGTCTTAAGGCCCTTGAGGATTTCCACGTTGGCGCGCTCCACTTGACCATTGCTTCTGGGGTGGGCGGTTGAGGCGAAGCAGAGCTTGATGCCCATGTCATCGTAGTAGTCGCCGAACAGTTCACTAGTGAACTGGGTGCCGTTGTCTGTAATGATACGGTTGGGCACCCCGAACCGGGCAGTGATGCCCTTGATGAACTTTAGGACCGAGTGCTTGTCGATCTTGATGACCGGGTAAGCCTCGGGCCACTTGGTAAACTTGTCGATGGTGACATACAGATACTCGTACCCACCCGAGGCCTTCCTGAAGGGACCCAGGATGTCCAGCCCCCAGACCGCGAACAGCCATGAAAGCGGGGATGGTTTGCAGGGCCTAGGCCGGCTGATGCGTCTGCTTGGCGTCGAACTGGCATGCCCTGCATCGTTGGACCAGGTCGGCTGCGTCGTGGAGCGCTGTCAGCCAGTAGAAACCCTGGCAAAAGGCCTTGCCGACCAACGTGCGCGAGGCGGAGTGGGCTCCGCACTCACCTTCATGGACATCGGCAAGGAGCTCGATGCCCTGCTCCCAAGGGATGCATTTCAGGAGGACTCCATTGGCTCCGCGTCGATAGAGGGCCCCTTCTACCAGCACTTACCGTTTGGAGACGCGAGCGACGCGTTCACTCCCTTCGCGATCCTCGGGTAGAGTCTCATCTTTGAGGAACGCCTGGATCTCAGTCATCCAGGCGATCTGTCTTGGGGGGTTGGGCTCGACCCCCTTGGACCCCGAGGCCTGGACTCCGACGGGCTCTGGGGTGGCGCGGCAGCGTCCGGCTCCCTCGAGGGATTGGGACGCGCCGACGGTTGGGCAAGCCTTTCTTTAAAGGCACCCGGTGGGGTCGGGGCTCGCGAGGAGGCGAGCCTTGAGAACTCATCGGCAAGCGCGTTGTCCCGCTTGGGCACGTGCCAAAGCTCTAATCCGTCGAAATGGCGCTCCATACGTCGCACCTCGTGGACGTAGGCCTCCATTTGCGGGTCGGAGCACCGGTACTCCTTAGAGACCTGGTTGACGACTAGCTGAGAGTCGCCTAACACCAAGAGGCGACGGATCCCCATCCTAGCTACCGCCCTGAGTCCTCCAAGGAGTCCCTCGTACTCTGCTATGTTGTTGGTTACCCGGAAGTCTAGGCAAACCAGATATCTGAGAACGTCCCCGCTTGGCGAGGTCAAGGTAACCCTAGCGTCAGCGCCCTGGAGGGCGAGAGAGCCATCAAACTTCATCACCCAATGGGCGGCGTGAGGCTATTGTGGGGGACCTGCCTCGGCCTCGAGGGTGGAGAGCTCGAGGTCGGGTTCGAGAGTCGGGGTCCACTCGGCCACGAAGTCGGCGAGGGCCTGACTCTTGATCGCGTGGCGCTGCTCAAAGTGTAGATCGAACTCAGAGAGTTTGATTGCCCACTTTACCACCCATCTGGTACCCTCTCGGTTGTGTAGGATTTGGCCGAGGGGGTAGGACATGACCACGGTGACCCGATACGCCTGGAAATAATGGCGCAGCTTCCTTGAAGCCATCAGGACTGCATAAAGCATTTTCTGGGCTTGAGGATATCGGCTTTTGGTGTCCCGCAGTGCCTCACCAACGAAGTAGACTGGCCGCTGCACCTTTCGACGGGGCCAGTCTTTTCATTAGGGGCGCTGGGCTCGAGGTGCCCATTGTCAGAGGGGCCTTGTTGGGCCCGCTAGACATCTGTGCCAGTGACCTCGGGGTCGGAGGGCATTGGGCCGCTCCTTCCCCCAGTGGCCTCGGGGCCTTCCTGGGGGTCGGGGGCGCTCGACGCCGTCTGACGAGAGGGCAGAGGACCACATCCGGCCGTTAGGGGCCTTAGGCCGCTGCCTGGCTCGGGGGCCTCTCCTTCCTTCTCTGGCCCGGGTCAACCCGACACAGGATGGGGGCGTGTGGCCCGAGGATCTTACTCGTCGCGCTCCACAACCAACGCTGCGCTAACTACCTGCGGAGTCGTCGCCAAGTAAAGCAGCAGCAGCTCTTCGGGCTCCGGGGCCCACTAGGACTAGGGGAGAGCTGAGGTAAGCCTTCAACTGGTTGAGGGCTTGTTCGGCCTCTTTCGTCCAGACAAATGGTCCAGAGCGCTTAAGGAGCTTAAATAGGGGCAGTGCCTTCTCTCCCAGCCTCAATATGAATCGGCTTAGGGCGGCCATGCATCCTGTGATGCACTGCACATCCTTAAGCTTGCTGGGGGTGGCGCATCCACTCTATTGCTCATATCTTCTCGGGATTGGCCTCTATGCCTCGGGCCGAGACCAAGAACCCGAGAAGCTTGCCAGCCGGCACACCAAACACATACTTTTCGGGGTTCAGTTTCATGCGCGTGGAGCGAAGACTTTCGAAAGTCTTCGCCAAATCCAAGAGCAAGGTCTCTTGGTTGCGTGTTTTCATAACCAAGTCATCGACATATGCCTCAACATTGCGTCCTATTTGACTACCCAACGAGATGCGAGTAGTACGTTGAAAAGTAGGGCCCGCATTCTTTAATCCGAAGGGTATGGTTGTATAACAATAAGTGCCTACAGGAGTAATGAATGCAGTTTTTTCCTCATCCTCCCTAGCCATGCGAATCTGACGATACCCTGAGTATGCATCTAGAAAACACAAAAGGTCGCACCCCACAGTGGAGTCGACAATCTGATCTATGCGTGGCAGGGAATAAGGGTCCTTAGGACATGCCTTGTTGAGGTTGGTGTAGTCGATGCACATCCAGAGCTTGCCGTTTGCCTTGGGGACGACGACTGGGTTTGCGAGCCACTCCGAGTGGATGACCTCTTGGATGAATCCGGCCTCCAGGAGCCGTGCCACCTCTTCACGGATGAAGGCCTGGCGCTCCGGGGCCTATCGTCGTACCTTTTGCCGGACGGGCCTTGCGTCCGGCTGCACGGTGAGACGGTGCTCGATCACCTCCCTGGGGACCCCGGGCATATCCGCCGTCTCCACGCGAAGACGTCGGCGTTTGCTCGTAGGAAGGAGACGAGCGCGTCTTCCTATTTACCGCCCAAGTGACCGCCAATCTTGGCTGTCTTGGACGGGTCGTCACCCAACGCGACCTCCTTCACAGGGACCTCGTCGCTTGAGCCCATCCACTGCCTTGGGGCGTGCGAGGTGGAGGCCTCAGGCCTCTCGCGCCGCCCGCAGGCTTGGAGACCGCGGTGAGGCTATTCATGCGCTGCTCCATGCAAGCCAACGCGATCTTGAGGTCGCCGTGGACGGTGATGGGGCCGCTGGGGCTCGGCATCTTCATCTGGAGGTAGGCGTAGTGGGTGGCCGCCTTGAACTTCACCAACGCGGGCCTTCCAAGGACCGTGTTGTAGGGCAGATTGAGATCCGCCACATCGAAGTCAAGCCGCTTGGTGCGGAGGTTGGCGGGGCCACCAAAAGTGACCGGGAGGTCGATGTGACCTAACGGCCACGTGTGTCCTAGCATCACGCCGATGATCGGAAGGGACAGCCGGAGCTTCATCCTGGGACCTTAATGATGTCGAAGGCTATGGGGGACAGGATGTTGAGGGCTGCGTCGCCGTCTATCAGGACGCGTCTCAACTTGACGTTGCAGATGGTGGGGGAGACCACCATCGCGAGCTGCCCTCCCTGGGCAACGCATGGCAGGTGGTCGGTTCGGTCAAAGGTGAGGGTGACCTCCGACCAACGCGCCCGCCGCGTCGCCTCGTGAGTGGGGCCAGCGGCCAGAAGCTCTCGCTTCATGGTCTTGAAGCTGCGACGGGAAATGTGAGCGGACACTCCTCCGTCAATGCTGGTGACGGTGGCCTCGGGCTCCTAGAAGCCCAAGTCCTCGGCGGGGGCCTTTTGCTTGGCCTCACTTCGCCGGTTGCCGGCAGAGGTCACCAGGGCCTTGCCCTCGCGGCGTCCTTGCCCCTTCTCCTCCTCCCACTTCCTTACCTGCTCGGTCAAGTTCTTGACCTCACGACAGTCAGCGAGGTCGTGGACGGAGGTGTTGTGCACTGTGTACCATTTGCCTGCTAGGCGCCCCCCACTGGGAACACCGGTTTCCTTCTTCTTGTCGCCCGCGGGCCTCCCCTTGTGCGGGGCCCGCGAGGCGTCCTCGGCAGCGAGGACGTGGCCCTCGTCGTTGGAACGGGCCGACCTTTTCTTCTTCCTCCTTTCCCGCCACCCGGAGCGAGCAGCGGACTTGGGGGCAGCCGCAGCCGCCACTCCAGAGCTGGAGGAGTTCCAGGTCCAGGCCTCCTCCTTCCGGGCCACGCGGTCCACGAGCTCAAAGAGCTGCGCGGTGGTCTGGGGCTCCTTAGAGGCTATCTTTTTGAGCATGCGGTTGTGCCGCACGACCCCCCTGAATGCGTAAATGACCGCATGTGCAGGGATGCAGGGGATGGTGTTGCGGACTTGGCAGAACCGCTGGATGTACGATCGGAGGGACTCGTCATCCCTCCGCTGCACCGCGTGTAAGTCCGCTTCTTCTCCTGGGGGCGAATATGTGCCCTGAAAGTTTGTGGTGAACTGTTGGCACAGATCCTCCCAGGAGTGGACCGACGCGGGTGGCAGGTTCATCAGCCAACCCCGTGCCTGGCCTTTTAGGGCCATGGGAAAGGAATTCGCCATGACCCTGTCGTCACCCCCTGCGGTCTCTATCCCAATTGTATAGATTTGGAGGAACTCAGCGGGGTTGACGCTACCATCATATTTCTTGGTGATGCTAGGCCGGAATCTTGAGGGCCATCGGACATTCCGAAGACTTGCCACGAAGGCTCGGCAGCCAGCATCACCAACTGGGGACACGGGGGGCCTACCCCCAAGGCTAGAGTGGGGCTGTGCTCTAGAGGAGGAAGCGCCTTCCCCCGCATGGCGTCATGCTGGAGCTCGATATTGAGTCAGGCGTCCGGCCCCCCATGCACGCTCTCGTGACGCCCGCGACTGGCCGAGGGCGTCGACGAGGGGGTTACGGACGAGCGGCGGGTGTTGGCCGCCACCCATCGAGCTCTTCGTCTTGATGACGAAGAGGCGGCGGTTGCAACGCCAGACTTCCCGGCCATGGACGACCGTCCGTCGGTGCCTAGGCACTGCTGCGCCGTCATGACCAAGTCAGCCACATCATCCAGCCAGTGCTGGACGGGAGTCTTCGGATCGGGGACAACGGGTGGGTGGCGCAGGAGCGCTCCTGCAGACTGGAGCGCACCCTGGGGCGTGCCGCCGTCACCGTAGGTGAGGCGGACGGCGGCGCACCCCACTGTCACACCCCGAAGTTTGTCTCCCAGGTTAAAATTCGTAAATTAAATCGCGAAAAACAAATTTTCCTTTTTAACCTAGTGCAAATTCTAAATTAAAAATATATTTAATCAAGTGGAAATAGCATGGTGGGATTTTTCTTGAGTTCCCCATGTTAAAATACACTAACAGGATTTTTACTAGAATTTTCAGAGCTCTAAAAGTAATTTTAAACAATTAAAAACCTCAAGCGCAATAAATAAAACCCTGGAATCCTTTTCTTTTTCCTTTTCCTTTTTCTTTTTCCTTTTCTTCCTCTTGGGCCGCCGGCCCACCTTCCCCTCCCTTCCCGAGCCGGCCCACGCCGCGCCGCGCCCTGCCGCTTCCCCTTCCTGGGCCGGCCCAAGGCCGCCGAAGTCCGGGCCGTCTCCCCCGTGCCGCTTGGTCGCTGACGGGTGGGGCCCGCGGCCGAGTCGTCTCCGACTCGGCTGGCCGCCGTGCCCGCGCCGCCGCGATTCCCGGCAGGATTTCCGCCGCGCCACCAACCCTAATCGGCCCCCGCTATTTATTTTCCCCCGAGGCACCCTCTCCCTCGTTTCCCCAAGCGCCGCCGCCCCCAAACCCTAGATCCGTCGGAGCCACCGCCGTCCTTTTCGTCCTCGCCGGTGAGCGCCGCCGCCGCCTTTTCCTCCCCACTCCTCGCTCGACCACTGCGTCGCCGTCCATGCTCGGCCGCCGCTGCTTCGCCGCCGCCCGCGCGCACCCGCCGCCGCATCCGCCGCCGCCTTCGGCCGCTGCTGTGCCGCCGCTACCCGCGCGCCGGCCGTCGCGAGCGCTGCTGCGCGGCCGCGCCGCGTGGCTGTGCCGCCCGCGGCGGGGCCGCCGCGTCGGCGCCTCGTGTGCACCACGTGGTGCGCCGCCGCCGCCGGCTGGTGGACTCGGTCCTCCTTGGACTAGGACCACCGTGCCACCGATAGGTGGGGCCCACTTGCCGGAGCCACCGCCGCCCGCTGACGTCAGCCCTAGCCGCTGACGTCAGTGATGACGTTAGCCCTAGCCCTCCGCCGCCGCTTGCTGATGTCAGCATGACATCAGCCCTAGGGTTTTATTGCGCAATAATAGTAAAAACACAGATAACTTCAAAAATTTATAACTAATTCATTCGGACTCCGTTTGAGTCCGTTCAAGTTGCAGAAAATTCATAAAAATGTCTAGAATTCATTAAAAATAGTTTTGTTCCCTGTTTTAGTAGACTTATAGCCTGTTTGCTTGTGTGCTTTGTTTGTCGTTTAGATTCCGGTAATTCCGACTCTCCGGTTTACTTCGAGGTCGTTGCCGAGGTCGACCCAGCGCAAGAGCAAGGCAAGTTATGCTTTACATTGATCATATTGCTCCTAAATTTACAAATACCTTATTTTTTCTATAAAGTTGCATTATTTCATAATGTCATTTTATGTGGGTTCTTTCCTATTGTACTCAGCCGATTATATTGATTATCTTGTACCTTTGATAGCTTGGGTAATTAACTCTTCGTTCGCTGATTTAGGAGTGCTTAGCCATGCTTAGCTAACTTAGCTCACTAAAGGGGATCATCTTAAATAATTAATTAATGTAGTCCCTATGGTGACACTTTGGTTTAGAAGCCACCATGGTAATAATATTTTAATTAAAATATGCTAATGGTGGGTTGTGAGCACATGGTTTTGATGGTCGTGCTCATGACAATTAAGGACCGGTTCGCGAGAAACCCTGGAAGAATTACCGTACTTTCCACAAGCCAGCGTGGGTAATGGCTGGATTTGTAGTATAGCTTTTTCCTAGTTGACGTACCCAGGCGAGGGTGGGCGTGATGGAGTTGGGTCGGCGGGGGTGTACCCATTGATCGGCTGCCGGATTCACCTAGGCACGAGAGGGGGCTACCTACCTTGGTGTAAAGGTGGGGGCGAAACCTGAGGTGTGGTGCGCTTGGTTAGGAAGGGTTGTGCGAAAGGTCCTGTCATAGCTCCTTTTCCAGTGTACTGTGGTGGTATGTCGGCGCACGGTAACGTGTTGTGGGACTGTGTCTTGTGGGTACAGTTGTACACCTCTGGTCAGAGTAAAACTATTCGAATAGCCGTGACCGCGGTTATGGGCGATCAACCAGATTCACTGTGATTAGTTGAATTCTTTAATAATTGGATTTAATAGAACTGGTGTAGTTCAGATGGTGGTTTGGGCCTGTCACAACGTGGTGTAGCATTGGACAGTGATGGTTCAATTTTGGTTAATTAACTCAACTGTTTTACTGTTTTCAACTATTGTTTTTAAATGCGTATTTTATGCAAATAACCCCTTCTCTCCTTTGTTATTACTTGCATCATTATTCTCCTTTTCGGTATGACTTGTTGAGTATCCCCCACACCAGAGGTGGAGTATGTATCAGATGAAGACTTTTCAGAAGAGTAGGCTTGTGGCTACCGTCGAGGATGCCTGTGGTTTGGAGTTGCTTCATTGCGAGTGTTTAGTTTATTAGATTAGCTTGTTTTTTTTTCCGCTGCATTTATGTAAGAGATTTTTATGGTGTTTTGTAAGACGTGGAACTGTATGACAACTTTATCGTTTGTGTACCCTGGCTGGTCCTGGATAGGGATTTTAACACACATTCTGCTTGGAATTCGGGTTAGCGAATTTCTGGGTGTGACAAGTTGGTATTAGAGCCGACCTTGACCGTAGGACAAGCCAACTGGAAATCCTAAGAGCCCTCTAAAACTTTTTCATGTGCATTTTCCCTTAATTTGAAATTGTTTTGGGAAAAATTTGGGATTTGTGGCCTTTGGAATTTTTGAAAAAAAATGTTCCTTGCATCAAAAATTTTCTTTTGTTACCTGAGTTCTTTAAAAATTGTTTCTAAAATTGGATTTGAGCATGCGTTGATTCCCGTCCCTTGCCCTCTGTAGATGGCAGGTCATCCCCCGACGCATCACGGTCAGAGTATGGAAGGCTTCGTGGCAGAGCTTGCCCGTATGACTTTGGTTGTAGGGTACCTTGAAGCGCTGGAGTACACTACGATCGAGCCTCTCAGTGGCGAGTTCCCGTTCAGAGTCCGTTTGGAGGTACATGGCTTCGTGGGCACCAGTCTTCCCAATATGGTGGTCACCGCTTCAGGAGGATCGGACGTGCACGCCTGTCAGGAGGCGGCTTACTTGATGATGGCCAAGATGCGAGAACTGCACGACCATGCTCTGCACAACTCAACATATCGCTATCACCCTCGCCGCGGTAGTTCTTCTAACAACAGCACCTACCGGTTCGCAGCGGAGGAGAACGACACTACCTTCAGACGGATGATCACAGTGATGAAGGGTCTGGACAAGATGCACGCCGACCTTCACAAGGCATCCAAGGCTCTTAATGACCAGAAGTTGACCAAGATTGCCCGTTTAGAGGATGGGGTCGCTCGGCTCAAGGCCGATAATGCTAGGTTGCAGGGACACCCAGCGCCAGGTGGACTTCGGATTCGCACCATGCATAGGAAGAGGACCACAGCTCCCGTGCGTATCCAGCTTGCGCCAAGGAATTCATCACCCCCTACAGCGCCAGTTCCATCGCCGCCACCAGGGTTCGCCATCACCTTTGCCCCGGCGTCTGCGTACCAGGGTCCAGCCAGTGGTAGCAGAGGTTGGTTGCACGCCACACCCAGTGGAGGCAACAGCAGTGGTTCAAGCTCAGAGCCAACTAGTGGTGACACTGCCATGGCGGATTTCGGGAGCCATTCCGAGCATTAGGCTCGTTACCCTTAGTTTTTCCGTTTTTCTTAGTTTGATTTCTTGTTAGATTCTGTGTGCTAGGTTTGTTGCTTGGGGTTTAGCCGATGGTCGATACCATGTGCCTATGGTATGGCTATCTTATTAAGGACTTTTGCTTGCTGTTTTGAAGTGTTTTAAATTAGATCAGAACAATTACAGTTAAATTAATATATATTAAAGCTTAGTTCTAAGCAGTCTGTTTTTTTCTTTTCCATATCTTTCTGCTGGTTCTTCCCCTCCAGATGGTCAACACAAGGATGAGTGGTAACACCAGCGGTCATGCAGATCCATCGGCGGGATCACAAGCCAATGGAGCAAATAGCAACGTTCCTCCTCCACCACCTGAGAATCCCACTCTTGCTCAAGTGCTAGCTAGCCAGACTCAGATGATGGCGGCTATGATGCAGCAAATGCAGCAGCAGCATCAACAAATGCAACAGCAGATGTTGCAACAGATGCAACACTAGGCTCACCAGCAGCAGCAGGCCCAACAGAACCAACCACCACCCTAATCCAAGTTGCCAGAGTTTCTTCGTGTTCGGCCGCCAGTCTTCTCAAGTACTACCAACCCTATGGAGGCGAATGATTGGCTCCATGCCATTGAGAAGAAGCTTACTCTACTCCAGTGCAGTGATCAAGAGAAGGTCGCATTCGCTACCCATCAATTGCAGGGTCCCGCTTCGGCTTGGTGGGATAACTATTTGGTCACCCGTCCACCTGGGACAGAAGTCACTTGGTCGGAATTCTATCGCAGTTTCTGAAAAGCCCAAATTCCTGATGGTATAGTGGCCCAGAAGAAGAGGGAATTTAGGGCACTTCATCAAGGTAACCGGACAGTGACGGAGTACCTCCATGAGTTCAACCGTCTCACACATTATGCTCTGGAGGACGTGCGCACTGATGCGGAAAGGCAGGAAAAGTTTCTTTCCGGCTTGGATGATGAGTTGGTCAACCAGCTAATCTCAGGAGATTACGCTGATTTTGACAAGCTAGTTGACAAGGCGATCCGACAAGAGGATCAACATAACAAGATGGATCGAAAGAGGAAGGCAGTCCAATTCAGGGCGCATCAGGTGAATCAACAAAAGCCCCGGTTCGTCACCGGACAGCAGGGTGGACCTTCCACCATGATTGTTCGCCAGCATCGACCTTACCAGCCCGGCTTCAATAACAACAATGTTGGTAGCCGCAACAACAACGGGGGACAGCCCAACCGCAACCCGGTTCCGCGCCCACCAATGGCCCCATCTCAGCCAGCTCAATCGACTCAAGCCAAGAAGGAGTCTGGCGGAAAATCATTGATCTGCTTCAACTGTAACGAGCCCGGACACTTCGCCGAGAAGTGCCCGAAGCTGAGGTGCACAGGACCCAAGTTTGTTCATGCCCGCGTCAACCATGCATCAGCAGAGGAGGCACAGGCTGCACCAGAAGTGGTACTGGGTACGTTTCTTGTCAATTCAATTCCAGCTATCACACTTTTTGATTCTGGTGCTACGCATTCCTTTTTGTCAAAGCGTTTTGCGGGAACACATGGGTTGTCAGTAGTGGAACTTAGAACGCCTATGTGGGTTCACACTCCTGGGAATGATATGACCTCAGCTCACTACTGCCCCTCTGTGGTAATAGAAATACAGGGTTCTAGATTTCTAGCCAACCTTATCCTTCTTGAATCCAAGGACCTAGATGTCATTGTTGGGATGGATTGGTTAACAAGGCACAAGGGAGTTATCGATTGCGCTAGTCACACTATCACTCTGGTCAATGAGAAAGGAGAAGAGGTGACATTCCAGTCACCGACACCCTAGAAGCAGAGAGTGTGCTTAAACCAAGTCGATGGGATGGAACAGACCGCAAAAGAAGGGAAAGACCTTAAGAAGTTGGAGGATATTCCTATTGTTAGAGAGTACCCTGAAGTCTTTCCAGATGACTTAACCACAATGCCACCAAAGAGAGAAATTGAATTTCGGATTGACTTAGTACCAGGGACTGCCCCGATACACAAGAGACCCTACAAGATGGGAGCCAACGAACTGGCGGAAGTCAAGAAACAAGTTGATGAGCAGTTGCGGAAAGGATATATTCGCCCGAGTACGTCACCTTGGGGTGCACCGGTGATCTTCGTGGATAAGAAGGACAAGACCAAGAGGATGTGCGTCGATTACCGCGCACTTAATGATGTCACTATCAAGAACAAGTATCCGCTACCTCGGATCGATGATTTGTTTGATCAGCTAAAAGGAGCAACATGGTTCTCCAAGATAGACCTGCGATCAGGATATCACCAGTTGAGGATCAAAGAGGAGGACATTCCGAAGACGGCATTCATCACACGGTATGGGTTGTTTGAGTGCACGGTCATGTCTTTTGGACTTACCAATGCACCGGCCTTTTTCATGAACTTGATGAACAAGGTGTTTATGGAATTTCTGGATAAGTTCGTCGTGGTCTTCATAGACGATATACTCGTTTACTCCAAGTCCAATGAAGAGCACGAACAACACCTCCATCTGGTACTCGAGAAGTTAAAGGAGCACCAATTGTATGCCAAGTTTAGCAAGTGCGACTTTTGGCTCCAAGAAGTACAGTTCTTAGGCCGCATCATCACCGCTCAAGGAGTGGCGGTAGACTCGTCAAATGTGGAGTCTGTTACCAAGTGGAAGCCTCCGCGCACGGTTTCACAGATCAGGAGTTTTCTGGGACTCGCGGGTTACTACCATCGTTTCATTGAGAACTTCTCCAAAATTGCCAAGCCAATGACACAGTTGCTGAAAAAGGATGAGAAATCCAAGTGGTCAACAGAGTGCGACCGAAGTTTTGAGGAGCTTAAAAAGAAATTGGTGTCCACACCAGTATTAATTTTGCCGGATCAGACGAAAGATTTCCAAGTGTTTTGTGATGCATCCCGCCAAGGGTTCGGATGTGTGTTGATGCAGGAAGGCAGAGTGGTCGCATACGCTTCACGTCAACTGCGCCCACATGAGAACAACTACCCCACTCATGACTTGGAGTTAGCAGCAGTGGTTCACGCTTTGAAGATCTGATGACACTACCTCATTGGTAATCGTTGTGAGGTCTATACCGACCACAAGAGTTTGAAGTATATTTTCACTCAACCTGATCTGAACCTCCGACAACGCCGATGGTTAGAGTTAATCAAGGATTATGACTTGGGGATACATTATCACCCCAGCAAGGCCAATGTGGTGGCCGATGCTTTGAGCAGGAAAAGCTACTGTAACGCTACTTTTACCGAGGAAATATATGGCAGATTGCAACGGGAGTTTGAACGCTTAAACCTGAGTATTGTAGAACACGGGTTTGTGGCTACTTTGGAAGCAAAGCCCACACTCGTGGAGCAAGTACGAGCAGCCCAGGTCAATGACCCTGAGATAGCTGAACTCAAGAAGAATATGAGAGTCGGCAAAGCACGCGACTTCGCCGAGGATGAACACGGGACGATCTGGATGGGAGAAAGAATATGTGTGCCGGAGAACACAGAACTAAAGGATCTAATACTTACAGAAGCTCATCAGACCCAATACTCGATCCATCCTGGCAGTACCAAGATGTACCAAGATCTCAATGAGAAGTTCTGGTGGGTTAGCATGAGAAGGGAAATCGCTGAATTCGTCGCGCTCTGTGACGTATGTCAGCGAGTGAAGGCAGAGCATCAAAGACCAGCAGGGTTACTACAGCCTCTGCAGATTTTGGAATGGAAATGGGAAGAGATTGGGATGGACTTTATCACGGGTTTACCAAGAACATCAACAGGGCACGACTCCATTTGGGTGATCGTGGATCGACTCACCAAGGTCGCTCACTTTATCTCAGTACATACCACTTACTCGGGAAAGAAATTGGCAGAACTTTATTTGGCAAGGATCGTGAGTTTGCATGAGGTGCCAAATAAGATTGTGTCTGACTGAGGCAGTCAGTTTACTTCAAGATTTTGGCAGAAATTACAAGAAGAGTTGGGAACTCGTCTGAATTTCAGTACTGCTTACCACCCTCAAACGGATGGTCAAACGGAGCGAGTCAACCAGATCTTGGAAGACATGTTGAGAGCTTGTGCACTTGATTTTGGTGGGGCTTGGGACAAAAGCCTGCCGTACGCCGAGTTCTCCTACAACAATAGTTACCAGGCCAGTTTGCAGATGGCACCGTTCGAAGCATTGTATGGCCGGAAGTGCCACACTCCGCTCTTTTGGGACCAAACCGAAGAATGTCAGTTGTTCGGAACTGAAGTCCTAAATGATGCAGAAGAAAAAGTTAGAACAGTTCGGGAAAGATTGAGGATCGCACAGTCTCGACAGAAGAGCTATGCACACAACCGCCGAAGAGAGCTTATCTTTGAAGTTGGGGACCATGTGTACCTTCGGGTCACACCATTTCGAGGTGTGCATCGTTTCCAAACCAAGGGAAAACTAGCACCACGCTTTGTGGGGCCATTCAAAATTCTGGAGCGCCGAGGAGAAGTTGCTTACAGGCTTGAATTACCTTCCCACATGCTCGGTATTCATGATGTTTTCCACGTGTCTCAATTAAAGAAATGTTTAAGGGTACCTGAGGAGCAAGCAAACCCGGATCAGATCGAGATTCAAGAGGATTTGACTTACATGGAAAGACCTACCCGCATCCTCGAAACCAGCGAGAGGAGGACCAGAAACAAGGTTACCAGGTTCTGTAGAGTTTAGTGGAGCCATCACTCAGAGGAAGAAGCTACTTGGGAAAGAGAAGACGAGTTGAAAACCGCCCATCCGCACCTCTTCACCGAATCTCGAGGTCGAGATTTCGTTTAAGGGTAGGTTTGTCACACCCCGAAGTTTGTCTCCTAGGTTAAAATTCGTAAATTAAATCGCGAAAAACAAATTTTCCTTTTTAACCTAGAGCAAATTCGAAATTAAAAATATATTTAATCAAGTGGAAAGGAGCAAATTCGTAATAAATTTTCCTCATGTTAAAATACACTAACAGGATTTTTAGTGGAATTTTCAGAGCCTAAAAATAATTTTAAACAATTAAAACCCTAAGCGCAATAAATAAAACCCTGGAATCCTTTTCTTTTTCCTTTTTCTTTTTCTTTTTCTTCCTTTTGGGCCACCGGCCCACCTTCCCCTCCCTTCTCGAGCCGGCCCACGCCGCGCCGCTTCCCCTTCCTGGGCCGGCCCAAGGTTGCCGAAGTCCGGGCCGCCTCCCCCGCCGCCGCTCGGTCGCTGACGGGTGGGGCCCTCGGCCGAGTCGTCTCCGACTCGGCTGGCCGCCGCGCCCGCGCCGCCAACCCTAATCGGCCCCCCTATTAATTTTCCCCCGAGGAACCCTCTCCCTCATTTCCCCAAGCACCGCCCCCCCAAACCCTAGATCCGTCGGAGCCGCCGCCGTCCTCTTCATCCTCGCCGGTAAGCGCCGCCGCCGCCTTTTCCTCCCCCCTCCTCACTCGGCCGCCGCGCGTGCCCGCCGCCGCGCGTGCCCGTCGCCGCCTCCGGCCGCTGCCGCGCCGCCGTGCCGCATGGGCGCCACGTCGGTGCCGCGTGGGCGCCACGCGCGCCGCGTGGCCGTGCCGCCCGTCGCGTGGCCGCCGCGTCGGTGCCATGCGTGCACCACGTGGTGCGCTGCCGCTACCGGCCGATCGACTCGGTCCATCGTGGACCAGGACCATCGTGCCACCGACAGGTGGGGCCCACCTGCCGGAGCCGCCGCCGCCCACTGACGTCAGCGATGACGTCGGCCCTAGCCCTCCGTCGCCGCCTGCTGACGCCAGCATGACGTCAGCCCTAGGGTTTTATTGCGCAATAATAGATTAAGGATTTTTCTGCTATAGTAAAAACACAGATAACTTCAAAAATTCATAACTAATTCATTCGGACTCCGTTTGAGTCCGTTCAAGTTGCAGAAAATTCATAAAAATGTCTAAAATCCATTAAAAATAGTTTTGTTCCCTGTTTCAGTAGACTTATAGCTTGTTTGCTTGTGTGCTTTGTCTGTCGTTTAGATTCCGGTAATTCCGACTCTCCGGTTTACTTCGAGGTCGTTGCCGAGGTCGACCCTGCGCAAGAGCAAAGCAAGTCATGCTTTATATTGATCATATTGCTCCTAAATTTACAAATACCTTATTTTTTCTATAAAGTTGCATTATTTCATAATGTCATTTTATGTGGGTTCTTTCCTATTGTACTCAGTCGATTATATTGATTATCTTGTACCTTTGATAGCTTGGGTAATTAACTCTTCGTTCGCTGATTTAGGAGTGCTTAGCCATGCTTAGCTAACTTAGCTCACTAAAGGGGATCATCTTAAATAATTAATTAATGTAGTCCCTATGGTGACACTTTGGTTTAGAAGCCACCATGGTAATAATATTTAATTAAAATATGCTAATGGTGGGTTGTGAGCACATGATTTTGATGGTCGTGCTCATGACAATTAAGGACCGGTTCGCGGGAAACCCTGGAAGAATTACCGTACTTTCCACAAGCCAGCGTGGGTAATGGCTGGATTTGTAGTATAGCTTTTTCCTAGCCGATGTACCCTGACGAGGGTGTACCCGTTGATTGGCTGCCGGATTCACCTAGGCACGAGAGGGGACTGCCTACCTTGGAGTAAAGGGGGGCGAAACCTGAGGTGTGGTGCGCTTGGTTAGGAAGGGTTGTGCGAAGGGTCCTGTCACAGCTCCTTTTCCGGTGTACCGTGGTGGTATGTCGGCGCACGGTAATGTGTTGTGGGACTGTGTCTTGTGGGTACAGTTGTACACCTCTGATCCGTTTATACAGGTTCGGGCCGCTGGGAAGCATAACACCCTACTCCTGTGTGTGGTGGATATGTGACTGGAATATCAGGGAATACTAGTGTTTTGCCCTCCCTTTCTCTCCTGTCTATCTGTTTTTTCGTCTCTCCTTCTCCTCAGGCCTAGGTCTCCTTTTATATCTCAAGGGGCTACCACATGGGCCAAAAGGCTGCCTAAGATAGAAGGAAAACATTCTTTTACATTTAATGGTTGTCTCGTTGCTTGACTCGAAAGCCACATGCACAGTCGCTGCAGCATGGCCCTCGTCCGGTCAGGCGGCTGACACGAGGGACGCCTGTGTCAAACTCCATTAAATGGGTGAAGACTTCTGTGTTCCGTTCGCATCGAGAAGCGGAAACCATCTGACCGGAGTTGGCATACCAACTCCTGCCAAGGGACGAGAGGCAAAGGCCCTCATCACTCTGATGGGATTGGGCATGGTGTGCTGCGCGCCGCTTGACGTGCGGATAGCGCACAGGCGCTCTGCCGCCGTCTCACCCATGATCAAACGGGTCACGACCGGTCAATCACCGTGACCGGTCGTAGATTGGCTACGCACGTCTCACGCCGCATTAAATGCGCTGTGGTGCGCTCGCCTGAGCCGTCATTAATGCGGTTAGGTGGGCGCTGGTGACGCTCACCTAACCTCGCACACGCGGCGCAAGCGCAGAGGGGGTCGAGGCGATCCAACCCTAGGGAAAGGAGTGGGAGCGGCCCGACTCTCGGGGGGACTAGGGAGGGCAGCCGCCACCTTACCCTCGGGCCCAACCCCTCCTCGGGAGGGGGGGTGCCATGGGGGTGCAGGGGGGCTGCCCATCCCTTTAGTCTTGGTACCCCCGGGCCCATATCACCGACATATGCCCTCTCCTCTTCTAGACTCGAGCCGTGGCGCACTACAAGATAATTGAGCTATCGTCACCAAATTATTACAATGAAAAATAATTCGTGGAAAAATATTATATATTGCAATGATAATTTTTCTGTGGCAAATAATAATATTTTATTGCAACGATTTATAATCGTTGTTTTATTCAGTATTTTTGTTGCAATAGAAAACGAGCTATCACCACAAAAAATATTACTGTTGCAAAAAGCATGTTCTATCACCACAATTTCAATTTTTGTGGCAATTTGCATATTACGTGGTACTTTTCACTATTTTCTGTTGCCACGATCAACAAAATCGTTGCAATAAAAAATTTACCATCTCATAATTTCACTTAATTTTTTCATATGGACACAGATTGAGACAAATTTTATATGAAAATTGTAGCTCTTGACGAGATCTACAATTTTATAGGTGACAACTTTTCATTTGAAATATTTTACATACTCAAATCCAAGATTCAACTATCAGTTCGGTAGGCTCAAATGGAATGATTTGTATTTTCTAATAGAATTGATGCGTAGGTGAGTCGGTTAAGGAGAGCTCACGTGATGGAGAGGTCTTGGGTTCGAATCCTAGCCATGACAAGGTATAAAAATAGTTAGGATAATAGATTAATAATTAAACTTTTAATTTGGTACGTAAAACTAATGCCACACATGGAGTGGTGGCATTAATTATTTATTGCAACGATATGAAATGTTGGAATATGATTTTTTGCCATGTCCATTTTATGGCAATATCAAAATTTATTACTACTAAATAAAAATCATTGCAATAACCCATTACCACTTTATTTATTACCACGGCTAGGAACGATTTTAAAATTGTGGCAACATGTATCTATTGTCACAATTTTAACATTGATGCCATGATTTTTTTGTGGCGACAAATTATTTTTCTAGTAGTGGCGGCGGCGACCAGGGGAGCCATGGGCCGTGGTGAGGCTCGATGGTGGTGGCGCAGGGAAGGGGGCTCGGTGAAAGCAAGGGGAACCGTGCGTGACGGGGCTCGATGGCGGTGACAACGGCACGTGGCGGGTCTCAGCAGATCCGGCGTCAGCGGGCCATGGAGCGGCGGATCCACCGCCGATCGGCCGAGTTCTCCCTCGCGAGCATGGATCTGGAGGTGGCTTCAATGGCCGTGTGGCGGGAGGCCGGCATCGGGGTGCAAGCAGCTCCCAATCTGGAGGGCGTTGACCATGGTGATGACGGCCATGGTAGGTGACAAAGGGCTCTAGGTTTTTTCATGTCTCTTTCTAATCTCTCTTTGTGATGAACATTTGATTTGTGAATGGATAATGAGGTTTGTGAATGAATTTGTTGAATGGATTATGATTTGTGATCCTTGATGACTTGATGAATGGATTTGTGATTGATGAATGGATTAGGTGGCAAGGGATTTTGGATTAGGGGGTAGGGGGATTTTGGATCACCGGGGTTTTTTTTGCGCACTCAAAATGTTTTTCCTGGTTGGTGGTGATGTGAACTGTCACGCCCCAAACTGGCCCCGGGCGGAGACCAGGATAGAGCGGTCCAGATTGACCTGTACGCCTGTACCAGTCCCAGAAAATAGCGCTGGTACAACAGGAAGACTGAATATCACAACAACAGCGGTCTCTTTATTTAAGAGTAGGATTACAACCAAGGTTGGAACTGCGGACAGAACCCGAGTTCACAACAGCATTACAAAAAGGCGGAAGCGGAAAGCGGAGACTAGCCCTAAGCCACAAGCAAAGCCTTGGGGAAGGCCGAAACCCTACTACTGCTCGAAGTCGACTTGCTCCTGGAAGAAGCCTTCATCAGCAGGGTCCACCTCTTCATCTTCGAGAACTGGGGGGGGTTTAATTATATAGAGCAAGGGTGAGTACGGGAGCACTCAGCAAGTCAGGGGAATTAAGTGTTTAATGCAAGCTTCAAGGGAAAGCCAGTTATTTTTCACAATTAATTTTAGTTTAAGACTTTCAGAACCAACTAAGTGAGTGCTTCTCGACGGCACGGACGAGAAAGTGCGTCTCGTCCGGCCGGAGCAGTGAAATTGTATCATTTGATTCTTGTCGGCACGAGAGGCTCCCTGCCAATCGTTCACCGGCTCCGGCTGCTCCAACAGCCACAACTCAACACACCGGTACGAGAGGCTCCCTGCCAATCGTCACCGACTCCGGCTGCTTCAACAGCCTTAAACCAAGCACAGAACGGAAACCTCACACCAACAGCAGTTCACAAGGTGTTCAATAAAACTACGCTAAGGAATCACCTCACATCCGCCCATGACCGTGGGCACGGCTGTTCGAACAGTTATTAACCTCTGCAGAGGGGGTACACTTTACCCACACGACGTTACTAACCCGAATCACCCAGCCCGCGACCCTCGGTCACGTCTGGCGACCTTGAGGCGTTCACGACAAGGCATTTCGAAAGCCGACTCAGGGTCATCTTATGCCAACGGGAGGGGTCCCACGGACCAACACCAGGTTAGGTCCCAGACCATACTGTGCCAGGAAGCCCAGGGGTCCTCCCCGACACCACCCCGGCGAATCCACTTGTCCCTTGGCATCAAGATTTCCCTGGCCTAGCTAATTACTCAGCCAGGGGCGTCCCATATCACCCATGTGGTCGTACTTGACATATGCTTGGATGTAATTCCCAAGGAATCGGTCCTTAGAGCGAGAACGAGCAGACCGTACCTCCAGTACGTCTCCCGTACCGCGAGTTTTAGAAACTCACTTTAGTTTTCAAGGCACCGACCCAAGTGTCGGGTTTTCCAAACATTTTGTAAACTCAAGTTTTACCCAGGTGATCAATTTTAAAGTTTGAGGGGAGTCCCGGTATTCGTACACGAGGTACGGATACCGAGGCATCACCTGCGGGGTGACAAGGGTGTTCGGGTATTCAAATATCAAGGAGGGTGAATGCAGCAAATGGGTAGGGCCTGGCAGTTATCTTGCAAACCGAGGCCAAGTGTCAAGTGTGACCTAATTAATGCATAGTTTGCGGAATCAAAATACTTAATTTAAATTATGGGTTCAATTGGTCAAAGGTGACTTGCCTTGCTCGAGATCTTGAGCTTCTTCCTCGAAATCCGCGCACTGCGGGTCTTCGGGCTCCGAGACTACACGCGAAACGAGACGACTTAACAAAGCGACACAAGAAGCCCTATTAAAGACCACTAAGCGTGCCATTAGGTAGATCTCGATTTTACGGATTTACAGGAGGTGGAACGGAGTTAAACGGACGAACGGTTGAAAAGATATGAATTTCCGAAGATTAAAGGATTTTCTGGATTAAAGAAAAGGAATTAATAATTAATTAATAATTCCCTGGAAAAGAAACGAAGGAGGGATGCCAATTAGACTTTAATTCGGGCGGCTAAGAGCAGCCCAAAGGATTAGAGCGGGCGCGGCCGAATTAATTGGGCCGGCGGCCCGAAGGGGTCGGCCCTAGGTCGATCGGCGCGCGAGAGGGAATAGGCCGGTGGGCCGGGAGCCGATGGCGGAAGGCCGATGGCCGAAAAGGCCGAGTGGCTGCGCGGCCCAAGTGAAACGGGCCGGCGCGCGAGAAGGCGGCCCAAGGCCGAGCGGGGCATAGCCCACGGACTGCGCGACGCGGGGAACAAGGCCGGACGGCCTGGTTGGCGAAGTGCGGCCCAGCGGGCGACGCGCGCGAGGCCGGGCCGGACCATGGCGCGGCCCAAGCGGCGAGAGGGCGCGGTGGACCGGGAGACTTGACCGGTCTCCCGTGGGGCCGGGACAAGCGGACGTGGCGTCCACGTGGACACCACGTCGGACCGAGAGGGGGAGAAGGGGGAGCTCGCCCCGGAGAGGGCGGCTCGCGGTGGTCGGCGACGAGCGCGGGCTCCGGCGGGGCGACGAGCCGGAGCGGGCGGCGGCGGGCACCGGCGGTGGGAGGAGATGCGGCGGAGTTGGTTCGCCGGCGCGGATTGAAGAGAAGGGGGGGCGGCGGCGGCCGACGACGGCGCCACGCGACGGCGGCATGGGCGCACGGGGACGGAGCTAAGGGGAAGGATGGCGGCACGACGGCGGCGTCCGGGGGAGAACTACGACGCTCCTAAGGCCCTAGACCGGGGAGAAGAGAGGAGGCGGAGGGGAAAAAGGGGTTACCGCGACGGGGCGGCAAGCCGGGAAGGAGGCCGACGGCGCGGGCGCGGGCGCGGCGGTGAGACGCGGTCCCGAGCCGGGGAGAAGAGGGCGCCGGGCTCCTCTTCTTGCGGCGGCGGCAGCAAGAGGGGCGGTGGCGCGACGGCGCGACGGCGGGAAGGGCGGAGCGGGCTCGGGTGGAGGCGACAAAGGCGGCCGGGGAAGAGGGGATTTTATAGGGGGGGGCGGTGAGGACGCGGAGGTCGGTTCGGCCGGGGGAGGCGGTGGAGCGCGCGGGAGGGGACCGGCGCAAGCGGACAAGCGGCGCGGCAGGGTGACGCCGGCGCCGGTCGGGAAAGGGGAAAAGGCAAGGAAAAAGGGGCCTTGCCCCCTTGCCGAAACGGGAAGAGGAAAAAGCGGAGAGGGGGAGGGCGCGCGCGCGCGCTCGGGCAGCGGCGCAGGGGCCCGGCTGACGACGGCGGCGGTCGGACGGAACGGCACCGGCGAGAAGGGGAGAGAACGGGGAGAGAGAAAACGGGAGCGGGAGAGAGAGAGAGAGAAGAGAGCGGAGCGCTCTCTCTCTCTCTCGGCTCGGCACGACAGGCCGCGTGGACCCGGGCCGGCGACGCGCGGCCCAGCAAGGAGAGGGGGCCAAGCGGGAGGGACTGGGCCGAGGCGGTCCAGGGAGGGAAGGGGAGAGAGGGAGCGGTTGGACCGAGCGACGGCCCGAAGAGGGAGGAGAGGGGACTGGGCCGGCAGCGGCCCAGGAGGGAAAAGAGAGAAGGGCCAGGCCGAGAAGGGGGAGTCGGCTAGGGACAAGGGACGTAAAACAGACTTTATCTGAGGGTTTGGTTTTGGGAGGATTAGGGCTCGGATTTGAGATCCGATTTCGCGGTTTTCTCCGGGATTGAACTGAGAGGGGAAACACGAGACCTTGGCACACAACAAGACTCAACCGAAGAGCAAATTTTCGCAATTAGGGTTTTTAGCAGATTAGTTTTCCCGCTAACGCCGCGACAAAACGGGCGTTACATGAACCCTTGAGGGTTTGATGCTCGATCTTTCGATGAGAGAATTGGATAACTTGATTGGGATGGAGACGATGTTCACGGCCCGACTACAACCGTCCAAAGACGCTGCGCCTTAGCAACCGACACACCACCTCCAATGGTCGTCACGAACTTGCGATGCGCGACAACCTGGATACGAGGACACTCGTCCTGCAAGCAATCGAAGAACAAGCAAGAACAAGTAGAACAAACACGGAATTGCTACATGAAGATGAAAGTTTCACTAAGAATTGACAATATGGTGTGGTTTCGAAGACAAACAGACGGGCGGTTTAGCCAACACGCGCGCTGCATACAAGTAACAAGTCGTTAACTCTAATCAACAAAATCCGAGAAATCTTAAAGGGGTACCTAGCTATTTAAAGGGGTGTTGGGGTTGTGCTCTAACCCTAGGACGCGTCCCTAGTGTACCCAACTTGATACACGGTCCATTAGGCCGCGCAGCACCTTTGACAGAAAAGAACTCAGTAGTAAAACGATGATTGCAGCCGCTCCAGAACAGATATGGACATAAGACCAGATCCATTTGAAAGTAGACTTGACAAGCTTTCTATGAAGTGCTTATACGCCCAAATCGGAGTTCGCATGAAGTCATGGCGGCCGTCACAAGTTGGCGCTGTCCTGCAGTCCGAATCCAGCCCACGCGAATCCTCTCCCCTTTTGATCCACTCCATCATTCCTAAGTAAAATAAGAGTGCAGGCGTCTCCGGGATATAAATAAGATAAACATGAACTCAAGAATGAACTCACCTGATAGTTGAGTTGATGTGCATGAGCGCGGGTAATAGGACCATGAGGTTGTACTTGTGGAGACATGGATGTATCAATGGTGTTGATGTCCTCATCAAGTGGCTTAAGCGTTCCACTTGTGAAAATCATGTTTTTCGTGGCGGGTGGCTTAAGCGTTCCAAATTGATTTTCACAAGCGGTGATATTCACCAGCGAAAATAGATTTTCGCAAGCAGCAAATCACCGACAATGAAAATAGAGTATTTTCACTGACCTTTAGTCGTTGGCGGTGTGGCCAACCACTAGTAAATACGTTTTGGCCACCGGCCATAAACATTTTTTGTAGTAGTGTGACAGTATGATCTTTTTTTTAACACATAAGCTTTCTTAGACTGTCCAAATAATACAGGTATAGATAGACCTAGGTAGTCGATCCAACAAGAGATCAAAGATAATTGTATTTTGTCATGCAAATATATAAGATCTCACTTTAACTATTTAATTCTTCTTTTCATTACACGGAATAAGCATGCGCACACACATTGGCAAATAGAGAGATTTTACAGTACTTAAAGGGAGGGAGGTACCGAATCTCAGCCATTCATCAAGCTTGATCTGAGGGCTGAGATTGATCATTACCTGCTGGTACCGGATGTCAGTCCACTCAATAACTGAGAAGTCAAGGGTTGTAATTGTATTTTTGGTGGTGTTTGAATCTCTTGAAGATGAAAGATGAAGATAAACATGAAAATTAAGTGTTTCATATAAAACGAGGTGACATTAACATGTGATTAATTGAGTTTTAATTATTATAAACTTGAAAATTGGATTTATTTGATATTTTAGAACAACTTTTATATAGAAAATTTTTACACGAAATACACCGTTTAACAGTTTGAAAAGCGTGCCACGATAATCTAAAATTTTACCTCCACTAGTAGTAGTAGAATCGAACGGGGCCGGCCCCTGCACATGCGAGACTAGCAGTCACAGTACTAGTAGCACCGCAGCAGCATCCATAGTTGCAGACCATACAAGAGCAGAAGATCCAAGTACGAGCTGAGCTGATAACTGAGTGATCACCATCAGCCTGATTAAACAACCAAATCATATTCATACCTCAGCCACGTCGAGTTGGTCTCGTCGCACGGCTTGTGTACCACCAGGAAACGTAAGGTCACATGTCACATGCATGATATGCACGGATGCTACCTAATCACTAATCGCAAAAAAAAAAAAGAAGAAGCCAGACTAATGCCTTGTAGATTAGCCAGCCACAGAAAATCTGACAATCTGGGAAGGATTTGGTGACCTAATCAGAACGAACCCAGCTAAACTCCTTTTAGTTGCAACAGTGGGGGAATGAGGAACAGGATCCTGAGAAGATCATTTCATTTGGTCATTAACCAGCAGCTTTGGGTGGCAGGCAAATTAGTGCAGGTAGGGGCTCTGCATTGCACCTGATAAGGCTCTGGATTCGATTGGCCTGATGGTGATGCTCTACCAAACCAATGAGCAAGCAACATTAGTAAACATTACATCTGTCTAGTGTCTACAGGTTACTGAACACTCCAAGGTCCAAGCCAACACAGCACACGTTGCTTAATTTATCTTCTATCCCCATCCGTCACACTACCTAATACACATATATCCACAGAGAGATGCTTATCCAAATTTATAAGCAGAGATGAGAGAAAAAGAGCTAGTGGTTACACATCGGGAAACTGTCAGATATTGGAGAAATTGAAAGCCTGTACATGAGGGATGTATTTCGAATATTGGATTGATTGTATTTTGGGAGACGGTATATATAAGAGTACATGACGACTTGTATCTTAAGTAACCTGAATACGACAGACTGTAAGAACAACCGGATATATAAAAGTATCCTAGTAATATCGGTGGAAACTAATCCTATCTCCCATAACAACTGGATACTCTAAAGTCCTATCCATGTACTTAACAGAAATGGCTCCAAGGTAACACCGGTGAAATGCGATTCACACCAGCATTACGCATGCCAGCTGCAAGAACAATGGTGAAGCACTACAGACATTGTCACTTCTGTTATTTTAGTTATCTTTGGTACTTCAAATAAGTTGGAGCTGGAGATGTGAAGTTCTACATGTCATCTCTTCTAGCATCTACCCTCGTCACTTGTTGGAAAATGCTCCAGTATAATTAAAATCAATATTTATTGCAACAAATAGACGAACCGTTAGTATTCCCCAAAACATTATTACAACACACTTCAAATACTTACATAGAGGTGAACATCTCTAATCTATCGCCATGCTGCCCAACGAGGGGATCCAGGATACTGATCCATGTGCTGTAGTCAATAGGTGATCCACTACCAGGCTGAAGGAATCCTTTCACAAAGAAGAACGGTGCACCAGCTACTCCTCTCGTGCACCCATACTAGAACAGGCCAAAGCCATAATTCAGAGCCATTTCCATCAATAAGAACGATAAACAAGTCAAGAGAAACTGCTTAAGAATCCCAACAATGTACTTGATGCAATAAGTAGTAAAGCTGACCTTGAAGGAAACCCTCGCTGCTAGGTCAGTCCTTATATCGCTGAAGCCTGACTGGAACACAGACACCGAATTACCGACAACCCGTGCTGCTAGCTTCGACATCTCACCACTTATAACAGTGCTCGATAGTGAGGATGTTGCAGCATTGTAGAACTTTCCCTGCTTGTGTTAATCCAATATTATAATTCAACTATGTTAGAAAAACTACTATTAAAGCACTAAGAAAAAGGATTGTGGTGCATGAATTGAATGACAAAAGAAAGCTATCAAATTCGACGGTGAATACCATTTTGTGATTTACGAGGACACTGAGACTCTGAAAGCAAGAAAGATTTTATCCTGCTACATGGCTTCCTAACTAGCATTCACAAACCATTATGCAGTAATGTAATGAAAATGTCAAGGACCTGGCTCTTGAAGAACAGCTCCAGCAAAGGATAGATTGATGATGAATTCAATTTGTTAGCTATGTAAAGTGCACGGC
Organism: Oryza officinalis; assembly: GCA_008326285.1. Classification (NCBI taxonomy): domain Eukaryota; kingdom Viridiplantae; phylum Streptophyta; class Magnoliopsida; order Poales; family Poaceae; genus Oryza; species Oryza officinalis. Next base: position 8,774,387 of record BDMV01000004.1, on the reverse strand, counting down.
AGGCAAGGAATGAATTGGTGTGGTACCTGCAATTTTACAGTAGAAAGTGTAAGAAAAATTGTTGCTTTTATAGTATAACAATAGAAAAGGGCAAACTCAATAAAAACAATGCCTTCAACCCAGCACATGAAGCAACATTGATACCCAACCATGTGCTGTCTAAATTGAAGACACTTAACGCTATCAAGGAAATGCAGTTCTTGGACTTAGAAAAACAAGGTTCTGCGTTAGAAAATAGCAAGTTTGATTAATATATAAATTGTTCTGCATCACAAGCTGCCATTACAGGGTGGATGGCAAGGATCAGGATTGGAACCCTTAATATTTGAACGAAATTTAATCTACCTGATACCAAAGAAAACCAGAAACTTCAACCATTGTCCAGGTGTTTGCTCCAAAGATAACCAGTTAAAAGGAAATACCCCAGCATTACCCTTTGCTATGAACTGTGCCAGGCAATGAACAATGTATGATCAAACTCAGTACAAAGCACGGGCAGAATTTCAACCAACACCAGAAAGGCAGAAACCACATCCAAACAAACAGCATAATTATACAGACCTATATCAACAAACTAACGATGATGGGATAGAAACTAGCTTGCCATCAGGTAATCCCATCTTCTATGGATGGTAAGCTCCATTGAATCTGAACATTCACAACCCTATTCCACAGCGCTGACCATGAACTGGTTGTGTTTGGCTCCTAGGGTTTTACATTTTAGTCGTGTTTGGGCTCATTGCATTGTGGTGGCCTGATGGGATGGCATCACATATGTCAATGTTGCTCCGGCCGTTTTCTTATCTTCGGCAGTTAACTCTATCACAGTTTCTTTTCTCATAATAAAAATGGTAGAGGATTTCCTGTTTAAACAACCTTTATCCATAACACCTAATCCATGAAGGTTTTATACTACATATGAGGATTGTCAGTTAAATTAGGGCAATTTTACTACCCAAATTAGTCACTGCAGCGACTTAGTAAGACTACTGTCAATACCCAATTTGGCTCATAAAGTAAGAATAGGAAACTATGGCCAAATTTAGAAAGAACCTAGACTTGCCACGCAAGGCTGGTCTTACCGCAGCCATTGGACTGGTCAGACCGACAGGCCAGTCTGACCGACGGTATGTGACCGGTCAGACCAGTGTAGTCCGACTCCGAGTCCGATTTGTCGGTTCTCGGATTTCCTTGCTAAGGCCTGAGATTTTAGAGTCCTGATTGGTTTCTACACCTAATTGGACGTGAAAAAGACCCTGGGAAGCAAGCCCACCCCTCCTACTGGTACCGGATGTCAGTCCACTCAATAACTGAGAAGTCAAGGGTCGTAATTGTACTTTATCCGTCCTCTATCCGTCCCGATCGTCCACTGAATAACTGAGTAGTCAAGGGTCGTTAGTGTATCATCGTGGTCCTGATCGTCCTCTATCCGTCCTTCCGGCGACGTGGATGTGTGGATCTCGTCAATTTAATTTATATATGAATCCATTCGATCCTATTTGCGAGATATTTTTCACCGGATTGTTGTTATCTACTATCTACTTATAATAGAGAAAATACAAATAAATAAACTTAACAAATATCTTGAAACGAGTGGTTTAAATACTTTTAAGTAATACAATGTTTTCTGAGAGATACATGATGTAAAATAATCCACAATAATAAAGATGGACTGATAGGAAGAAACTTTTTAGGCGGCCAAAATGACTTTTGGTTGGTGAAACCAGAAGTATATGGAAATTAAGACCCCTTTGATTCAAAGAAAAATCGTGAAATTTTGGAGGATTTTATTCCTAAAGAATTTTAATCTATATAGCCCTTTGAATCAAAGAAATGAATTCTATGTAATCCTATGAAATTTCTATGGAATACCTCATTCCATGTAATTTTTGAAGCAAATTTAACATAAGATAAAACCTTATGACAAATTTTCTTTGAGTTTTTATCTCTCCTCAAATTTCTGTGTGTTTCCTGCGGTTCAATCAAACGGTTATTTTTGTGTTTTTTCTGTGTTTTGCAATCCTCTGTTTTACAATTACATTCCTGTCAAAATTCTATGTTTTTCATTCCTGCGATTCAAAGGGGTCCTAAACTTTTCATAGGTAGGCACCACACGCGGGCGGCACTCGTAAGGTGATCATCTACGAAAATCGATTTTATGGACAGATCTTAACCGGAGACCCCTACAAATTTACGATTGGGTCTTTATTTAGCCCATCTATAATGGGATGTTTGTAAAAATAGTTTTTACGTACAATAGTGTTTGAATGAAACGGGGTGTATATGTATCCCTCTGTGGTTAAGAAAATTGTCAGATCGATCTCTCGTCACATGGATTGAGATTTAGTCGGCTCTTGTTTTCTGTTCATAAGTTTTGCATGAGCTCGTGCTATTATAACTTGTAGTTTTATGTGGTCGTGATTCATTTTTTATTCTAGTACCACACCGATTTCTTTGAGCTGGCGAACAGTGTGCTCAACACAACTGCATTAACAATGCTATCTTCGAGAATTTTATCAGGTGCCAACGCGGTAGATATGCATTGATCGGGTAGTGTACCTGGGAATGGGAATATCTTGTAGGCACCTTGTGGATCTCTCTTTATATATATTATTATGCGTTTTCCACGCTACAATCGGGTAGCCAGTTTCTAAATGTCCAATAATACCGTGCTGATATATACTAGTTTATCTGCCAAGCATGTCTCCGCATTGATAGTGACGGTAAAGCACCCAAAAATTATATCGTGCAATGTCATTTGTGATCACCACATATTTTTGGTTGAGTAAAATCCATAAACACATAAATAGTCACTCATATCTCAATATGCCCATGATCACAAATTGATACCATTCGATATAAAATCCTCAATGCCGAATAATGAACAAAAGAGATATTGCTAGGATTCAACATACCAGTCAACTTCAGCCTGAGACGTGTCCGTCAAATCACACAAATACAACGACTAAAATGTGTTACACATCTCAGAAGATTTAACTCAATTTGCTAAAACCTTACAACATCTTATTTGCTCAGAATCCATACTTATGCCTAGCCAGTTTCAAACTAAGAGACTAACTAAGGCTGTGTTCGGTAGGATATTTTCCCAACGCGCACAATGCGCACGGAAAACGGAACGGTCTATTAGCGCGTGATTAATTAAGTATTAGCTAATTCTTTTAAAAAAAATGGATTAATTTGATTTTTTAAGCAACTTTTGTATAGAAACTTTTTGTAAAAAAATACACCATTTAGTAGTTTGAAAAGCGTGCACATGAGAAAAACACTGTGTGCGCGGGGAACTCACTCTCCCGAACGCTGCCTAAACACTTTAATCAAAGCATTGGCATAGAGTGTAATTAGACATACAAATAATTAAAATTCAGATTACAACTAAATTAGATATACATAGGCCAACCGACCAAATAATTAATAGTTCACACGGAAGCTTATCTACTCAGAACCCATAAGCAAGCCGACTAGGGGTAAGCCTCTATTGAACCATCCTGAATAAGCAATGGAACCCGTAGCACTCAGTTATCTGCAACACAATTAAAACAATACCACAAAAGAAAGCAAGTGTCACATTACATTAATTGTTACATTAATACAGTTAATGTAGGCAAGGCATTTCAAGCCTAAATACATGCAAACTCTAAATTCAAAGGATGGCTATTTGTGGTCTCAAATTTTACATAAAAGCTAAATTTGTTTCACAAACATTTTACAACGGAATTTAAATAAACATTTGCAAGACAATAACATAAATATCATACCATCATAGTAGTAAATATTAAAGTCATATTCATCATCGTAATATACATTGCACATTTGCTACCCTCCACGGTAGCAAGTCAATAATACACCAGTCTCATCATCAACATCATTTCAAATACCAATTTTAAAAGCATTTACAAAACATAAATCTATACTCAATACATATTCCTATGTCGCTCATGACCATGAGCACGACTAATCGATTATTTTTTACTCTATAGAGTTCGTATACCATATCGTACCCGCACCAATGCTTTTAGTGGCACGATTATCTATACTCTTATACAACTGTAGAAAAAGAAAATTCGTTATATTTTTATCATTCACGTATACACACCTTTACATACGTAAACCTCCTAAGTGCACCCACAAATGTGCCCCTCAGCACAGTTAAAGAGACGATGATAGACAACACATAGAAAAGTCTTTAAAGCACATATTTGTAAGTATTAGGATTTGAAATTTGATGGATAAAATCATACACCCATAACTTAACCATCACACTCTTGGAGGTTTAAATTATTAAATTGATCAAGTTACTATCGCACATCATAAAAAATGGGCTCTAGATTCAAATAGGAAATTTGGCAGAGGGGAGCATCCGTCGTAAGCTCATAGCCCACGGGTGAAACGTTCTCTTTCATTTTCTTTGATCGTATGTAAACCTCATAAATGCACCCACAAATGTGCCCATCAACACGGTTAAAGAGACGATGATAGACAACAAATAGAAAAGTCTTATTGAAGGCCCATATTTGTAGGTAATACGATTTAAATTTTGATGGATAAAATCATACACCCATAACTTAACCATCACAATATTGGATGTTTAAATCATTAAATTGATCAAATTACTATCGCACATCATAAAAAATAAAAAATAAGCTCTAGATTCAAATAGGAAATTTGGCAGAGGAGAGTATCCGTCGTAAGCTCATAGCCCACGGGTGAAACCTTCTTTTTCATTTTCTTTGATTGATCATTGAGTTTTGTTTCTTTATTTTTATTTGAGATTTGAGAAACACAATACAAATTAAACGCAAGCGCTCACTCACCACTATGAACACACACGCACGACGAAGTCACAACGAACGTCTAATTAACCGTAAATATGAACCTAGATGAGTTGGTTCCACCGTAAAGAACCTAACCAGTTAAGTTACGCTCATATCGTATTTTTATTTTTTTCTTAAGTTTACATCATACGGTAATTGTAAAAAAGTCTCTTAGTATGTAGGCAGCTGTTGCTTGGTGGCCACCGAAATATGTACGTGCTTTATTTTAAAATATAATAATCTAAAGATAGAGTTAAACACAACCTATATAACGAATTTTATGATGCAAGGAATATCTCCAGTGGATCAACACCGTACGAACGCAGATTTGGCTTCTACCGCCGCATGCTGCTGCTACCAGACGATTTAGCTCCGTACGCCGGCGTTATCGGTATTGTCCCCGTCCCTGTTTGTTCAGTTGGCTGTTTGCCGTTTTGTTTTCTCATTCTCCAGAATATGTTTGAGTTTTTGCATGTGTTATAATGTCAACATTATTTTCGATCGGAAGGAATGTAAACACGCACGCAACCACACGTGCGTAACACACAAGATGGTACTGCAGGACTTCTTCAAAAAATCAAACTCGATAACTCCATAACTTCTTTTGATTAATGATGATAGTAATCATATTTATGCTAAATATTATGCATATTATATCACTAGATTTAAATACGTGTGATGTTAATTTTATATTCATTGAAATCATAACATGTAATAAATTAATGGTCATTGAAAACCATGTAAATAAAATATAATTAGAATGAAGGGAGTGCACTTTATAAACCGGTGAGCTCACTTTGAAACACATGCTAATTTAGGACGAAGGAAGTGCACTTTATAAACCGGTGAGCTCACTTTGAAACAAATGCGCCTTGTACTCCTCTGTCGTGAAAAAACCAAATCAATAACCAAATCCTAAGAATACATCTGGACAACATGCATTTTCAAATACATCTTCAAGTTACTTTCTTTTGACCTTTTATGGGTCAAACCTACGTGTGTGTGTCTAATCATGAACAGAAGGACTATGGAATATTTAGCATACGTCTGATTGAAAAGATAGTATTATCGGGTTGATCCATTTTTAGAGTGTTTGGCTTATAAATAAGTGAAATAGGATATCCATGAAAAAAAAATATTCTTCTAAGATCCGAATTGGTTTTTTCTTTAAAAACTAAAGAAACAATTCAACTCACTTTTCTCTCATTGGCCATCCATTAAAAAATAGAACCATCCCACCCCTTGTGCCAAACAACAAACCAATTCAACTAACTTTTCTCTCTCGCTGACATATTAACTATCCATTACAAAATAAAACCATCCCACCTCTCGTGCCAAACGAATAAATAAGACAATCTCATCCAAAAGACAAGGATGAGTCCTATCCATCTCATCTCATTCCTAAACCAAACACAAGTAATTAATAAATTAAATATTTTAATAAATAAACTGAATAAAATAGCTTAAAACAAATGATAACAATACACTAGAAAAAAATAGAAAATATATTTTTCGAAACATGAAGCAAATAATATATTTCAATAATTCTATGAATAATTTAGGAAGAAATTTGCCGTAGTGCTACACCTATAACACCACCATCACACCAATGTACTTGCCCGGTCATAGTCAATATTTGAAACTGACCGATATCATGATATGGATGAAAGGGCAGACAAGATTTGTTTTGGGAAACTACGTCAGGAGAAAGGATCAACTACATTATTTTGCGGGGAGGAAAAGAATCAACTTCATAAAGGATAATAACCTCAAATAAGGGGTAAGGGAGAATGATACGGCAATAACAAATGTATGTCAGGCAAGAGAAAAGAAACTGACTATGTAGCAACTGAATAATCGTTCTTACACACTTTCAAAAGCAGAACCCCTTCATCAGAGAAAAAAAAACATTAATAAGCTACCACCAAGACGTTCTCAAAGAGAATAGCTACTAAATGCCTCTCCATTCAATAAATACTGCAAATATGGCAAAACATAAACTATCCTATAAGCATCTCCTACACCTCAATTTCCACCCATTTGATGACCTTATTTAGTCGAACTGAAAGAACTGAGACTCCTTTTCTTATGTTTAGGAGCCTTAAAGTCCTTTTTCATAGTTTTGGGGGTACTTTTTCCTACAATGCTGTTACAAATTGTCAACTGAAATAATGCACATATCTTGGATCTTAGAACAGTCTGTACCCAAAAAAATTTCAGGCTGCTTAAGTTAACTGTAGTATTCACCAATCATCACGCTGGAAGAAACTCTAGCATAATACCTTAATGAGTCAAATATCAACATGAACCATTCTTTAAAGGAAAGCACATCGTCTGCCGTAATTGTTTTAGGTCAAACTTTGCCATATCCCCAGTCTTCACTCTTGAGCATACATTTTGCACCAATCGATGGATCTTCCGAGTTCCGATCTACTAGCAACTAATGAAAAAAAATTCCTATTCTCCCCAGGGAAGTTCACCATTATTGTTAGTCTTCAGACATTAGATAAAATCAATGAACACTATCTTGTACCTTGACATAAAATTTAGTGCAGTGTTGATTTTTAGTCAGGCCTACCGAAAAACCATGTGCATATGCTCATTTCTCTTCCTTTTAGGAATATGCAAATCTAGTTACAAGCACCCATCTGCTTAAAGAACATCAGACTCCAACTAGCATAAAAAGCAGTCATCAAATTGTGCCAGATCCTGTTGCACCATTACACACACAACATAACCACAACTGGATCAGCAAAATTGAGAGAATGTGGGAACCAAGATCAGCCTGGATGGTGAAGGTCACTAGCATATCAGGCTGTCAGCCATAGCCAGTCAATTGCAGCCTATGGCCAATTGGATGCAGGACCAGGAAATCTATGCATTGGTTAAAGAATAGAAGAACTGGGATAACACAATGTTTGCAACTAAAGATTGAACATATGGCAAAATAAACACACAATCCTTCTGCTTTTGGATCACTTTTGGATCACTGTCGAATTGTAAAAAAATACACCCAACTGAATTTTGCTACTTCATAAATTAATTATCTACTAAATAGAAACATAAAACCAAATCTGCAGCAAGTCACACAAGTCGGCGCAGCTCCCCAGTGAGGAGCGCGAACTTACGGTGCTGTGACAACACGGATAGTGCCATCATGCCTCTCTTTTTAAGGTCACTTACCTCATCAAGGAAAGAAGGGTTCTCCTTTGTTTCTTTGAGTACTGCTTGAAAGATTTGTAGTGGGTCCCCATGACTGACAATAAGAATTGCAGAGCTGCATGGAATTGAACATACAAGTCAACTCCACATAATACTCCGTTCCAGAAAACCCTAACACAATATATGGAAATGTGGGTTGAAAAAACAATACTAAGCAGCAACTGGATGTGGAACAATGGTGATTATGTCTGATTTAGTTGTTCTATTCTGCCAGGAATAGTACTAATGCTACGAGAGTTATGGGCACCCCTACTCAAGCTTGTAAACAAATTATTAGGACTCCAAAATTCAAGGACGTGATAACTTGCCAAGGCAGCACTACATATAGGAGATACTCCTATTTCTGCATGTCTATGCTGCATAAACTAAGATAAGTATATGATGAGATTCTTCTTATTTAGTTTGGGCCATGGCTGGACAGTTACGAGAGAGTGAGGCGACGTGCGTGGACTCAGGAGAATAGCTAGGGTTTCTGTTTTTCCTTTTTTTTTCTCGCTGCTCTTTTCTTGGCTGACCGCGCGGAGCAGTGGTAGCTAGTTACTTTTTTTTCCTTTGAGCCGCTCTTTTTTGATTGGCTCGAGCAGCGGGAGCTAGGTTTTTTGACTTTTTTTTTGCAGCGAACGGCAAGGGAAATTTTTTCTGTACCTAATCTACGTGGCATCGGCCAGCAGCCGCGCAACCTGCCACCCTTAATGGTTTTTAATTACTCATTGTGTGCAATCAACTCCTGAACTAGTTGATAAGTCCTGTAACAAACTGTAAGGCCTATTGTGATTCAACATTATGCCTTCATAGTTCATATGTTCAACCTAGTGATATGGCCTAGAGGATTTTGGTCATGGCTGAGCACGCTGAGAAATGGGAACTAGCATGGGGAGAGGCAGCAGTTGCATGGAGGAGGCAGCACCATATTAGTGTCATCTATATACGGACATGTGTATGTGTAGAGCTAAGAAAGAATAAATCAAAGACCCTTTAGTCTATCTATCCTCTACCCTTGTGGTGAGGCTGCAGGTCATCTGCATTTTCGAGCTTCTCATGTCTAGGGCTATCCAATCCTAGCATGTCAGCATGTGACAGCTTTTATCTTTGCTCTATTTTCATCAAGAGTTGACTCATTATAATAAATTAAACATCAATAAATTTGTCCTAGATATTATTCATACAGTTACTTGTTTAACCCAAAGTAGCCTAATTTTTTCTATGTAATATAGAGCATCTGTTCTAACAGTCGTACACACAGCAGAACAAAATCAACAGATATCCCAAATAGTTTATGTGTGTACCGTGAGGCATGGTAGTAAATTTGATGTTTATTCTAGGAAGAAGAATGTATTATGTCCATAATCATTACTAGTGGGTTACTGGGTTGTCAAGGCATTTACAGTTTACAATGATCTGCAGAGTCAACGTTTGTTATTACAACGAGATTTTTTTTCATGACATAAGGACAAAACTGTAAACATGGTTCTATGCATACGTGGGCCTTCCTACAGAAGGGCTACGCCTAGACCCAATCTTTGAAGCTGAGATGTCCATATAGGTATGGTGATAACGCAACAAAAAGCAAAATATCAAACTTGAAAAATAGATGTATTCTAAATTTCAATATTTGAGTTGAGGTACCCATGAAACTCCATTTCTGCAGAAGATAGGACTTGAGAGAATCTAGTAGCAACATCTGCAACGCTCTCGCCACCATCTGGTGCCACTAAGGGATCTACTTCATCTACTGCCCATACTTCTGCATACTAGCATCATATCAGACTTAGTAAGTTAAATAAAGAGAATATCATAAGAATGCGAAAAAGATGAACTATGTGCTTATGTGGTGTGGCATTTTGAAAAAGCTAAAACCTCTGAAATAGATCTGCATGACCAGTAATGCAGTTTGGGACCAGATTGCCATTTTATTTGGAAAGAAAACCTCCTTTTGGAGATTAAGATCTTATTATGATTCATTTTAGTGTCCTAACAAAGACTGAGCTGAAAAGAAAGAAATGGCCTGGTATTGCTTCTTGTTCGTTCCGTAATCGTGAAAAAGAAATCAAACATATGTTTCTTGCATGTGAGGATGAAAAGATTTGTGGTGGATTGCAACCTTGCGTGTTGCCACTAACAGTAGACCCACTGATTTGTGGCAGAGTCTCTGCTGGATGAATCATTACTTATCATGACAAGAAATCATATGTAATTTGCAACCAAACATAATTCCATAGCTACATTATTAAAAACCACATGCACAAATATCCAATTGTACTTAAAAGATCCAGAAACTCGAGAGGTGCTCTGTCATGACCCTAGGCCATGACGGGATAAGATAACCACCACCGGGAGGATAGCCGGGCAGAGTCGGCTGTTAGGGACGAGGGGAATTAGAGTGGGAAGAAGAACATTGGGGAGAGAGATTAGACTAATTGATATTAGTTGCTTAATCCAAATGATGATACGATCCATCCTTATATAGATGGAGGGAAGGACCCAAATTAATCTTATCCAACCGACTCTAATCAACTGAGCTACCGTGCATGTACGAGGTGAGGATAGGGATAGCATTTCCTCAACCGGTACCTTGGGTCTTGGTCTCCTGGCCCAATGCCAATGCAATGCTCGCAGGTGGCAGATTCACTGCTACCACCATTAGGTTCACTTCTTTAATAATAGAGATAGATATTCATGTCAGATGTGGTAAATAAATTATATTCATCTGGAAAAAGATAATTAGCCTTTTTTGCAATGACAATTTAACAATTGAACCTCTTTCTAGTGGTATAGAGGCAATCAATCCTCGAATATCTGTAGAAAGGCTCAGTTAAAAACAACAGATTAGAGATCTATAATTTGAAAATTGGATTGGAAGAAGTCTACCACTATTTCTTTGCTTACAAGAAGAATGATTTTTTCATCAACTTTAACAGATGCAATTTTTTTTATTCTTGTCATGGAGGATGTGTTTGTTACATAACATGTTTTTGGACAATTTCTTACAGCTTCATGGCAAGCTCAGTCTGTGAAAACCACTAAATTTTGGAGTTAGTTTGAATAAGACAAACAGGGAGGGGTTTCTAAAAACATTTTTTTGGGAAAAATTGCTTAGAGCTCCATGTAAGTTCCCTAACTTTTGTAGCTAGCTTTAATAAGATAAAAGAACACAACGAAATTCGAGAATATGGGGTTTTTTTCTTGTTCTGCTCAGATAAACATGGGAAAGAAAGTCTGGGCATTTCTTGTTCTGCTCATTAGAAGATGGTACTGCTCAAAAATTACAGCTAATATAATGAGGAAGGAAAATTATTCTGATTCAAATGAGTTCCTGTGTTTTTTGAAAAAAAATACTGCCAGTGCTATTTGTTAAAATAGGTCTCAGTTGTTTATTTATATATCGAATTGGAATCTGCACAGTTTGATAGATCAGCAAAACACACCTTCTCATGTGAAAACAATTCATAGGATGGCCCAAAATAGCGTTCCCGAAGTTCCACAGCTGGCTGCAAAGAAATTGTCATCAGGCTGATGTTCTTATCTCAGATCCATAAATAGGATTAGTATTACCTTTAAGAAAGCAGAATAGAAATGTAAAAGGTGTTTCAAAAGGAAACTCTGCACTACTTTTCATGTTTGAATAGTTTAGGAAACAAACATTTGGCAAAGCAAAATATTGGACAATGTTTTGGAGTTAATACATTTCAAATTTGTAAATCATACATTTGAAGGGCATGATTATAGTTATTGAATGGTAGAAGTTAGTTGGCATGCCTCTGTTAGGTTCAAAGGTCTTCTCTCCTACCAGATTATTTACAGGTCTTGCTAGCTGTAAACTTGTTCTAAAGAATGACAATTTTAAACAGGGTTTACTATGACTTACGTGAAACATGCTCAGGGAAAAAAAGGAAAACAAAGAATGCATTAATTGTTTAGAGTGAATTAAACAAAAGACTATGTTTGTTTATTTTATCTTTTGCATAAATAAGAACTAAGAAGTGCAAGCACATTACTTAACTCTAGGGAACAGAAGCAGGTACTCCTGTGGAAGTATTTCATTTTAAATATCACACATGGAAATATCAACTGCATGTCATTTTCATCCTTCCATACAAATTACCTGCGGCCTGGCCCTTTTTCACTCTTTATGCAGACAAGTTGGACAATAAGTCAATAACTAATTATAAAATCTTACTTCGCATTCATGATTATTATCATGGATAAAAGAAATCCAAAGCCTACAGGGAAAGTTACAACTCAAATAAATTCCATACGAAATTACTTGTGCCATAAATGTTAGAATATCTATGCACACAAATAACTGCACAACACACAGTGAGAAATTTTATATGCAGAACTAAACCACTAACAATGCAGCTGGGACTATCAAAGGGGACACCGAGCACTCTGGCGACCTCTCTGGCAGTTTCCATGGTCCGTGAGAACGGAGAATATCGGATCTGAACAGAATCCAGTGGCACACCCAATTCCTCAAACTCCTGCACGCACAGAAATCACTCCCCCCAAATCATTATCGCACATCCTCTCCAAGAGTTCATGGAGACACGACTAACGCACACCGAATCGGATACCTTGCGGAGCGATTCGCCGGCCAAGCCCGCCTGCTCGACGCCCTGCGGCGCCAGCCCAAACTCCGGCTTCGTCCCGTTCTCCTGCGAGGATTGGAGCAGTTAGAAATTAGAAGGAAAGATCCGCATCAAACTAAACTGCGAACTGGACACGAAGTTCTTGGGGGCAAGAAATTGAAGGGGGAAGACAGCGAGGTGGGATGCACGGATCGGTACCAGGGACGAGACTATGATGCCGCGCTCGTTGGGGACGCTGCGGCCATGGCGGAGGATCCAGTACCTGTTGCGGAAGAAGGGCGGCGGCGCCGCCGGCGAGCTGCTGCCTGAGTCCTCCATTCCCCAAATCGCAGCACGTAGTAGTCTTGCACACACGCTCCAATCGAAGAGCAGAGTTTAGAGCCAGACGTTTCTTTTTTCCTTTTTTAATATTTTTGCTATGCAATGGGATCAAATTCCTCTTTTTCCGTTAATATGATTCCAAAAATACTAAACGGTATATTTGGTAAAAAAATTATATTAAATTTGTTAAAATAATAAATTTATAATAGTTAATTCTTAGCTAATTATGCACTGATAACCTTTCTTGTTTTGCTTGTGTCTGAGGATTTCGTCCTAATCGAACAAACGAGCACAACATTAGTGTTAAATGGCATATTATATATGGTTTTTTATGTCAACATGCTAAAAATATGATTTTTCCCATTGAAAAACACGCCCATTGTTTATCATTCCCAATTGTTTTGAATAAAGAATTTTCATCAAATAACCAAAATACTCATATGATCGAATAAATCAATGCTAGCTCTCCTACTGGACCCTTAGGATATGCTACACATCCTTCTTTCAAACCTACGCAGAAGCCTGGTGGCAATGAGTCCAACAACAGCAGCAGCATCCACATCTGACGATGACGAGTTTGTCATCTACAACGGTGACCATATTCCACACAACATTAATGAACCCTAGCCACGTGGCAACAACTTGTATGCTCCTCCTTACACCCAAGCCATGAGGCATAGGCTCAGTAACGACTATAGGAAGAGTTCAAAGGCAAGAAAGGTAGCTCATCGTTGTAGCCACCTTTAGCGGAGTCACCGTCTCCTTCACTGAAGCCGATCTGTCATTCGCTGGAGTCATAGCCAAGACCTCTGCGCACTACTAGGCTTTGAGATGAGGAGCACATAGATGTTTGATGAATTGGCATTCACTATGATATTTGTACATATAAGGTATGGATGGTGTAGGGGTGCACATGAAGATGTAGCATTTTCTTCCATGTAGGATTTGGTATAAAGTATCATTATCAACATATATGCATGTACATGGGTATCCCACAATAACACAATAACATATGCAGCTACAACTGATTACCACAAAGTACGCGCTACCACCAGAGTTTCTGCCACCGTTCTGTCGACACACGACTAGGTTTGGGGACTCGACGTGGAGCGTGTAAGCTAGTCTGTTCGAACCTAGGAAGGATGAGTGCAGTCCAAGGGCACCCCGATCATTTGACGATATTTCTCTCACCAAAATAGCTAGAAATGACAAATACTGGGCATGTGTGCATTTGGCAAAATAATGTAGGCACACACAGGTTCGGACTACGATCTATTTAACTTTTGTAAATATATTGATCAAGTCCAATTCATTTATATGAGCCTCACTCCATTTCTTTCTCATACTGTAAACCACAGCCCATCATCCCCTCCAAAAATTTGGTGACCCAAATTGAATTCAAACACTTTGGGTTCTCGCCTTATTCTCTTTTCTATCACCAGCCAATTCTTCTCAGCCTAACCCATCTCGCTTCCTTTCTCTTTCTCTCTCGAAAACAGTCCATTTTGCCTCCCTCAACCCTAACCCTAGTTCAGCTAAAGGGCCATTGAAAGAAAAGATGAACAATTTGTTTCTGTCGATCCAGGTATACACAATGAGTAGGACATCAGCATTGGGAGGAGCACAATGCTTTTCTTCCCAACATATAACTCACGTGTTCGATCTACTCAAGAATATAAGAATATACAGTAATAGGTGCCAGTTGAGAAACCTCATAGGTACCAAATTTCTCAATCGGCACCCTATTAGCCGCACTAATGAGAAGAATCAAAGGAACCGAATGCATCGGCTCGAATCGATATCCAAGAATAAACACACATAATAACATCCAAGAACAAACACATTTAAGGACAAGGTCACCGTTGAGATTGATTGACATAATAGAATTGTGAATATACAAAACTCACATAATCAACAACAAACTACAAAAAGGAGGATCACTATAGAGAATGCCATTGCCGCCGCCTCTGCTCACTATGGGTGAATGTGAAGTTCACCCACCCAGCCACTGGGGATCTCTAGGCCATCGCTCGCTGGCTTAGGAGAGAGGAGGCGGTCGGATTTGGCAGCTCCCGAGCGGCAAAATAGTTGGGTGAGGTGGCGGAGGCGGGGAGACCGTCCGAAAACTCCATAAGGCGCAGTGGGTATACGCGGTGGCCGGATCTGGCGAAAGCCGATGAGGACCTCTAGGCAGTTGCTTGTCGGCTTGAGGGAGAGGACGTGACCGCGCTGCTCGCCATTTGGGTGGAAAGGAGGTAGCCTCGCTGCTCACTAGCTTGGAGGAGAGGAGGCGGCCGCGATGGTCACCCTAGGGGCGAGAGGAGGCGGCCACACCGCTCATAGGCTGGTGAGAGGAGGCGAGCGCGCCAAGGGGACGGGTGCGCCGGTCGTTCGGGAAGAGAAGAGAAGGCTAGGGAGATAAAAATTGATAAGAGAGGATGGTTGGGTAGGAAGGTGTTTGGCTTTTGTTAAATATGCACGGTGCCGATTTCTTAAAAAATCCAGCGCGCATATTATCTATACCAATTTTTTAATAAACCAGCACCTATAAGAGATTATAGTTGCATGTTTTTAATATTTGATCCATGTGGAGGGTTGAGAGGATAGAAAATACCTCATATGTATTGGTTTTAGATGAACTGACATATACAAACATGTCCTCTATTAGGGGTTTTGTAGTAGTGGGCCTTGGGGCCATTTATGCTGCTGAAGTTTATTTTAGAAAATCTCTTAGAAGAGTACCTCTTGGAGCTACACATATATGTCCAAACATCTGCTGCTTGAGATAGATTGAAATTTTGTGTAAATTCTGTCATAACTAATACACTATGCTAAAACTCCTCATCCATGACGACACATTTTTGATGGATGACCATGACCCATTAGAGATGACCTTATCTCTGACAAGTTAAAAAAAAGAAACGTTCAGGATGAAATTGCGGGACGCGACTCATCACAAGTGAGTAGTTATCTATGATGGGTTGTACTTGTCACCCATCACTGACATCAGCGATGGGTCACAACCGCAACCCGTCCATCATAGATAACCTCATATATGTAATGGGTATAGCGGTATGACTCATTACTGGTAAGAATTTCACCATTGATGGGTTGTACATTGTCACGCCCGGAAATTTATCCCCAAATTTCCAGACTATTTTGTGTATAAATCCCCGTCCAGGAATCAAGCCAGGGTACACAAAACGACAAATCAATATACAGATCCAAACGTAAATAAAGCGTAAATACTTACAGAAGAGGCACTTAGTCCTCACACCGAAAAGAAAACAGCAGCGGAAAGAGGCGATCCTAGCGGGGCTTTAGCTCCACTCCACAGGCAAACTCAACTGGGGTTTGAGCCTTGGTCCTCTAACTTCATCTTCAACTCAGAAGTACTAAACTTCTGAAAAGGGGGAAAAAAACAAGACTGAGTACAACCACCGTACTCAACAAGCCACACCAAAAATGCAAACGTGCAAAGGGGAGACAGAGGGAGGCTTGTGGCTATTTGCAGAAAAGCGGTTGCAAATCTTTATATTTTAAAACAGTAAACAGTTGTTTAATTATGACAGGATTAAATCTTCACTGAACAACGCTGCAACCACGTTGAACAGGCCCAACCATTCCACCTGAACTACACCAGTTCATTAAGTCAAATTAATTAAGCATGTGGGACTAATCACGGTGAATCTGGTTGATCGCCCATAACCGCACGGCTATTCGAATAGTTTTACTCCGATCAGAGGTGCGCAACTGTACCCACAAGACACGATTCCACACATGTTACCATGCCCCGAAGTATCACCACGATACTGCAAAAGGGGAAATCGTGACAAGACCTTTCGCATAACTCCTCCTAACCAAGTGCACCACATCGCAGGTTTCGCCCCCGCTCCCGTACCAGCAGCGGGCAGCCCCCCCTCGTGCCATGGTGAATCTGGCAGCTAATCAACCGGTATATCCCCGGCCGACCCAACTCCATCACGCCCACCCTTGCCGGGGAGCGTCGGCTAGGAAAGAGCTATACTACGAGTTCAGCGGTTGCCCATTCTTGCTTGTGGTAAGCACTGTTAGTCTTCCAGGGTTTCCCATGAACCGGTCCTTAATCGCCATGGGTGCGACCAGCAAAACCATGCACCCACGGCCCACCATTAGGTCATATTTTAGTTGGATAATTACGACCAATAAAACCTGGTCGGGTGTCTCGAGCGAACTGCTCGTTATAAGCTAATTGTAAACAGTGTAATTATCCCATTAAATGAGCTAGTGGTAATTAAGCATGGCTAAGCATATATAATCCTAGCAAAGTCAAGATGAGTGACTTACGCTAGTCAAATTATCACCCACAGTTAACAAAGGACGGTTTAACAAGTAAACATGGCACAAGCGAACGGATAGGTAAACCTTATTCCCATGTAATTAGCAAAACATACACTTTATTTGCAAACGTAAAACATTTCACAAAATAGGTACAACATGCTCAAGGAGGAATGTGTGACTTGCCTTACTTCTTCAAACAATGTTCCAAACTTCTTTCCTCGCGAGCGCGAATTTCCGAAACGGCGGAATCTACACGCTGGCACGCAAAATGAGGAAAAACTCTAATAAAAACCAAGTAAACAGTACATAAAAGTAAACAAACATATAGAGCTCGATTTTAGATGAATTTTGCAAGTTGAATGGCTCAATTTGGAGTTCGTATGAATTAGATATGAATTTTAGAAGTTTTGAGCCATTTAAATGAATTTCTGGAAATTAAATCGATTTATTGCGTAATTATAAATTAATTTTACAAAGAAAAGGACTACGCTGACATCATCAAAGGGAAACGACGCCGGAATGGCGGGTCCCACGTGTCAACGGGTCAAGGGGCGGCTGATCCACGGTGGACCAAGTCTAGGCACGCACGGGTGTGGACGCACCACGTGGCGCTGACGTGGCAGCCACGGCGGATGGACGGGAGAAGGTAGCACCGATGTGGACGCCAACGTGGTGAAGCCGCGGGCGGCCACGTGGTCTGGGTGTGGACCGGATTAAACAAAGGGGGCCCACATGTCGGCGAACCGAAGAGAAAAAGGAGGTGAAATGGACTTTGCAGAAAAATTGGGCTGAGAGGGAGGTAAACTAGACTTGTTCGCGGGAATGGGCCGACGGGCCGAAAAGGGAAGGAGGGCAACGAGGGACCAAGATTGCACTTTCGCTAGAAGATGCGCCAACGGGCCGAGCGGGGTGATGGGCCGGCCTGAGAAAAGGGGGCCGGCCTCTAGGCCGGTCCGATCGGGCGGCCTGGTTTGGCCTCGCGGCCGAAGGGGAGGGCACGGCGGCCGGTTGGCCGGCCGGCGGCAGCGCGCAAACGCGGGCGCGCGGTCTCCGGCAGCGGCTGGCGGCGCGAAGAGCGGCAATGCGGGAGGCGGCGGGAGGGGGGAAAAGAGGGGAGTGCTCACTGAGCGGCAACGGCGACAGAGGCCGGCCGGAGGCGGCCGAAGGTTGCGACGGTTCGGGCCCGCTGGGAACGGCGGCTCCGGTGACGAACAGCGGAGGCAGGGGCGCGGCCGAGGTGCGGCACCGCACAGCAAAGCCGAAGGGGCGGCGGATTTTAGCGGTGACGGCTGGGACGGCGGGAAGCGGCGGCCGGAACGTCCCGGCGAGCGGCGGCAGTGCGGGTTCGCGAGGGGAGCACGGGAAGGGGCGTGGCGAGCTTGGGCGAGGAGGGAAAAAGGTGGAGGGGAGCACGGGGATGATTTTTATAGAGGAGGGAGGGCGCGGGATGGCCGGGGATGGCCGGAATAAGCGGACGATGTGGGCACGGGCGGTGTGGGGCAGTTTTGGCGACGTGGGGCGGTTTCGGCGGCGGATTCGCAAGGAAGAGAAGGGGCGAGTGGGGTGTGGGTGCGGGAACGGCGAGGCCGGTCAACAACGCAAGCACGGAGGAGGCGGGAGGCGGCGCGGGATCCACGGAGGAGTGGGGTGGCATGGCGGACGGTGGCGCGGCTGGAGGTTGAAGGAGGGAGGCCGAACGGACTTCGGGAAAGGGACGGTGTTAACAGGCCGGCGGCCCGGGAGTAGGAAAGAGAGGAGGCCGGCAAGGGGAAAAACAGACTTTTGCGTGAGGAAAAAAGGATTTTTGGGCCGAAAACGGCCCAAAACAAAAGGGACTCTTTTTAATTTGTTTTTTAATTAATTTAATCAGTTTGTGACTTTAAAATTATTTCTTTAGCTCCAAAAATTCACGAAAAATTTTGGAGAGTACTTTAGGGCATAGGGAATATCACAAAAATATTTTCGGCCATGATTTTTAATGGAAAATTTAATTTCCCTCATAATTTCACTTGATTAAATTGCTTTAAATTTTTATTAAATTTCTGGAAAATGTATTATTAGGCAATTTTTAATCCCGATCGAAAATCGGGACGTGACATACATACATCCCGTTAAAAGATGAAAAATCATCTCTAACGTGTCTTTTGTTCACTCTGTCAACGACGAGGTCACGAGGCCACCGATGATGCATTTTTAATCTGTCTCCGTCCTCTCTATCTTGGGAACGTATCCGATGCACACAAGCCTTCCCGTGCACACACCGTACACACCAACTAACAAATATCACCAAAAATGCTAGAAAATTTTATACATGTGCTTTCAATAGTATTACATCTACATATAGAGTTTCATCTTCAAATTCATCATGAGAACAACAAAATGACAAAATTCTGACACACTTGCTGTCTTAAAATTGTCAGATTTATTTTGTTACAGCTAAAATATAATAAATTTGAGGTTAGTAATTTACACATAGGTTTAATACTATTGAATGTATATGCATATTTTTTTTCTAGATTTTTTTGGTAATATTTGTTAGTTGGTATATACAGAGTGTGCGCGTGAAGCTCGTGTACATAGGATAAGTTCCCCTCTATCTTAGTCTCTATCTCTCCTCTCTTCCAGTCTCTCGAACTCTCTCTCTTTCTCTCAGTTACTCTCTCTCTATCTCTCTCTCTGTCGATAAGCAGATGGTGGCGCCGGCGGGAGCTCGGGGACGGAGGGGGAGACAGAGAGGGAGGTAGAGGGGGAGACGAACAAATCTGGCCAGATTAAAGGTCGTTGCTGCCCGAGAGGTCACCATCCTCTTTGACTTCATCTCCATTGGTTCTTATCTGCGTTGATGCGCTGCCTCCACCATCGGCTTCATCTCCGCTCGTGGCCCGAGCTCAAGGCAACTGGATCCGGCGGCCTGATTCAGCGACATGCAAGACAATGATGGGCGGATCTAAGCGGTGGTGGTGGAGTTGGTGGGTGGATCTAGCCTCCCCAACCTCGGGGACCGACGGATCTAGTCGCGGGCGTGAAGTTGCTGGGTGGATCCGGCCTCCCTGCGGTGGTGGATGGATGGGAGGCAGCAGGGAGGCGGTGCAAGCATTGGAGAAGGAGATGCCGCCGTCTGCTCTAGTGGCTTGCGTGATGGCAACTGGAGCGACGACTATGTGACCTTGACTCCTACAGGTTGTGCGTGATTCAAATCTTGCAAATATTCACCTTCAAATTTCTGATTGAGTTGTGTTGTTGCTTGTGTGAATGTGCCAATACATTGAATGTTCTAAAATTTGAGATGGGGTTGTTGCTGAATTGTGGGTGTTCTCAAACTACGTTCAGTTATGTGTTTATCGTTGTTATTAGGATCTTTTGCTTTTATATATTTTGCTTGTGTATATCTGCAAACAAAATGCAAAGTTATTGAGTCACTTGCGTCCTGGGTAATATCGTTGTGTTCGACTTTTGTCATGAGCTGGGGGCTAGGTCTCCATTTTTGCTTTTTCGGGATGATTTTTCACATCCGTGACATGTCACTGTATGCAACCCATCGGAGCTGTCTGTCACCATTGATGGGTGGTGCACTCATATGTGACAACAGTATACAACTTATCAGAGGTGTCTGTCACCATTGATGGGCCTTTATCACTGATGACATTGAGTCATCACTGACCACTTATCTATGACGAGGGACCTAACCATCACAGATAACCTGATCTAGCATAGTGATATTTCTTGATATGGTGATCATATAGGTAAATGATAACAATTCCTCTGGTATTTTAAATAACATTGACTGCCACTGAATCTTGGTAGTGCACAATTCAAGAAGGAATACAATCTTGGGTGCTCAGTGTAATACTCTTCCACATCATAAATCATCCCTCTCTATTATTGATCTCTTGCCTAAGCTAAGGCCCAGGGCTCTAGCCAATATGCTCCGCTTCCTACTCTAGGCCTAGAGCCAGTAGACTCAACCCCCACATGCAACCTCAACTTGCAAGTAGTGTGATTAGTGGCGACCATAGTGTTGGTTGTTCTCGGGCTAACCAAGACTAAGTTGTGAATGGACGAAGTCCACCCACACCGAAGCACCCAACTACGTTAATGATGTCATGATTAGGAGTATTCCCTCCTTTTATGGATTGCCCCTTGAGTCCCACCTGCACCACATATATGTAAGAACAATGAAGATATGTGTGTGACATGATGACAACCTCTCGCATATGATGCCCACTACCTTGAAACCCTAACTCCTCCTGATTATGAGAAGGCATGAGCTAGAAGGGACACGAAGGACCACTTCCAACCACTACAGGAGATGCCTTGAGAAGGAAGCAACACACTCATCTGCTGTTGATCACATATGACACCTTTGGGATCAAGGAGGCGATTTCACACCCGGATCTGAGCTCTGTTGAGGTGATTGATTTCCTAAGGTTGCATCAATGGCAGCTTCAAGTTTTGGCTAGAACCAAATTCCGCATTAGAATTAGAATAAGGCGATTGAGTGTTAGGCTAAGCACTCATATGAGAATAGAAACTAAACATAGTAATTAGGGCTCCTTTGGAACAAATGAAAACTAAAGGGTTTTTGGAGCATTGAATTCCTATGGAAAAAAACATATATGCTCATTTGGAACAAAGGAATAGGTCTTCCAAATTCCTTTGAAATTCCTATGGAAAGATCCATTTCATAGGAATTTTAGAGGAAACATAGCATGAGGTTCTACCACATGTTTTCTTGTTCCTATGGCAAATAGTTTGTGTGATTTTCGTGTGTATCATCCAAACAATAATTTTAAAACTTTCGTATGTTTTTAGTTCATATAGGAATTCAATGGGCATAACCCTCATTCCTATGTTTTTCCTGTTCCTGTGTTTTTACAATTCTGCATTCCAAAGGAACCTAAAAACAATTGGATTGGACATCGAACCAGTCCACTCGTGGTTCAGCGACTCAGCATGGTCCAACCTCTGTTTTGACAATCCTGTGTTCCAAAGGAACCTAAAAACAGTTGAACTGGACATCAAACCAGTTCACTTGCGGTTTAGCGGCTCAGCATGGTCCAACCTCCGTTTTGGCCGGTTCAGTTTTAAATTACTTGTCGTTTTAGTTTTATTCTAAATCAAACATTTCTATCTATGATCATTAATTTAATTTATAGAAATTCATAAAGTTTTAAATCACAAGATTTATATTTTTAGATTCATGATGAGAAATATACTTTTATAGTATGTCATTCGCATGTTATTGAACTACTATACAAATTTCTAGAAATTGGTGGTAAAAAAAATATTTAACTTATGACAAATTTAAAACGCCAAGTAATTTGAAATGGATGTAGTCATCACAATCCAACTCTACTTAATTATCTAGCTAGCTGCATGCTCATTGATTGAAACTTCATGGAGTAAAATAACTAATAAAAAAAGATAAGAAGGAGCAAGTAACTGAAGATTTTTGAAAGGAATCAGCAAGCAAGAGAGCTACTGTGCTAGCTAATTTATTCGATATAGTGGTAAGTAACTAAAGATGGATGTGACATGTGAAGTCTGTGATACAGTTGCATCTGCCACTGCACCTAGGGAGGAAGAGAGCAGGAACAACATTGTGTGCAAGAAGCTAGCGTATAGCGATCATGCACGTATTGCTTGCTGCTCCATCTTCCTCTCTGAAGGTGCAGGTGCAAATGCAGCTCAATCACACATCACTTGCTCTATGTAATACTAATGTATATGCAGTGTTGCTTTGGCTGCTTGGCTTACATGAACAATGCACATTCTACATCTTATATAGCCTTCTGCCTCTGCAAAGTGTCACTGATATAATGAAAGTGTCACCTGTATAGTTGTGCACAACGCACGTGGCACCTCGCCACGGTTCACATGGGACTTGCACGGCAGGCCAATGGCGCGGCGACACGTGCCGGTTCACACGTGGATCGGTTAGCTAGCAACAATATTGGATATATTGCTGCTGCATACATGTCACATGTAGATGTAGCCAAAAGCTTCGTTCTGTCGGATTTGGCCGGCCGTTCAACAGGAGCTAAAGATTTGCGTATCAAAGCTGCTTTCTCGTCGAAGATACTGGGACAGTTCTGTGAGGCGTGTGGGTGTAGACGAACGGCTCGGATTTTATTCGTTTTAGTTTGGATATGAAAGGAACTTTTGTCGATGGGTTTTGGATTTGACTGCTCAACATTCTGTACGTGTGGCAGCAACACTACTAGCTACTAGCTAGCAGCGTTTATGAGAAACCATGTGTAGTACGTGGGCGGGAATTTCGTGAGAAACGGCGCAAAATATCTGTACACGTGAGAAAAATATCCTATAAGATTGTCAGATATCTATTAGACCTTACTTAAATACAGCATGTAGCACAATTACCATCTAATGAGAGACCTATACTTAGCCTCATAGCCTTATATTCCTGACAGTATATATCATCAGAAGTGTATGCAATTAAGCAAGAAAAAACATATATTTGCTTACATATACAACTTATTGGCTATCCTTGCTGGAATATGAAGTGAATTATCTGCTTATTCTTACCATCTTAAACATTTGGATTGAATTAGTCGGCTGCAGGATACTCGAAGCTCTCCTTAAACTTTAGCCAAGCAACATTTTTCTCTGCTTCCGGCACTTGCTTGATGTCATCCATCAGAATTGTGAAGTTCTCCCTCCCTATGACCCCGCAGATCGACCTAAACCGGCTCAAAACATTCTGAGGACATGTCGGTAATCCAACCTGGTTCACCTCTATTATGGTGTATCGTTCCATAGGGATTTTGTTCTCTGTCCTACGAGTCCGTGCCCTTGAGGACCCACTAGTTGTCGTCGACATTGGTTCACCTTGCTGAGACATCATCTAAATAACTTACAAAATAACAAAATAACAAAATTAATTAATTTCCTAAATCACATCACAAATTTCCTTTCTACGTACATATTTCCTATTAAAGTTCCTTGGCACCCGCTACTAAGTCCTAAAATAGCTAAGAACCCTAAGTCCTAAAATCACTTAGTCACATAAATAAACTAAATTGCACATCTCACATATAAATAAACTAAATTGCACATCTCACATATAAATAAACTAAATTGCACATCTCACATATAAATAAACTAAATTACACATCTCACATATAAATAATATCATTGAGTCATAAAAAGTTAAAAAAATAAAAAAACATCAGGCGGCGGTAAGCGGTGGAGGAGGTCGAGGCGGCGGCTGGGCTCGGGGAAGGTGGTCGGCGGCGATGGTGGCCAACGCGGCGGTGGAGTAGAGGACGGCGCCGGGCTCAGGGATGACGTGGGATGGTAGCGCTCGGTGGCCAGGCTCGGGGACGGCGTGGGACGACGGCGCTCGGTAGCGACGAGGGAGGATGACGGCGGGCTCCCAGACGGCGGCGGTGGCACGAGGGCTCGGGGACGGCGGTCGATGGCGACGGCAAGCTCCCAGAGGGCGGCGGCACTAGGGTTCTTGGAGTGGCAAGACAGAGTGGCGGGACTTAGAAAAATTTTCGATATAGATCTGAGGAAGAGAACCCCTAGCCTTAATACGGTCAAACAAACATCTCAATCGGGCCTAGTATAGAGCCCGTCACGGATGATTCATCCGTGACCGACGTTAGTTAATGCCCGATTGAGATGACGTCATCTCAATCGGGCTCTATACTAGGCCCGATTGAGATGACTAAATCTCTATCGGGCCTTATTTAATGCCCGTCACCGATAGTATTTTTTCATTTTTGCGATGTGAAATAAATAATGTTTATATTTGTTTGCTATTTCTGAGTTGACCATTGTTGACCTGTAGTCAAAATAATTAACTAAAGTACAATAATACACTAAATTAATACAATAATTCACCAAATTAATACAATAATTCACCAAATTAACTAAATTCACAATAAAAATTACTATTTTCATAAACTGCACTACATAATTTACTATTTTCGTAGAATGGAAAGACGTGTTAATGTTGCGACAGAAATTCATAGGAGTATAAATACTTCATTCGTACAAAGGCTTTTTACTAATAAAAAATACTTCATTCGTTACAAGAAATAGCAGAACAAATAAGTACAACGGCATTGGTCACAAGGTTATGCCTTCCGTATGATCTGATCGAGCATATGCCGCAAACTCTTGGGGATCATCGTCAAGGTCGATGTGAGGTCTTACATGAAGATTCTGGTTGTATTCTTCTTATCGACGACATTGTCAACACCAACAATTCGGCGCTTGCTATCCCTCACGATGTGCATCTTCTTGTTTGCAGGATCTTTTATGTAGAAAATCTGCTCGACCTGTTTCGCAAGTACGAATGGTTCATCGGTGTATCCAACCTTGGATAGATCTACTAAAGTGAAACCTTCCTTGTCGAATTTGACACCAGTGCGTATATTCACCCAACGGCAATGAAACAAAGGAACTTTGAACATCACATAGTTTAGCTCCTAGATCTGCTCAATGCGGCCGTAGTATGTGTTCGACCCAACTTGATCCTGGAATGCATCTATACGGACTCCGCTGTTTTGCATTATGCTTTTGTCATCTTGTTTGACGGTATAAAATATGTATCCATTAATATCGTATCCTTGCCATGTGTCTATGGCCCAACATGGTCCCATCCCCAACAACTGTACTGTCTCATTTGGGACATCTGTCTTGCAGCAGATCATGAACAACTTGATCCTGGAATGCATCTATGCTGTAACATACCAAAAATTTGAATTTCGAATTTTGACTTCAGTTAAATAATAAAAATGTGTTTTCGAGTTGATGACTAAAATTTTTCTAAATATACAACCTAGGTAAGGTTAAACTAGCTAGTGATTATGTGCAAAGTTGCAAATGATTTAAAACTTCTTCCTTCTCAAATTTATTTGATATGTAAAACATTTTCATTAAATAGGATGTGTGATTTGAGTCCTTTTAAAATGTTTTTGAATCTTGGGTGCATTTCATTTTAGGTCTCATGAGCATAGATGTGTACACATAATAATCCATAAATAATAAACGCACTACACTAGTTGTCACCTTTAGTGCACCCATGCTCAAGTATCTTGTGAGTTTGAGCATGGGTGAATATAAAGTAAAGTCTAAACACATAATCTCTTGTTAATTAAAAATCAAAATATAATTTTACAATCATTTAAATTTGTATTTAAAATAAGAATACTTAAAGGTAGGTGAACTCATTGAATATTTAAAAATAATTAGTGCAATATAAAACCATGGGGAAATTCATGTAGATACTATTCAATATATATATCTCACTGGAATTTTGGTGTAATTTAATATGTACATTTGGTACCTCAAATAATTAGGTCAAAGCAGTCAAAGTATAAATTAATTCTAAACCCTAATCGGCAAAATTGATACACATCTCATATGTGTATTTTATCACATGAAAATGTATAGAGAATATAATTTATTAAAATACTAATATATTTATCATGAATTAATATAATTTTTCCAGATTTTATTTTATAGGTTTTGACCACCTAAAAATCCAAATCAATTTCGGCTGGACTGAATTTCTCTATTTTCCTGAGAATAAAATATAGAGTATTT
Source organism: Oryza officinalis (assembly GCA_008326285.1). Lineage (NCBI taxonomy): Eukaryota > Viridiplantae > Streptophyta > Magnoliopsida > Poales > Poaceae > Oryza > Oryza officinalis. The sequence continues at coordinate 8,747,524 of BDMV01000004.1, read as the reverse complement.
TTGTGTGGGACCAACGAAAATGGAATCTAGGTATTTTTATCTACCTTCAGTAAAATCCACATTAATTTATCGTGCACAAAAATTAAGTTATGGAATTACCAAAAAGGGAGAAAGAAAAAAATAGGGAAAAATATCAAAATCTGCCCTAACTGTAAGTCTACCTAACCTTCTACCCATTCCTCTCACTTTACCCCTGTTTGCATCGGCTTGGACCCACATGGCAGTCGCATGGGCTAGCCTCACCCCTGTGCATCAACACTCCACCGCTCAATATGAAGAGTGTGGTAGTGTCTTGCAAACACAAAGCAAACTAGAGTGCTCATATCATGTGGGTAAAGCTGTATAAACTCTGCAGAGTCTAAAACTAATCGATTAGCCGTGCTCATGGTCATGAGCGACTTGGTGAAGTGTCATGAGTATAGACTTTTGTTTTATGTTTTCAAATGATGATTTATGAACTATGGAATTGGAAATGGTAACTTGGGTTAAGTTATGATAATGTTGTTATATTGATGACGAATGTGAGACTTGATGCCGGGTGGGCAATCAAGTATATTATTATGATGAGATTATGACTTGTTGTCGGTATGGGTAACAAGAGTTGGTTTATGACGTTGATATAGTAAATATTATGATCTACCTATGTTAATGTTTTGTTAATTGAATCATCAACTCTTTTGAAAAGAATTGTGCACTAAAACTTGCTTTACACTAAAATAAGCTACATATAAAGCCTTTCTTGATTATAAGCCATGCATGTAATTTGTTAGGATTGCCTTATGCTTGCCGGTGCATTAACACGTTTAATGTACTGACTTTTGTTATACTGGAATATCCATTTTGCAGGTTGTATGCTTAGTCTAATCTGAGTGATTCGGGAAATAGTTGTTTTTTTAGGCCGGATCTAAAAGGGATATCTTCCTAGTCGGCTGCTTGTGGTTTCGGGAAGCCAAGCTTTCGCGGATTAGTAATTATCTGGCCATTGGCCAAAGTATTTAAATTAAGATGTAGAGTAAGGTTTATTTGTGTTTACTCCTTATTATTCTGATCTTCATCGCTTAGATGAAAGTGTGGAACTAGAGCTTTTTCTAGGATCTAGTTCTACACCGGTATGAGTATTGAGCATTTGGGATGTCATAGAGCTTTAGCGAATTTTGTCAAGTCTCCTGAGAGGTGTAACACATCTGGTCGCCATCTTCGTGTGGTTTGACGGGCATGTCTCAGGCTGAACTTGACTGGCATGCTAAAATCCCAGCAATATTCCCTATGCTCTCTACTCGGTGCTTCAGGTTTTATACTATGTATGTCATTTGACTTGATAGGGAAGCAATGTGGTTGGATGGTTACTGTTTTACCCGATTATTATTGGACCCCATCCAACTAAATATTTCGCGCTATCATTTCAAATAACTTACATAATATTTAACCCGGGGTGTCCTAACATATACGGACTCCGCTGTTTTGCATTGTGCTTTTGTCATCTTGTTTGACGTTATAAAATGTGTATCCATTAATATCGTATCCTTGCCATGTGTCTATGGCCCAACACGATCCTATCCCCAACAACTGTACTGTCTCATTTGGGACATCTGTCTTGCAGCAGATCATTATCCACATCAACCATTTCACCGCCCAATGGAGAAGGTACAAACATGTCATGCTCATCTTCATCTTCCTGATTTTACGCACCACTTCCTGATTCTTGCTCTTTATGCTTCACCCAACATGTGTAGCCCTTCATGAATCCTCGTTGTATCATATGAGCGTGTACGTCCACTCGTCTATCAAACATATTCTCGTTCTTGTAATCTGCACATGGACAACACATGTAATCGCTGTTTCTTCTTTTTCTATCCTCCTCTGCGGCGTTTGTAAAATTTAATACGTCATTTCTATACTCCTGACTATGACGTTTCATAGTTTTCGCATACATCCAACTTCGATCCATCGCTGCAAAAATAAAAAAAATTAGAGAAACATCTTATAAGATAAGTATTGCTAAATTAATGAGAATTGATGAATTTTTTGAATTAATGATTAGTATTTCTCACTTACTTTTATGAATTTTCTATTTTCCTTTGAAAAAAGATAAAAAATCGCCCCTCTCAACCTTCCACCAAAATAGTGAATAATGGGATACAGTTACACTAGGCGGTTGGGGTATTTATAGTGTGCAATAAATATCTATAACGGTCCAAAAACTAACAACGATGACGGACATATAAGTTATCTTTATCGGGCCTAAATAAAAGTCCGTCAGCGATAAATGTCATCTGTGACGGGCCTTATTGTTATCTCCATCGGGCCTCAAGGTGAAGCCCGTCACAGATAATGGTCATCGGTGACGGGCTTCTTTTAGGGCCCGATTGAGATATTGAAGGTTATCTCAATCGGGCCTAAGCTAGAGCCCGTCACTGATAGGTGTCATCCGTGACGGGTTTGATTTTTATGCACATTTAACATGTCTGTACGATCATATCTCAATCGGTCTTTTTTTTAGGTCTGTTTGAGATGTATTCGTTGTGACGGCCCGCAAAATCTAGTTAAGTGACAGGCCGTCACGGATAAGAGGATCTGTACTAGTGAATTGGCCGACACAACCAACATGCACTACACTTACACCACCCCACGCACACTCAAATTTGGCCAAATTATTCATCAACAGTGTGGATCCAAGAGGGGCAGGAAACAAAGAAATGCATGCATGGTGAAGTATAATTAGTAAACTGGACTTGTATAGTGTAACGAAGCCCTAATGAATCGACGGACACACAAAGCAGAAGTGGAGGTCCAAGTCTCCCCTTTCCCAAAAGTAAATCCCACGCAGATAAGAAACGGAGGAAAGCAGCATGGGCGAAGGCCCCATATATACGCATTTCGATTCATGCCTCCAATTATTTGCAGTCATTGGTCCATCAAAAATTTGATCCCACTTTCCAATTCGTGAGAAATTAATGCCATTATCTAGTAAATCAAACATATGAACCAGGTATATATCTGTTTATACCCTACCCAAAATGTTATATAACATGCATGTAATTAACATAATTATCATCTAAAAGTATTAAATTTTGTTGCTGAGCTAGTAATGATTTAAATAGACTCTCGCTAGTACAGAAAACAACAAAGGGGCCAACCCCATAGGTGCCGGTTTGCACCTATTAGACATTTCCGCCCACCGAAACCATTTGCACCATTTGCACGGGATCAAATTAAGAACTAAGAATTATAAGACCTCATAGGTGCTGGTTCTATACAAAATGGGCATGGGTGTCAGTTATGTCCCTCGTTAACGGTCCTCGATTCAATATACATGCCGAACTATAGGGGTCGGCGTTCGGTTTACTTGATCTTATCGGTTCAGTTTTTTCAGGTTCTATTTTAATCGGTTTTCACAAAATAGAAACCGGAACATGCGCTAGGAAAAAAAGAAACTGAAAATAAAAAACCAAAGAAAAACGGTTCGATTTAGTCGGGCTTCGGTTTTACCGAAGATGTTGTCCAGCTACCCATCGCCCAATTGCTCTCACCCAGGCATTCATCCCCTGACCTCAAACGCGGGGCCCATGCATGCATGCATGCATGGTGCACAACCAACAAAAGCTAGTGTGCGCACAGACCAAGCCCAGGAAATCAAAAGCCGTCGCGCATGCATGCCTAGATCGTGCGAGAACTTTGGTCTCTCTCCTATGCATGAGATCGTTGTGTGTGCATGCCCAGACTTGCCTCTCTCCTGGGCACGAGAACTTCGCGGTAAAGTGGGTTCACAGTGAATAAAAACCAATCTACACACCAAACACCGATCTACATCAAAATAAAAACCGATGCACCAACTGAAAACCACAAAAACCGATAATTCGGTTTGATTCGTTGGACAGTTTATTTTTGTTCACCCCTACCAAACTAATCTTAAGAGCTGGCACCGGATTCGGTCATTAGTTTCGCATAGTTGGTGCCGGCACCAGGCACTGTAATCAGCACCTATGGCCCTTCTAGACCCGACACTGATGGCCCTTCCTAAGCTAGTGTCTAAATCTAAATAGACAAGTGTGGTTGTGTGATATGGGAGGTAGTCCGACCTTCTCGACATAGGATCTGAAACACCAAGCAGCTGACGAAGTGGATGAACAACATGCTATCCTGTAGCACACCTTTCATCTCACCATCGCAAAACCACAAGATGCGAAAGATAACTATCGAACCCTTAATCCCAGTGGAAAGCAAGCACGATCTTGATAGGATCACACTTTTCCTCTCTATATGGTTGTGCTAAATCATAGGAAGAACGGGTGGCGAGACCCTCACATAGTTGTAGCTAAAAGCTAATTTTTATTCATAATGTCGAGTATCCCTATTAATGACGAAATCTGGTACAATTCTTTAGTGGATTCGGTTAAGCACAGAAGCCGATTGGTAGATGAAAGTTTATCCAGATCAAGCTGAATTCAAAGAGAAATCGTGAAGACCACGACAAGGCAGTTTCATATTTTTAGTACATCTATTAAAATGCAAGATTAGTTATTTTTATTTTCTTGTTAGGAGTCTATATCATGTCCGATCAGAACTTGTATCAACCGAAGGGTATAAATATGTATACCCTGGGTCTTTGTAAACTATCTCCACATATCAATACAATTACTTTTAATGCATTGCCACCTTTTATTTTGGCGAGTTCTTAGTTTTGAGTTAGGCTGCATTGGTTCTGATCTCTAGCAAGGAAGTAAGTTCCGTCAACTTCGCTTTGTATCGATGTGGCTAGAACTTTCTCGGTTAGATCCGATATTCTATTCAAGTTAATGCAAGCGTTCCTATCAGATATATTGATTCTATACTTAATTGAATTGTCATTTAGAGTTGTATCAGCTTAGTTAGAACTTTCTCGGTTAGGTCTGATATTCTGAGTAGGTTGGTATTTCTCTAATCGTACTACTGTTTTAGATAGATTTGTTATATCTATCACGTTTGTGGAGATTTATCCAATAAAATAAGTTTTTCTTATTATCTTCAATCTTATACTGTCTCGGTTATGTCCGATCTATCAGATTGTTGCTAATAAGTTTAATAGTAGTAAGCCGATAGGTTTTTATGCAATGTTCATCAGAGTTCTAGCTGATAAGTTATCATTATTGTGGGCTTCATCTATCAGATGTATCGGTTAGTTAGCCGATAGACACTTTAATTTACTTACATCGGATCTCCAGCCGATGTATGTTTTAACTATCGGATTTACATCTATCACATTATATCAGTTTTGGCCGATTGGTTTACATTATATTATCTCGTTGCATCTTCTGAGTTATATCGGCTTATACTCAAACTTATATAATTTTTAGCTAAATCTATCTTTATCAACTTCATACTTTTTACTGTTTCGGTTTGGTCTGATCTATCAAGATTGCATTTGATAAAGAACAGTTTATTGATGATTATGAATAGTTTAGTTTCAACCAATGATAATATAAATCTCATTGTTTATCTGATTATTTGAATCTATATTAGATCTATAGCCGATTGATCAAAACCCTATCGACATCGGCTAACATTGCTACACCACATCGGCCTATTGGCTGATCGGCTCCTTGATCTTATACATCAATCCATCCATCTTGCTAGTTGCAGGATCAAACTAACTATACGCCCTAAACCTGATTGATAGGACCTACACTGGAGCTAAACAGATCTTCCAGACCTTCGTGTGTCACGACGTAATTTCGCGTCAACAATCCCTTACAATGGACGCATACCTATCATCAATCAATATTGATGATAAAACCCCTACTGCTACCTTTTTCTCTTTTTTTATTGAATTTTTTTGGCAACCTCGTAGAGGCGACACATATTTTTTGTGCGCTTCTCTCTTGTCGTGTGGGCGAGTAGCACCTGCAGCCTGCAGTTAGCCGGTCTTCCCACTGTTCTTCCATGCTTGTCTGCTATGTTGGTGAATGGGCATGACCAGTGAGGACTTGCATTTTTGCCACTTGCTGCTTCTTCGTATTCAGTGTTGGTGAATGGGCTGACTGGTGAGGACTTGCATGTTTGTCACCTGTAGCATTTCACGTTTTTCACAAAGACCCTTTATAGTATGTGAAATAACAAAGCAGACCTACCACAAAGGTACATCTTGTTGTAATGTTTACGAAATGACCCTTATGCTTATGTAAAATATAATTTGATGAAGAGAAAATTTTGTTTTTAAGGGCATTGTTGTAATCCTATAATTTATGAGAGAATCCTTGAAAAGGATTCCATTAAGTGTTTTGTTTCATGTTTTAGTTTGTAATTTCCTTCAAATTCATGGCTTAGGTAGCAATTAGAAGGAGGGGATCACGAACTGGGATTGTCGGTGATACGGGCCCAGGGGTATCGAGAATAAAGGTATGGATGGCCCCATGCACCCACGTGGTGCTCCCCCGAGGAGGGGTCGGGCCCGAGGGTGAGGTGGCGGCTGCCCTCTCTAGTCTCTTTTCCCCCTCACTCCGCAGCCCCGAGGGTCGGGTCACCCTGACCCCCTCCATGCTTGCGTCGCGTGTGCGGGGTTAGGTGAGCGTCTCCAGCACCCACCTAACCGCATTAATGGCGGCTTGGGCAAGCGCACCACACCGCATTTAATGCGGCGTGTGGCGTGCGTGACCGGTCAGACGACGGATGGGATGGCAGCGGTGCGCCTACGCACTATCCGCACGTCAGGCGACGCGCAGCACACCCTGCCCCGTCCCATCAGAATGATGAGAGCTTTTTTGCCTCTTGTCTCAACCGGAGTCGGTATGCCGGCTCTGGTCAGATGGTTCCCATTTCCCGATACGAACAGAACACAGAAGTCTTCACCCATTTAATGGGGAATGACGCGGGCGTCCCCCGTGTCAGCCGGCTGATCGGACGAGGGCCATGCCGCGACGACTGTGCGTGTGGCTTCCAAGTCAAGCAACAAGACAGCCATTAAATGTAAAAATGTTTTTCTTCTCTCTTAGGTAGCCTATTGGCTCATGTGGTAGCCCAAGGAGATGTAAAAGGAGGCCCAGGCCTGAGGAGAGAAGGGGGCGGCAAAAGAGAGAACGAGCGCTTGTATTCCCCCACATTCCAATCGCATATCCACCACACATAGGAGTAGGGTATTACGCTTCCGAGCGGCTTAAACCTGTATAAACTCCTTTGTCTCATCTTCTTCGAGGGGCCTAACCCCCTTTGCATCTCTCTCTCTCATCAGAGCGCGAATCTCACCCTACGTCCCTGGTAGAACTCACTAAAGGGGGCCCTCGCTGTCTCCCGTTGAGGAGTTCACACTCCGTCAGGGATTGAACGCAAGAAAATTCCCCAATACCCCCAAATTCAAATCCCTAATTTTTAGTTTCCCTAAATCAAGAAACCTAAATTCGCAAAATTGCAAATCTTGAATCAAAAACCCCCAAATTGGTGCATACCCTAGAGAATCTAGGGCTCGACTCACCTGATCAGGTTCGAGGTCACCGGAGTTTGCCGTACGTGGCATCAAGGCCAGTCCGCACGGGCACCTATGAGCTCCTCCTGGCCTCACTTAGTTCCCTTCACGCTAGCACGACTGCCGCATCCTGCATCCGCGCCGCTATAGCTCGTCTCTGCTCGCACCGGTCTCGTGCCTGCCTGAGTTGGCCGTGCGAGACCGAGGCTCGCCTCAGCTGCGGCTTCCACCACACCAAGGAGGAAAACTGTGGCGGGGGAGCAGCTTGCCGGGCTCTGCCCGCCGCTGCCCTCACCTCGGTGTCGCTGCCCTTTTAGTGTGTAAGGGCACAAACCTCAGTTTTACTTGGGGCAGCCGACTCCCGGTACGCCACTGGCTTGACCTCAGCCAAAGCCGTGCACTTCCTAAGCCTGCTACGCATGGGCACGATGTCATCGCCGCTCCGCTGATTCATCATCGCCATCGCCTCCCTCGCTCACGTCAGTGAAATTAGGGAAGGAGGGGAGAAATGGTTAGTGTTAGGGTTTTGAAACCGGCGACGATTTTATTTCGAGCTTTATCAATCTGAGCCGTCCAATTACAATCGGATAGCTGACGGTACTCTCACGCTGCATCAGTCCTCCCCAGCCAATATGCACCGTCGATAAGGATCCAACGACTGCCGCCGTTTGGCCTTCGGCCCGCTAACGGGTCGCCTTTGCTTAATGGGTTGTGCACCCCCCTCATGGGTCGCGCGTGCCTCCTGGGCCATGGTTGGCTCTTGGGCCGGAATGAGTTTTTCTTTTCCTTAATTTGTTCCCGCCTAAAAATCATTTATTGTTTTATAGAATTAGTTGTAATCACTATGAGTCATCATTTTAAGCTATAAAATTGCAATTAATTTTGTATGTGCATTTTACTTTATTTCTAACTAAATGGAAGCAACGAAAAGATTAGTTAGAATATTTAACTATTTCCTTTAATGTTTCTACCCAATGGAGTTACGGTTTTGGAATATTTTTTACTTAAATTTTCTTTTTGGCTAAATGGAACTAACAAAAAATTTAGCATGAAAACTTAAAATTTTCCTTATCATTACACAGTGATTTTGAAATATTTTTAGTGGCAATATTTTTCAAGCTTATAATATTATATACATGAGTAGTTCCAATTATTATTGTTGCTATACGTGAGTTGCCTTTTACTTACCAAATACATGCAAAATTGCTGTGTGCAGCGTGGCGCCACGCATACCTTTCTAGTTGTTTATATAGCAATCTTAACACCTCTAAACAAGAAAAAAACTCATAACATGACTTGGACATGAAAAAAGAAACTTCTGCTACAGCAGCCATCGGCTGGTTTCGTATATTGCGGATAAATCACGAGGAACATAAAGGTGGGACCAAAACTTTGACTTGGAACATCAAATTAGCTTTCCAACAAATAATCAAATGCCCAAAACGGAATCTGTATGTGTGATGTGACCATGACTATTATTTATATAACCATTGCTCACATCATAGGTCAACCGAAAGATGTTAATATCGAGCTGTCCAAGTTCTGGAATCCAATTCGGCCACCTGCGACACTACTAAGTTGAAATGGCTGCCAAATATGCATATGAGCTCCGTTTTGGTCCCGTGAGTATTTGATGGAAAGTTCTCATATTCCTCTTTCCAACGGATCTAGCCTCATCTCCTAATTCAAAATAAGTCATCGGCAATTAAAGACATAAGGTGTTGCGCCACCTATCATGAGCCTTTGGGCTTGTAACTTTATCTAGGAGCCCGGCGCAATGAGGCCCATGTGGAGTGTGCCCTTATCTGGTGAAGCACGACCCTAGGGACCCCTTGGTCATCTTCTCACCCCCTTAAATAGCTAGGTACCCCTTTCGTATTTCAAGGGTTTTGTTTAGATTAAAGTTTAGCTTCGCTACTTTGCTGTGTAATCCTGTGATCGGTTAGATCGCCGGTTTGCTTGTTACGAAACTCCAACGTATCATTTGTATTCAATTCCTATTTGCAATTCAAATTGCTTTTATCTTGTTCCTACTTGTTTCTTCGATTTCTTTCAAATAATGATCGTCAATCATCGATCGTCAACTCACCGAAAGATTGAGACAACCAGATTCTTGAGTGTATCGAGTGGAGCTTAGAGTTTATCAGGTGGTATCAGAGCTTTCGTTGCTCGGCGAGTTCTTATCTACCTATAGCCAGAAAATAGTCATACAATAAAAAAGAATTGCATCCTTTACCTAGCCATATTTGTGTCATTGTATTGTTCTTTTCAGTTTTTGCTTTGTTGAGTTTTGTGTTATATCGTCGCATCGTGTTGCTGTTCTTAGCGTCTAGTTCATTTAGAGTTTTGAGTTCTTGTCATGTCTAGTACCACTGCCGTCGCCGCCATAGTGTCTTTGTTGACCTCGTTTGCCAAGGTTCAATTTTGTAGTCTTTAGAAGTTTCTGTCGGTTGGTTTTGAAGCTATCAAGTCGCTAGGGTTTTTGTCATGTGGTTTGTACCCTGTCCGGCCATGGTTTGGTTGTCTCCGTGCTTCTGTTTTGCACGCGAGGAAGAAGGAAGGGTGGAGAGTTTGTAGATTAGATCAATTTGGTTGGTTTGTTTTCATCTAAGGCCAATTTTTCCACTTTGGCCGAGTCTGACTCCCTCCCTCTCTCTCGGTTTCAATCGAGTTTGACTCCCTCCCTCTCCTCTCAGTTTCAATCTATATCGTGACATCCCATACGCCTTGGTGAAAATTTTTTGGAGTGTCAGATTGGAGATCTGTTTACAAAAACAAAACCTATGGGATGGGAGCATTCCATTTTTGTATAGTTCAAAATTTAGGGTTTGAACTTTTACAGTTGAGTCCTTGTAATTTTTTATTTATATTTGAGTCCCTATAAATTTACATTGAGGTCCTTAAGGTTGTTTTAGTTGAAAAAATATAAGAAAAGAAAAAAGTAAAAAAGGTAGAAAGGTGTTAAAAAGAAAAGAAAAGAAAAGCCGCACTAAAAAAAGAGAAAGAAAAAACGAAAGAAAGAAATAAAAGAAAAGAAAGAAAAGAGAATTTTAGTTGTTATCTTTGAGATTACTTTTATATATTAGAGTTGTGCTTGAGTTGTTTCTAGTGTTATCTTGTGGTATCGTTTGTGTTTAGACCCACGTTTCTTGTACCTTCTAGCCTAGGACCAATATAGTACTGACTTTGAACAATTATTCAACTTTGCATTCTCTGATTTGAGCATTTGCTATTCCTTTGCTACATATTTAAGCCTACCCAAAGCTCCATAGATTTTATTGCAGCCGTACAATAAGTGTTTGCCAAGGCATTGATATATCCAACCTCCATTAGGGTGCTTGGTTCAGTCGGTGTATGTCATAATTCCGCTTGCATTAGTAAGAACTTGTAAAAGCTTGGTTAAAAGCTTGAGTGTTTATGAAATTTAAGCTTCCGCTATCTAGTAGTTGATAGGAGCGTGCATATTCTTGTGTGTGTTTCTTGTTTGCTACTAACTATGACAGGATTGCGCAAGCGGATACGAGATGGTTATGATCAACATTGTCTTCTTCACCTTCGACGAGATATGATGACTTCTCCACGTGATGAATATGAGGTACCTATGACATCCTGGCCCAATTGGGATTTGGCCTGTGTGGCTCATGAGAGCTGTGTGCACATGTTTAGTACCACCTTGCTAGTTTAGTCAGAGTGAAACCAACTTATAAGGCCTCTTCCCTCCAACCATATCACTCTCGGGTTAACCCTTTTATACGAAGCAAGGATGAAAGTGTAAGTGGAGTGGTATGTGTAAGTGGGCTCGCCCGTCGGATGGGCTGGTTGCGCGGTTCTGGAGGGAGGGCTGTTACAAATGGTATCAAAGCCGACCCTCGCGATTGCGTGTACGGGTCAGTGTGTGGGCATATGGCGCATGTCACATGTGGGCTCTGTGTGAGGCACATGGCATGGCATATGGTGCCGGCACTAGACGTACGGACGTGCGCTAAGAGGGGTTGTGTTCGTAGGCATTTGCCTATATGCCTATGTGGCTATGTGGGTGAGTTGGACCGACGGGGACGTCAGGTCCTTTGAGGGGGGCTGTATGTGACATCCTGACCCAATTGGGATTTGGCTTGTGTGACCCATGAGAGCTGTGTGCACATGTTTAGTACCACCTTGCTAGTTTAGTAAGAGTGGAACCAACTTATAAGGCCTCTTCCCTCCAACCATATCACTCTCGGGTTAACCCTTTTACACGAAGCGATGACGAAAGTGTAAGCGGAGTGGTATGTGTAAGTGGGCCCGCCCGTCGGATGGGCTGGCTGCGTGGTTCTGGAGGGAGGGCTGTTACAGTACCTGACTACAATCTTGCATGAGTTGAATCTAAGTTACCATTCTACGATGGTTAGCATGATTCTATTGCTTATATTGATTGGGAGCTAGCAGTAGACAATGAATTTGATAAATATGAATTTTCTAATGCTTAAAAGGTTATGGCTGCTAGTAATAAGTTGACCACTTCTGCATTATTTTAGTGGAGTCATGTTAGTAACAAACCTGAAATTTGGGATGAATGCAAAACCATGATGAGAAAGCATTTTGTGAGTTCTTATTGCAAATGTACTCTTCTTGAGAAATTAGAACATCTGATACAAGGTGATAGAACTGTTAGAGAGTACATCCATGAATTTACTGTTTGTATCATCCACAGTGGTATAAAAGAATGCAATAAAAACACGATGTGTAGATTTTTCAAAGGGCTTAATTCTGAAGTTTAGGTTATAGTTGCTAATATGACATATAATCATATTGGACACCTATTCATGCTTGCTAGTAGCATTGAAGCATGAACAATGTGATTTATCTCCTGTTTCTGAATCTCCTATATCGTTGTGCAATGATGATGTACAAATATGGGAGGAACAATCTTTTGTGTCTTCTGTTACTAACGTTTTGTATGGAGTTCACAACATTGAACAAAAGGAGGAGAATAATGTTCTTGAGAAGAAAGAGGAGAAGCATGAAGCACCTACGATGTCTGAAGAAAGTTTGCAAGGTAAACTAAACGGTGCTGAAATTAATCAAAGTGTGTGTGCTGTTAATAAATTGAATATGTCTACTTTTCATACTATAGTAGAGCAATAATTAGTGGAACCAATTGTTGAGATGTTTTTGTCACAAGTTGATTTGTTTGTTGATCCTTGTGATAAAGAAGAGTTGTGTGATAATGCTTCACTTATATCAATGCCACAACTAGTAAATGAACATGCTATTTCTAGTGTTAGTTCTTTACGTGCTGATTTTAAGCATGTTGTTTACATTGCTAATGAAGTTGAAGAACGTGAATTGTTATCTTTATTAATTACTTTGGGCTATATTATGTTTGATGACTTTTGTGAGCACGATAATTTGAAGGAGAAATTATTTGTTATGTTTGATTTGCCATGTCCAACTAATGCTAATTTTCATATTTTTGGTGAATATAATGATAGAAGAATATATTTGGTGCGCAGAGTTTACATATGTTCGGATTTAGAACCTCCTGTAGATATGGATAAAAATTACAAGTTAGAGAGACATGTTATTGCCAATCATGATACTTTGAGTTTCTCCAGTTTTGATTGGAAGAAACAAGTTGTTTTAAATGGACTACGCGAAGAGCACGATGTGGAAAAATCGAGAACGGTTTTCCATGAAGAAGGAGAGAATGATGTGACCATGGCTACTATTGATACAACCATTGCTCACATCATAGGTCAACCGAAAGATGTCAAGATCGAGTTATCCAAGTTCTGGAGTCCAATTCGGCCACTTGCAACATTGCTGAGATTAAATGGTCGTCAAATATGCATACAAGCTCTGTTTTGGGCCCTGAGTACTTGATAGAAAGGTTTCATAGTCCTCTTTCCAACGGATCCAGCCTCATCTCCAAATTTCAAATGAGTCATCGGCAATTAAAGAAACAAGGTGCTACACCACCTGTCATGGGCCTTTGGGCTTGTAACTTTGTCTGAGATCCCGACCCAAGTGGGGCCCATGTGGGATGCGCCCCAATCTGGTGGAGCACGACCTTAGGAACTCCTTGGTTGTCCTTTCACCCTCTTAAATAGCTAGGTACCCCTTTAGGGTTTCTCGGGTTTTGTTTAGATTAAAGTTTAGCTTCGCTATTTTGCGGTGTAATCCCGTGATTGGTTAGATTGTTGGTTTGCTCGTTACGGAACCCCAACTTATTATTTGTATTCAATTTCTATTTGTAGTTCAGATTGCTTTTATCTTGTTCTTGGTTGTTTTTTCAATTTGCTTGCAGGAATAAGGTTGATCTGCATCGGCAAGATTAACAACCCATGAAGAGGTGCATTGATCACTAAGGCGCAATATAACAACGTCTTGTATGGTTGTAGTCGGATCGTCAATATTTCTGTCAAATCGTAGTTATCATCAACTCACTGAAAAATCGGGATAAGCAGATCTCTGAGCATATCAAGTGAAGCTCAGGGTTTATGAATGTGAAATCCACGTCTGTTTTACCGTAGGACTAACTAGGCTGTGCAAATTAAATCCGAACTGAATACAACCTTTATCTTCAAATTTTTCATTTGGAAACAATTCAGTCCATGTAGATGAGATACTTCATACTTGCCGACTTAGGGGGAGTCCTGGAATGGACAGAAACGATCTAACCATGCTATAGAACCCACAAACTCTCCAAACTTAGCAATTCTTGCACGTCATTTCTTCAGCCTGCGCAACCTTTAGTAAAATTGTCATTACTTTTGATACTTTTGATCAGAACATCCAAATCATGTGCTGCTTGATCCATTAAAAAAAGACTTGATAACCTTCATAAATATAACCTTTTAATACCTTGAATTCCTCTGATTTTATGCACAAATCTTCAGAGAATAGATGAGAATTGATTGCCAGTACTGCACCATATCCTCAGAAAGAATATACATATATTTGCTCACATACATAACTTGTTTGTTATCCTGGATGTTCAAAACCACTTATGTATGTACGTTTATTTACACCAATTATTCAGTTTAAACAAAGGTCTACTGAAATAGATGCGTGAGTTGAACATATAAAAACTCCCAAGTAATTCTCTAAGAAGAAAAATAAATTGGATCTTCATAAATTTCAGGCATATAATGTGTATTTGGCGATGATAAATAACTTCATGAATATGCGTTAGAAGTGCAGGTATCTAGCTTTTTCATACCACTTTGGATCGAGACAAACTATATATGAATTTTGCAAAGATCTCAACAAGAACTACAACTTTATAGTATTTTTATTTGAAATAATCGAGATGCTCAAATATGCATTACAACTTTCATACTTGTAGACTCAAATGAAAATCATGTATTATATAATCAAAAGTACTATATATGACAATATAATCCTATACTGCTAGTTTGTTCGATCTGGAATTTTGTGTTCCGAATTCAGTTTTTGCCATCTTTCTATAGGATGGTCATCTCCTTCTGGGAATTTATGTGTTGTTTGAACAATCTTATAAGGTTGTGTACCAGGGATTTCTATTTCCCCTTTCAGTACTCTGTTCTTACTTTTAATATAATTACTGGAAAAAAAATACCCGTGTGTTGCAATGGGTAAACTAAAATTATAACAAATATAAAAAAATTAGATGATTAGGGTTTAATTTTTTATGATATGAGCCCTTATAGAAAATATATTCCTAAAGAAAGAAAGAAAGTTCTCAAAAAAGGAAAAAAAAAGACCCTGTTGGACCTCGCCGGCCTGCTAGGGCATTCATAGCCCATGAAGCGCGCGTGGCCCAACAGTGCTATGGCCCGAGGATGGAGGTCAACCCGATGCGGGATCGATCTAAGCCGTTTGTTTCGATGGACGGCTCGGATTGGATCCAAATCCATCATAACCACCGGTGCCTAAAAACCTTAACCCTAGTTTCACTTTTTTCCCTCCGTTCCCCGCACCGCAGGCCGCCTCTCCCCCTTCCTTCCCTTCTCCCCACCGGCGGCACGTCCCCTCCCCCTCCCTCTCCCTCCTCCCACCATCGACCCCTTTCATCCTTGTCGAGGTGCCGCCGTCTCCCGGCTCCTCTCTAGATTCGGCCTGAGGCTCGCTAGTTCTGTCCTTGGGAGGCGGTGACGGCTGAAGCTCGACGGTGGCAAACTCAAGCCGCTCGTGTCTCCAGCGAGGTCCAGTGGCTGGATTTTTGTTTGATTTGGGTTTTTTTCTTCGTTTGTCATTCTTCAATTCTTGTAGTCGGGATCTAATTCAAGAAAATTTTGTAACTAATTTTTGTATGTTGTATATGCAAGTTCTCCTGACATAACACGAACTGGTTTAAATTTTTGTATGTCATTTGATGCGGACTCTGGATGACTTCTGTGTGTTGGACTCAGGATGTTGCGGACAAAAAAAATTCAAAATTTTTTACTAGAATCCTTGCGTATTTTTTTATGACTAGCAAAAATGCTCGTGCGTTGTAACGGGTAAAAAAATCTATATATTTCAATTATAATTACTTTGACTGATAGATTGTTAGATCATAGTAGATTCAAATTATAAGCGCATTATATACTCTGGAGGCTCGAGTTCGAATCCCAACTTTACATGTGACGGAGCGTGGAACTCCTCACCGGGAGACCGTGCAGGCCCCCCTTTGCCGGTTCGGCCGGGGGCGCAAGGTGAGATTCTTAGCCCCTCATCTGAGGGATTTCAGCCAGAGAGAACGCGTGGACACAGGCGATGTAGACAGGTTCGGGCCGCTGAGAAGCGTAACACCCTACTCCTGTGTTCTAGTAGATCTGTGAGTGTGAAGGAATCCAGAGAGAGTTCAGCCTCTAGAGCGAATTAGCCAGAGTCCGATCCCCTCTTTCCTAGGCCTGGGCCTCCTTTTATACGGCAAGGGGCTACCACATGGGCCACGAGTTGCCTAAGAAAGAAAACACTCTTTTACAATTAGGGCTATCCTACTGCCGGAAGCAGCCTCTGACAGACGCCGCAACACGCCCTTGCCCTGCCAGCGACCCATCTGGGGGACACCCCTTTCAACCTTCATTAAATGGCGGGCGACTTTCTCGTCACACCTGCGCCGAAATCTGGAATGGATCTGACCGGGACTGACATACCAACTCCAGGAGTTGGCACGCTAGCTCCGGCCTAGAGACGAGAGACAGAGGGCTCTCATCATTCTGACGGGACGGGGTGAGGCATGCCGCAGGCTGCCTGGCGCCACCTAACCTGTGATTTGATTGGACTGTGATCGGTCACTCGCTGCGACCGGTCACGGACCGGATAGGCATGCGCCACGCCGCATTGAATGCGGCGTAGTGCGCTCGTCTGAACCGCCATAAATGCGGTTAGGTGAGCTCTACCATGCTCACCTAACCCGCGCACGTGGCACCAAAACCACGGGGGGTCGGGGCGCCCGAGCCCCCGGGGCCGGATCAGGAGCGGCCCGACCCCGGGTGGGAACCAGGAGGGCAGCCGCCACGTCAACCTCGGGCCCGTCCCCCCCGAGGGGACGGGCCACGTGGATGACTGCGGCCGCCCTTCCCACTGGTCTCGATACCCCCGGTCCCATGTCACCGACAGTAGCCCCCGGTGTTACGCCAGGGCGACCGCCCCCCGGGGGGGAGCGCCTAGGCATGACGCCACCCCTCGGCCCCGGTGACCAGTGGGACCGGTCCCCAAAGGCGAGCAGGACTCTTACGGTCGCGAACCGCGCGCATCGGTAAAGGAATACCGATCGACATTAATGAGCGGTCTCTTCGTAACCGCAACGTTACTCGAGGCAGCGCGCGGATCGGGACACGTCGGTCCGTTTCGCCTGGGGACGTGATGATGGCGCTTTTTGCGGTAACCGAGCGCGATTAATGCGCACACGATCTGCCCCTCCTCAGCCACCAAGGCCGCATGACTGCCGCATGTGCCGTGAACGGGCGAGTGGGGTTAGTGGAGGCATGGGCGCGAGAAACGAGGGGGCAAGGTAGTGGGCGCGGGAAACGAGGAGCCGGGCGTGGCGTTGGCAAGGGTACAAAGGCGTCGAGGAAGGGATTCGCTTCCTTCCTCTCGCCACTTTTTCCTTGCCTCTGCCAACCGCGCTCTAATTCTTCGTTTCTCTCGCCCTACTCTCACCGCACGCACTCGTTCTCAAGCCCCCCCTCCGCCGGCACCATGGCGCGGAGCTCCGCTCTACTCGACAGCAGCGTGCTGCCACCTTCTCGCATCACCAGCGAGAGGTAGGCCGGGCTGCCGCGCCGATTCATGCCGGGATCTGCCACCGGCCGGGAGGTGGTCACGCTGGGCGAGGGGCGCCCGGCGCCACACTACCCGGGGCGGTCCGTTTTCTTTCTTTCTTTCGCCATGGCGGGTCTGATCCCGCAATTCTCCGCATTTTTTATGGATGTCCTAGAGTTCTACGATCTCCAGATGGCGCACCTCACCCCCAACGCGGTGATGACGTTGGCCATCTTCGCGCACTTGTGCGAGATGTTCATCGGGGTGCGCCCTTCCCTTCGGCTGTTTCGGTGGTTCTTCACCGTGCAACCGGTATCGCCGCCGATGGTGGTCGGTGGTTGCTACTTCCAGCTGCGGGGGCAGGTGCTGAACCGCTACATCCCATGCATCCTTCGCAAGAAGTGGGACGACTGGAAGAGCGATTGGTTCTACACCCCCCTTGCCGACGAAGCGTGCCTCCAACTCCCGAGCCAGCCCCCAGCGCAGGCGTCCAGCTAGCGGGCGACGGTGGATCTACGGGACGGCTACGACGCCGTCCTGGACCGCCTGGTGGGCCTGCAAACCCAGGGGCTCACGGGGGCCATGGTGTTCGGCGACTACCTCCGCCGCTGGTTCGCGCCGCTCCAGCGGCGCGCCCGGGGCGCCTGTGAGTACATCGGGCCCGAGAACCTCCTGAGGACTCACCAGGGGCGTAAGTGGGACTGGGACCCCGAGGACTTCAGGATGGTGGTCCAACGGGTGCTAAACCTTAGCTCTGTGGAAGCATCCCTCATCCCTCAAGGGATCCTCCCCCTCTGCTGCGACCCGGAGCGCGCCAACATCCTGGCCATCATGCAGGTGGTCGGGGCGTCGGGGGAGCGGGCTCCCCAAAGCCACGATGGCGCGGGAGGCAGCCGCAGAGGGGATCAATCTACCCCCGGAGGGGGCCATGCTTCTGGGCCCCGTGGCGGGGGCCCGGGGGGCAGCCGCCCTGCCGACGCCAAGGGGAAGAGGAAGCAGGAGGCGACCCCTCCTCCATCTCCTCCCCGAGGGGGTGAGGCGGTACACGTCAGCAGCAGGCGCCCGGAGGGTGCCGCACCGACGCCCCAGCCCGAGGGGGAGCGGAAGAAAAAACAGCTCCGCAAAATGGGGGAGACCGAGCCGTGCCGACCACATCGTCCACAGCTTCGAGGGGACGGCCCCTTGGCTCATTTTCGCCCTCGACTCCAACGAGGAGGAGGATGGCGACGACGGCGCGGACGACAGCGGCGGCGAGGCCGGCGACCCGGGCGCGTCGGAGTGAGCCCCCGGGCCCCCGCAAATCTTAATAATTTTTCCTTCTTCTTCTGAGGCCTTCGAGCCCCTGCTTGTACAGACTGGTTCTGCCTGCAATCAAATAGGATGGTCTGTGTTGCGATCCTTCTGTGTCTTGGCTTGAACGAGGGCTCGTGCCCGGGCCCCAGCCTCAAACGGCGGGGGTCGGAGCTAGTGCCTGGGGAGATCCACATGTCGAGACTGGCCAGGCCGGGAGCGCGGTGACCGAGGGTTAGGAGGACCTGATTGTGGGCCATTGCTGATTCCCCCCGCCCNCCCCGGAGTTCATCGCGCCCCGGGGCACGGCTCGGTTCTAGGCCCCGTTTGGCGATTTTAGACGACCCGGGCCACCGAGGGTGAGGTCGAGCACGAGCGAACCGATTCAAGCCAAGACTTTTTAGAAGGAAACGACAACACAGACACAGTCCTTAGGAAATTGAAAAAGCTTATTATTGAAATGCTGGGAAATGAATTAAACGAGTATGTGCATGTGGTAGCCCCCGGCCAACCCTGCGCGCCCGAGGGGGGCACGGGGTTGGCCCGAGCCCGAGGTACGACACCCGACCCCCTTATGGGTAGAAACGGCGAAGATGCTTGATGTTCCACGGGTTATGCAGCTCTGTGCCGTCACCCGTGGCCAATCGAACCGAGCCCGGCCGGGGGACGCCGATCACTCGATACGGACCCTCCCACATTGGTGAGAGTTTGCTCAGTCCAGCACACGTTTGGACGCGGCGTAGGACGAGGTCGTCGACGCAGAGTGATCGGGCCCGGACATGGCGCTGATGGTAGCGCCGCAGGCTCTGCTGGTAGCGCGCAGCTCGGAGGGCCGCGTGCCGCCTTCGCTCTTCTAGGTAGTCGAGGTCGTCTCAGCGAAGCTGATCTTGATCAGCCTCGCAATACATGGTGGCTCGAGGGGACCTCAGGGTGAGCTCAGATGGGAGGACCGCCTCTGCGCCGTAGACGAGGAAGAAAGGCGTTTCCCCGGTCGCTCGGCTTGGAGTGGTTCGGTTCGCCTAGAGCACCGCTGGCAGCTCCTCGACCCATGAGTCGCCGTGCTTCTTGAGGATGTTGAAGGTCTTGGTCTTGAGGCCCTTGAGGATTTCCACATTGGCACGCTCCACCTGGCCGTTGCTTCTGGGGTGGGTAGGTGAGGCGAAGCAGAGCTTGATGCCCATGTCTTCGCAGTAGTCGCTGAAGAGCTCACTAGTGAACTGGGTGCCATTGTCCGTAATGATACGGTTAGGCACCCCGAACCGAGCAGTGATGCCCCTGATAAATTTTAGCACCGAGTGCTTATCGATCTTGATGACCAGATAAGCCTCGGGCCACTTAGTGAACTTGTCGACTGCGACATACAAATACTTGAACCCGCCTGGGGCCCTCCTGAAGGGACCCAGGATGTCCAGCCCCCAGACAGCAAACGGCCATGAAAGAGGTATGGTCTGCAGGGCCTGAGTCGGCTGATGCGTTTGCTTGGCGTGAAACTGGCACGCCCTGCATCACCGGACGAGGTCAACTGCATCGTGGAGCGCTGTCGGCCAATAGAAACCCTGGCGAAAGGCCTTGCCAACCAAGGTGCGCGAGGCGGAGTGGGCTCCGCACTCGCCTTCATGGACATCGGCAAGAAGCTCGACGCCTTGTTCCTGAGGAATGCACTTCAGGAGGACTCCGTTAGCCCCACGCCGGTAGAGGGTCCCTTCCACCAGCACGTAGCGCTTGGAGATGCGACTGACGCGTTCACTCCCTTCGCGGTCCTCGGGTAGAGTCTAATTTGTGAGGAACGCCTGGATCTCAGCCATCCAAGCGATCAATCTTGGGGGGCCGGGATCGCCCCCCTCGGGTCCCGAGGCCTGGACTCCGACGGGCCTTGGGGGCCGGTCAGGCGCGTCCGTCTCCCCTAGGGGGTCGGGCCGCGCCGACGGCTGGGCAAGCCTTTCTTCAAAGGTGCCTGGTGGGGTCGGGGCTCACGAAGAAGCGAGCCTTGAGAGCTCGTCGGCGACCGCGTTATCCCGCCTGGGTACGTGCCGAAGTTCTATCCCGTCGAAATGGCGCTCCATACGCTGCACCTCGCGGACGTAGGCGTCCATCTGCGGGTCGGAGCACCGGTACTCCTTGGAGACCTGATTAACGACCAACTGGGAGTCGCCTAGAACCAGGAGGCAGCGGATCCCCATTCCAGCCGCCACTCTGAGTCCCGCAAGGAGTCCCTCGTACTCCACTATATTGTTGGTCGCCCGAAAATCTAGGCGAACCAGATATCTGAGGACGTCTCCGCTCGGCGAGGTCAAAGTGACCCCCACGCCGGCGCCCTGAAGGGCCAAGGAGTCGTCGAACTGCATCACCCAGTAGGCGGCGTGAGGCAGCTGCGAGGGGCTCGTGTTGGCCTCGGGGGCAGAGACAGGCTCGGGAGCCGGGGTCCACTCCGCCACAAAGTCGGCGAGGGCCTGGCTCTTGATCGCGTGGCGTGGCTCAAAGCGTAAATCGAATTCGGAGAGTTCGATCGCCCATTTCACCACCCGTCCAGTACCCTCTCGGTTGTGCAAGATTTGGCCGAGGGGGTAGGACGTGACCACCGTGACCCGATGCGCCTGGAAATAATGGCGTAGCTTCCTCGAGGCCATCAGAATTGCGTAAAGCATCTTCTAGGCCTGAGGGTATCGGGTCTTGGCGTCCCGGAGCGCCTCACTAACGAAGTAGACGAGCCGCTGCACCTTTTGGCGGGGCCTGTCCTCTTCGTTGAGGGCATCGTTCCCGGGGCGCTCTTCGTCCGAGGGGCCGTGCGGGGCCCACTCGACTTCTGTGCCGACGACCTCGGGGTCGGAGGGCGGCGGGCGTGGCCTTCCCGCAGTGGCCCGAGGGCCTTCCTGGGGGTCGGGAGCGTCCGACGCCGTCGGACAAGCGGGCAGAGGGCCACATCCGGTCGTCAGGGGCCTTAGGCCGCCGTCCGGCTCGGGGGCCTCTCCTCCCTGCTCTCTCCCGGGTCGAGTCGACATAGGGTGGGGGCGCGCGGACCGAGGGATGTCCTCGTCGCGCTCCACAACCAGCGCCACGCTAACTACCTGCGGGGTTGCTGCCAAGTAGAGTAGCAACGGCTCATCTGGCTCCGGGGCGACTAGGATCGGGGGAGAACTGAGGTATGCCTTCAACTGAGTGAGGGCCCGCTCAGCCTCCTCCATCCAGGTAAACGGCCCGGAGCGTTTGAGGAGCCTAAATAGGGGTAGCGCCTTCTCTCCCAGCCTCGATATGAATCGGCTTAAGGCAGCCATGCATCCGGTGACGCATTGCACATCCTTAAGCTTGCTGGGGGGGCGCATCCGCTCTATAGCTCGTATCTTCTCGGGGTTGGCCTCAATGCCTTGGGCAGAGATCAAGAACCCGAGAAGCTTGCCCGCAGGCACACCGAACACGCACTTATCGGGGTTCAGCTTTATGCGGGCGGAGTGGAGACTTTCGAAAGTATCTGCTAAATCTGAAAGCAAGGTCTCTCGATTGCGCGTTTTCACAACCAAGTTATCGACATAGGCCTCAACATTGCATCCTATCTGACTACCCAAAGAAATACGAGTAGTACGCTGAAAAGTAGGACCTGCATTCTTTAACCCGAAGGGCATGATTCTATAACAATAAGTTCCTACAGGGGTAATGAATGCAGTTTTTTCCTCATCCTCCCTAGCCATGCAAATCTGATGATATCCTTAGTATGCATCTAGAAAGCACAAAAGGTCACACCCCGCAGTGGAGTCGACAATATGATCTATGCGTGGCAGGGGATAAGGGTCCTTAGGACATGCCTTGTTGAGGTCAGTGTAGTCGATGCACATCCGAAGCTTGCCGTTCGCCTTGGGGACAATGACTGGGTTCGCGAGCCACTCCGGATGGATGACCTCACGGATGAATCCGGCCTCCAAAAGCCGCGCCACCTCCACGCGGATGAAAGCTTGGCGTTCTTGGGCCTGCCGCCGCACTTTCTGCCGGACGGGCCTTGCGCCCGGCCGCACGGCGAGACGGTGCTCAATCACCTCCCTGGGGACCCCGGGCATGTCCACCGGTCTCCAGGCGAAGACGTCGGCGTTTGCCCACAGGAAGGAGACAAGCGCATCTTCCTATTTGTCGTCCAAGAGACCACCGATCCGGGTGGTCTTGGACGGGCCGTCGCCCAGGGCGACCTCCTTGACCGGGACCTCGTCGCCTGAGGCCATCCGCTGCCTCGGGGCGGGCGAGGTGGAGGCGCTGAGCCTCTCGTCGCCGCCCACGGGCTTGGATACAGCGCCGAGGTGGTCCGCGCGCTGCTCCATACAAGCGAGCGCGACTTTGAGGTCGCCGTGGACGGTGATGGGGCCACCGGGGCCCGGCATCTTCATCTGGAGATAGGCGTAGTGGATAGCCGCCATGAACTTCACCAACGCGGGCCTTCCCAGGACCGCGTTGTAGGGCAGACTGAGGTCCGCCACATCAAAGTCCACCCGCTCGGTGCGGAAGTTGGCGGGACCACCAAAGGTGACCGGAAGGTCGATGTGACCCAGCGGCCAGGTGTGCCCCGGCGTCACGCCGATGATCAGCTGGGACGGCCGGAGCACCATCCCCGAGGCCTTGATGGCATCAAAGGCCGCGGGGGAAAGGATGTTGAGGGCTGCGCCCCCGTCTATCAGGACGCGCCCCAACTTCACATTGCAGACGGTGGGGGAAACCAACATCGCGATCTGTCCTCCCCGGGCAACGCACGGCGGGTGGTCGGTCTGGTCGAAGGTGAGGGCGACCTCCGACCAACGCGCCCGCCGCGTCACCTCATGGGTAGGGGCCGCGGCCAGAAGCTCTCGCTTCATGGCCTTGAGGCTCTGGCGAGAAGCGTGAGTGCACGCTCCCCCATCAACGGTGGCGACGGTGGCCTCGGGCTCCTGAAAGCCCAGATCATCGTCGCCATCGCCAGTGTCCTCGGCGGGGGCCTTCTGCCTGGCCTCACCTCGCCGGTTGCCGGTGGGAATCGCCGGGGCCTTGCCCTCATGGAGCTCCTGCCTCTTCTCCTCCTCCCACTTTCTCGTCCGCTCGGCCAAGCTTTTGACCGCGCGGCAATCTGCGAGGTCGTGGAGGGAGGCGTTGTGCACGGTGCACCATTTGCCGGCCGGGCGCTCCCTGCCGGGAGCACCGGCCTCCTTTGTTTTGTCGCCTGTAGGCCTCCCTTTCGGGGGGCCCGCGAAGCGCCCTCGACAGCGAGGACGTGACCCTCGTCGTCGGAACAGGCCGACCTCTTCTTCCTCCTCCTGTCCCGCCGCCCTGAACGAGTGGCGGACTCGGGGACAGCCGGAGCCGCCACTCCAGAGCCGGAGGAGTTCCAGGTCCAGGCCTCCTCCTTGCGAGCCACACGGTCCGCGAGCTCAAAAAGCTGTGCGGTGGTCTGGGGCTCCTTGGAGGCGATCTTTTCGAGCACGCGGTTGTGCCGCACGCCCCCCCTGAATGCATAGATCACCGCATGTGCAGGGATGCATGGTATGGTGTTGCGGACTTGACAGAACCGCTGAATGTATGAGCGGAGAGACTCATCGTCCCTCCGTTGTACCGCGTGCAAGTCCGCCTCTTCGCCTGGGCGCGGATATGTGCCCTGGAAGTTCGTAGTGAACTGCTGCCACAAATCCTCCCAGGAGTGGACCGACGCGGGTGGTTGGTTCATTAGCCAACCCCACGCCTGGCCCTTCAGGGCCATGGGAAAGAAATTCGCCATGACCCTGTTGTCACCCCCCGCGGCTTCTATCCCAGTCGTGTAGATCTGGAGAAACTCTGCGGGATTGACGCTTCCGTCATATTTTTCAGTGATGGTGAGCCGGAACCTTGGGGGCCAACGGACATTCCGAAAGCTCGCCACGAAGGCTCGACAGCCGGCACCACCAACCGGGGACGTGGGGGGCCGGCCCTCGTGATTGGAACGGAGCGGCGCTCCAGAAGAGGAGGCGCCTTCCGTTGCATGGGCGGCGCGACGAGCGTCGTGCCGGCGCTCGATATCGAGCCAGGCATCTGGCCCCCCACGCATATCTTCTTGGGTTGGAGGCGTTGACGAGGGAACCGCGGACGATCGGCGTGTGTCGGCCGTCGTCCGCTGTGCCCTCCGCCTCGACGACATAGAGCCGGTGGCGGCAGTGCCAGAGGTCCCGGTGGCGGAGGACCGCCGGCCGGTGCCTAGGCGCTGCTGCACCGTCATGACCAAGTTGGTCAGATCATCCAGCCAACGCTGGGCTGGGGTCTCTGGATCGGGGATGACGGGCGGGTGACGCAAGAGCGCACCCGCAGCCTGGAGCGCGCCCTGGGGCGTGCTGCCATCGCCGTAGGTAAGGCGACGACGCACTCCGCCTCGTCGTCCTCCTTCATCGCCTGCGAGCGGTGCGGTCGCGGATCCCTCGACCTCCTCGAGTGCCTTCCCCCGCCCAAGACTCCGGCGAAAGAAGGACGACGGGGTGCGAGCCCGATGGCGCGGGTTCTGCTCCCCGCCATCACCACTAGCGCTCAAAGAAGGGTTGTACGCCACTGCTTCTTCGGCCATAGGGCTGACCTGGCGAAGCTTGGCGCACACGAAAGGAGATGGGGGCTTAGAAAAACACGCGCCCCCCTACCTGGCGCGCCAGATGACGGAGCGTGGAACTCCTCACCGGGAGACCATGCAGGCCCCCCTTTGCCGGTTCGGCCGGGGGCACAAGGTGAGATTCTTAGCCCCTCATCTGAGGGATTTCAGCCAGAGAGAACGCGTGGACACAGGCGATGTAGACAGGTTCGGGCCGCTGAGAAGCGTAACACCCTACTCCTGTGTTCTAGTAGATCTGTGAGTGTGAAGGAATCCAGAGAGAGTTCAGCCTCTAGAGCGAATTAGCCAGAGTCCGATCCCCTCTTTCCTAGGCCTGGGCCTCCTTTTATACGGCAAGGGGCTACCACATGGGCCACGAGTTGCCTAAGAAAGAAAACACTCTTTTACAATTAGGGCTATCCTACTGCCGGAAGCAGCCTCTGACAGACGCCGCAACACGCCCTTGCCCTGCCAGCGACCCATCCGGGGGACACCCCTTTCAACCTTCATTAAATGGCGGGCGACTTTCTCGTCACGCCTGCGCCGAAATCTGGAATGGATCTGACCGGGACTGACATACCAACTCCAGGAGTTGGCACACCAGCTCCGGCCTAGAGATGAGAGACAGAGGGCTCTCATCATTCTGACGGGACGGGACGAGGCGTGCCGCAGGCCGCCTGGCACCACCTAACCTGTGATCTGACCGGTCTGTGATCGGTCACTCGCTGCGACCGGTCACGGACCGGATAGGCATGCGCCACACCGCTTTGAATGCGGCGTAGTGCGCTCGTCTGAACCGCCATAAATGCGGTTAGGTGTGCTCTGCCTTGCTCACCTAACCCGCGCACGTGACACCAAAACCACGGGGGGTCGAGGCGCCCGAGCCCCCGGGGCCGGATCGGGAGTGGCCCGACCCCGGGTGGGAACCACGAGGGCAGCCGCCACGTCACCCTCGGGCCCGTCCTCCCCGGGGGGACGGGCCACGTGGATGACTGCGGCCGCCCTTCCCACTGGTCTCGATACTCTCGGTCCCATGTCACCGACAACATGATTTTCCTAATTTTTATATAATATACGCATATGACACGGAGGACAGACGAGAATCAAGGTGAGTACGAAATTATCTTCAATTTATATAATAGGTAAAGATACATGATCCTTCTGATATGTGACAAACTTTTCTTTTTTTCACACCCTTTTTTGATTTTTTAATCTTTTCTATAGTTTTTTTAATGAAATTTTTTATATTAATTAATTCCCGTGAAACTTTCTACCTATAGATCGATCACTTTAGACTTTCTATATGTAAAATTTCTATATTTATATAAACTTTATGTAGAATTTACATCTATATTTAGAAAGTTTAGTATATAAATTTCAATAGAAATAAAAAAAGTACAGATCATCACCAGGCATGTCCAGTCCAAACAAACATCGTAATAGAAAAGCATAAAGCATGCGTGACTTGGATTTTTAATTGAAAAAACAAAATTCTGATTAACAATAATCATGATTATGCACATAATTATGCGTATAATTAGGTGTTAAGAAGGATGAAAAGCTCTCGGACTAAAAAGAATTCTTCCACGTCGACTCAAATTCAATCCCGAGTTTAAATCTCATCCATATATGTTTTTCTTGAGTTTTGTATAATATACGTATATGATATGGAGGACGAACGAAAATTAAGATGTGTATGGAATCATTTTCAATTTTTACCACAGGGAAACGTACGTACAGATGTACGTTATGATTGATCGTTATATCATTAGTAGTAGTAGTAGTTTTTTGAGTGTCTTATGCATGCATGCATCGTGGTGTCGAGGCAGCATCGCTGGCTGTTGGCTAGACGATTGCAGTGTACATGGACATCAAAACCCATCGTTTGTGTATTTGTATCGGACTCGTACGTGCCCCTTCCGTGCGGACGCGTATGGAACCTGCATCGGACCGATCCCGTCGATGGACCTAGCTGGCGCAGGATCAGGACGCGAGGGATTAAGACACTGCCTCAAAGGATCGGACTAATCGACGGACGAACCAAATAATTTGTTAGAAGCAGATTTCATTTTTTATATATGTAAAGATAAAAATAAAGATGAGCCTTAAAAAAAAACTACTGAGCTCGAATTCCATATATTTCGCATGAAAAAAAAATTAACTTGTGAGTGTGCATAAACACAAGGGGAAGTGAAAAAAAATATCGTGTTTTTAGAGAGAATGTTTTGTTAGAGAGAGATTTTACGTGCACATGCACCCCACACAGTACACTCGTATTAATGGTCAGTATATACCATCTTGAGCACAGAAGACAAATTACTCCTTGCAAGAGTACTGGAAGAGGGGAGGAAACAGAGGGATTGCATCTAAAATATAATTTAGTAAATTGGACTTCCATTGTAAAGACATCTTTGGCTAATCTTTGGCACGGAGCAAAAGTTCCCACAGATATTTTGGAATATATCTTTTGAACGTCGCTGAAATAAAATTGTATTAAGGGGATGAAAACGGCTATAAAACGGCCAGAAAACCACCTGTCATTTTCGTTTCCATATTCTCTTTTTGAAATTAATCAGAATCGAAAACCCCAAAAACGAAAACGACGCTTTATAAGGCATGTCCAGTCGCTAACTACACAAAGCCAAGGGTACATCTTTACAAGGCACGCTAAACAAAGCCTGGGGAACGTCTTGGACCATGCGATATGACCCGCATGATTTTGTTTCCTTCATTTACATATAATTCAATCAAATTCGTAAATACACTTACAAGGACACATTAATACTACAAGTGTATCTATACTATCTATATATAACTATATATTCACAAACTCATAAAGATCAATATGCAAATATGTCATATCATCACTCAATAGTAATTATTATCTAGAGTATTTCAAATCACATGTAAATGTGCTGTGTGCCACATCATCATACACTAGCAATTATTATCTAGAATATTTTAAATATCATACAAATATGATATATTATTTATAATTTTGTTATATTTTTAAAACTCAATATACAAGCAATATCAAATCATTATCTCCAAATCATTTTCATTATCTATATAATTGATGTCCACTAACTCCTAAAACTCAGATGCAAGTATACCATAATATCATCCACTAGCAATTATTAAATCATATGCAAGTATACCACATCATCACTCACTAGCCATTATCTTAGAGTATTTTAAATATAATGCAAACATGACATTTTATTTATAATTTTGTTGTATTTTTAAAACTCAATATACAAACAATGTCAAATTATTATTTTCACATCATTTTCATATTATTCAAATATATACATCTACCCTATAATGTATAATATGCATGCATCCACGTAACTCACGTTAAAACGCGAGACGCGAGGTATCAACTAGTATTAATAGTGAAAGGGCATGAAACTCACAAACTCTGTGGTGTACCATTCTCTTATTTTTTAGAAGTGTAGTCTTCCGTGGTACATCCATCTACATCATGGCGATGAGATGTTATTTCACCACAAATCAGATAGAAGTAATAAAGTGCACAAAAGGACAACCGAGAACATTTTAGGACCCCGGCCCTCCTGCACCGAATTATTCTTGCTACTAGCCTGATTGTCTAAGTTTCACACTTTGCTTTAATTTGTATGACTCACCCTTATTCACAGAAATCATGTTTCACTCTTGACCTACAAAAGAACAGACATACCATCAGAAATTCGATTCAAAGAGAAAGAAACGAAGGTAGAAAAACTATTCTTACCATTATGTTTTCCATCCCTGAATTGTGCATTCTTGGATGACTTGAATGTTTCCAGAAAATCTTTACCCTTTTGCAGTTCAAGCTTCTGCCTTGCCTTGTCCCACTTGTGTTCCAGAGCTAAAATCTCGATGATCCGAGGCAATGCTCTCCCAGCAGCATCTGTGTCAAGAAACGCAAGACGGCATCTCCTTGCGATAAAGTCCACAGCAGATTCACAGTACTCGCGGCGAGCACAGTATGCTACTTCAGCCTCCAAAAATGGGTATCCATGAGCAAGTCGCTTCCCCAAGCCTTCATTCTAAACAAAATGAAACATAATGATTACCACAAAACATTATTAAGTTGTTGTATAGGAAAAAAAAAGGTTTCCAGGCAGTATAATGAAGCTCGGATTTCTGATGAACCAAATTGATAGATCACATATTTAAAAGAAATGTCATGGTAGATTAAAGTGTCCAAAATCATGTGTTGCTGCCGCAAGTTGCTTAAATGACAAGTTACTATACAGTCGTCATGCTAGATTCAGCAGGGATAAATCAAATAGCTAAACAACTCAATTGACGATGTATAGCCCATAAAGGTTAGACCAGCAGAGTTAAAAAAAAAAGGGCCAGCGAAAACAAAGTACAAGGCTACAAGCTCCATAAATAGCGCAAGGCACATGGTGCAAAACAGAAGAAAAAGGAAAGTGTAAGAAACACTAGGCACGTATTAAACATGCACAATCAATCGCATCATGCACATGACAGTTAGAATTCAGCTAAACAATTAGTTCAGAAAATTCCAACATGAAAACAAAAGGTTAGTAGGTATACTTAGTTCGTCTTTAAAATATTGGGAGTTCAACATAAGTGCATTTTATAGCCAATTATGCATTACCACATCTAATCCAATGGAAGATTTTTTTTCTTGGACAAATCAGTAGTGGGTGCAAAGTATGACAATGTTGCTCATGGACATTAGTGTGTGTGGAGCCATGGATTTTATTACTAAATAGGAGAATCATGAAGACTAAACATCATCACAAAACAATGCATTAGAACTGGACCTTTTTCCCTTCTATTTCTCTACATCAAAAGTTTCTCCACATCACTCTCTGAGTCAGGCACTATGCCATGTCATATCCTCACTAGCAGCATTAGGGGACATTTTCACATGTCACAAATTGTGCTCTTATATGCAGGGAACTATTGTCCTTGGAATACAAGAGAGAACTGCTGCAAACCTTCCATGTACTTTACTGTAATGACTACATTAGAAATATCACATGGATCTGCACGAGGCAAATTCAGCATTGGAAATGGATGGTGATACCATGTTTTGGTACTACTATGTCTGTGTTCAATTTTCTGAAGGAAAAGGGATTAGGAAAGGTGAAACAGATCATAATTTTTTTCCTTGTTAAAACTTACAGTTTCATAAGTAAAACCAACTGTGGAGTATAAGGAGCACGAACCTGGGCAATTGAAGCCACTTGTGTAGCCAAAGTTCCATATGCATGTGACAGATGTTTCGATACAGCACTGTCCATTGCACCTGGAATGATCTTCCCACCATTTGTCCTTTTCATCCGCTTATAGTTCTGCGCAAGGGCAGTAAACGAAGCAGGATCCCAACCATATCCACCCAGAATATGCAGATGATCAGTCACACAGCCATTGGCAGGCTTCAAATTACCTGCCCTTATGGCTGCATTAACAGCATCTTCAGCCATGCTGGAGAAAAGGCAAATTATTAGAATCCAATTATGAAGCATAAATATTCCGTACTGCTTGTGCATGCATGCCCATGCATTCATGTAACTACAATCCCTGATGTACAAATATTTCCCATAGGTAATATGAATATAATAGCAGTACACAACACATGCAATAAGTGATGGTCTATAACTAGAAATATAACGTACTTACGCGTTCAATCACAGTTCAAATACAATGTATTACATCTTGAATTCATGATATGAGTGATAGTCCAAGAGCAGATAGCCATAGTAGAAAACCAGCAAGCTTTGCACATGTCATACCAGTTTCATTCAATCAATTAAAGATAAAACACTAGCTCCTAGAACACCATACCTTCGATAAGTTGTCCATTTTCCACCGGTGATAGTTATTAGTCCTGGGTAGTCTTCAAATACAACATGATCTCTGGAAATGCTCTCAGTATTTTTTGCTGATGGATTCATAGCCAGTGGACGTATACCACTCCAGGCAGAAAGAACATCTGAACGCCTTACCTAATATGGAGTTTGAAATTATTCCAACCATTAGATATTTCCGTTATTTTTCATTCTCGATTGACAGAAACTGTTTTATTGATGGAATCATAACAAAGTGGAAAGTTGCTAGTACAATGATACACTAGAGAGAATAACATAAACAATTCTGAGAGTGAAACCTATAATGGCAAGTTATCAAAAACCAATTTGACTGGACCTTAGTATTACTATAGAAAAGAATACGAAGGAATCATAACCACACTGGAACAAATGCACACAAAAATAACTGTACTCTAAACTTGTAGTTGCAGAACAAAGACTAGGTCTAGCATAAGATTGCCACCCATGCACTCAGCAATTAAAAGTCAACAGCAGGTTTAACATGAGCCTCCCATGTACACATCAATTACAAGTCATGATTTGCTACTAAAAGTTCTGTTTCATGTCACCTATGTAGCAACCAAATGGTTCTAGAAAACATGAAAAACACTATATTTCAGAAAGAAAAACTTTACGACAATTTTTCGACAGCATCAAATAAATTATTGTACATTACATATAGTGGATGTAATAGAATTTGTAGGTTAGCATAAATGCAAGCACACAAACCTGAACGTTAAGATAATCACAGATAGCATCTAATATGAACTGTATCTCATCCTCATGTGGTTCAGGAAGCATTGTTATTGCTGTACTAGAGTCGGTTGTACCAGCTACTGTCCTTCCTAACCATGGAAGCATAAATACAACTCTACCATCCTTGGTTTTAGGGACAATTAGCCCCATCCCATCAGGGGAATAATAATCAGGAAGTATAATGTGCACTCCACTGCTTGGACTGATCATGGGCACTACATCATTGTTAGCCATCTTCCTCACAGAGTCACAGAACGGTCCTGCTGCGTTAACAACCACCTTCGCAAATGCATCGAACTCCTTCCCTGTTATAAATTAGCAAACATGAAATAGCAATGGAAGATTGATATCATTCCTAACAAAATAATCAACAGCATTACAGATGATAATGCTAGTTTCAGGAAAAAAAAAATTATGAGCACATAGTTGATCATCAATCAACTTAACATAATATGTTTTGGCGCATACTTGTGCTAGAGGGCTACTTCATGCTGTGTACCAAACTATAGTTTTTCTTCTAAACCATAAGAGTTATAGTGGCACAATATTCACAAGACAAACCGCACCTATCATTTAATAGTAGAAAATGTACTTTAGTAATCGGTAGTTTATACTTTATAGTGTAAGTTATTTAGTCTGCTCCAAGCATTGGTATTCAGGTTAACAGCATGCTACCAGAACTGAATGTTTTTCCTTGTTTTCACTGCCCAAAGGTTCCTTCCTCCCAGAGTTGCTGCTGGCCAACTGTTTCATCGCTATGGAAACCTCTGGTACCCTGCCAGGAGCCTCACTGACCCTAGCAAACCAGATCTAGCAGTTTTTATTTTTCCTCTCTTTCCCTTCTTTTTCTTTTTGCTAAGCTCTGTAGTACTTCCCATATCCAAGACTTTTCATACTTGATAGAGATACTCAGCCCAACTTGGCATATGGCTTTGGAGTGGTAGTATACTCGCTCAAGCTCAGTGATCACGCTCCCTCTGGTAAAGATTGGGCTGTCAATTTCCCGCTAGAAAAGCTATGCCATCAATCACCACCATCAGGAGATGTCTGCATGTGAGTTAAGCCTCTGACTGCAGCATCTACACATAATTCCACATTTCCACCACCACAAATATATTTCAGTAGTCTACAGTTCTTCACACTAAAACGAGGGGTGAAAAACACATGACAAGACACATGCCTCCATTCCTGCAGCTCTTTAACTATATATCCTAAACAACATGCTTGTAATTTCTTCAGTTCAAAGAAAATTATGAATTTTTGGTGTTGGCTGTACTGTATGACAATATGTATAGTAAAGCAGGGCTATTTGCTGTTTGAAATGTATTAGCTTAAAAAAAAGGTAGAAAGAGACAGAGTATGCTGAAGTAAAAAATACATGATCATTAGAAAGGTATGAATTACACATTCTAATGTGCCTCCATTGTATAAAGGAAGAGAAAGACATACTTTATTCTACCTGATAGAGTATCACGGATCTGTGCACCAATGATCCTTTCTCCAGATTCATCCTTAATGAGGGATACCACTTCAGCATAATTAAGAATAGCTGCACCAACAACCGCTGCGGTGCATGCCAAGCCCACATTCAGCCGACTGTCATTCATTTGACCATCATAGTATACCACTGTCCCTCTTAGGCTACGATCATGGCTGTTTTTTGCAAGGGTTGGGAAAAGTTCAACTGATTCATCTACAGAATAATATCGTGACAAATGTAGGAGCCTTCTTCCAGCAACGATATCATAGAATTTCAGGCCGAACCAATAGTATACAACTTCAAACCAATTAAAGCAAGGAGTCATACATGGCAAAGCATGGCATAAGTGTGGAGCATTTTCAATAACCTGCTTTCTTTCTTTCAAAGCATGAAAAACGAGTTTCAGCTGCCCATAGTCAAGATTGAATACTGCCTTCTCCAAATAGCGCACACCTGTAAAAAGTATTCAATACAAGCAAGGAATAGTGGAATTTACATTACCAAATATTAACCACCAAAAAAATGTACAAATATATATCTTTCTGAAACTGGAGACATTCCTAGTGTATTAGTTATGTTTTTACATGTTTAGAACAAACAAAATTTTCACCTCTCAAGTTGCAAGACGTTACCAAATCTATATGCATAGTTCATTACATCCACCATAATATATCACTTCCAGAAAATATATTTCTATATGAAAAATCCATGACCCATCCAACCATGTACAGTCCAGAGAGACTCAGTAAATATATCACATTAGTGCGTGAGGAAACAACAGTAAACATATTTGCCACAATGTTATACTAGAAGAGCAACAAGCAATTAAGCACAGCCAAATATAGGTCCTGTTCTGAGCCTTATCTGAATAAGGGGTAAGAAGTGTTTAATGCTTTGCTAGGATAAACCTTTCCGCTATTAATCAGGTACAAGCATGATGTAAGTTTTTGGCAGCCAAAGAGTGAAAATGTGTACGGCTTTCTACTAAACAGACAGCAACCTGATTTTTTTTCCGTTTTTGGAAGTATTCAGTCTTCTTTTAAGAAAAAGCAATCACCAACGAATACCAAGAAACCAGGCCATCAAGAATGAATATATGGTGTAATTTTGACTCTCTAGAAATGAGATACCAATGTAAATGTTATATTAGAACGGTGTTAATAAGAAGTGCATCATTTTATCGATTCGTCCCGTATAAAAAAAAGTGCTAGGTTGTAAATCCACCATACACCGTGCCCTAACACGTTCCGTTTACATGATCCTTCTCAGAAGCTAAAGAGGAAACCATAAGTAAAGTCACAAGTAGCCGGAACCAATAATTCTGGCCAAGCACTTACTCCAAAAAAAGATTTGTTGCGAATACTTTTAAGTGAAACAAATATGCATATGGGTATAATGTGAGATGCCACAATAACAAAATAGAGGAATCTATTTGCAAACGAATCTGGATTGGAGGAAACCACGCACCGCCATGTATGAGTTTGGTGGATCGGGAGGATGTCCCTGAGGAGAAATCCTCGCGCTCCACGAGGCCGACGCGGAGCCCGCGGGTGGCGGCGTCGAGCGCGACGCCGCACCCGGTGGCCCCGCCGCCGACGACGAGCACGTCGAGGGGATCCGCCGGGGTGGACCCGGCCAGCGCCGCCCTCTGCGCGGCGCGCGGCGGCGGGGCCGCGCCAGGCTGGGCCACTCGCCGCCGAGCGGCATCGAGGGCCGCGGGGGACGGGTCGGAGGCGGACGCGGACGGCCAGGCCGCGCCGGCGGCGACGACGGCGGAGGACGCGGCGATGGCGGCGGCCGCGCGGCGGAGTCGCCACGTGGCCATGGCGGCGGCCGGACGCGTGTGCCTCTCCTTTGTTCGGTGCGATCGCAAGTTTCACAGCTCACACGGGCGGCGGAACGCGGAGAGAGAACGAGAAAGTGGCCTTGATTTCTTTTTCTTTTCTGGAGAGAAATAATTATAGGCGAATCGTTAATAGCATAGAAAAAAAATAATTAAAGGCGGAGAAAATAGGATGGGCATTTGGAATTGGAATAAGTTGACTTTTAAATTGCTTCCTTCAACCATAATATCAATACTCCTATAACACATTCTTCATATTTTAAAATTGATACAAATATAGTCCGAACGCAATATTGTAAGCGGTTGTAGCTGACATAGTGGTGACGTGACACCAGGAAAAAAATAAAAATTCATATGGGACCCACAGTTCAGCGAAACAATATCTTCTTTTTGAAAGAAGACCATGCTACTTACAGTATCTCTTATGGGTTTCATTGATACTCTCTTCGTCCCAGAAAAAAGTAACTTGAGGATATGACATCATTTAAAACAACGAATTTGAACATGAGATTGTTTAAATTTATTATTCTAAATGATGTCATATCTTTATCTAGATTATCTTTTTTTGGGACGGAGGGGTAGAGAATAATGCGTTCGACTAGAGTTGAAAGTGATTCGGATAGTTTCCGTCCGACCGGACCTATTTTTGGATTCGGACAACTTCGGTCGGAAAGATCCGAAAATTTTTTGAATTCGGAAACGAATTCGGATTACTTTTTTCGGAAATAAAAACAAATACAGTAGAGGTGATATCCGTCGGACTCGGAAAATGGTCGAAAACTATCCGGGATTTTCCGTCGGATATCCGAATTATACAAAAGGCATAAGCTATTCAGTCCAATCAGCCCAACCCAAGGAGGCAGCCTAGCCCGACTATCACTTTGTCATTTAACCCTAGCAAGAAGTTTCTAGGTTTCCAGTTCCACAGACGCCAGGAGCTAGGACGGCAGGACCTGGCCGGTCGTCGGCACTTGTGCATCTACTCCCTCTACTCCAGCGACGGCCAGCGTGCCCCTTAGCCACCTCCGCCGGTGGCTCGCCCCATCACCGCTGTCGTCGCCACCACCGCTGCCATCAACTTGCCCTATTGCTGCTGCCGCCGTCGGCTTGCCCCATCGCCGCCGCCGATGCGCCCTATCGCCGCCGCTGCTTGTCACGCCCCATCGCCACCATCGTCACCTCCTCACTGTCTCACGCCATAGCTGATAGAGTGATAGTTGTTGCCTCGCCCAACAACCACTGCCTCCTCGCCGTCTTGGTCCATCGCCACCATCGTCGCCTCCTTGACATCTCGCTGCATCACCGCCTCTGCCACCTCCTCGCTGTCAAGCCCCACAGCAGTCGTCTCCTCGCCGTCAAGCCCCACAGCCGTCGTCTCCTTGCCATCTCAACCCAGAACCGTCGTCTCGGCCTAAGCAGGTTCGTCGACTTCTGCAGCTCCACTTTATCTGACTAACTGAATGACTATTGATTTGTGGCTCACTTATTTGTTTTTGTTTTGTGTATATGTGTTATGTGGCAGATTTGTGATAAATTCCTCTCATGCAAGTAGCAGCAGCTTCAGCTTATGCAGTGCGAGTGTAGCAGCATTGCCAACACCAACTCAGCCAATGCAAGGAGCTGTTGCCAACCCACAAGTGCAAGATGCAACTGCCATTGAAACATCACCAAGAGTTGATGTTAATTTGACACAGAATACTACAGCTGAGATCACAGGCCCTCCTGCAAAAAGAACAAAGAAATGCAGCTCAAAGATTTGGGAGTACTTTGACAAGTGTGAGGAAAAGATAAGAGGAGATGATGGTACAGAGATTGTATCGCTTCGGGCTAAGTGTAAGAAGTACAGCTATAAATCCTGTCGTGAGACCAACAGGGGCACAAGGGTATTTTGGAATCACTTAGCCAACAAGCACCAAATCAAAAATGGCCAGCAACTTCTAGATCTAAAAAAGAGTGACAGTGACAGTGGAATTACATCTGTTGAGACATCTGTTGAGACTTACAGGTATGATGAGGCTGTCAGCTTAAAAAAATTTTATTTGGTAATCATTATGCATGAATATCCCTTTAATATTGTTGAGCATGAGTACTTTGTGGATTTTACGAAGTCCTTGCGCCCTAGTTTTCCAATCAGAAGTCACATAACTGTCAGGAAAGATATACTGAACATGTTTTTGGAAGAAAAGAAGAAATTGTATGAGTACTTCAAAACACTTTCTTGCCGCTTTAGTACAACCATGTACATGTGGACCTCAAATCAAAATAAGGTTATATGTGCATAATTGTGCATTGGATAGATGCTAATTGGTGCATGCAAAAGAGAATTGTCAATTTTATGCATGTAGAAGGTTGTCATTTAGGGAAAAACTTGTGTAAGAAATTTTATGATAGTATACTGGATTGGAACCTTGATAGGAAATTACTTGCACTTACTTTGGACAATGTGTCAGCCAATGATGTATGTGCTAAGGGGTTAGTACTAAAGCTCAATAAGATATCACCGTTGATCTGTGATGGGGGCTTTTTTCATGTAAGATGTTTGAATCATATTTTTAATCTTGTTGCTCAAGATGGTTTGAAGCAAATTGCACCAGCTATTTCAAATATTAGAAACACAATTTCAATTGTGAAGAACTCCACATTGCAGTGGGAAGAATTGATGAAGTGTGCCTCAGAATGTGATGGTTTAGATACTAGCCATGGTCTCTCTTTGGATGTCCCAACAAGGTGGAACTCCACATATCTCATGTTAAAGCAAGCTATTTACTATAGACCAGCTTTTGATAGGCTTTTTCTTCGTCATAGAAGCAAATATCTGCATTGTGCCCCAACAACTGGTAATTGGACTATGACAAAATCATTGTGTACATGTTTGAAAAGATTTTATGATGCTACTTTGATCTTCTCTGGCACTACATATCCAACAGAAATCTATTTTTTACTAAATTCTGTCAAAGTAAGCTTGCAATAGTTGATTGGTGCATCAACGCTGATCCAATTATAGCATCTATGGGCTCTAAAATGAAAGCCAAGTATGATAAATATTGGGAGAAGTCCGATATGGCTATTTCTGTAGCTTGCTTTCTTGATCCAAGGTTCAAGACAAACCTAGTAAACTATTATGCAGAAAAGATCTACAGTGACATAGATGCTCGAGTACATATTAAAAAATTCATGGATGTTGTCAACCAGCTATTCCAAGCTTACGAGTCTACTGCAACAACTCCAAAGAATGCATCAACTGCAAATGTGCAAAAGGATTCTTTAGTCAGTGAGGATAAGAATATGGACAGCGATGATGATCTTGATGAAGATGTTGTGAACTACTTGCGTCGCCGCACTGCCTCCGGAAAATCCACTAAAATTGAGTTGCAAGTGTACCTGGAACAACCATTAGTGGAATGGGACACAAGAGACAAAACATTTAACATTTTGCATTGGTGGTCACTCAAGCAACATGAGCTTCCTATTCTTTCTTGACTTGCTGGTGATGTATTGTCTATTCAAGTGTCCACTGTAGCTTCAGAATCAACATTTAGTGCAGGAGAACGGTCGTCGATCCGTTCCGTAATTGTCTAGATCCTAAAATTGTGCAAGCTTTGATTTGCACCAAAGATTGGACTGCGGCATCGAGAGAAGGTAATGTTGGATTGTATTTATACCATTTTTATTGCTTTAAGTGACTCCTGTTTTGTACTTCTAAGAGGAAATGTGAATGTGAACACTTAGGTGGAAATGTGGTTGATTCTATTATCAATGAGCTGGACATGGAGAACCTTGAGCAATCTTTTGCTACCTTGCTGACCATGGTTTGTGCTTCTATTATTAAGTTATAAATTCTTTTGTTGTCTTTTATACTTTCACTAATAACTGATCAAATTTTTATTTATAGGCCATGGAATCAAATCATGAACAAGATGGTGATGGTGATATTGAGATGGACTATGTTGAAGATGACGATGACATAGTGCCAATGGGTGTTTGAATGAAATGTTTGTTAATTTAATTTGCAAGTTACATCTAAACTATATTTGTAATGAACTATGTCTAAGTTGCATCTAAACTATCTGTACTGAACTATGTCTGTACTGAACTATCTAAGTTACATCTAAAATATGTACTGTGAGTCTGTGACTGTTATGTGCTAAATGCTAATGACCTAATGTGTGTCACTATGTCATTGTCAGTGTGTGCAAGTTTGTGCTAACGACCTAATGTGTATGTCTATGTCAGTGTGTGCAAGTTTGTGGATGTTTCTAGTTATGATATTATTAATCGCTAAGATTTGAAAATGTTGATATGTTCTATTAAAAAAATAACGAGTTATATTTCTTCTCTTCGTTGATTTGTGATGCTTAGTTTGAGGGGTTTTTATGTTCTGATTAATATTCGTCACCGTATTCGTTTCGCTTCGTATTCGCTCCGTATCTGTATTCGATAATATTCGATTCTATTTTCATATCCGGGTTTTCAATTCTGATTTCGATTTCAAAAAAATTATAAAAATAAATATGATATAGCTAGGTTCTGACCGTATTTGATCTGTTTTCATCCCTACGTTCGACTCCCTTCTTAATGCCACAGCTAATAGGCGGATGATCAGCTCCTAGACCAAATGTCATGTCATACACATCTCCGCGAGTGTCCGGATAAAGCAGGCACGCCCTGTTAATTTTCAACTCAACCTTTTCAATGAGGAACATATATTTGCTACTATAGTGATCGGTGCAGAGTATTAAAATTTATTGTCGTTGAGATAAAGGGAAGATGAATCACATTTATGATGTCCTGTTCAGTCTGGTAGCCGAACTGAAGCATGGTTGCTGTGATGAAGATTGCCTGCTCAATTCTGCCCAAATAAATGCATTAATTGCATGGACAACGCTTGGACCTCCTGCACTGTGTCCAACCAAAATTACCTGACAAAGAAGAGATTTTTCATCAGGTTAGTTCGTGGACATATAGAACATATGACAATCGGACTCGAGTAAAGGATATTGATGGAGCAGTACAACAATGGGAATAAGCACATGCAGTCTGAAATCACCTACCTTGTCGCCGGCTGGCAAGCTGGCCATGAGGTCAAGGAGCGGGGCGTTGTAGTCTTCGAAGGACCCGACGTTGTTGGGATCGACGAGGCTGCCGGCCGCAACGGCGAGGTCGCGCAACGGCGGAGACGCGGTGGCCCGAGTCCTGGAGAAGAGAGTAGCCTGAACCAGCACCAGGCGCCGGGCACAAGGACGAAGGCTGTGTTTTATCCAATCTTTTCCAACTCATCTATGTTGTTTTTCACGTACACATTTTTCAAACTATTAAATGATGTATTTTTTATAAATTTTCTATATATGAAAGTTGTTTTAAAAAATTATATTAATCTATTTTTCAAAAAAAAAATAAATAAATCATACGCTAATGAGCCACTTTGTTTTACGTGCGGGAGAGATTAGTTCCCATCCCACACTATCGAACACAGCCGAAGTGCTCTTCCGTGCTCCGGCTTCTCTCAGGAAAATCGACGCCTGTGCCCATATGCATATTTTCACACGTGGAAATGGAAATGACATCGCGACCCCCATTGTGTCGTGGTGTCGCGTGCCATCGCACCGCCGCCTGCGCCCATATGCATATTGTCAGAAGGAAGAAGATGTTGAAGAAATATGTTAGTTTCACTGGCATGTGGGTCCTATATGGTTTTTTATTTTTTATTTTTGCTTTCAATATAACGTCAGTTAAAACCTCTTGTAATACTATTTTGGAACTATATTTTCATCGGTTTTGAATGATGTGAGGGACACGTTATATTTGGTATCGTGGTTTAAGAACGTAATTCAAATTTGACCTAAAAATAAAGGACTTAAAGTGAACGTATTCTTTTGGAATTCATATAAGGAATAAGTTCGTCTGAGGTCTCTTAATTTGTTAACGAATCCGATTTTCGTCCTTCAACCGAAAAACTAGATACAATAGGTCCTCCACTATCAAAACCTATGCAAAATAAGTCCCAAGGCGGTTTGGATGACGGTTTCAGCTGATGTGGTGCCTATGTGGCTAATTTGACTCGGTCTTCATCTGACGTGGCATTGACGTGGCACATGATGCAAAATTTAACAATTTAAAAAATAAAACAAAATATGTGGGCCCACATGTCAGTCAAATAATACAATTAAAAAATAGTGGGCCCACTTTCTCCTCTCTTCTCTATCTCCTCCCCTGCCGTAGCCGCGGCAATGGCCAGTGGCGCGATTAGCGATAGCGTGGCACTCATCGAGCGCACTGAAGGGGGCGAAGGTAGCGGCCATCGTGGCGACGGTGACGCCGGGGCCGAGGCCGTGCATGAAGAGGCGGCGATGGGCCGGTGAGTGCGAGGAGAAGGAGGAAGGCATCGAGGGGATCTCGTTCTAGATCTCGGTGACCTTAGCGCCGATCTTGCGGAGGATCTCGAAGCGCCACTGGTCGGCGCTCGGAGTCGGGGCGGCGGACTTCGTGCTATACAAGCTCAAGGAGCTTAGCAAGATCCGCCAGGAGTAGATATCGGAGTTCCTCGAGGACTTCGACAAGCTCGACGCCGACCACTCTGTCACCCTCTCTCCCGCCGACCTCATTGCCGCCCAGCCTCTGGACCAGCCGCCATCTACCGAGCATTGACTCTACATCGGCGTCATCGACAGGCGAGATGGAGGCCTTCATCTCGTGGTACTTCACGGTGGTGGGGTCCGACCTCGTGGCCGCCAACCCGCCGGACTTCGAGCGTGACCCTCGCGGGTTCCTGACACGGCAGGTGTGTTGACGCCGAATCCGTACCGCCGATGAGGATCCGGCGTGCGGACACACGAAGGCCTGGG
This sequence comes from Oryza officinalis, assembly GCA_008326285.1. Taxonomy (NCBI): domain Eukaryota; kingdom Viridiplantae; phylum Streptophyta; class Magnoliopsida; order Poales; family Poaceae; genus Oryza; species Oryza officinalis. Next base: position 8,705,261 of record BDMV01000004.1, on the reverse strand, counting down.
AGATCTGTTTAGCTCCAGTGCAGGTCCTAAAATTGATGAAGCGCAGGCGTGCCAGTCAGTTTGATCCTGCCACTGACAAGATATGCAAAATAGCAGAACAGAAGGTCTATCGGCCGATAGGCCGATAGGGCAAAAACATATTGGCTGATAGGCCGATAGCCAAAACAATCGATCGGCCGATGATAACATGATGATATAGCAATGTGATATAGCATAATCCAAATATAAAATAAACATTGATCTGAAAATTAAAGCACACATCAGCCAAAGGTCCGATGGCATAAACTCTCAATAAGCAGATAAACAATAAATGCTCCGTTGTCATCGGCCAGATCCAATCTATATGTAAAACTCTTGGGCCGATGCAACGTCCAGATAACTCACCGGTTGAAACCCCGGTGAAACCCTTATTGGCAATCGACAGACAGGCTAGAGATTACGGTTCTAATCACGACTTAGCGGCACTAAGCATGAAAAGAAACGCAAGATCTAGACAATCAAGCCCTCGACTGATTTTCGAGGTGGTGGATACCTTAGCCAATCTAATCTAGCGAGGCAATTTAATCGATACCGGCGTAAATCCTAAAGCGTATCTTGGCCGATAGGACTAAATCAAGAAGCCAAACTAGATTGACTAAGATATATGATAGTAGGTGCTTACGTTGACGAGATCAGAACGTAGAAGCCCTAGCACTGACAGCGCAGGCAGCCATAACGAGACTTACCTCTCGTGGGAAGGGCATGAACTTGTCGAAGAAGACGAAAAGTAAAGTGTGGCGATGCGCCAAAGTTGAATTGATCATGAGATGAAAAATTACATGAACCTTGGGCTTACATATTTATACCCATAGACTAACAAAGATCCTAACAGATTACGGCTCAGACTTTCTTAAAGATAAAAGGAAACAAATAAAGTCCTTGCCGGACACTAACATCCTTTCCTAAAGATAAAACAGAAAACTAACAAACTCTTCCTAATTAAGAGATACAAGCCGCATCCTTCCTGAACTCGGTCTCCTTTGGATAAGATCTTCCTGAATCTAACAAGAATCCGACTGCTGTTGATGATTGGTTTAAGAAAACCCCCATCGGCCGATATAAGACTCTAGGCCGATACCAACCTTGAGCCAATATGGATCCTGGACCGATAAGGACTTCGGGGCTTACCAAATTCTGGCGTTAACAAGGTGGCGCTGACCGTCGCGGCGTGGCCCGCTTCCTCTCTCCCTGCCCTACCCCTGCTCATCGTCCTCCTCACCTCATCTCTCTCTGCGCCCACTCCGGCCACTGCTCACCCCGCTCCGTCGGCCGGCCGATCTGCCCCGCCCGTGTGACATCCTGGCCCAATTGGGATTTGGCCTGTGTGACCCATGAGAGCTATGTGCACATGTTTAGTACCACCTTGCTAGTTTAGCAAGAGTGGAACCAACTTATAAGGCCTCTTCCCTCCAACATATCACTCCCGGGTTAACCCTTTTACATGAAGCGAGGACAAGAGTGTAAGTGGAGTGGTATGTGTAAGTGGGCCCGCCCGTCGGTTGGGCTGGGCTGCGCGGTTCTGGAGGGTGGGCTGTTACAAATGGTATTAGAGCCGACCCTCGCGGTTGCGCGTATGGGTCAGTGTGCGGGCATATGGCGCATGGTGCATGTGGGCTCTATGTGAGGCACATGGCATGGCATATAGGGGAGTGTTCCTGGACATTTGCCTATATGCCTGTGTGGCTATGTGGGTGAGTTGGACTGACGGGGACGTCGGGTCCTTTGAGGGGGTGTATGTGACATCCTGGCCCAATTGGGATTTGGCCTGCGTGGCCCATGAGAGCTATGTGCACATGTTTAATACCATCTTGCTAGTTTAGCAAGAGTAGAACCAACTTATAAGGCCTCTTCCCTTCAACCAATCACTCCTGGGTTAACCCTTTTACACAAAGTGAGGACGAAAGTATAAGTGGAGTGGTATGTGTAAGTGGGCCCGCCCGTCGGTTGGGCTGGGCTAGGGAAGAAGGAAAGAGTGCGGTTGACATGTGGGGCCTACGTGGGCCCCACCATTTTTAAATTAACTTTTGTGTGTAGTTGACATGTGGGCCCATTATTTTTATTATTTTTCAGGATCGAATTGCCACGTCAATGCCACATTAGATGAAGACCGAGTCAAATTAGCCACGTAGGCACCACATCAGCTGAAACCGTCATTCAAACCGCCTTGGCACTTATTTTGCACCGGTTTTGATAGTTGAGGGACCCGTTGTATCTAGTTTTTTTGAAAGATGAAAATCATATTCGTTGACAAATTAAGAGACCTCAGATGAACTTATTCCTTCATATAAATCTGTTCGATTCTTTAAGGCTTGTTTGAAAAAGCTTATATCTCGGCCCACTCGGAGATGGCAACACGGGCCTTTATCGCAAAGCCCCTATATTAGTTGAGAGCCTTCCGTGTTAAACTTTTATACCATCTTCTTCTCGCTCGTTTTTCGTGTATATATTTCATGAACGGTTAAATAGTATGTTTTTACAAAAATTTTCTATAAAAAGTTACCTTAAAAATATATTAAACTACTAATACCATTTTAGATTTTTTTACTCATACTTAATTAATCATGTGCTAATTTGTCGCCTCGTTTTTGTATGTAGAGTGAAGGGTTTCCCAAGCCTCACTACCTAACACAGCCTTAACATTCTTCCATCAAATTTATGTTAAAATATTTATAATAAAATATAATTGGTCTAGAACTAAAAGAATCTCCATATAGGAATGCCCCTAGAAAGATTCACTACTCTTTGCTCTCAATACCACCCACTTAAATCTTACCCCTATAATTCACTCCCTGTATTATATATTTTATTGATTTCCCATTAATATCTATTTAATGGATAATTTTGTAAACGCTAAATTTGTGGTACATACAGCCCACCAATCTCCTCTTCTTTCTAAGCTGCAAGTTGGGCCCACCGTGCTCTTTTTTTTCAAAACGCACTACTGACATGAACACTTCTATAAATATGCGCACACTCATTTCTACAAATACACACATGCACATTCTAATCATATGAGCACCTATGAAAACTAGGCCGACATATCATGAGATTCACAAAGTTACCACATGCGCATCACTGTCGATAGGTACATTGTTTACCATTGAAGGAATAATTAGACGTAAATACGAGCGCCGTGCCAATTTTCGACACCTAATATTTTGCGGTGAATTGGGAGTCGCCAATCATCTCGATCTAAACAAAATCAAACCGAGATGGGTTTTGTAAATCAAAATCGACTAGCGAAACTGATTTAGACAAAATATAGATAAACATCCGTCTCGAGTGCGGAACGAAAAGTTTTTAGGTCAAACCTACAAAGAGGATTCGCCCTCACACGGCAAGGATGGACGGCTTATAACGCAAATTGACGAAGATGGACGAAAACAAGGCTATAACTACGTGAAAAGTAGATGCGATATTAAAAAATTTGATGTGACCATTACTACCATTGATACAACCAATGTTCACATCATAAGACAATTGGAAAACATCGAGATTGAGCCGCAGAAGTTCTGGAATCCAAATCGGCCATGTGCTACACTGTTGAATTCAAATGGCCGCCAAATATGCATATGAGATCTGTTTTGGGCCCATGAGTACTTGATGAAAAGCTCTCGGAGTCCTTTTTCCAACGGATCTAGTCTCATCTCCAAACTCCTTCTCAGTCACCCGCAATCACCAAAACAAGGTGTTGCGTCATCTGTAATGGGCCTATGGGCTTGTAACTTCATCTAGGACCCTGGCCCATGTGGGGTGTGCCCCAATCTTGTGGAGCACGACCCTAGAGACCCCTGTTGTTTTCCCACCTCTTTAAATAGCTAGGTACACCTTTAGGTTTTTTTGGGTTTTGTTAGATTAAAGTTTTAACTATTGCTACTTTTTCTTGTAGTTACGTGTGTCAGTTAGACTACAATTACTTGTCTTCAGAACCCCACCTTATCGTGAGCTTTAATTCCTATTTGCAATTTAGATTGTTTTTATTTTGTTCTTGCTTGTTTCTTTGATTTGCTTGTAGAAATAAGGTTGATTTGCACCGGCTAGATCAACAACCCATGGAGAGGTGTATCAATCGCTAAGGTGCAACACAACAATGTCTTGTATGGTTGTAGTCGGGTCGTCAACATTTTTCCCAAATCATAGTTATCATCAATTCATCGAAAGATCAGGCCAGATCCCTGAGCGTATCGAGTGGAGCTCAGGGTTTATCAAGTGGTATCAGAGCTTTCGTTGCTCGGTGAGTTTTTATCTATCTATAACCAAAAAATAGCCATACAAAAAAATGATTGCATCCATTACCTAGCCATCCTTGTGCCACTGCATTGTTCTTTTCAGTTTTTGCATTGTTGAGTTTTGCGTTGCATCTTCGTGTCGTGTTGTTGGTCTTAGTATCTAGTCCATTTAGAGTTTCGAGTTCTGGTCACGTTTAGTACCACTGTCGCCGCCGCCGCTGTGTCTTCGTTGTCGTCGGGATCTTTGAAAATAGAATCATCTTACCGCCAGGGTTTCGTTTTTCTACTTTTCAGAAGTTTTTGTTGGTTAGTTTTGGAGTTGCATCTAAGGTTTGTGTTGTGTGGTTTGAGCCCTGTCCTGTGCCGTGTTGTTGCACGTGAGGAGGGAGGAAGGGGGACGAGAGTTTTGTAGATTAGATTGATTTCTCTTTGGTTTGGAAAGAAATAGTAGATTGGATTGGTTGAAAATCAGTTTTCGTCCTAATCCCATGCACCAAATCCGCCTTCCACTCCACCTCCCCCAACTCGACTCCTACTCCACCTCTCCACCGTTGTTTCCTCCTCCACCATATTGTTAGACATCTTGGTGAAAATTTTTTGCTGAAAAAAGATCAAAAAAAAGAAAAAAAAAGGCAGAAAGGTGCTTAAAAAAAAGAAAACAAAAGCCGCACCAAAAAAACAAAGAAATAAAAAAAGAAAGAAAGAAAGAAAGAAAAGAGAAAATCAGCTGTTATCTTTGAGTTTGTTTTCATATATCAGAGTTATGCTTGAGTTGTTCTTAGTGCTCTCTTGTGGTATCGTTTTTGTCTAGGCTCGCGTCTCTAGTACGTTCTTGCCTAGGACCAGCACGGTACTAACTTTTAACAATTATCAACTTTGCATTTTATGATTTGATTATTTGCTATTTCTTTGCTATATATTTAAGCCTACCCAAAGCTCCATAGATTTGATTGCAGCTGTACAGCAAGTGTTTGCCAAGGCATCGATATATCTAACCTCCATTGGGGTCTTGGTTGAGTCAGTGTACGAACTTGTAAGAGCTTACTTAAAAGCTTGAGTGTGTGTCTTTTGAGCATCCACTATCTAGTAGTTAATAGGAACGTATATATTTTTTTTGTATGTTTCTTGTTTTCTACTAACAATGGCAGGGATACGCAAGACAATTGGGGATAACTATGCTCAACGTCGACATCTTCATCGAGACATGAGGAGTGATCAACATGACACATATGAGGTAAGTGACATTGTTTTAGCTAAGATCAAATCTGCACTACCTTATTTTGAAGGAAATTATGATTCACATGCTTATATTAAATGGAAGCTAGCGGTTGATAGAGAATTTTAAAAGCATGGTTTGGTTGAGAAACATATGGTTATGTGTGTCTCTAGTGTTTTAGTGAAAAATGCTTCTTATGATTGGAAACATCTTTGTAGGCATAACAAAATACCAGAATCTTGAAAAGACCTGAAACAATATTTGAGAGATGTTTATGTTCCCATGTATTATGCTGATATTCTACTCAACCAATTGCAATGTTTAAAACAAGATACCATAACTGTTACTTCATACTATCATGATATGCATGCTTGTTTATTACGTTGTGGTTTAAATGAATGTGAAGAAGCTACATAATTGAGGATTTTACGTGAGCTTAATAAAGAAATTCAGGACATGCTTGCTTGTCAAAGTTATAGATCTCTTTCTTATTTGTTATAACTTGCTTGCAATGTTGAAAGTCAAATAGAGAAGGACATGAAAAAGCAACACACTATGTTTTTGCCTCCTATTACTAACCATTTGTAGGAAGTGAATAATCAAGAAAAGAAGGAGAGAGACATGAATGAGCCGCCATTTTTATTTTTCACATTCATGTTTGATGCAACTTCATCATTTGAAGAGAGTTTCAAAGGTAAACTAAATGGTGCTGAAATTAATTAAGGTGAATGTGCTGTTGATGAATTAAATTTGTCCACTTTTCGTGCTAAACTAGAGCAACCGTTAGTCGAATTAATTGCTGAGATTTCTTTGTCACAAGTTGAATTGTTTATTATACCTTGTGATAAAGAAGAGTTGTGTGATAACGCTTCACTTATATCCATGCCGCAACTAATGAATAAGCATGGTATTACTGTTGATAATTCTTTCCACGCTGATTTTAAGCATGTTGTTCATATTGCTAATCATGTTGAGGAATGTGAATTGCTATCTTCTTTAAATACATTGGGCTATGTTCTGTTTGATGATTTTTGTAAACTCGATAATTTGAAGGAGAAATTATTTGCTATTAATTTGCCATGTCCAATCAATACTATATTTCATATCTTTGGCAAATATAATGATAAAGGAGTATTTTTGGTGCACAGTATTTACATATATTCAGTTTCTGAACCTCCTGTAGCCATAGATCAATATTGCAAGCTAAAAAGTTATATTATTGCTAATCATGCTACTTTGAGTTTCTCTAGTTTTGATTGCAAGAAACAGGTTATTTTAAATGGACTACGGGGCGAGCGCTATATGGAAAAACCGAGGACAATTTTCCGTGAAGAAGAAAAGGATGATGTGACCATGACTACCATTGATACAACCATTGCTCACATCATAGAACAATTAAAAGACATGAGTAGTTGATGGAAAGCTCTCAGAGTCCTCTTTCCAACAGATCCAGCCTCATCTTCAAATTCCTTCTCAGTCACCCGCAATCATAAAAATAATGTGTTGCATCACTTGTAATGTGCCTATGGGCTTGTAACTTTATCTGGGACCCTGACCCAAGTGGGACCCATATGGGGTACGCCCCAATCTAGTGGAGCACGACCCTAGAGACCCCTTGGTCATTCTCTCACCTCTTTAAATAGCTAGGTACACCTTTAGGGTTTTTTGGGTTTTGTTAGATTAAAGTTTTAGCCATTGCTACTTTTTCTTATAGTTATGTGTGTCAGCTAGACCACCTAATTACTTGTCTTCGGTACCCCATCTTATCGTGAGTTTTAATTCTTATTTGCAATTCAGATTGCTTTTATCTTGTTCTTACTTGTTTCTTCGAATTGCTTGCAGGAATAAGGTTGATCTGCACCGGCAAAATAAACAACCCACGAAGAGGTGTATCGATCGCTAAAGCGCAACACAACAATGTCTTGAACGGTTGTAGTCGGGTCATCAACGTTTCTCCTAAATCGTAGTTATCATCAATTCACCGAAAGATCGGGCCAGATCTCTGAGCGTATCGAGTGGAGCTCAGGGTTTATCAAAAGTGATTCAATTGACTAATTGCATTGGAAGTAGATTGGTGCCTCAATTGGACTGGCCTTAGCCCTTAGAAAGTATAAGGCCTCCTCCACATCCTACTCGGGGTAGAAACCAATTAGAACTCGAAGAACCTTAGCTAAAGTAAGGAAACTCGAGACCCAAAGAAATTCGAGTCAGAGTCGGAACCTTAGCTAAAGTAAGGAAACTCGAGACCCAAAGAAATTCGAGTCAGAGTCGGACTTAGTCGGTCTGATCGGCCACATACTGTTGGTCAGACCAGCTCCACACCGCCAATCTGACCAACCGACCCCATAAAGAAAACCGGGTCATTTCTCAATTTGACCATATTTTCTTATTTCGTGTCTGGATGTCAAATTTAAGGGTTAACGAGGATGATTTGCTCGATGTGCCGCTGCAGCTCGCCAAGGAGGACAGCGAGAAGATGACCCAACATCGTCCTCGACTTTGGCGACCGTCGGCCACACCATTCAGATCCTCCGCCTCGACCTCGTGGCCACAACTAACTCATGAAATCCTCACCAAGCGCAGCTGCTCCACCACAATTGGCAAGCACGAGTTCGTGAGTAGGGAGATTTTGTTGAATGTGAATGTGAAATTTGGGGAATTATTAACTGTGAATTTGGGAATATATATAATTGGATAATTTTTTTGCGATGACAATTCATACTACAGTGGTCGACTTTGCATCTCATTGACAAAGTTGAGTTTGTTCAAACTTTGTAGGATTATTTATTTATATGTTATCTACATGAGCGATTTTTTAGAACTTTTATAAAAATTTTTTCATGTCTCCACTTACGATGCGGTTTTCACTGTATATTTTTCCGTGAAAGGCGGACTACAGTGGGCGTGTGCAAAGGGAAGACGATAGGCAAGTGGGGGCTGCACTGGCTTGAGGCCAATTTGGGGAGGAGAGCAATCGAAAGTCATGCGCGCAGTAGAAAATAGTCTCAGTGGCCACGGGACTCTCCATATTTGAGGATTGGACTCTATATAGGGAGCTCTAACAGCAGATGTTTTTCTTAGATAATTGCTAAAGTACATCTACATGGGTGGGATTGAAAGGCAATTGGAGATGCTCTAAGCAGTATTGATAGAATTACCATGGTTTTCGAAAAATAAATTTTCAAAGAGAATAGGTTATTGTTTTAGTTAGGAAATATTCGTAGCATGCGGTCATGTCATCAACATAGAAAACAACTCATACACTACTGAAACAACCGATCTATACTCGGTCGAGAAAAACAGCAAATATCTTGGATATTTAATGAGTCGGTGATAAAGAAATTCTTTAGCATCAGTTAAAACACCCAATGGCACATTGCTATCTTTAATAACGGTTGGTAACTCCAACCGATACTAAAGATCATTTTCAGCACCGGTTCAAATATTGTCAGACTGTGTCAGGCCGTCCGGATCTTTAGTACAAAATAATGTATAGCTATGTTTCTATACATTATTCTCTCTAAAAAGATATATGGACAAAAAATGAGAGAAAATTTGTTTAGGGAAAATTCGGGTACTTCAAAAAATTAGAAACATTTGGATAAAAATGATTAAAAAAGGACAACAAAGGAATAACATAAAAAATAAAGATAAAAGAGTAGAAAACTAAGTTCATTTAAAAATCATTAAAATAGTTAGAAATAAGTACAATGCATTAAAAATATGTTTAAAATTTTGAAAAAACTATTGAAAATAATTAAAATAAGGATAACACATGGAAAAATATATTAAATTTTTTTTAAAACTTATTGAATTTATAAATAATTAACCATGACTCCGTTTAAGTCCATTTAAAAACTCGTTAAAATCATTAGAAATAATAAGAATTCATTAAAACCTTCAGTTTTCAGTTTAATTATGATATTTTAAATTATTATATGATTATTTAAGTAGTTTCAGTTTCGTGGACTTCCTTTACATTTGTTATCTCCTGATGTAGATGAATCGGCAATGGAAGTTAACCGCGGACCGACGGTCGAAGGAGTTTATTGATGGCATGTATTATTTTTTGAGTGTAGCCAATGCCCACAAGCCTAAGGGTTTTATATATTGTCCATGCAAAAAGTGCAAAAACCAGAATGAGTATTCTACATCAAGAACTCTTCATATCCACTTGTTGGAGTCGGAATTCATGCCTAGCTATAATTGTTGGATCTCTCATGGAGAGTCAGCGGGTGCAATGAAAAAAGATGAAGAAGAAGTCGACAACATTCTGGACTGGGCTCAATATGATGGATTTTGCAGAAAATACAACAGGCGAGGCGGACAAAGCTGTTGAAGAAAACGACGGTGCGGGTGATCTTGGTCAGATGTTGTGCAACATAAAGAACGACTGTGAAAGTGAAAAGGAGGTCTAGAAATTGGAGCGGATGTTAACGGACCACAAAACGTCCTTGTACTCAGGTTGCGAATAGAGGCACAAAAAGTTGGGTACCACGCTGGAATTCTTGCAATGGAAGGCAAAAAAGGTGTGACTGTGTCGGGAGGTAAAACTCCTCTAGCAGGGAATCGTGGGGTCCTACTTTTTCATTCGGACCAGGGGGCACGGGTGAGATCTTGAGAGACGAAGAGAAGTAAACTTAGAGGGGGTCAATCCCCTCGGGGTTGGAGAAGACACACCAGGTTTATACAGGTTCAGGCTACCATGGAGGCGGTATACCCTACTTCTATGTGTCTGGTTGATATGCGATTGGTATGTGGGAGAATACAAGCGCTTGTTCTCTCTTTTTTTTGTCCTCTCCATCTCTCTTAGCCAGGACCTCCTTTTATATCTCAAGGGGTTATCACTCAGGCTCCAGACTTAGGTTCGAGGGAAAGAGAAAATGAAAAGCGCTATAGATACGAAGACGTGGGCGTCGTCCTTTTCAACGTGCCAGGACGTGCACGTCCTACCATAGTACGCCTTCAGCCATCACTCCAAATGATTGGGCGGACACCCGGTCATTCTTCCTTTTAAATGCCGAAGCGACCGGAGGAGAAAGGACAAGCAAAAGGCCCGCATTAAATGTGACGGGACGGGGCATGTGCCGGGCACACCCTACATCGGTAGGCGTGTGCACACGGCGTGCGCCATCACATCTCTCATGTCAGCCCACGTAGCCCTCTGGCATGCTCACCCACCACATTGAATGCGGTAGGTGGGCGCCGGCGACAGCCGCCCAGTCGACGCAGGTGGGGCTGATCGTGGGAGGGGGCTTGGGGTAGCCCGACCCCCACGCGGGAGGCAGTTGCTGCTCCACGCATGGCCCGACTCCCTTCTGGGCGGCCTCCTTCCTTTACTCGCGAGCCCCCCGGGCCCATATCACCGATAGCAGCCCCCGGCATTAGCCCTGGGACGCTTCTTGCCGGTGGCGAGGGTTAACGCCATTCCTCCTAGTCAAGGGTGTGCGGGCTCGGTCTTGGCTTTGCGTGGTGGCGACTTGGCGGCGGGTCCCGCGCGAAGCGGAACCGTCTCCCTGGTAACGATGGGCCATTACTTCGTGATTGCCGCATCTTTTGGGTGATGTGCGGAAACCGAAACGGCCACCGAGTAATGATGGGTGTGGCTACCGCGCTTGCTTGAGGAGATCGTGGGCCCACCTCGTCCTGGCCGAAACGGTCGCACACGGTACACATGCGTTGGATATGGGCGCGTGGGTAAGTGGGTGCGAGAAACAAGGGGGCAGAGGACGCGACCACGAGAATCGAAGGGACGGAGGAAGTGGGCGTGTGAAATGAGGGGCTAGGGCACAGAAGGAAGTATAGAGGGTGCCGCAGGGGGGCTCTTCTCTCCTCCTTTCGCCACTTCATCTCTCCCAGCTCTTGCGCCCAAGCTCTTCCTGTGCCTCTGTTCATCTCTGCCGCGCTCTTGCCCGTCGCTCTGCCTGCGCCACGCTCTCATTTTTCATTCCTTCCGCCGGCAGCGCCATGACGCGGAGCTCGGTGCCACTTCCCGGCAGCATCCTCCCTCCTTCCCAGATCACGAGCAATCGGTTCGCGGGGTTGCCGAGGAAGTTCGTGCCGATGCCGTCCGGGTGGGCGACGGTGATCCTCAGCGAGGACTGGCCGACGCCGCAGTGCCCGGAGCGGTCGGTTTTCTTCCTCTCCTTTGCCATGGTGGGGTTGATCCCCCCATTCTCCTCCTTCTTCTACGACGTCTTGGAATTCTACGTGTCGAAACTTGGTTTCGACAATAAGAAACTAGGGGTAGCAGTCAAGCGCCAAACACGATGGGTTAGTAAACACAAGGGTTTAGACAGGTTCAGGCCTTCTATAAAGAAGTAATACCCTACGCCAGTTTCAGGGATTCGATCCGTCGAGTGGTTTATTGATCTCTTGATCTCTTATGTCGATCTCTTTCAATCTCTTGCGATCCATCCCTCAAGGGACATCCTATCCTCCTTATATAGGCTTGGAGGATAGGCTCACAAGTCTGTTAACGACGGATTTTGGTAATCGACTCAGAAAGGAAAGAGGAAACCGAAGCAGAGAGGAAGGATTGAGTTGGAGTCGGACCAGGCTTCGTATCGGACCCGGTAACCGTATCGGACTGGGGAGGTGTTGCTATAAAGAGCGTATCGGCCGATACGGATTTGGTTTGGTCGTGGGCCGATGCGGGTTGTGAGTTGACAGTGTCAACGTGGGCTTGGTCTGGGCTCGAAGTAAGCTTCAAGGAAGTTGCCAAATAGAGATAAAGCTCGGTTTTAGGCAATTGTATCTTGTAAATTAAGTAGTGTAGATCTAATCTGTGGCTTAAGTCCGCCGCAAGGATTTGTTTGTTAGTTGTAGATAAGATCGTGCCCTACAAGGGTTCTGTTGTAACCTCGGGTATAAATATCCCGATAGTTTGTACATGTAATCTCCCTCAATCAATCACACAATCAAATCAATCTACTTTCGGCGCATCGCCAACCCTCGCAAGAGGTCTTCTTCGACGAGTTCTTGCTTCCTCGGAGCAGAGGTAAGAACTCGTCCCCGACGATCTGCATCGTCGGGGCTAACGTGTTGCTTTAGACACGTTAAGCCTCGATGATGTGATCGTCGATTATCATGTCTTGAATGGTTTTGACAGGTATCTTAATTAAGCCTTGCCAGCGGTTTACTCGTTTTAGGGTTTATTGCCGACGATGGTTTAATTCTTGTGCTTGGCTAGATTGTTCAATACAGCTGCCATCCCCAAAAGCAATCGACGACTTGATTTTCTTTGTGTTAAGTCTCAATTCACACTTCGAGTTGCCATCGACCTTAGTCCTGTTTTGAGATCTAATACAAAGCCTGTTTTCGGTTGTAATTAAGGATAGTGCCGGGGTTTTAGCCGGTCTTATCTAACATATGTGATTGCTTTATGTTTCTTGCATATGTTCGCCACTTATATGTGCATATCGATAAGTATAGATATGTCGATTGTGAGGTAATCTTAAGATCTCTTTATGGTTGATGTGTTTATACTGGCCGATTGGCTCGTATAAGGTTGCACTGGAGTACTAGCTGGTGTAGTTACCTTTGTCATCCTTGTCGGCCGATATTATTAGTTGAGATCTACATATCAATGAAGGCCGATAAGATTAGATTCATGTTTTACTTATTTTCTAAGTGAGCCGATATAGCTTTGCCCTATCGGCTGGGCTATGACAATGTGTCATCGGTCTATTGACTGATCGGCCATTGTTCTCTGACTTGGTTCACTTGTTTCTTGTTGATTGCAGATCAAATCAACTGGCACGCTCTACCTACGACTAGGCAAGCCATTTGGACCTACACTGGAGTTAAGCAGATCTCCCAGGCCGCCGTGGTAACGCGGAACCCGTTTGGTTGCTGGACGGGTCGAAATTCTGCGCCAACACGCTTTTGGCACGCCTGGTGGGACCTCAAGAACACAAGCTTCTCACCAGCAACAAGAACACCTCGAGATGTCGAAGCAGGCCGAGATCGTCGAGGAGAACGTCATTCCTGTGACCGCCGACCAGCTCAGCCCAGAACAAAAAGCTGAGATGGATAGTCTGGTCGAGCAGTTCCAGAATATGTACCTGCAAACATATTCTAGGACTCGGCAGGGCACCTTGATTCAAAAGTCCAAGGTGGTCATTACGAGTTTCGGAGTTGGAGCTGGAACGTCGGTGGCGGTGCACGATCACGCCGTCAAAACTGAAGACACTGCAGCGTCGATGTTGCAAGACAGGATTGACTCCGCAGTCCACTCTGCGCTAGTCAACCAATCAGGGATTTTGGTGAACACCTTGACCAATACGGTCAAATCTATCTTAGACGGGTCAATTCACCAGTTCAAGCCTCAGGGGCCGATTTTCTTGCCAGAAAATAAGTTCCCTGCATATCGGACCCTGAGGAATGATCTGAGCACGTCTCAGCCAACACCGCCGATGCCACCCCCATCGGCGCAGCCGACAACGACATTGCCACTGGTCCTCACCAGGCAGACCGGGGGCAGCCCTCAGCTCATCACCGAGGAACAGTACGCTCAATGGACCAAGGGGAAGCAACCGGTGGTTGAGCGGATGCAGCAAGTTCCCGTCCACCAGCCATCGGCCGGACAACCGCAAGCCCTAGTGTTCAACAGTCCTCCACTTCAAGCTGCATACAACGTGCCACAAGGCTATCAGCAGCACCCTGCAGGACAGTATGGCGTACCGAACTCGGATCATCATTACCAGCCATACTCCCCTAGGCAGTATCAAGCAGAGGGTCTGCAACAGTCGTTTCAGCCAGACCTCCCACATCGGCCTGCAGGATATTGGGCCGACATGATAGCCGAAGTGATGCGGGACCAATTCGGCTTGAAGCCCAAGGAGAACTCTACAGTGTATCGGCACCCGTATCCCGAGGAATTTGACAGGGTACCGTTGCCAGGCCGATACAAGATCCCGGATTTCTCCAAGTTTTCGGGACAGGACAACGTCTCGACATATGAGCATGTCAGCCGATTCTTAGCACAGTGCGGGGAGGCATCGGCTATCGAGGCGTTGAGGGTGAGGTTTTTCCCTCTGTCCTTATCAGGGTCTGCATTCACGTGGTTCTCTTCCTTGCCCTGCAATTCCATCAGAGGATGGATAGATCTGGAGAAACAGTTTCATAGATACTTCTACAATGGCGTACAAGAAATGAAACTGTCAGATCTGACTGCCATCAGGCAACGTGTGGATGAATCGGTCCCTGAGTACATACAAAGGTTCAGAGACATACGAAACAGATGTTATAGCCTCAGTCTGACCGATTCCCAGTTGGCCGATCTGGCATTTCAGGGATTGCTAGGGCCGATACGCGAGAGGTTCTCCTCGCAGGAATTTGACAGCCTTGCTCAGCTGGCACAACGAGTATCGGCCCACGAGCAGCGATTCCAGGAGGCAAAGAAGTTCGCGAAAAAGATTAACACTGTTTATCAGTACGCCTCCGACGATGACGGCGATGAAGATGTTGGTAGTATGCCCTAGAGGTAATCATAGAGATGATGATGCTACGATTGTATCCATGATATATTTATGTGTTTATTGAATATCCATTAAAGACAACTTGTATTGATCAACAGTTATGTGAATTGTTTGTGAAACTCTTTTACATGTATGGCTATTCTAAACTTGTCCCTGATCGGAGTTCGTGTAGTAACACACATGAATATTAGATCAGCACATTATTAGTTGATGACTACGTTTCACAAGTCATGGACATAGAGATGTCAAACTAATAATGTGGGCGCATGTATGACGTGTGAGCTGGACTGACCCGACGTGAGAATTGTCTCTATACACAACATATACATTATGTCCTTAGACCTGAGATTGTTGTATGTGCTCAAGATGTGAAACGACTTACTTAGGGACTATCAAACGCTACTCCGTAACTGGGTAGTTATAAAGGTGGTCTTCGGGTTTGTCAGGAAACATGCTGTGAGACATAAACAATCAAGATGGAAATTGTCCCTCTCCACGTGAGAGAGATATCACTGGATCACTCTAATGATTGGATCAACAAATGCTTGGCCGTGCTTAGGTTAAGTGTTAACCTATGAGTGAACCATATATCGAGAGGCAAGGGAATAACATGTATATGGTATTGTGGTGGTTCGTCTGATTTGATCTTTGCGTACGCATAGGAGTTGACATGTCTTGCTAGAGGCCGCTGTCAACTATTGGTCGAGTAGGAGTATTCGGGCCATGTCTATATGTACGTGAACCCATAGGGTCGCACGCTTAAGGGCCTGGAAGCCTAATTCGGGTTGGACCCGAATTAGACTAGGTTTAGGGTCGCTGATGGGCCTCCAACTCGAGGCACACCAGGACGCCTATATAAGCAAGGGGTGGGCGCGAGGCTAGGGCAATTAACTTCCCCTGCCAGCAGCCGTCGCGCCCCCTCATGCTCACGCCTAGTGCTCTTCGCGGACCTAGCAGTCCGGAGGCGCATCGCTTCCTCCCCGTACGTGTGAGATTCCTCGGAGGTGCTGCATCTGGAGCACAAGGACGAGCCACACAAGGGACGATTCGTGAGCGAAGGACGGACGTGTGACGGACGACCACGCAACTGCATAGTTGTCTCCGCTGCATCTGCGCGTCTAGTGGTAATCCCGTAACCTATAACTAGCAGTCGATCTTGGTTTATGAGGTAGAAATTTTTTGTTTTGTCGGCTAGCGTAGCAACCTCATAACCTTACAGTGGTATCAGAGCAGTTACTGCCTCGTTATAGGTTCGGTTTTATGCATATGGTGATATGCACGGTTGTAGATGAGTCTTTAACCTTGGTTCGTCATCTTGCCGTGTTGGTATTGTAACGATCTACTCGTACCGGTCGGAATTCCGCCATCCGAGTTAAGTGATACATATAAATCCATTCATGGTGAGTTTGAGATCAATCGGATTGATCAGATCAAATCAAACCCTAGGTTAGGTGCTAGGCGCATGTGATGCGCGACGGTGATAGATGGGATCTACTACCGGGCACCGGGCGCATGTGTTGTTCGGTAAAACAACCGTAACTTTTGAACCGCAACTCGGATTGAGAAAATTTCCGCGTAGGGGCGTAGAAAAAAAAATTTTGAAGAGAGAGAAAACAAACACTCTGATTATTTCTAGGCCACACAAAGTTTTTCATGAAGATACAACTACCCAGCCAACTACCAAGAAGCCAACTGGCGGCCCAAAAATCAAGCCTCAAGCTAAAAGCAAAACAGCCGCTGCCATCGAGGATACTAGTAAACGTGCTTGCAAGTAGAGGAGATTGGTTGTGGATGACTCGGATGAAGAAGCTGAGGAAATGCAGACTCCAAAAGCCAACACAAGCTCTCCTAGGCCATCCACAAGATCTGTCCCAAAAATCAGGAAATCCAACAGGTATCCCTCACACAATCGAACTTATCTTCTCGTTGAAAACCTGCTTGATTCCACCGTAACCATCTTTCTCTTTTTCTGCAGAAAACCTCAAGACATAGATCCCATCGGGCAGACAGAAAAAATAAACCTATCCGCAACGCCAGAAAAACCGAAGTCTGCAGAACAAGGGTCCCAGAACCCTCTCTCGAGTGAGGACATCTCCGAGCAGGAGCCCCCGACTGGAAACCAGCCGGACATGGAAAAACAAGGCCCATGCAGCCAAGAAACTCCAGTTAAAGATCCAACTCCAAGGACAGGTAACCTTCGATAGTCCCAAAACTCTTGTCTCGAACATATCTTTTGACTTCCATCTTAATTCATAATCCTTAGAGCAAACAACCGAAGAGGAGGAGATTACCCGACTGAAGTCCACAGAAGACTCAGTACCTCCAATCAAAATCGAGTGGCGAGATGCCGAAGGCAAAAGGCAGGGCATCGTGTTGAACAAGCAAAAAGAAGCTGAAGAACGCGATATGCTTGTTGGCAGCCTCAATGAAGCAACTCGGCTGATGAATGTACGTATAAATTTCTCATATCTCAACCGCATAGTCTTATTTAATTGACTAACTCAATCTTCATAATGTAGAGAATACATCGTCGCTCAATGGCTAAGTCAGACACTCTGGAGAAGCTGGTACCTCATGTCAATTCTTTAGAAAATATCCAGCAAGATCTCAAAGAAGCCAGAGAAGAAGCTGCAGCTAAAGAGGTCACCCTTAGGGAAGAAATCAATAAGCTTCAAGATATGAACCTAGAACTTCATGGTTCAATCGAAGGTAATAAAAACCAACTAATCTTGTTCTTGTATAATCTGTTCGGCTCTATTAACTCCAGATCTTCATGTTGTAGCCAATATATCTGAAATTGATTCCCTCAAGGCTCAATTAAAGAAAGCAGAGACTGATAAAGCTAAGCTTGAGTCTGACAAAAATAAAGCCTTAGAAGAAATTGAAGGTAACCCCTGAAACTCATACTCCTTGATCTATCTGATCTTGGTTATTTGTGTAATCTGAATCATATCAAACTTGTAGCTTAAATCCCATGCTCAATTTGAAGTCTTTGCTGAAAAAGTCCGAAGAGCTGAAAGAGTAAGGGACGACATCGCCAATGCAGCCACGCCAATATTGTCAGCACTTTATGAAAACAGCCTTGGAACAAGTGCTATGGACGCTGTAGAAATCTTTGATAAACTCAGGACAGCTCCAAAAAAGTACATAGAGAATATTACTGATGCTGTTGTCATGAGTGCAAGTCAAACTCTGGCAATGACGAAGTCGCTCTATCCCCGAGTAGACATAAATTCTATAGGAGATGGCTTCGCTGATGGTACCACGGATGAACAAGCCTTGGGGCTGATCAATGAAGCACCAGAATCGGCGAAGAAAATTGTTGCCGATGTAGCCGAAATCTTCCAGGGATGACTCTTCAAATGTAAATAACTCTTGTAATCTAACTTGTGAATATTTAGTTTATTTATGTTCATGTCCTAATTTGAGTCTTCGTATTTAATTTCTTAAAAATTTTCGTCCGACTGTCACCAAGCCTAGGCTTGATTAAGCTATCAAAAAAAGCTTTACTTAACTCAAACCAGAACACTAAACAATGATAAACCAAGTATGAACAAGTTATTATTGATAAGAAACATCACACTTTATTGATATGTATAGCCCCCGACTGACAACTCAAGAAGACAACTTACTTGCAGTCGGCAGTCGAGAAAAAACATGATACAATAAGTCTAAGTATAATATCGACGAAGGTGCTCAATATTCCAGGAATTCTTCACCATGGTCCCATCTTCGCGCTTCAAACGATATGCTCCTGGCCTAGTGACCTCAGCAATTATATAAGGTCCTTCCCATAATAGAGATAACTTGTGTCTATCCTTCGTAATCTGAATCTTCCGTAGAACCATATCTCCAACAATAAAAGCTCGTGACCGAATGTTTCGGTTGTGATAACGTCGAAGTCCTTGAAGATACCTTGCTGACTGAACCAATGCAACCTCACGAGCCTCTGTCGGGTCAAGTCGTCAACTCTGTCTTGATCATAGCGTTCATCGTTGAAACTGTGAACTTGAAGAGATTCGAACTCCATCTCACTTGGCAACATTGCTTCAGCTCCATAGACTAAAAAGAAAGGTGATTGGCCAGTAGCCCGACTAGGCGTTGTCCGCAATGACCACAATACCGACAGTAACTCTTGGACCCATCTTCCAGCATAAGGACTTAGCCTATCAAACACTCGGGCCATAATACCTTGGAGAATCATACCATTGGCGCGTTCAACCTGTCCATTGCTTCTGGGGTGCATTACCGACGCATAGCAAATCTTAATTCCAAAATCTTCACAGAATTCTTTGAAGACGCCTCCAGTGAACTGAGTCCCATTATCGGTTATAATTCTATTTGGAACACCAAACCGGTGCACGATGTTTAAAATAAAATCTCGTGGCTTATCCGCAGTTATTGTAGCCACCGGCCTAGCCTCAATCCACTTAGAGAACTTGTCAATTGCGACGAATAGATGCGTAAATCCTCCTGGAGCCTTTTTGAAAGGACCAACCTTATCCAAGCCCCATACCGCAAAAGGCCATGACAATGGGATTGTTTATAATTCTTGGGCTGGAATATGGCTTTGCCGAGCGAAGAACTGACAACTTTCACATGTGCGGACCACCTTGTCGGCATCAGAGACTGTCGTGAGCCAGAAAAAACCTTGCCTGTAAGCCTTGCCCACCAAAGTATGTGCCGTAGCATGACTGTCGCAAATTCCCGAGTGAATATCCTGTAACAATTGCCGTCCCTCCTCAGGCGTGACACATCTCAACAGAACTTCAGACGGGCTTCTTCTGTACAACTCCGAATCAACGATGACATAACTCTGACTGCGACGTCGGACTCTCTCTGCATCATCTCGGTCTTCGGGTAGCTCCTACTGAATCAAAAACTTGATAAACGGTGTCCTCCAGTCGGCGTCGAGCATGGCGACCTGGTCTGTAACTCCTTGATTGGTAACTGATTTTTTAGCAACAGTTGGTTCGTAGAGGTGTTCTACAAAAACGTCAGTCGGGTCTGCTTCTCGCTTGGAGCCAAACTGCGCCAATTGATCTGCCGCCTCATTGTTGTGCCTTAAGACGTGAGATAACTCTAGGCCGTCAAACTTGTCTTCAAGCTTGCGAACTTATTATCGATAGGTCGCCATATTATCATTTAAGCAGGACCAATCCTTCATTACTTGATTTACCACCAACTGGGAATCTCCTCGTACAACCATCTGTCGTATGCCGAATGACACAGCAAGTCATAGGCCATGAAGTAAAGCTTTGTACTCGGCGACATTGTGTAAGGTAGGAAAATGTATATGAAGAACATACCGTAGCCTCTCCCCAGTCGGGGAAATCAAGACAACTCCTGCTCCCAAGCCGGTGACTCATTTAGACCCATCAAAATGCATGGTCCAGTATTGCAGCTCCTCCCTAGGTACATCTTCTTGACGTTCGGTCCACTCGGCCACAAAGTCAGCTAAGATTTAGGATTTTATAGACGTTCTGGCTTTGAAGGAGATATCCAGTGGCATCAATTCCAAGGCCCACTTCGCGTTGCACCCTGTAACCTCCCGGTTATGGATGACATCGCCGAGTGAAAAAGATGTGACCACGGTAACCAAATGACTCTGAAAATAATGAGCCAATTTCCTGACGGTAATTAAGACTCCATATAGCAATTTTTGTACCTGGGGGTAACGTATTTTGGATCCGACCAGCACATCGCTGATGAAGTAAATCGGCCTTTGATCAATTTGAGCTCGTCCTTCCTCCTCTCGTTCGACGACCAAGACCGTGCTGACCACCTGGTAGGTTGCGGAAACGTAGAGCAACAAAGGTTCTTGAGGGTAAGGTGATGCCAACACGAGTGGCGTTGTAAGGAAGTCCTTGAAGTCTTCAAAAACTTTCTGGGCCTTCGGGGTCCACTGAAATTCGTCCATCTTCTTGAGCAACATGAAAAAGGGCATACCTTGTTCACCAAGTCTAGAAACAAAACGACTCAGCACCGCCATGCAACCAATAAGCTTCTGGACGTCCTTCTGGGTACTCGGGGGCTTTATATTCCGGATAGCGTTGATCTTTTTTGGATTAGCTTCATTGCCGCGATGAGACACCATAAAGCCGAGTAACTTGCCTGACGGCACGCCAAAAGTGCACTTCTCCGGGTTCAACTTCATTCTGAAGGCCCGAATATTTGCGAAAGTTTCTTCTAAGTCGGTGATCAGGTCCTCTTTCTGTTTGGTCTTGATGACGACATTCCTCCCGAGTTGGGTCTGAAGGCATCTCTGAATCATACGCTGATAAGTAGCTCCGGCGTTCTTGAGGCCGAAGGGCATCGTGATGTAGCAATAAGCTCCAAACGGGGTAATGAATGATATCTTCAAGCAGTCGCACTCCTTCAAGCTGATTTGATGGTATCCCGAGTAACAATCCAAGAAGTTCAGAAGCTCGCAGCCAGCCGTTGAGTCGATGACTTGATCAATACGGGGCAAACCAAAAGGATCCTTGGGACAAGATTTGTTGAGGTCGGTGTAGTCTATGCACATACGCCATTGTCTTGTCTTCTTCCGAACCAGGATCGGATTGGCCAACCAGTCGGGATGGTAAACTTCCTTGATGAATCCAGCCGCTAGGAGCTTGGCGAGTTCTTCCTTGATAGCATCCCTTCGATCTTGAGCAAAACAACAGAGTTGTTGTTTTATAGGTTTCGCGTCCTCTTTAACATTTAATGAGTGCTAGATCACCTCTCTAGGAATACCCGGCATATCAGACGGTTTCCAAGCAAATATATCTTTATTGTTTTGTAGAAAGGTGACGAGCGCGCTTTCCTATTTGGGATCTAACTCGGCGCCTATTACAGCAGTTTTGGAAGGATCAGAGGGATCAAAGGGAATCTTCTTTGTCATGACGTCGCCTTCTCCCGACTTGGCTATCTTCTTTGCTAGGATCCAGCCTTCGCCTGATGTTGATGCAGCCAGTCGGATCTCTTGTTGCCCGAGTAATCTCTCACGAGTTTGGGCCATATCGCAGCTTTCCTTGTCGCAGGTGAAGGCTTGCTTGACGTCGCTGCACAAGGAGATGACTCCATTGGGGCCGGGCATCTTCATCATGAGGTAGGTGTAGTGCGGGACCGCCATAAACTTAGCAAACACAGGTCTTCCAATGATTGCATGATAAGCTGCTTCGTAGTCGGCGACCTCAAAGCTGATGTTCTTTGTCCGACAGTTTTCCCGAGTGCCGAAGGTGACCAGAAGGGTAATTTGGCCGAGTGGCATAGATGACAGCCCTAGGATGACTCCGTGAAAAGGAGCTGAACTCGGCTTCAATTCTGATCTCGGGATTTGCATCTCGTCCAGAGTCTTGGCGAAAAGGATACTGAGGGCGCTACCGCCGTTAATGAGGACACGCTTGAGCTTGACGTTGCGAACCACCAGGTCTAGTACCAAGGGATACCGCCGTGGGTGAACCACTCGGTCAGGGTGATTCGAGTGGTTGAACGTGATAGCCACCTCCGACCATCGTAAGTAACGTGGGACTTCAGGTTGTACAGCGTTGATTTCCTTGTCGGTCAGTTTCAGCTTCCTCTTCGATTCGTACGCTAGCGGTCCTCCAAAAATATGGTTTAACTCGGCCCTGTGATCTTGGAAAGGCTCTGAGCCATCAGGTGGGTCATCCCTCTTGGTTCCTAAAGTGCCGGCTCCATCTGACGGCTTCTGGTGTCGTTGGGCTACATATTGCTCGACGAACTGTTTGTAGATGAAACAATCTTTGGCCGCGTGCTTGTGATTCGGGTGATGAGTGCATTAGGTGTTCATGATCTTGTCGTAGGCGGCGACTCAGGGACACTGCAGTTGGTAGTTAGACGTTGTGGCGATCAGATCCTCGGGCTTACGCTTGCGGTCTTTTTGGCTGTTGTTGCCGTTACCGTTGTCCTTCTTGGGGCGCCAGCTACTCCCGGATTGCTTGTCATGCTTGTCTTGCCGTGAAGCTTTGATTGCATCGTCCGATTTGGCGTAGGAGTTGGCTGTCTCGAACATCTTCTTGACCGTCCTCGGAGGCTTATGCCCGAATTTGCCGATTAGCAACTCCTCGCGGACGCCTATATGGATTGCGGCTATGATGATGTCATCGGTGATGTCGAGGATCTTGTTTCGCTTCTCTGAAAAATGCCGAATGTAGTCTTTTAACGACTCGTCGGGCTTCTGAATCACATTGTAGAGATCGAAGTGGGTCCCGGGCCTTTCGAAAGTGCCCTGGAAGTTGCCGATGAAGTGGTCCCGAAGCTCGCTCCACGAATCAATCGAACCTCTTGGTAAGCTTGTGAGCCAGTTCTTGGCTGAATCGACGAGAGCAACGGGCAAGTAGTTCGCCATGGCCTTGCTGTCTCCTCCTGCTACGCGGATGGCGAGGGTGTAAACGGTTAACTATGGCTTGGGGTTGGTTTTGCTATCATACTTGTCAATCCCTGTGGGCTTGAATCCACTCGGCCAATCCACTCGACGCATGTCCCGAGTGAACGCGGGTACTCCATCGTCATAGTCGTCGGGTGATCTCCTTCGGTCTTCACAATAGGGTCTGTTGCGCTCACGATGGCGCCGGTCAAGTACCCCCCTCAAGTCACTCGGCGGGGGCCTTCGAGAGCCGCTCTGGTAGTTGGAGTTATTGCCATAACGAACCTGATCATGGACGGGTGGCCGGCCGTGACCTCTCTCATGAGAGTCAGCCGATTGATCTTGATGCTTCCACGCTGCGTAATGACGAGGGTCTTTGGACTTGGCGGGTGTCTTGCTGAGCTCAGGTCTCTGGTTGTCTTTAGATCACATTGGTGGTAGGCGGCTACCCTCGGGTGTCTTGGCGATAGAGTCGGTAGCTCTTCGTGCGGATCCTATGGGAGCACCAGCGGCTGTGGTCACGATGATAGTCTTGACTTTGTCTAGAATCGGTGTTACCGCAGGGGGTGCCACTTCGATGACGGTGTCGATGAGGGTGAGAGTAGCGACCACGTTCTGTTGAGGCGTGAGGAAGATGTTGGCGTTGTCGACTCGGGTCTGGAGTATGGCCTCACGAGCAAAGCGCCCAGTCACCCTCAGATCTCATTTTCTCTTGTCGGCTTCTTCTTTTTGCCTGAGCTCCTCCTCCTTGTGCTTGCATTCCTCCTCAATCTTTGGGCGTTCCTCTTCTGCGATCCTGTGGGCCATGGTTGAGTCAGTCTCGACTACTTCGGCCATGAGGACGTTGAAGAACATCGGATCGTAGTCCTTGTCGAAGTTGGAGTCGTCGAATTCGTGCGTGGAGATGTCGTAGAGGTCGTCATAGTCGGAAGAGCTGAGGTAATCGGCGATCTCAGTAGATGAGCACGACCCGAGCGGTTGAATCATGACGACAATTTCCCTGGAGCTCGGACCGTAGCATGACGATGAAGAAGATTCTCCCAAGTGGATCGATTCCAACTTGGAAGATAGAAGATTGTGGTAGATCTCAGCATTGTTTAATAACCCGAACGGTGCCGAGTGGTTTCCCCCTCCCGACTGGCCCAAATCCAAGTCAAGGAGAGAGATCTTGCCGAATTTGTCGATGATGAAGTTGAGGCTGCCGAAGTGGAACGCCTGCCCCGGAGGAAAGGCGAAGTCGTCGATGCCTGATTAAGATCCCATCGCGCTAGTCGGCGAGATGAAGAAGAAAACTTGACGCGCCACCCCTACCTGGCGCTCCAACTGTCAAAACTTGGTTTTGGCAATAAGAAATTGGGGGTAGCAGTCAAGCGCCAAACACGATGGGTTAGTAACCAGAAGGGTTTAGACAGGTTCGGACCTTCTATAAAGAAATAATACCCTACTTCTGTTTTGGGGATTCGATCCGCCAAGTGGTTTATAAAGGATAGCGCATAGGCTACGATAGCAGAAAACAAAACTTTTCTACCGTGCACACCAGGACATCATGTGAAGATAGGATCATGGATCGTTACCACTAGACGCGCAACGCAGCAGCAGTAGAGTTGGAGAAGTCGATCCAACAACGCACGTCGAGGTAGTAGTGGAAGTAGTCAATCGCCATGAACAGATCGTCTCCTCCACGCGATTAGCCGCACCAGGAGCAGATCCAATCTGCCGGTTGTTGATGCCAATCTATGCCGCAACGAGCAGCGCCTCCACCGGTATCCACACGTACGGGGCTCTAGCACCGATCGCAAGTGTGCTAGCACTCGGGAGCGGCTAGGGTTTGGCTCTGGAGGTGACGGCTAGGGTTATGCTCGAGATGAACAGATGAGTACCTCCCTCAGCCCCTCACCTCCATATATATAGACCTCTCTGCATGGGCCTCGTGGACCAAAGCCCAATAGGAGTCTACTTCGATCCCTATCCGAACTGAGCCCACATCCGAATCACATTTGAATGAGTGTTCCAACCCGTTAAGCATGCGACCTTGTAGGTTCACATATACTTGGTCGTGACCCGGAAACGCCTTTCAAGTCAACCTGTTAATAGCGGCCCCTAGCAA
Source organism: Oryza officinalis (assembly GCA_008326285.1). Classification (NCBI taxonomy): domain Eukaryota; kingdom Viridiplantae; phylum Streptophyta; class Magnoliopsida; order Poales; family Poaceae; genus Oryza; species Oryza officinalis. The sequence goes on along the minus strand of BDMV01000004.1, from coordinate 8,679,817 downwards.
GGCATATTAACCTCCAAAGTATATGTAAAGATCATATCGGCTGAACCTGTAATGTTCTCATGTACGAATCCCTTTGCCTCACGATATAGATTGAGCTCAAGGCGAGACTTGTGCCATCCTCTTAATAGCTCAATCGCTCTCTCGATTCCGTGATGGATTATAAGACTCCTCAATCACCTAGCATGGCCATGTATTTCCATAATCCATTACATCGAGGGGCCCAGAGATGTCTCTCCCATAAGGTGGGGCAAATTCTATCTAGACCATCCACATCCCACTACATATTTCATAGCAAACCCGAAGACTACTTTTATAACTACCCGGTTACGGAATAGTGTTTAGTAATCCCAAAATAAGCTACTACGTATGTTGGGAACCATGATGATCTCAAGTCTATGGATTCTACATAAACAGTACTTGAGACCAATTGATGACACATAAAATCTCTACAGTGTCTCATGGCGGGTCTATCCAACATATTTTCACCAACATATGTCCATATTATTGATTGGTATCTCTATACCATGATCCATGAGACATGATCATCAATCAATACATATGCTGAACTTTAAATCATATTTGTTCCTCATATGATATACGATTAGGGATCATTTAGAAATAGCATTATTGTAACATTAAGAGTCTCATGAATAAGTCACATACTCATTGATCAAGAATAATAATGTCTATTTCAAGGAACAAAGCACTGAATCATAAACATAGTCTGTGATATATACAACATCCCAATGTTGTCTCTAGGGTATATCACTAACAGTCTCCCACTTTCACTAGAGTCAACAATGTAAGTATCGAATTCCCATTGCCCTAATGTGAGCCTCATGCTTTGGCTGGGGAAGCGGCTTTGTCAACGGATCTGCAATATTCAAATCCGGTTGTACTTTGCATATCTTCACATCGCCTCTCTCCGTTATGTCACGGATGAGATGAAATCGCTGTAGAATGTGCTTGGACTTCTGGTGCGATCTAGGTTCCTTTGCTTGCGCAATGGCCCCACTATTGTCACAGTAAAGGTCCATTGGACTGGAGGCACTAGTCATCACACCAAGTTCAAAAACAAATTTCTTGATCCAAGCAGCCTCTTCAGCAGCTTCAGAAGCTGCTATGTACTCGGCTTCTATGGTAGAATCAGCAACCATCTCCTGCTTGGAACTCTTCCAGCTCACCGCACCGCCATTCAGGCAGAACACAAATCCAGACTGCGATCTAAAATCGTCTTTGTCAGTTTGGAAGCTAGCATCGGTGTAACCATTTACAACGAGCTCTTCCTCACCTCCATAGACAAGGAACACATCTTTAGTTCTTCTTAAGTACTTCAAGATGTTCTTTACAACAATCTAGTGACCTTCGCCTGGATCTGATTGGTATCTACTCGTAGCACTTAAAGCATACGAGACATCTGGGCATGTACAAAGCATGGCATACATGATGGACCCAATAGCCGAGGCATATGGAATCGCATTCATCTTCTCCCACTCATCAGGTGTACTAGGACACTGACTCTTGCTAGGATTTATACCATGTGACATAGGTAGGAAACCTTTCTTGGAGTCCTGCATGTTGAACCTTTTCAACACCTTGTCAATGTACGTATCTTGGTTTAATCCAATTAGCCTTCTTGATCTATCTCTATAGATCTTGATGCCCAGAATATATGCCACTTCTCCTAAGTCTTTCATTGAGAAACTGTTTTTCAAATAAGACTTAATAGACTCGAGCATAGGAATGTCATTTCTGATTAGTAATATGTCATCTACATATAAGACCAGAAATACAAGTGCGCTCCCACTAGCCCTTTTGTAAACACAAGGCTCTTCTTCATTTTTGATGAAACCAATCCCTTTGATTACTTCATCAAAATGAAGGTTCCAACTCCGAGATGCCTGCTTTAATCCATAAATAGATCTTTGCACCTTGCATATCTTTCCAGCTGATTGCGAATCGACAAAACCCATGGGCTGTGTCATGTACACATCCTCACTCAGATTTCCATTAAGGAAAGCTGTTTTGACATCCATTTGCCATATTTCATAGTCAAAATATGCAACAATTGCTAGAATGATCCGAATAGACTTTAGCATTGCGACGGGCGAAAAAGTTTCATCATAATCAACACCTTGAATTTGTTTGAAACCTTTAGCCACCAATCGCGCTTTATAGATGCGAACATTTCCATCCATGTCTATCTTCTTCTTGAAAACCCATTTGCACTCAATGGTTTTTACACCATCAGGGGGATCAACCAAGTTCCAAACTTGGTTGGTGTGCATGGATTCAATTTCGGATCTCATGGCTTCAAGCCATTTCTCAGAGTCTGGTCCCACCATCGCTTCTTCATAGGTCTTGGGCTCATCATTGTCCAACAACAATATGTCCCGATGTTGAGTAGTCAAGAACATGTACCGCTCAGGTGCACAACATGACCTGTCTAACCTACGTGGTGCAGGTGTATCCACAACAGGTTCTTCAACAGTTTGTTCATCCTGTTGTGAATCTGTGGGAGCTAAAACATTTTCAGGTGTTTCTCGAATTTCTTTGAGTTGCACCGTGCTCCCACTGTCCCTTCTTGAGAGAAACTCCTTCTCTAAGAAAACACCATGTCGGGCGACAAATACTTTGCCTTCTTCTTGATTATAGAAGTAATATCCTTTTGTTTCCTTAGGATACCCGATAAAGAAACATTTGTTAGATTTTGGAGTGAGCTTATCAGATTGTAAACGTTTTACATAAGCTTCACACCCCCAAATTTTTAGAAAAGATAAGCTAGGACGGTGTCCTGTCCACATCTCATATGGTGTCTTTTCTACAGACCTTGATGGAACCCTGTTTAGTGTGAACGCTGCTGTTTCAAGAGCGTACCCCCAAAAAGACAACGAAAGATCACTTTGGCTCATCATAGATCGCACCATATCTAATAAGGTGCGATTTCTCCGTTCAAAAACCCCATTCCATTGAGGTGTCCCTGGTGGAGTCAATTGTGGAACAATTCCACAATCCTTCAAATGATTGCCAAACTCATGGCTCAAATACTCACCTCCACGATCAGATCGTAGAAACTTGATTGTCTTGCCTTAATGATTTTGTACTTCATTTTGGAATTCTTTGAACTTTTCAATGGACTCCAACTTATGCTTCATTAAGTAGATGTACCCATATCTACTAAAGTCATCAGTAAAAGTTATGAAGTACTGAAAACCACCTCTGGCTGTTGATCTCATTGGTCCACATACATCAGTATGTATGAGTGCCAACAATTCACTTGCCCGTTCACCTTGACCAGTGAAAGGAGCCTTTGTCATTTTGCCAAGTAAACAAGATTCGCATGTCTCAAATGATTCAAAATCAAATGAGTGTAGAAGACCATCTCTATGGAGCTTCTCCATGCGTTTTTCATTTATGTGGCCCAAGCGACAATGCCAAATAAATGTGGGATTCAAATCATTAGGATGTTGTCTCTTTGTATTAATGTTATAGATCTGTGCCCCTTCAAGAGTAAGAACGTATAACCCATTCACCAATGGAGTATGACAATAGAACATATTTTTAAAATAAAGAGAACAACCATTGTCCAGAGATCTAAAGTCATAACCTTCTGCTTGCAAACATGAAGCAGAAATAACGTTCTTGGAAAGAGATGGAACACAATAACAATTATTCAATTCCAAAACTAATCCTGAAGGTAAAGACAATGACATGGTGCCAACAGCCACCGCAGCAACTCTTGCTCCATTGCCAACGCAAAGATCCACTTCGCTCCTCCTCAAACTTCTACCTCTTCTTAGCCCCTGCAACGATTTGCATATGTGAGCAACCGATCCGGTATCAAATACCCAAGAATCAGTAGATGAAGTACCAAGATTGATCTCTATAACATTTATACTTGGAGTGGAAGTCGCACTTCCCTTCTTCTTCTCAAAATCCTCCAAGTACTTTGGGCAGTTCCTTTTCCAGTGCCCTGATTGCTTGCAATATAAGCAATCAGCCTTAGGATGAGCATTGACCTTCTTGTCTTGTTTGGCCTTTGAACTACTCGTGATCTCATCGGGAGACAACTTTCTTTTGACCGCGCATTTCTTGACATTGGGCTTGCCCTTGCCTTTCTGCATCATCATTACATGATTGCTATTTTTCTTAATGCTTTCCTCGGCAGATTTTAGCATCCCATGCAACTCAGCCAAGGTCTTATCCATGTTGTTTATGTGATAGTTTAGTATGAATGGCTCAAAGCTCGGGGGGAGCGACTGGAGAATCACATCAGTAGCCAACTCTTGGCTAAGGGGAAAACCAAGTTTGTCCAGACTCTCAATATAGCCAATCATCTTAATCACATGAGGACTTTGAAGTGTTGAACCTCTCAGCCCTTGCTTGGTTCTCAAACATGCCACGCAACCCCGCAATGATATTATAGGCGTCAGTGTTCTCATATTGCTTCTGAAGCTCAGAGGACATTGTGGCAAGCATGAGACAGCTCACATCGAGGTAATCATTAGTCTGCTTCTCATAAGCCCTCTGTGCAGCCACAGTAGCATTATCAGGCAAGTCATCTGGATAAGGAGACTCAAGGACATACTCCTTGCGCTTTTGCTTGAGAACAATTCTCAAGTTGCGATACCAATCCATAAAGTTTGTTCCATTGAGTTTTTCTTTCTTAAGAATAGACCGCAAATTAAAAGTACTGGATGAGGCGTTAGTTGACATGATTTACAACATAAGAATATGCAAAGTTTAGCACTATGTTTATGTTCATCTTTTATTAAACTATTTAACAAAAGACTCCCACTATGTGTTTTGCAACAAAACTTCCTCTAAATTACATAGTGGGTCAAGATCCTCATTTCACTTGTTCCTAGTGAGCTTTGGCATCACGGCTAGGAGCTGAGTGACATGGGTAAGCAACACATTGCTAATCACATCAGTATGTGACTCTTATTTGTTGGGTGACATCAATATGCCCTGGCCCAACCTATGCCCCAAGGTCCAAAACTGTTTTGATAACCTTGTTAAATAAACCAAATGTTTCCGCATGTAGATGTCTGACATCTACCCCAAATAATGACGATAACCGATAGCACTCTACTTTGGTAGACCTACCAAACGGTGATCATCATCTTTTGGTGCAACATATGGAAGGGCATAACACTTAATTTTATGAGGGACTCAATCCTACCATACCAAAAGATAGTAAACATCACAGATAAACACTTTTAACTGTGAATCAGTATGGCCCAAAGAGAATATCCATCTCCATGTAGGTGTAGATGATCTCCATCGTCCACATTACTCCTTTAGGCCACCATGCTTGAAGACTTGTAACATCAAATCTAAGCTACTACCTATAATAGCTATAAATTGAAGATTACAAAGATGTATTCAAGCACTATGGTCGACACGCAGGTCGTCAAATACAATATAGACAGCTAACAGTAGCTGAAATATCATGACACGCTGGCCATGAAGAAATGCTACATGCATCACATACATCTCATACATTCATATGTCATAGGGCCATACTATTCACATCATTCCCTGCAAAAACAAGTTAGACATAGAATCGTATTCTACCTAACAGTGTGAACATGTGACGCTATACTAGGGGGGGGGGAGGTTTCCGCACGGCGCCCTGAACACCCTACGAAATTCACAGATCCAATCTATGAAATCGCTATGGAAAAACTATTCGGCACAACCACCTTATGCCGATCTGAGACATTCTCAAGGAAGCTAGTTTTCCAATGGCCCAATGCTATCAGATCTGTATCCTAGTAGCATTCGGCATAACACCTTATGCCTATCCGAGACAATCTCAAGGACGCTAGTAGTGATACGATCCTAAGGCATTCAGATCTATAACCTACTAGTATTCAACATAACCACCTTATGCGTGTCACACCTCGAAGTTTGCTTTCCAGGTTAAAAGTCGTGAAATAAATCGCGTAAAATAAATTTTCCTTTTTAACCTAGAGCAAAATTCCAATTTAAAAATATATTAAATCAAGTGGAAATGGCATGGTGGGATTTTTCTTGAGTTCCCCATGTTAAAATACATAAAAAGGATTTTTAGTGGAATTTTCAGAGCCCTAGAAATAATTTTAATCATTTAAAAACCTTTATCACAATAAATAAATCCCTGGGAAATCCTTTTTTCTTTTTTCTTTTTCTTTTTCCTCCTTTTTGAGCCATCGACCCACCTTTCCTCCCTTTCCCGGGCCGGCCCAAGGCCGCCCGCAGCCGACCCGCCACCCCCTCCTCTCCCTCTCAGGCCGGCCCAAGGCCGCTCGAAGTCCGTGCCGCCTCCTCCTCCTCCCGGGCCGCTGACTTGTGGGGCCGCCGCCCGGGCCGTCACTCCCGCGGCCGGCCGCTGCCGACCCACGCCGCCCGCATTCCCCGCGCCCACGCGCCTGCAACCGCCGCCCGGGCGACCTCCCCGCGTCGCCCGCTCCGCCCGCGCCTGTTTCCCCCCCACTCCGCGCCACCTCCCCACGTCGTAGAGGCCGGGATTCGCGGCCGAATCCCGCGCTCTCTGTCCCCTCCCACGCCGAACTCTGGCGAGGAATCCAGAGCCAATGACCGAACCCTAGCCCCGGTCCTCCTATAAATCGGCCTCCCCGTGCTCCCCTCTCCCTTTTTCCCCTAACGCCGCCGCCTCCCGTGGATCCTAGCGCCACCGCTGCCGTCGTCTTCATCCTCTCCGGTAAGCACCGCATCCGTTCTCTCTCCCTCTTTCTCCTATCGGCGCCGCCCCGCACCGTCCCGCTTGCCGCCACCCTCATCGGTCCGCTCGGCCGCCGATTTCGCCGCACTCGCCNTGCCCCCGTTGCCACCCGCGCCGGCCGCCGTGCGCGCCGCCATGCCATGGCTGCGCCGTGGTAGCGGTGGGTGCCGTGTGGTCACCGCGTCGGTGCCGCGCGCGTGCCGCATGGCCGCCGCGTCGGCGCTACGTCGGTGCCGCGTGGTGCGCCACCCACTCGCTGGCCGGTGGACCGAATCCACCATGGACGGGGACCCTGTGCCACCGACAGGTGGCGCCCACCTGTCGGCGTCGTCGCCCTCCTCGCTGACGTCAGCCCTGGCGTCAGTGAGCAATAATTGAATAAGGACTTTTTTGTTTATAGTAAAAACACAGTAAATCTTCTAAAATTCATAACTAATTCATCCGGACTCCGTTTGAGTCCATTCAAGTTGCAGAAAATTCATAAAAATGTCTAGAATCCAATAAAAATGGTTTTGTTCTCTATTTCAGTAGACTTATAGCCTGTTTGCTTGTGTGCTTTGTTTTTCGTTTAGATTTCGACTCTCCAGTTTACTTCGAGGTTGTTGCCGAGGTCGATCCAGCGCAAGAGCAAGGCAAGTCATGCTTATTTACTTGAACATGTTGCACCTAAATTGCGAATGTCTCATTTTTCTCTAAATATTGCATTGTTTTATAATGTCATTTATGGGCTTATTTAGCTATTGTACTCAGCTTTACTTTCAATTATCTTATTCCTTTGATAGCTTGGGAAGTAATTTGAGTAGTCACTAGGTTAGAACATGCTTAGCCCTGCCTAGAAACATTAGCACATTATTGGGATAATTAATGTTTCACTATTATTTAGCGATGGTTATTTAATGTTGGCTCACGGTGGTTAATCGTGAATAATTAAATAACTAGTCCAACTAAAACCTGAATAATGGTGGGTTGTGAGCACATGGTTTTGATGGTCGTGCTCATGACATTTAAGGACCGATTTGCGGGAAACCCTGGAAGAATTATCGTACTTTCCACAATCCAGCATGGGTAATGGCTGGACTTGTAGTATGGCTTTTTCTTAGCCGACACACCCAGGCGAGGGTGGGCGTGATGGAGTTGAGTCGGCGGGGGTGTACCCGTTGATTAGCTGCCGAATTCACCTAGGCACGAGAGGGGGCTGCCTGTCTTGGTTTAAAGGTGGGGGCGAAACCTGAGGTGTGGTGCGCTTGGTTAGGAAGGGTTCTGCGAAGGGTCCTTTCATAGTTCCTTTCCGGTGTACCGTGGTGGTATGTCGGTGCACGGTAACGTGTTGTGGGACTATGTCTTGTGGGTACAGTTGTACACCCCTGATTAGAGTAGAACTATTCGAATAGCCATGCCCGTGGTTATGGGCGATCAACCAGATTCATCGTGATTAGTCACACTTCTAATAAGTTGACTTAGTAGAACTGGTGTAGTTCAAGTGGTGGTTTGGGCCTGTCGCAACGTGGTGTAACGTTGGACAGTGATGGTTCAATTTTGATTAATTAACTTAATTGTTTTACCGCATTCAACTATTGTTTTTAAATGCGTATTTTATGCAAATAACCCCCTTCAGCTTCCTTTGTTATTACTTGCATCATTACTCCCTTTCCGGTATGACTTGTTAAGTACAGTGTGTAGTACTCAGTCTTGCTTATTTTTTCCCCACATCAGAGTTGGAGTACGTGTCAGATGGAGCCTACTCAAAGGAGTAGGCTTGTGCTTGCCATCAAGGGTGCCCGTGGAATGGAGTTGCCACGCTGCGAGCGTCTAGTTAATTAGAATAGCTTGTTTACTTTTTCCGCTGCGTTTATGTAAGAGATTTTTATGGTGTTTGTAAGACGTGGATCTGTATGTCAACTTCGTCGTTTGTGTACCCTAGCCGGTCCTGGACAGGGATTTTAATACACATTCTGTTTGGAATTCGGGTTAGCGAATTTCTGGGCGTGACAATGCCGATCCGAGACAATCTCAAGGGCACTAGTAGCGATACAATCTGCGCCTCATCTAACCCCTATTCACCAATTGATCTTATGAACCCGTGCTACCATCGATCCATCACATGAAACGACTGATCTAGAATGTAATAGATCCAATCTACTACTACTGCATATCACATATGCACTAATCCAGATCGCAAACTAAGCAAGATCGCTCTGATACTACTAAAGGATAGCGCGTACGCTACGATAGTAGAAAAAAAACTTTTCTACCGCGCACACCAGGACATCATGCGAAGATAGGATCATGGATCGTTACCATTAGACGCGCAGCGCAGCGGAAGTAGAGTTGAAGAAGCCGGTCCAACCACGCACGTCAAGGTAGTAGTGGAAGTAGTCAATCGCCACGAACAGATCGTCTCCTCCATGCAATTAGCCGCACCAGGAGCAGATCCAATCTGCTAGTTGTTGACGCCAATCTACGCCGCAACGAGCAGCGCCTCCACCGGTATCCACACGTACGGGGCTGGAGCACCGATCGCAAGTGTGCTAGCACTCGGGAGCGGCTAGGGTTTGGCTCTGGAGGTGGCGGCTAGGGTTATGCTCGAGATGAACAGATGAGTACCTTCCTCAGCCCCTCACCTCCATATATATAGACCTCTCTGCTTGGGCCTCGTGGACCAAAGCCCAATAGGAGTCTACTCCGATCCCTTTCCGAACTGAGCCCACATCCAAATCACATTCGAATGAGTGTTCCAACCCGTTAAGCGTGCGACCCTGTAGGTTCACATATACTTGGTCGAGACCCAGAAACACCTTTCCGGTCAACCTGTTAATAGCGGCCCCTGGCAAGGCATATTAACCTCCAAAGTATATGTAAAGATCATATCGGCTGAACCTGTAATGTTCTCATGTACGAATCCCTTTGCCTCACGATATAGATTAAGCTCAAGGCAAGACCTGTGCCATCCTCTTAATAGCTCAATCACTCTCTCGATTCCGTGATGGATTATAAGACTCCTCAATCACCTAGCATGGCCATGCATTTCCATAATCCATTACATCGAGGGGCCCAGAGATATCTCTCCCATAAGGAGGGGCAAATTCTATCTAGACCATCCACATCCCACTACATATTTCATAGCAAACCCAAAGACTACTTTTATAACTACCCGGTTACGGAGTAGTGTTTAGTAATCCCAAAATAAGCTACTACGTATGTTGGGAACCGTGATGATCTCAAGTCTATGGATTCTACATAAACAGTACTTGAGACCAATTGATGACACATAGAATCTCTACAGTGTCTCATGGCGGGTCTATCCAACATATTTTCACCAACATATATCCATATTATTGATTGGTATCTCTATACCATGATCCATGAGACATGATCATCAATCAATACATATGCTGAACTTTAAATCATATTTGTTCCTCATATGATATACGATCAGGGATCATTTAGAAATAGCATTATTGTAACATTAAGAGTCTCATGAATAAGTCACATACTCATTGATCAAGAATAATAATGTCTATTTCAAGGAACAAAGCACTGAATCATAAACATAGTATGTGATATATACAACATCCCAATGTTGTCTCTAGGGCATATCACTAACAGTCTCCCACTGTCACTAGAGTCAACAATGTAAGTATCGAATTCCCATTGCCCTAATGTGAGCCTCATGCTTTGGCTGGGGAACCGGCTTTGTCAACGGATCTGCAATATTCAAATTCGGTTATACTTTGCATATCTTCACATCGCCTCTTTCCGCTATGTCACGGATGAGATGAAATCGCCGTAGAATGTGCTTGGACTTCTGGTGCGATCTAGGTTCCTTGGCTTGCGCAATGGTCCCACTATTGTCACAGTAAAGGTCCATTGGACTGGAGGCACTAGTCATCACACCAAGTTCAGAAACAAATTTCTTGATCCAAACAACCTCTTCAGCAGCTTCAGAAGCTGCTATGTACTCGGCTTCTATGGTAGAATCAGCAACCATCTCCTGCTTGGAACTCTTCCAGCTCACCGCACCGCCATTCAGGGAGAACACAAATCCAGACTGCGATCTAAAATCGTCTTTGTCAGTTTGGAAGCTAGCATCGGTGTAACCATTTACAACGAGCTCTTCCTCACCTCCATAGACAAGGAACACATCTTTAGTTCTTCTTAAGTACTTCAAGATGTTCTTTACAACAATCTAGTGACCTTCGCCTGGATCTGATTGGTATCTACTCGTAGCACTTAAAGTATACGAGACATCTGGGCATGTACAAAGCATGGCATACATGATGGACCCAATAGCCGAGGCATATGGAATCGCATTCATCTTCTCCCACTCATCAGGTGTACTAGGACACTGACTCTTGCTAGGATTTATACCATGTGACATAGGTAGGAAACCTTTCTTGGAGTCCTGCATGTTGAACCTTTTCAACACCTTGTCAATGTACGTATCTTGGCTTAATCCAATTAGCCTTCTTGATCTGTCTCTATAGATCTTGATGCCCAGAATATATGCCGCTTCTCCTAAGTCTTTCATTGAGAAACTGTTTTTCAAATAAGACTTAATAGACTCGAGCATAGGAATGTCATTTCTGATTAGTAATATGTCATCTACATATAAGACCAGAAATACAAGTGCGCTCCCACTAGCCCTTTTGTAAACACAAGGCTCTTCTTCATTTTTGATGAAACCAATCCCTTTGATTACTTCATCAAAATGAAGGTTCCAACTCCGAGATGCCTGCTTTAATCCATAAATGGATCTTTGCACCTTGCATATCTTTCCAGCTGATTGCGAATCGACAAAACCCATGGGCTGTGTCATGTACACATCCTCACTCAGATTTCCATTAAGGAAAGCAGTTTTGACATCCATTTGCCATATTTCATAGTCGAAATATGCAGCAATTGCTAGAATGATCCGAATAGACTTTAGCATTGCGACGGGCGAAAAAGTTTCATCATAATCAACACCTTGAATTTGTTTGAAACCTTTAGCCACCAATCGCGCTTTATAGGTGCGAACATTTCCATCCATGTCTATCTTCTTCTTGAAAACCCATTTGCACTCAATGGTTTTTACACCATCAGGGGGATCAACAAAGTTCCAAACTTGGTTGGTGTGCATGGATTCAATTTCGGATCTCATGGCTTCAAGCCATTTCTCAGAGTCTGGTCCCACCATCGCTTCTTCATAGGTCTTGGGCTCATCATTGTCCAACAACAATATGTCCCGATGTTGAGTAGTCAAGAACATGTACCGCTCAGGTGCACAACATGACCTGTCTAACCTACGTGGTGCAGGTGTATCCACAACAGGTTCTTCAACAGTTTGTTCATCCTGTTGTGAATCTGTGGGAGCTGAAACATTTTCAGGTGTTTCTCGAATTTCTTTGAGTTGCACCGTGCTGATCTTTAAATCATATTTGTTCCTCATTTGATATACGATCAGGGATCATTTAGAAATAGCATCATTGTAACATTAAGAGTCTCATGAATAAGTCACATACTCATTGATCAAGAATAATAATGTCTATTTCAAGGAACAAAGCTCTGAATCATAAACATAGTCTGTGATATATATACAACATCCCAATGTTGCCTCTGGGGCATATCACTAATAGTTTATTGATCTCTTTCAATCTCTTGTGATCTGTCCCTCAAGGGACGTCCTATCCTCCTTATATAGGCTTGGACGATAGGCTCACAAGTCGGAGACCTAATTACATTCGGTATAGGACTCCATATTATTCCCGACTCAAGACTATAAGCCATTCCTTATTACACAAGGTAACGTAATACTTAAGTCCTAAGCCGATTACATAAACATGAACCACATAACCTATCCCCTATACTCAGTTAAATAAGCCAGCCATGAGGGTATATGGTATCCATAATCTCCACACTACGGGATCCAGATGGCACACCTCACCCCCAAAGCCGTGATCATGCTGGCCATCTTCGCACAACTGTGCGAGATGTTCCTCGTGGTGAGGCCGAGCCTCCGGCTCTTTCAATGGTTCTTTACCCTGTAGCAGTCGTCCCCTCGACGGAGGCCAGGGGGTGCTACTTCCAGCCACGGGCCAACACGCAGCGGCTCTACATTGAGCAGAAGCTGTGCAAGAAGTGGGATGACTGGAAGCACGACTGGTTCTACATCGTGCTCCCCGACCATCCTCGACTTCGACTCCCGACCGCGCCGTCTGTGCCGACTCCAAGCTGGCGGGTGGCGTCGGTGTTGGGGGATGCGTATGACGCGATACTGAACTGCCTTGCTGGGTTGTGGGCCCTAGGGTTGAAAAGCACCATGGTCTTTGGTGACTACACTCGTCGGTGGATCGCGCCCCTCTAGGAGCGGGTCCGGCCCTCGTGGATGTATGCCAGTCCCGACAAAACCATCCGGACCCACCCGGGAAGCGCCTGGGATTGGCCCCCGGCTGACTTGAAGGTGGTGGTCTAGAAGGTGCTCGGCCTTGGCAACATCGAGCCGTTGATGATATCCCCGTGCATCCTTCTGCTCTGCTGCGACCTGGAGCGGGACTCCATCGTGGCCATTATGCTGGCGGTGGGCGCTGGCGTGGAGCACAGCGGGGGCAGCGGCACGGGCAGCAGCCACGATCAAGGGGGCAGCGCCCTCCCGCTCGAGGAAGCCACGGAGGGGTGCCACCGGCGAAGGCTTGGGCAGCGCTCGCCCTTTTGACCCGAAGGGGAAACGGAAGCAGATGGAGTCCTCCCGCTCCCTGTCTTCGCCCCGAGGGGGCGATGCGGAGCGCGCCACCTCCTGCCACCCAATGGGCGCTGAGCCAGAGGCTGGGAAAAGGAAGAAAAGGCTGCGGAAGGTAGGGTAGTCCGAGCCGTGCCAGAGGGAGTTCAGCAAGCCCCCAGAGTGGAGCTTCAAGCGTCGCCCCCAGAGGTATGATCCCAGCTTGATATTCCGCGTGTGCCTTCCCGAATTTTGCTGCCTTCGCTTACTTCCTCTTTCCCACTTCTTCTCTTTCTTTTTTAGCGAGACCCCTTCCCGTTGTGCTCCCGCGGATGACCCCCCTCATAGGCCCGGAGTGCCCGAGGGAGGGGAGGATGAGTCCGGCGGGCGGATTGCCGAGGCAAGGGCCGAGGCAGGGAGGCCGGGCGCGGGCGCGGAGACCCAGGTGCCGATGGGGCAAGTGGGCCCCGGCACCGCGCCCGAGGCGGACACCGAGGCGATGGCCCTGGGAGAGCCCCTGCTCAGGGGTCAGCGCGGCCGGCCCCACAGCCGGCAAGGCCTCTCCGACTACGCCCAGGGCGGAGGCCACACATGAGGCCCCTGCCACCGATGCTGTGAAGGGCTCTTCTAGCGCCGACGGGGGTGGCACCAAGGATGCAGGGGGCGATGCGCCACAGGCCCAGAGGTCGCCGTCACCACAGCCCCACGGATGAGACATGGGGAGGGACTGTCACATCCCGAAGTTTGCTTTCCATGTTAAAATTCGTGAAATAAATCGTGTCAAATAAATTTTCCTTTTTAACCTAGAGTAAAATTCTAATTTAAAAATATATTTAATCAAGTGGAAATGGTATGGTGGGACTTTTCTTGTGTTCCCCATGTTAAAATACATTAACAAGATTTTTAGTGGAATTTTTAGAGCCCTAGAAATAATTTTAATCAATTAAAAACCTCTGTCGCAATAAATAAATCCCTGGGAAATCCTTTTCCCCTTTTTCCTTTTCCTCCTTTTTGGGCCATCGGCCCACCATCCTCCCTCTCCTGGGCCGGCCCAAGGCCGCCCGCAGCCGCCCCGCCGCCCCATAATCTCCCTCTCGGGCCGGCCCAAGGCCGCCCGAAGTCAACGCCGCCTCCCTCCTCCTCCCAGGCCACTGACGTGTCGGGCCGTGGCTCGGGCTGCCCCTCCCATGGGTGGCCCCCGCCGCCCCATGCCGCCCGCTTTCCCCGCGCCCACGCGCCCGCAATCGCCGCCCGGGCCACCTCCTCGCGTCGCTCGCGCCACCTGCGCCCGCTCCCCCACTTCGCACCACCTCCCCCGCGTCGTAGAGGCCGGGATTCGCGGCCAAATCCCGCCCTCTCTCTCCTCTCCGTGCCGAACTCCAGCGAGGAATCTGGAGCCCTCGGCCGCACCCTAGCCCCGGTCCACCTATAAATCCACCCCCCGCGCTCCCCTCTCCTTTTTTCCCCGCTCCCCTCTCACCCCGCCGCCGTCGTCTTCCTCCCCTCCGGTGAGCGCCGAGCTCCTCCCTCTCTCCCTCTCCTCTCGGCTATCGCCCGCATGCTCCCCGCTCGGCCGCCGCTGCTCGGCCCGCTCGGCCACCGCTCCCGCGTGCCTGGCCGTNGACCGCCAGGCGCGCCGCCGCGCCATGGCCGCGCTGTCGACGCGGCTGGCCGCCGCGAGGCCATCGCGTGGCCGCCGCATCGACGCCGCGCGCCCTGTGGCAGCTGCGTTGCCCACCACCTCGTCGCATGGCTGCCGCGTGGCCGCCGCGTTGGCGCCACGTCGGTGCCACGTGGTGCGCCGCCAGCCGCCGGCCGGTAGCCCGGGTCCACCATGGACCGAGACCCCGTGCCACCAATAGGTGGGGCCCACCTGTCGGCGCCGCCACCCTCCTCGCTGACGTCAGCCCTGGCGTCAGTGACGTCAGCCCTAGGTTTATTGCACAATAATTGAATAAGGACTTTTCTGCTTATAGTAAAAACACAGTTAATCTTCTAAAATTCATAACTAATTCATCCGGACTCCGTTTGAGTGCATTCAAGTTGCGGAAAATTCATAAAAATGTCTAGAATCCATTAAAAATAGTTTTATTCTCTATTTCAGTAAACTTATAGTCTGTTTGCTTGTGTGCTTTGTTTTTCGTTTAGATTCCGGTAATTCCGACTCTCCGGTTTACTTCGAGGTTGTTGCCAAGGTAGATCCAGCACAGGAGCAAGGCAAGTCATGCTTATTCATTTGAACATATTGTACCTAAATTGCGAATGTCTTATTTTTCTCTAAATACTGCATTGTTTTATAATGTCATTTATAGGCATATTTACCTATTGTATTTCAATTATCTTATTCCTTTGAGAGCTTGGGAAGTAATTTGAGTAGTCACTTGGTTAGAACATGCGTAGCCCTGCTTAGTAACGTTAGCACATTAATGGGACAACTAATGACTCATTATTACTTAATGTTGGTTATTTGAGGTTAGCTCACGATGGTTAATCGTGAATGATTAAATTAGTCCAACTAAAACCTGGATAATGATGGGTTGTGAGCACATGGTTTTCATGGTCGTGCTCATGACATTTAAGGACCAGTTCACGAGAAACCCTGAAAGAATTATCATACTTTCCACACGCCAGCATGGGTAATGGCTGGACTTGTAGTATGGCTTTTTCTGAGCCGACGCATCAAAGCGAGGGTGGGTGTGATGGAGTTGGATCGGCAGGGGTTTACCCGTTGATCAGCTACCAGATTCACCTAGTCACAAGAGGGGGCTGCCTGCCTTGGTTTTAAAGGTAGGCAAAACCTGAGGTGTGGTGCGCTTGGTTAGGAAGGGTTGTGGGAAGGGTCCTGTCGCAGTTCCTTTCCGGTGTACCGTGGTGGTATGTCGACGCACGATAATGTGTTGTGGAACTATGTCTTGTGGGTACAGTTGTACACCTCTGGTCAGAGTAGATCTATTCGAATAGCCGTGCTCGCGGTTATGGGCGATCAACCAGATTCACCGTGATTAGTTACACTTCTAATAACTTGACCTAATGGAACTAGTGTAGTTCAAGTGGTGGTTTGGGCCTGTCACAACGTGGTGTAGCGTTGGACAGTGATGGTTAAATTTTGATTAATTAACTCTACTGTTTTTACCGCATTCAACTATTGTTTTTAAATGAGTATTTTATGCAAATAACCCCTTCAGCCTCCTTTGTTATTACTTGCATCATTACTCCCTTTCCGGTATGACTTGTTGAGTACAGTGGGTAGTACTCAGTCTTGCTTAATTTTCCCCCACATCAGAGTTGGAGTGCGCGTCAGATGTAGGCTACTTAGAGGACTAGGCTTGTGCTTGCCGTCAAGGATGCCCGTGGAATGGAGTTGCCACGCTGCGAGCGTCTATTTAATTACAATAGCTTGTTTACCTTTTTCCGCTACGTTTTTGTAAGAGATTTTTATGATGTTTGTAAGACGAGAATCTGTATGTCAACTTTGTCGTTTGTGTACCCTGGCCGGTCCTGGACAGGGATTTTAATACATATTCTGCTTGGAATTCGGGTTAGCGAATTTCTGGGCGTGACAAGTTGGTGTCAGAGCCGACCTTGACCGTAGGACAAGCCAACTGAAAAGCCTAAGAGCCCTCTGAAACTCTTTCATGTGCATTTGCCCGTAACTTGAAATTGTTTTGGGAAAAATTCGGGATCTTTGGTCTTTGGGATTTTTGGGGAAAAAAATTGGGTCGTTTATTCGATGGGGACTACTTAACTAAACCTAGTCAGGAGTTTTAAAAATTTTGGGATAATAAATTTCGGGTTTCGTTTGGATTCGCTTCGAAAATTTGTCGAGAAAGTGGATTAGGCCCTATATAAGTCATATGTGCAGTAAAAACTATTTATTTTGGTTCTTACTATTATTTCCGTTTTAATAATGTTACTACTATATTATCTTCCTATTACTCAAGTGTTGTGTTAGTGTTTATTTGACTCTTATAAAATGTTCCATGCACCAAAATTTTTCTTTTGTTATTCGTTCTTTTATCTACGTCCTTTAAGTTGTTTTCTTTAATTTGGATTTGAGCATGCATTGATTCCCATCCCTTGTCCTCTGTAGATGGCAGGCCTTCCCCCTACGCACCGTGGTGAGGATATGGACGGTTGTGTGGCAGAGCTTGCCCGCATGACCTTGGTGGTGGGGTACCCTGAAGCGCAGGAGTACACCACGATCGAGACCCTTAGTGGCGAGTTCCCTTTCAGAGTTCGCTTGGAGGTCCATGGTTTTGTGGGCACCAATCTCCCCAACATGGTGACCGAGGCTGCTGGAGGCAGTGCGGTGCATGCTTGTAAAGAGGCCGCCTACAGGATGATGACCAGGATCAGCGACAGGCACTCCTACATCTTTTGCGCCTCTGCATATCACTACCACCCTTGTCGTTTTGCCAATAGCGACATCAGTACCTTTCGCCCGATGACTACAGAGAATGATACCACCTTCGGACGGATGTGCTCGGTGATGAGGGGATTGGACCGGATGCACGCCGACCTCCACAAGGCATCCAAGGCTCTCAACGACTAGAAGTTGATCAAGATTGCCTACTTGGAGGATGAGGTCGCTCAGCTCAAGGCCGAAAATGCTAGGCTACAGGGACGTCCAGCGCCAGGTGGACTCAGGATTCGCACTACGCCCAGGAAGAGGACCACAACTCCAGTGCGTATCCAGCTTGCACCGAGGAAGCCACCACCCGCTCCAGCGCAAGTTCCACTGCCCTCACTAGCGTTCGCCATCACCTTCGCCCCAGCGTCTGCATACCAGGGTCCAGCCGGTGGCAGCGGAGGTTGGTTGCAGGCCACACCCAGCGCCAGCTACGGCAGTGGTTCTAGCTCAGAGCCAATTAGTGGAGACACTGCCATGGCAGACTCCAGGAGGCAATCGGAGGAGCTAGGAGATGAGCAGGAGCCTGGCTACGACTCCACCGACCGCAGGAGCCGTTCCGAGCATTAGGCTCGCTACCCTTAGTTTTACCCTTTTTCTCAGTTTGCTTTCTTGCTAGTTTCTGTGTGCTAGGTTTGTTGCTTGGGGGTTAGCCGATGGTCGATACCATGTGCCTATGGTATGGCTCTCTCAATAAGGATTCTGCTTGCTGTTTGAAGTGTTTTTAAATTAGATCAGAACAATTACAGTTAAATTATAATATATTAAAGCTTAGTTCTAAGCAGTCTGTTTTCTTTTCTTTTCCATCTCTTTCTGCTGGTTCTTCTCCAAATGGTCAACATGAGAACGAGTGGTAACACCAGTGGTCAAGAGGATCCATCGGCAGGATCACAAGCCAATGGAGCACACAACAACGTTCCTCCTCCCCCACCACCTGAGAATCCCACTGTTGCTTAGGTATTGGCCAGCTAGACTCAGATGATGACGGCCATGATGCAACAGATGCAACAGCAGCACCAACAGATGCAACAACAAATGATGCAGCAGATGCAACAACAGGCCCAGCAGCAGCAGCAGGCCCAGCAGAACCAACAGTTCGGTCCGCCACCCCAATCCAAGCTACCGGAGTTCCTTCGCGTCCGGCCGCCAACTTTCTCAAGTACCACTAACCCCATGGAGGCAAATGACTGGCTCCATGCCATTGAGAAGAAACTCAACCTCCTACAATGCAACGACCAAGAGAAGGTCGTATTTGCCACCCACCAGTTGTAGGGTCCCGCTTTAGCCTAGTGGGATAATTATTTGGTCACCCGTCCACCTGGAACAGAAGTCACCTGGGCGTAATTCTGCCGCAATTTCAGGAAGGCCCAAATTCCCGACGGCAACGTGGCCCAGAAGAAGAGGGAATTCAGATCACTCCACCAAGGTAACCGAACTATGACGGAGTATCTCCATGAGTTCAACCGTCTTGCGCGTTACGCCCCGGAGGATGTGCGCACCGATGCAGAAAGGCAGGAAAAGTTCCTTTCCGGCTTGGATGATGAGTTGACCAACCATCTTATCTCGGGAGATTATGCTGACTTCGAGAAGCTGGTCGACAAGGCAATCCGTCAAGAAGATCAACGCAACAAGATGGACAAAAAAAGGAAAGCAGCGCAATTCAGGGCGCACCAGGGGAATCAACTGAAGCCCCAATTCATCGCCAGACAGAGGGCGGACCTTCCACCATGATTGTTCACCAACACCGACCCTACCAGCCCGGCAACTTCAACACCAACAATACTGGCAACCGCAACAATAACGGGGGACAGTTCAACCGCAACCTAGCTCCGCGCCCACCAATGGCTCCATCTCAGCCAGCTCCACCAACTCAACCCAAGAAGGAGTCCGACGGAAAACCATTGGTTCGCTTTAACTACAACGAGCCCGGTCACTTCGCTGACAAGTGCCCGAAGCCAAGGCACACGGGACCCAAGTTTGTTCACGCCCGCGTCAACCATGCGTCGGCAGAGGAGGCGCAGGCTACACCAGAAGTGGTACTGGGTACGTTTCCTGTCAACTCAATCCCAGCCTTCACACTTTTTGATTCTGGTGCTACGCATTCCTTTTTATCAAAGCATTTTGCTGGAACACATGGGTTGTCAGTAGTGGAACTTAGAAAGCCTATGTGGGTTCACACTCCTGGGAATGAGATGACCATAGCTCACTACTACCTCTCCGTGGTAATAGAAATCCAAGGTTCTAGATTTCTAGCCAACCTTATCCTTCTTGAATCCAAGGACCTAGATGTCATTCTTGGGATGGATTGGTTAACAAGGCACAAGGGAGTTATCGATTGCGCTAGTCGCACTACCACTCTATTTAATGAGAAAGGAGAAGTGGTGATATTCCAGTCGCCGACACCCCAGAAGCAGAGAGTGTGTTTGAACCAAGTCGATGGGATGGAACAGACCGCAGTAGTAGGGAAAGACCTTAAGAAGCTGGGGGATATTCCCATCATCAGAGAGTACCCTGAAGTCTTCCCAGATTACTTGACCACAATGCCACCAAAGAGAGAAATTGAATTCCTGATTGACTTAGTACCGGGAACTGCCCCGATACACAAGAGGCCCTACAGGATGGGAGCCAACGAACTGGCGGAAGTCAAGAAGCAAGTTGATGAGCAGTTGCAGAAAGGATACATTCGCCCAAGTACGTCACCTTGGGGTGCTCCGGTGATCTTCGCGGAGAAGAAAGATAAGACCAAGAGGATGTGTGTCGACTATCGCGCCCTCAATGATGTGACCATCAAGAACAAATATCCGGTACCTCGGATCGATGATTTGCTTAATCAGCTGAAAGGAGCAACATGGTACTCTAAGATAGACCTGCGATTAGGCTATCACCAATTCAGGATCAAAGAGGAGGACATTCCGAAGATAGCATTCATCACTCGGTATGGGTTGTTTGAGTGCACAGTCATGTCTTTTGGACTTACCAATGCACCGCCCTTTTTCATGAACTTGATGAACAAGGTGTTCATGGAATTTCTGGATAAGTTCGTCGTGGTCTTCGTCAATGATATACTCGTTTACTCCAAGTCCAAGGAGGAGCACGAACAACACCTTCGTCTGGTACTCGAGAAGTTAAAGGAGCACCAATTGTATGCAAAGTTTAGCAAGTGCAACTTTTGGCTCAAGGATGTATAGTTCCTAGGCCACATCATCACTGCTCAAGGAGTGGTGGTGGACCCGTCAAATGTGGAGTCGGTTACCAAGTGGATGCCTCCGTGCATGATTTCACAGATCAGGAGTTTTCTAGGACTCACAGGTTACTACTGTCGGTCCATTGAGAACTTCTCCAAGATTGCCAAGCCAATGACACAGTTGCTGAAAAAGGATGAGAAATTCAAGTGGTTTGCAGAATGCAACAGAAGTTTTGAGGAGCTTAAGAAGAAATTGTTGTCTGCACCGGAATTAATCTTGCCGGATCAGACGAAAGATTTCCAAGTGTTTTGTGATGCGTCCCGCCAAGGGTTGGGATGTGTATTGATGCAGGAAGGCAGAGTGGTCGCATACGCTTCGCGTCAACAACGCCCACACGAGAACAACTACCCTACTCATGACTTGGAATTAGCAGCGGTGGTTCATGCTTTGAAAATTTGGCGGCACTACCTGTTAACACCAGATTTTCGCAATCTACTCGGAGAAGAAAGAGAAAACAAACGCAGAGAAGAAGGAGCAATTCGAGTTGGAACGGTTACGTTATCGGACCAAGTCGAGTATCGGACCAAGTTCTGTATCGGACTCAGCGGTGCATCGGACCAAGTGGAGCGCCAGCAGAGGGACTGTATCGGCCGGTGTGGGTTCAATACGGCTATCGGCTGATGGAAGCAGGAGGCCGATGGAGGCAGAGCGGGCTCGGTTTGGGCCTGAGTCAAGCTTCAAAGGGGATTGCCAAATAGGGATAAGGCCTGATTTTAGGCAATTGTATCTCTTAAATTAGGAATTTAAGTTAGTTTCGATCTAATCTATGGCAAAAGTCCGCCATGAGGACTTGTTTGTTAGTTATAGATAAAATCGTGTCCTATATGGGCAATGTTGTAAATCACAGGTATAAATATCCCGGTAGCTTGTACTTAGAATCTCTCTCAATTTGACAATCAAATACACTACAGTTCAATCTATTTTCGGCACATCGCCACCATCGCAAGAGGTTGATTTTCGGCGAGTTCTTGCTTCCCTAGGGCAGAGGTAAGAACTCGTATCCGACGGTCTACGTCGTTGGGGCTAGCATGTCATTCTAGACACGTTAAGCCCTGGCGACGTGATCGTCGTTTATCATGTCTTGGATGATCTTGACATGGCATCCCAATTTTATCTCGCCAGCGATAAATTCGTTTTAGGATTTGTTGCCGACGATGGTCGAATTAGTTTGCTTATCTAGATCCTCCAATGCATCTACCATCCCCAAAAGCGATCGACAGCTTGATTGTCTTTGTGTTAATTTTCGATTCACACCTTGTGTTGCTATCGACCCTACTCGTGTTTTGAGATCTAACTCAAAGCCTGTTTTCGATCATAATTAAGGATAGTGCCGGGGTTTCAACCGGTCTTACCTAATACATGTGATTACTTTATGTTTTTTTGTGTATTTGCCACTTGTATGAGTGTATTGACAGATACAAATGTATTTGTCACAGATTGTTCTCAGGATTTCTCTGTGATCAGTACATTTATATTGGCCGATTGGTTCGTACAAGTTTTCACTAGAGTATTAGCTGGTGCATTTACTTCCCACATCCCTCATCGCCCGATGTCATCAAATCGACACAAACATATTGATGAAGGCCGATGAGAATAGATTTGTATGTTAATCTTGTTTCATTATAACCTCAAGTAGGCCGATACAGCCTTGCCCTATCGGCTGGGCCCTCACGATACGACATCGGCCTATTGGCCGATCGGCCATCATTTGCTAACATGGTTTACTTGTTTATTCTTGTTGATTGCAGATCAAATCAACTGGCACGCCCTACACAGACCTAGGCAAGCCATTGGACCTGCACTGGAGTTAAGCAGATCTCCCAGGCCGCCGTGGTAACATGGAACCCGCTTTGACACAATGGTGGGTCAAAATTCTGCGCCAACACGCTTTTGGCACGGCCAGTATGACAAAGAAGAACACAAGCTTCACACCGTCAACAAGTTTACTTCAAGATGTCCAAGCAGAGCGATATTTCAGAAGAAAATATTGTCTCGGTGACCGCTGATCAGCTCAACGAGGAGCAATAGGCTGAGATGGCACAGTTGATTGAGCAGTTCTAGAACATGTACTTGCAGACATACTCCAGGACTCGGCAAGGCACCATCATTCAAAAATCCAAGGTGATAATGCCGAGCCCTGGAGACGGAGCTAGCACATCGGCGGCAGTCCAAGATCAAGCTGTCAAAACTGAAGACGATACTCGCTGCGCTGCACCGACGTTACAGGACCGCATCGACTTCGCGGTTCACTTAGCACTAATCAACCAATCCGGAGTCCTGGTGAATACGTTGACTAATGCAGTGAAGTCGATACTAGACGGGTCCATTCACCAACACAAGGCTCAAGGGCCGATCTTGCTGCCTGATAACAAATTCCCTCCATATCGGACCTTGTGGACTGATCTGAGTATGGCTCCACAGCCGTCAGCGCCGATCCCGCCTCCATCGGCCTAGCCGATGACGACCATGCCGTTGGTCTTGACGAAACAGGTGGGAGGAAGCCCCCAGCACATCACAGAAGACCAATTGGCGCAATGGACGAGGGGGACACAAGCTCCAACAGCCTTGCAGCAGCCGATGGTTGAGCCGATACAACAAGCCTCTACCAATCCAACATCGGCCGGGCAAGCCCAATTCCCTTTACCAAGCAATCCTCCACAGGTAGCTGCCTACAACATGCCGCAAGGCTATCAGCAGTACTCCACGGGGCAGTATGATGCGCCAAATTAGGATCATCACGTTCAGCCATACTCCCCTAGGCAATATCGGCTGGAAGGTCTTCAACAGCTTTATCACCAAGAACTTCTGCACCAGCCCGCAGGAGTCACTCAAGGGCAGTGGGCCGATATGATAGCCGAAATGATGCGTGATCAATTTGGTTTAAAACCCAAGGAGAATGCAACAATGTATCGGCACCCATACCTAGAGGAGTTCGACAGAGTGCCGTTGCCAAGACGATACAAGATTCCCGACTTCTCCAAATTTTCTGGGCAAGACAATGTCTCCACGTATGAGCATATCAGCCAATTTTTAGCTCAGTGTGGTGAGGCATCGGCTGTGGAGGCGTTGAGGGTGAGATTTTTCCCCTTATCTTTGTCAGGGTCAGCATTCACTTGGTTTTCCTCTCTGCCCTGCAATTCCATCAAAGGATGGGTAGACCTGAAAAAACAGTTTCATCGATATTTCTTCAATGGTATACAAGAAATGAAGCTATCTAATCTTACCGCCATCAGGCAGAGAGTTGACGAATCGGTCCCGGACTACATTCAACGATTCAGGGATGTTAGAAACAGGTGTTATAGCCTCAGCTTGATCGATTCCCAGCTTCCCAATTTGGCGTTCCAGGGGCTACTTGGGCTAATATGAGAAAGATTCTTGTCGCAAGATTTTGAAAGTCTAGCTCAGCTAGCACAGAGAGTATCGGCCCATGAGCAAAGGTTCCAGGAGGCAAGAAGGTTCGCAAAGAAGGTCAACAGCGTTTATCACTACGCATCCGATGAAGATGACGATGTCGATGCTGAAGTTGATTTGGCCGAATGGGCCCGGATGCAGAAGCCAACGACATGTCAATGGATCAAGAAGGGTGATAAAGAAGATAAATTCGACTTCGACATCAACAAAGCCGACACGATATTTGACCTACTACTGTAAGAGAAGCAGATACAGTTGCCAGTAGGTCATGTGTTGCCATCGGTCGAAGAGATAAAGAAAAGGAGATATTGCAAGTGGCACAACACGTACTCTCACCATACAAACGAATGCAAAATCTTTCGACAACAGATACAGTCCGCCATCGAACAGGGCAGGATCAAGTTTGATGAAGCCAAAAGGCCGATGAAGATCGAAGGACACCCGTTCCCGGTAACATGGTGCGGGCTGACAGGGTCGATAGCGATGCCTATCGGACCAAGAAGCGACCCCATCAAACTTTAGAAGGCCTCATCAAGAAATACCAGCGGAGACGTGAAGAGCAAGCACAAGACTATTTTGACCAAGATAAATTCTATGATCCTCATTAGGAGTGCAAGTTCTTTCGATTTTGTTGGAACGAAGGGATGAGGTTGCCGAGGATGCAAGAATGTCCTGCATGCAATGACATGGACAAATCTTACCAGGGCAGCTCAAGCAGACAGGCGCATCGACCGATCAAGCAGAAGAGACCCGTACACGAGAGGCTGGGGTCGACACACCATGACCGTCGGACTGAAGATGATGAGCAAGTCCAAAACCCTCAGTGGTGACCAGATGATTTATTTAGCAAAACCGAGAAGCGACGGGTCCAGAGGTTAAGACAGAAGGAAATGATCCAGGAGCAGCAGGCAGCGATCGCCCATCGGCCTACTAAAACCAGGAAAGAATGGAAGGCAAAGTCTAAAGTGGTAAAGGCCGATGAGGATCATACGAAGTCAACTCGAGCTCCTGCATCTCCAAAAGGTAAAGGCAAAGCATCAGCTTCTGTTAACATGGTTTTTCTATTACCAGCAGAGTATAGTATACAGATGGCCGATGAAGTAATAGCCAATGATGAGATGGAGCAATCCTCGGCTACGCTACAGTTGTCACCAGAGCAGACTGTGTTCGACAAGCCAGCCGACACCAGCTATAGGCACCTCCGGCTGTTGTACATCAAGGGATACGTCAATGGGCAGCCGATGACAAAGATATTAGTCGATGGCAGCGCGGTAGTGAATTTGATGCCGTATACAACGTTCAGGAAGCTTAGAAAAGTACCTGAGGATCTAATCAAGACAAACATGGTGTTAAAAGATTTTGGCGGCAATGCGTCCGAAGCAAAAGGGGTGTTGAACGTGGAGCTTACAGTTGGCAACAAGACAATCCCTACCACCTTCTTTGTCTTTGATGGAAAGGGTTCCTACAGCCTGTTGTTGGGGCAAGATTGGAACCATGCAAATTGTTGCATCCCTTCGACAATGCATCAATGCCTTATTCAGTGGCAAGGGGACCAGGTCGAGATCGTGCAGGCCGACAGATCAGTACATGTGGCCAGTGTCGATCTTGCAGTTTGGGAGATGGACGAAATCGATTGCTTGTCCGAACGAATTTGGGAGGCCGATTTCCTGAAGGTAACTGATTGTGATATCGAGCTGATCGAAGATGGAGGCAAGCAGTTAGTTTGATGAAGGCATAACATCCACAAGCCAAGATGAACAAGTTAGTCCCTACACAGAAGATGCGGTGGATGAAATGGATGGGAAATTGGGACAAGGCTTCATGTCGGCCAATAAGCTTAAGGAAATGGACATAGGGATAGGTGATAGGCCTAGGCTGACGTATGTAAGTGCCAAGCTACCAAGGGAATATAAGAGTAAATTGGTAAATCTTTTGAAAGAATTCATGGATTGTTTTGCATGGGAATATCATGAGATGCCAGGATTAAGCCGATCGATTGTAGAACATCGGCTACCTATAAAACTAGGCTATCGGCCGTTTAAACAAACTCCCAGGAGATTTAAGGCCGATATGCATGAAGCTATCAAGACAAAGATTACAAGGCTCTACGACGCCAATTTTATCAGACCCTGCCGATATGCGAAGTGGGTTTCCAATATAGTACCAGTGTTGAAGAAGAACGGCAAGCTCAGTGTGTGCATCGATTTCAGAGATCTAAACAAAACAACGCCAAAAGATGAGTACCCCATGCCGATTGCGGATTTGCTGGCTGATGCTGCATTTGGACACAGGATCATTAGTTTTAGGGATGGAAATGCAGGCTATAACCAAATTTTCATGGATGAGGAGGATATTCACAAGACAGCTTTCAGGTGTCCGGGGGCAATCGATTTGTATGAGTGGGTTGTCATGACATTTGGTCCAAAGAATGCTGGAGCCACCTATCAGAGGGCAATGAATTATATTTTTCACGACGTTATCGGTTCCTTGATTGAGGTCTACATTGCCGATGTGGTTGTTAAGTCAAAAGAGTACGATGGTCATTTGGCTGATTTACGCAAGGTACTAGAAAGAGCAAGAAAATATGGTCTAAAGATGAACCCTAACAAGTGTGCTTTTGCCGTATCGGCCGGTCAGTTTTTGGGTTTCTTGGTCCATGAGAGAGGAATCGAGATTACACAGAAGAACATCGATGCCATAAAAAAGATCCAGCCTTCAGAGAACAAAACCAAGTTATAGTCTCTGATTGGGAAAATCAACTTCGTCCGACATTTCATATCAAACCTGTCAGGTAGGATAGAGCCATTCACTCCATTATTGAAGATAAAGGATGATCAGGAATTTACATGGGGTGATAAGCAGCAAAAGGCATTGGACAATATCAAGGAATATCTGAGTTCCCCACCAGTTTTAATTTCTCCACAGAAGGGAGTTCCATTCAAATTGTACCTGTCAGCCGATGAGAGGTCTATCGGGTCTGTTTTGGTTCAGGAAATCGATGGCAAAGAAAGAGGTATTTTCTATCTCAGTAGAAGATTGTTGGACGCTGAAACAAGGTACACGCCAGTGGAGAGGTTATGTTTATGCTTATATTTTTCATGTACTAAATTGAGGCATTATTTGCTTTCCAATGAGTGCATTGTGGTAAGTAAGGCTGATGTGATGAAATATATGCTATCGGCCCCTGTGTTGAAAGGGAGAATTGGGAAGCGGATTTTTACCTTGTCAGAGTTTGACCTCATGTATGAATCGGCAAAAGCGATCAAAGCACAAGCCCTGGCCGATTTCATTGTTCAACATCGAGATGATTCAATCACATATTCAGATATTGTGCCATGGACACTGTATTTTGATGGATCTGTTTGCAGACATGGATGCGGTATCAGCCTAGTCATCGTATCCCCTCGGGAGGCAAGCTTCGAGTTTGCGTTTACTATCAAGCCCTATTATACTAACAACCAAGCAGAATACAAAGCTATTCTCAAGGGTTTGCAGTTATTGCAAGAGGTCGAGGCCGATTCTGTAGAAATTATTGGCGATTCACAGTTGGTGATTAATTAGCTTTCTAGGGAGTATGAGTGCAGGAATGATATTCTACGGGTCTACAATGAAGAGTGCAAGGAATTGTTAAAAGCTTTCAAGATTGTGACGATGAGGCATATACCCCGGAAGCAAAACTTCGAAGCTAATGATTTAGCTCAGGGAGCATCAGGATACAGGCTGATGGTGAAAGATGTTGAGGTTAAAGTCGCTACCGTGGACGCCGATGATTGGAGGTTTGCTATCATCAAGTATTTGAGAAATCCTTCTCAATCGGCGTCACGAAAGATGAAGTATAAAGTTCTACATTATGTCTTGCTCGATGATGATCTATACTATCGGACGATTGATGGTGTCTTGCTAAGGTGTTTGAGTTTAGAAGAAGCCAAAGTTGTCATGAGTGAGGTTCACGAAGGAATTTGTGGAACACATCAATCGGCCCATAAAATGCGATGGCTTTTGAAGCGTGTTGGATATTTTTGGCCGATAATGCTAGAGGATTGTTTCAGGTACTATAAGGGGTGTCAAGATTGTCAGAAGTTTGGAGCAATTCAGAGAGCACCGATGTTGGCTATACATCCAATCATAAAGTCGTGGCCGTTTCGTGGATAGGGTATAGACATGATTGGACAAATTAATCCACCATCAAGCAAAGGACACAAGTACATTTTAGCGGCTACAGATTACTTCACAAAGTGGGTTGAGGCCATCCCTTTTAAAACGGTTGACTCCAAGGATTCCATTCAGTTTGTTAAGGAGCATGTTATATATCGATTTGGACTTTCACAGACGTTGACGACAGATCAGGGATCAATTTTCGTGTTCGATGAGTTTGTTGAGTTTGCTGACAGCATGGGCATCAAACTGTTGAATTCTTCTCCATATTACGGGCAAGCTAATGGGCAGGTAGAAGCTTCTAACAAGAGTTTAATCAAGTTGATCAAGAGGAAGATTGATGAACAACCGAGACGGTGGCATACAACTCTGGCTGATTCTCTTTGAGCGTATTGGATGGCTTGTCATGGTGCAACTCAAGTGCCACCTTATCAGTTGGTTTATGGGCATGAAGCTGTGCTGCCGTGAGAGACCAACATCGGCTCAAGAAGGATTGCATTGCAAGACGACTTGATAGCCGATGAATACCACAATCTCATGGTTGATGAGTTGGATGATTTGGCACACGTACGATTGTGGGCTTTGGAAAAAATCAAGCGAGATAAAGATCGAGTTGCTTATCATTATAACAAAAAGTTGCAGCCAAAGCATTTGAGGAAGGGGATCTTGTTTGGAAATTGATATTACTGATTGGTTCCAGAGACAACAGATTCGGCAAGTGGTCGCCTAATTGGGAAGGTCCTTTTCAGATTCATCGATGTGTTCCTCACAATGCATATTTATTAAAAGGGTTAGACGAAGAGGTTTTTGGCAGAGCGCTTAATGGCAAATATTTAAAGAAATATTACCCAAGTATTTGGATCGACTCATGATCGGCTTGCTAGCCGATTAATGATAATAGCCAATGTGCGATACATCGCCTTTAGATGGTCGATATATACTGTCGCCCTTAGTTCAAATTTTACAACATGAGCCCTCATCTTTCAAAATTTGGGGGGCATATGTGTACTTAGCAATTCTTCAAATGGATATCTAATGGATTACAAATTCGTGGACTTTAAAAAATTTTTCGGATGGACTTTTCAGATGAACTTTCAGGAGGATTTTATCGCCGATATGCTTATCATCCTTAGTAGATCCATCGGCTGATGCACTCCACTATTTATGATCTATCGGTCGATGTGTGTCATTGTTCATAATCAGTTGGTATTTTTGTGATTTACATGACTAAGACGAGGTAATCGATCGTATTCAGCTGATTGGCCGATGAGATGTATATTAATCAAAGACGAGGTTAACTTTTTACAAGGAGAAAATAAAAGTATATTACATCAGTTTATGAAGTTCTGGATAGCTGCAATGGCCTTGCGACGAATTTGATCAATATCAACTATTGTTTGAGCATCATCGGCCGATGACCCTGGAATTGGTTTCAATGTCCTACTCAGGGTTGCAAGATACTTGGCCGATGCTTTCAACTTTACCGTTTGGTCTTCTATCGCCTTCGGGAAGGCAGCTATATTGACTTCAACTTCTTTGATTTCTTCATGGGTTGCTTCTAGCTTCATTAGCAGGTCTGCTTCAAGGCGACGGAGTTCTTCAAGCTTTTTATTCAAGGCAACTGGCTCAACGACCAGCTCGTCCAGTTTAGTTTTGTCAGAATTTACTTGAGCTTTGCTGGCAGATACGACTGATTCCAAGCCTTCACGCTCCCGCCTCTCTACAATTCTTTCATTGGCCTTGTGAAGTTTGAAGTGGTATTGCTCTAGGAATATGGCTGGCGTTAATATTTCCATCAGTTCTTCAGGCAATTGATCTTAGATTTCTTGTACTCTGTTCCTGATCGGATTACAACTCTCCACCAGGGATTTTATAGATGCCTCTAGCGGATTGGCGATCTCGGACAGCTGGCCTTTTAGTTCTTTGGAAATTGACGGCTTGGTTGTGCTGGGTGGCTCTTTGTCTTCATCATCAAGAAATTGGCCGATGTCAAAAGCAAACATATCAGCTAAAGTCTACAATCATTAAAATAAGACATGGTTAACTCAGTCAAAGTAATATCGGCAAGAGATTCAAAGTGGTCTAGTTTACCTGCGATGAGACATCGGCTGTGGTTACATCGGCTTTTTTCTGTTGTTCTGAAGCGGTAGGCGAAGAGGTTGGCCGATGTGGTGCAGGCGATGGAGCTTGTGGCTAAAGAGAAAGGCAAGAATGCAAAGATCAGTTATATGTTATTGGCAAGAAAGATGAGGCAAGAAGATCAGCGCTTACCGAGGCAACTGGAGAAGGTGGTGGAGAAGGAGATGGAGTTCTCAATTGGGCCTTGGCTTGTCCGCGTTTCTTCAGAGTAGCTTTCTTTGTTCTTGGTGATGGGACCGATTGAGTTTTCTCCTTAATTAGGGATGACGCAACGATATGCAAAAATCAAGTTATAATTGACCAGTGAAATGGAATTGAAGAAATAGATGAGGAAGATTACACTAACCATGCGGACTGTGTGTCTAGTTCTCTTGGGTTGGGCAGTGTCAGATTGATCGTCGGCCGGTGGTTCTGCAGTGGTTGTGGCGGATGGATCTTCAGTTGGTTTATCGACCAATGGCTCTTCGGTTGGTTTGGTCGATGGCTCTCCAGTAGTGGTGGCTGATGGATTTTGATCTTCAGGCTTGTCAGCAGCTGCTTTATCGACTTCCTCTTCCATCACTTGGTCGTCTAGAAATTCTTCTACGGAGGGGTCCAGCTTGTTGAGATCAGACGGATCGTCGGTCTTAGACTTTTTGCCGGGTTTTTGGGCTTTGTCCTTGGCCAGCGCCTTCCTCTTAGTGGTTTCTTTGATGATCGGCCCTCGGAGCAGTGATGACACTTTTGGAGCAGTGAGACTGTCACGTCCTGATAAATTCATCCAAAGTTAAAAATCGTTCGTTAAATGGAATAATAGAATTAATTAAAATTTGAAAAGAAATCGCAAACACTAAAATACGAGCAAGAAAAATTTGAAAGTGCCTTGGAGTATTTTTCCTAAATTCTCCATGCCCTAAATTGGTCTCTCAATTTTTACGTGAATTTTCAGAGCACAAGAAATAATTTTAATGCAACAATAACCAATTTCAGATTTAATTAAATGGAAAACCTAAAAATAATTTTCTCCCTCTCTTTGGGCCACTTTCGGTCCAAAGTCCTCCTCCTCTCCCTCAGCCTACCGCCAAAGTCTCCTTTTCCTCCTCCCTCTCTCCCTCCCTCTTGGGCCATTTTTTCCCCCCTAGGCCCAAAGTCCTCCTCCCCTCCCATTGGCCCAGCCACACCCCCCCCACCGGCCTGCCCTCCTCCTCGCGCGGCCCAGCCAACCCAGGGAGAGAAGACGTCATCGTCTTCCTCCTCCAACCGAGCTGCCGCCTTCTCCTCTCCCTCCCGGCCGAACAGAGACACCCCTGCCTCTTGATCTTCTCTCCTCGGTTGTTTTTCCTCCCCTTTGAGTTTAAAAATGGGTTCCTCTCCTCTCCCTCATCAATTCCCCACCTTTTCCCCTTCCAATTCGTCCTTAGCTCGCTGAATTCAATCCTCCTTGCATGGCTGCCATGGATGGCCGGTGTGCTCCATGTCCCCTCCTCTCCCCGGTCGTCTCCTCCTCTCCTGCGGCCTATAAATGGCGCGGCAACCTCCTCCCCTCCCTCTCCTTTGCATTTCCCGAGCCCTTTTGCTCTCTCTTCGTCTCCCCGTGTGGCTTCCTCTCTCCACCGCACCGAGTAACTCCGGCTGCCCCTCCCGGTTGGCTGGAGCAGTGCCGACCGTGCCGTCGCCTCCCCTGACATCGCAGCTGCTCCCCTCTCTCTCGGCCTCGCCTTCGTCTTGTCCAAGGTCAGCCGGAGCATCGTGGACGCCGGCAACCCATGGTGCCGCAGCCACTGCACCGTCTCCAACAGCCGTCATCCTCCTCGTACTCCGGCAGCCCGTACCGCCCTTGCTGGTGTGCTGCCATTCGTCTGCGTCATCCCCGAGTCGTCGTTGCTGCCCTCGTCGTTGCCTTTGTCCTCGGTTCCTCATCGTCAGGCTCGTCCTCGCCTTCGTGCAAGGGTCGCCGCCGGAGCCGTCTCCCCATTCGTCGCCGCCCGTTTCCTCCCTTCGTCGTCGGTAGTCGTCGTCGTCCCCTCGCCTCGTCGCGTTGTGGTAAGGTCCGCTCCCTCGCTGCCCCTTCCTCATCGCCCCCGAGTCGCCACCGTGCCCGTCATGCTGTTGTCGGCCCCGGTCTCGTCCATCGGTGTCGACAGTCGTTCGGGCGGTCTTCGCGTGCACATGTGGTAGTCGTGTTTGTCTGCCCGTTTAGCCGCCTCGTGATTGCCCACGTGTGCAGCCCGCGTGGCATTCGTGTGAGTGCTCGCTTGTCAGCCACTTGTTTCGGTTGACACGCATAGTCTCACTCCATCCTTCCTATGGATCGTCTCTGTGAACCTGATCCACGATGAACTAACCGTCTGACTCGTGGGTCTCGGCTGCCAGTCGCTCGATCCTTTTCCCTCCTCGAGCGATGTTGCATTAAACATAATTTAATCGTATAATAATAATTAAACAACTCAGAAATATCCACTTTAATTACACCTAAATTTCGGATGGTCGTTTCTCGGCCATACGAGCTCCAAATTGACCCGTTCAAATTGTTTAGTTTTTGTTGTAACTTAAGGAACACGTGTTTGTTGTTTTTATGTATTATTCTCGTTTCTTTCATAGAGCTGTAGCTTTGTTTTGTTTGTTCGTGTAGTTGCTCTCGTTTCGGTGGTTCCCGTGGTGCAGTTCGAGTTCGCCGCTGAAGCTTCAGAAGCCTCCCTTTTTCCCTGAGCAAGGCAAGTCACGCTCTCCTTGAGCATATTGAATCCCAGTTTGCAAGAAGTATTTTAATTTAAATTATTGCATTCGCTTTACTAAATTTACCGCGTTATAACTGTTTTATTTAGCCTTTCCTACATTCCTTGTTATAGCCTTATTATTTGTTATTGTGTAATTACCTTTGATAACCCTAGGTAACCAAAAACCAGCTAGTGAGAACTCTATATGTGGTGCTTGCTAGATATTTTAGGATTATGCTTATCCCTGCTTAAATGAAACATTTAGTTGTTTTATAATATCTAGACTTTGGGAATGTCACTATAATCTTATTTATTGATGGATTAGAGGCTTGTTGGCCTGGACATGTTGGAAACCCCTTTCAAAATTCCCAAATTTGTTTTTGGCTGGGCTCGAGGTGCATGGTTTTGTTAGTCGCACCTCAGTCGACATAAGGACCGGTCTTCGGGGCACGATTGCAAAGCGTATTCCGTACTACCACATGTCTAATGGGTAAGACTTAACGTATCGGTTAGTGCGGTCATGAACAGGGAAGACACGGATAGGGATGGATGAAGCCCTTGGTGGGGTCGATGTCTCTGGCAGTACGCCTGGGGGCATAGACTGTCTGCTCGACCCAGGGCACCTGGCGGGGGAAGTCTATGTCAGTCTTCTTTATTTAGGGCAGTACTAGACGGTGGGTTATGTCACGGTTTTCGCCCGTATGCCGTGGTGGCATGTGGCACATGGTGACATGTGAGGAAAACGTGTCTTGTGGGTAAAGATGTACACCTCTGGCCAGAGTATAAACTATTCGAATAGTCGTGCTCTCGGTTATGGGCAAGCGGAGCAATGACCCAAAGTTAGAAGTTTTATTCTGATGAACTGGAATAATTGGATTGATTATCTGTGGGGCTGGTTTAAGGCAAGATCGCGTTGGTGCGTGGCTTGATAATAATTTGACTAGAGATAAGCCGTGGTTTGATTAAAATGCCTTTAAATGATTAAATGTTTTGAAATGCTTATTTACCGCAAAATAACCCTTATAAATGAATCCTTGTACTCCCTTGCATTAGGTGCATTTTCCAATGTGGCTTGCTTAGTATGGTGGTTGTACTCATCCTTGCTCAATCTTTCCCCCTCCAGTCAGTGAAGCTCTTGAAGAAGAAGTCTTAGGTGGAGTTTTGGCTTATACCCAAGTTGAGCGCCTGTGAAGATGGAGCCGTAGGCATGCTAGTCCGCTGCTGTTTTTCTTTTGTTGTCAGGCCTTATGTGCCTTTGTAATAAAGTAAATATTATCGTGATAATTAATAAAGATGTGTCTTTTGTATCAAGTTTGTGTGGTGTACCCCGGCTTTTCCTGGGACGGGGATTAATACACTAGCGTTCGGGAAAGGTATTTTTCGGGCGTGACAAAGACCGATAGTTGATTTCATGACAGCTTTTCCTGATGGAGCCAGGACTAGAGCATAAGTTATTCTTTGCCTGCTATTGCTGACATTTGGAGCTGGGGCGTCAGGGACTTGAGGGCTGATATTATCGATAAGCTCTGTTAAGTAAAATCTGGCCGATTGATGGAAGAATTGAGTGGCCCACTCATGCCACCATGTTTGGAAGCTGAAATGAATGAAGGCATTCAACCACAATCGATCGTAGTCACCCAAGGTTGGAATTTTGGTCTCCAGGACTTTGCTCATAATCAATGCCGATGAGACCGTGCCCCTGCTTTCTAACAGCTGGTGGAAGTATAAACTGACAGGAAGCTGTCCAAGCCCACATTGTCTAGCAGCCACCATTGGATTATAGAATTCATATGATAAGCTGGTGCTTCCACCTTGGAATATGCCCACTGGGAGCAGGCATGGGGACACGCCGATCATGAAGACTTCCCTTGAGGTGATATCATCATTTAGCAGACCCAAGTTCAGATCAGAAGGGAGCTCAAAGTCAGAGTCTGTGGGGTAGACAAACATATCCATCTTGGCTGATGTTGGACCGGTGTAGAATCGGACAAACCATGCAGACATCTCTTCGGCCGATTGGTCAGTTCCAGGATAAACTAAGGCCGCTTCTCCAAAGGACATACACCTTCTAGATGAGGGATCTTCGTTGTCGCTGTAGTCCGATGGGAAGATTGAGTCCGATAGTGGAGGCCGATTGACCATGGTGTTGGTGTAAATAGTTAACCACAGTTGAACAAACCACTATGGACCTCCATGAGCCACTGTCTGATTCAGCATCAAATCTTGGGTGGCAGAGTGAAGTAGCCGATAGACAGCCCCAAGGAGGTATCGGCCAAGTGGAAATTTTTTCTTCTCAACCAGGGCCTGAGCTAGATGTTGGTAATTTAGAGTGGGGCCACAGGTTGATCCGCAGAAAACATATCTCTCTAGCCATAAGGTCAGAAAAGCTACATGTTCCCTATCTGAGACAGACCCTTCCTACATATGTTCAGAAATATATCCAGACCAGCCCCCAATCTTTTTGGTCTTCAATTTGTGGCTGCTGTTGATAAGGAGGTTGAAGGGGTTGATTTCGGAGAGGATGTCCAGGCCTGTCAGCATTTTGATGTCTATCAACGTAGGGGTCATCGGACCTTGCTGGAACAAAAAAGCATTCAAGGTACTGGACAAGAAATAAGAGGCAGCCGACATAAGGGGTTCATTCTTCTTGGTATCGGCTAAGGACAGAGCAAGGCATTGGCCGATTCCAATCTCAT
The DNA here is from genome assembly GCA_008326285.1 of Oryza officinalis. Classification (NCBI taxonomy): domain Eukaryota; kingdom Viridiplantae; phylum Streptophyta; class Magnoliopsida; order Poales; family Poaceae; genus Oryza; species Oryza officinalis. The sequence continues at coordinate 8,643,643 of BDMV01000004.1, read as the reverse complement.
CCCAGTGGACTTGTTTGGCTGCAGCAATTCTTTTGTACCAAGTCCTGTATCCATTGAGCTTTGACAGCCAAGATCTGAAGGTGTGTTTCCACGTGGGGACGCTGGGTTTTGCTTGTTTAAAGGGACTCTGTTCGATTCTGCATTTATCAGCCAAGAGGGATCAGGGTTACCCATGGGACCTAGGAGAAATCGGTGCGACTTGTCGTTTGTGGGGATCAGAATCTGGTTCTTGAAGACCTATGGCATATGGAAAGTGATAGAAAAATGAGACACGGGGGGCAAGAGCAGAAACCCTAGTTTGAACAGTCTCGGCGGGAAAATGAAAATGCAACTTTGAGGAAGGATTGGTTTACCTCAGGGATCTCGGAGACGTAGAACGGTAAAGTTGCCATGGATGCTATCGAGGAGGTCGCTGCTGAGGGAGTCACCAACAAGAAGACGCTGAGGAATCGCCGGAGTTGAAAGGCGTAAATGGCTGTGAGGAGCTGCACGCGGAAATTGGCGGCGAAAAGCTGTGAATCTGGATCTGTGTGGATTTTGGACAAACCCTAGCGATGAGATCGATGAGGTTCCTCGAAGCTAATTTCGCCACATTATATAATGAAGCGGAATTGGGGGGCATGTGTTAACACCAGATTTTCGTAATCTACTCGGAGAGGAAAGAGAAAACTGACGCAGAGAAGAAGGAGAAATTCGAGTTCGATCGGTTGCACTATCGGACCAAGCCGAGTATCGGAAGAAGTTCTATATCGGACTCAGCGGTGCATCGGACCAAGTGGAGCACAAGTAGATGGACTGTATCGGCCGGTGTGGGTTCAATACGGCTATCAGCTGATGGAAGCAGGAGGCCGATGGAGGCAGAGCAGGCTCGGTTTGGGCCTAAGTCAAGCTTCAAAGGAGATTGCCAAATAGGGATAAGGCCCGATTTTAGGCAATTGTATCTCTTAAATTAGGAATTTGAGTTAGTTTCGATCTAATCTATGGCAAGAGTCTGCCATGAGGACTTGTTTGTTAGTTATAGATAAAATCGTGTCCTATATGGGCAATGTTGTAAATCACGGGTATAAATATCCCGGTAGCTTGTACTTAGAATCTCTCTCAATTTGACGATCAAATACAGTACAGTTCAATGTACTTTCGGCGCATCGCCACCCTTGCAAGAGGTTGATTTTCGGCGAGTTCTTGCTTCCCCAGAGCAGAGGTAAAAACTCATACCCGACGGTCTACGTTGTCGGGGCTAGCGTGTCGTTCTAGACACGTTAAGCCCTGGCGACGTGATCGTCGTTTATCATGTCTTGGATGATCTTGACATGGCATCCCAATTCTATCTCGCCAGCGATAAATTCGTTTTAGGGTTTGTTGCCGATGATGGTCGAATTAGCCTGCTTATCTAGATCCTCCAAAGCATCTACCATCCCCAAAAGCGATCGACAGCTTGATTGTCTTTGTGTTTGTACAAGTTTACACTAGAGTATTAGCTGGTGCATTTACTTCCCACATCCCTCATCGCCCGATGTCATCAAATCGACACAAACATATTGATGAAGGCCGATGAGAATAGATTTGTATGTTAATCTTGTTTAATTATAACCTCAAGTAGGCCGATACAGCCTTGCCCTATCGGCTAGGCCCTCACAATGTGACATCGGCCTACTGCCTGATCGGCCATCATTTGCTAACATGGTTTACTTGTTTATTCTTGTTGATTGCAGATCAAATCAACTGGCACGCCCTACACACACCTAGGCAAGCCATTGGACCTGCACTGGAGTTAAGCAGATCTCCCAGGCCGCCGTGGTAACATGGAACCCGCTTTGACATGAGGGTGGGTCGAAATTCTGCGCCAACACTACCTCATTGGTAATCGTTGTGAGGTCTATACCGAGCACAAGAGTTTGAAGTATATTTTCACTCAGCCCGATCTGAACCTCCGACAACGCCGATGGTTGGAGTTAATCAAGGATTACGACTTGGGGATACATTATCACCCTAGTAAGGCCAATGTGGTGGCCGATGCTTTAAGCAGGAAAAGCTACTGCAACGCTACTTTTACCGAGGGAATATGTGACAGATTGCAACGAGAATTTGAACACCTAAATCTGAGTATTGTAGAACACGGATTTGTGGCTACTCTGGAGGCACAGCCCACGCTCGTGGAGCAAGTACGAGCAGCCCAGGTCAATGACCCTGAGATAGCTGAACTCAAGAAGAACATGAGAGTCAGCAAGGCACGAGACTTCATTGAGGACGAACACGGGACAATCTGGATGGGAGAAAGAATATGTGTTCCAGAGAATAAGGAACTAAAGGATCTAATACTTATAGAAGCTCATCAGACCCAATACTCAATTCATCCTAGCAGTACCAAGGTGTACCAAGACCTTAAAGAGAAGTTATGGTGGGTTAGCATGAGAAGGGAAATCGCCGAATTCGTCACGCTCTGTGACGTATGTCAGCGAGTGAAGGCGGAGCATCAGAGACCAGCAGGGTTACTACAACCTTTGCAGATTCCGGAATGGAAATGGGAAGAGATTGGGATGGACTTTATCACGGGTTTACCAAGAACATCAACGGGGCACAACTCCATTTGGGTGATCGTGGATCGACTCACCAAGGTCGCTCACTTTATACCAGTACATACCACTTACTCGGGAAAGAAATTGGCAGAACTCTATTTGGCAAGGATCATAAGTTTGCATGGGGTACCTAAGAAGATTGTATCCGACCGAGGGAGCCAGTTTACTTCAAGATTTTGGCAAAAATTACAAGAAGAGTTGGGAACTCGTCTGAACTTCAGCACCGCTTACCACCCACAAACTGATGGTCAAATTGAGCGAGTCAACCAGATCTTGGAAGACATGTTGAGAGCTTGTGCACTTGATTTTGGTGGGGCTTGGGACAGAAGCCTGCTGTACGCCGAGTTCTCCGACAACAATAGTTACCAGGCTAGTTTCCAGATGGCGCCGTTTGAAGTATTGTATGGCCAAAAGTGCCACACTCTGCTCTTTTGGGACCAAACCGGAGAGCGTCAGTTGTTTGGAACTGAAGTCCTAAACGATGCAGAAGAAAAAGTTAGAACAGTTCGGGAAAGATTGAGGATCGCACAGTCTCGGCAGAAGAGCTATGCACACAACCGCCAAAGAGAGCTCATCTTTGAAGTTGGGGACCATGTGTACCTTCGGGTCACACCACTTCAAGGTGTGCATCGTTTGCAAACCAAGAAAAAACTAGCACCACGCTTTGTGGGGCCATACAAAATTCTGGAGCACCGAGGTAAAGTTGCCTATCGGCCTGAACTACCCTCCAACATGCTCGACATTCATGATGTTTTCCATGTTTCTCAGTTAAAGAAATGTTTAAGGGTACCCGAGGAGCAAGCAAACACGGATCAAATCATGATTCAAAAGGATTTGACTTACATGGAAAGACCTACCCGCATCCTTGAGACCAACGAAAGAAAGACAAGGACCATGGCCACCATTCAGAGGAAGAAGCCACTTGGGAAAGAGAAGACGAGTTGAAGGCCGCCCATCCGCACCTCGTCGCCGAATCTCGGGGTCGAGATTCCGTTTAAGGGGGGTAGGTTTGTCACACCCCAAAGTTTGCTTTCCAGGTTAAAATTCGTGAAATAAATCGTGTCCAATAAATTTTCCTTTTTAACCTAGAGTAAAATTCTAATTTAAAAATATATTTAATCAAGTGGAAATGGCATGGTGGGATTTTTCTTGTGTTTCCCATGTTAAAATACATTAACATGATTTTTAGTGGAATTTTCAGAGCCCTAGAAATAATTTTAATCAAATAAAAACTTCCATCACAACAAATAAATCCCAAGGAAATCCTTTTTCCCTTTTTCTTTTTCTTTTTCCTCCTTTTTGGGCCATCGGCCCACCATCCTCCCTCTCCTGGGCCGGCCCAAGGCCACCCGCAGCCGCCCCACCGCCCCCTCCTCTCCCTCTCGGGCCGGCCCAAGGCCGCGGCCCAAGGCCGCCCGAAGTCCGCATCGCCTCCCTCCTCCTCCCGTGCGGCTGACGTGTGGGGCCGCCGCTCGGGCCGTCCCTCCCGTGGCCGGCCGCCGCCGCCCCACGCTGCCCGGTTTCCTCGCGCCCACGCGCCCGCAACAGCCGCCCGGGCCGCCTCCCCGCGTCGCCCGTGCAACCCGCACCCGCTCCCCCACTCCGCACCACCTCCCCTGCGTCGTAGAGGCCGGGATTCGCGGCCGAATCCCTCTCTCCCTCTCCTCTCGGCCGTCGCTCCCACTCGGCCGCCGCTCCCGCGCGCCTGCCCGCCGCCTCCAGCCGCCGCCCGCGCCGCTCGCCATGCGCGCTGCCGCACCATGGCCGCATCGTCGATGCGGCTGGTCGCCGCGTGGCCGTCGCGTGGCCGCCACGTCGGCGCCGCGCGCGCACCACGTGGCCGCCGCGTCGCCCGCCACCTCGTCGCGTGGCCGTCGCGTCGGCGCCACATCGATGCCACCGGCCGGTGGACCGGGTCCACCATGGACCGGGACCCCGTGCCACCGACAGGTGGGGCCCACCTATCGGCGCCGCCGCCCTCCCCGCTGACGTCGGCCCTTGCGTCAGTGACGTTAGCCCTAGGGTTTATTGCGCAATAATTGAGTAAGGGCTTTTCTGTTGATAGTAAAAACACAGTTAATCTTCTGTTTGAGTCCATTCAAGTTGCACAAAATTCATAAAAATGTCTAGAATCCATTAAAAATGGTTTTGTTCTCTGTTTCAGTTGACTTATAGCCTGTTTGCTTGTGTGCTTTGTTCTTCGTTTAGATTCCGGTAATTCCGACTCTCCGGTTTACTTCGAGGTTGTTGCCGAGGTAGATCCAGCACAGGAGCAAGGCAAGTCATGCTTATTCATTTGAACATATTGTACCTAAATTGTGAAAGTCTTATTTTTCTCTAAATACTGCATTGTTTCATAATGTCATTTATGGGCATATTTACCTATTGTACTCAGCTTTATCTTATTCCTTAGATAGCTTGGGAAGTAACTTGAGTAGTCACTAGGTTAGAACATGCTTAGCCCTGCTTAGTAACGTTAGCACATTAATGGGATAACTAATGACTCATTATTACTTAATGTTGGTTATTTGAGGTTAGCTCACGATGGTTAATCGTGAATGATTAAATTAGTCCAACTAAAACCTAGATAATGATGGGTTGTGAGCACATGGTTTTGATGGTCGTGCTCATGACATTTAAGGACCACTTCGCGGGAAACCCTGAAAGAATTATTGTACTTTCCACAAGCCAGCATGGGTAATGGCTGGACTTGTAGTATGGCTTTTTCCGAGCCGACGCATCAAAGCGAGGGTGGGCGTGATGGAGTTGGGTCGGCGGGGGTTTACCCGTTGATCAGCTGCCGGATTCACCTAGGCACGAGAGGGGGCTGCCTGCCTTGGTTTTAAAGGTGGGGGCGAAACCTGAGGTGTGGTGCGCTTGGTTAGGAAGGGTTGTGCGAAGGGTCCTGTTGCAGTTCCTTTCCGGTGTACCGTGGTGGTATGTCGGCGCACGATAACGTGTTGTGGGACTGTGTCTTGTGGGTACAGTTGTACACCTCTGATCAGAGTAGAACTATTCGAATAGTCATGCCCACGGTTATGGGTGATCAACCAGATTCTCCGTGATTAGTTACACTTCTAATAACTTGACCTAATGGAATTGGTGTAGTTCAGGTGGTGGTTTGGGCCTGTCGCAACGTGGTGTAGCGTTGGACAGTGATGGTTAAATTTTGATTAATTAACTCTACTATTTTTACCGCATTCAAATATTGTCTTTAAATGCGTATTTTATGCAAATAACACCTTCAGCCTCCTTTGTTATTACTTGCATCATTACTCCCTTTCCGGTATGACTTGTTGAGTACAGTGGGTAGTACTCAGTCTTGCTTAATTTTCCCCCACATCAGAGTTGGAGTACGCGTCAGATGTAGGCTACTTAGAGGAGTAGGCTTGTGCTTGCCTTCAAGGATGCCCGTGGAATGGAGTTGCCACGCTGCGAGCGTCTAGTTAATTACAATAGCTTGTTTACCTTTTTCCGCTGCGTTTTTGTAAGAGATTTTTATGATGTTTGTAAGACGAGGATCTGTATGTCAACTTTGTCGTTTGTGTACCCTAGCCGGTCCTGAACGGGGATTGTAATACACATTCTGCTTGGAATTCGGGTTAGCGAATTTCTGGGCGTGACAGGGACGCTTCCCCCAGCCCCTAGCCCCGGGGCCCGACCGCTGGCGGACCGAATTTACTCCGTCTAATCCGACGGGCTCGGAGCCCCTCCTGCAAGCACTGGTGGTGGCGAACACCACCATCATTGAGGGACTGAACGCCTAGATGCAGTCCCTGCTAGGGGAGCGAGCCGAGCTAGACGCAGAGTGGGCGTGCCTCGAGGACGGGCATTGCTCGCTGGAGGACATGGTCGCCGCTGGCCGCTTCATACAGAACCGCCGCCTGGCAGAGCTGGATGCGTGGGCCACGGCCATGGACGAAGTGATGCGGGAGACCGAGGAAGAGAGGGTTGCGGCCCTCCTTGCCACGGACGCCCTGGAGGAGGCGGTAGGCGACCTTCGGCTCGCCAGCGACGCGTATGCGGCGATGATCCAAAAGAGGGAGAATGCTATGGTGGCCCAGGAGCAGCAGGTGTTGCGGGCTGAGGGGTCCCTGTGCCATTGGGAGTAGGTCGTGGAGGCCCACGCCAAGGAGCTGGACGAGCAGGCCTTGTCCTTACCGGGGAGGGAGGCTGCCGTGCGCCGACGCAAGCAGGCCGCGGAGCAGCAGGCCCAAGGGATGCAGCGGCGGGCCCAGGAGCTCGAGCAACGGGCCTAGGAGTTGGAGGAGCGGGTCCGGGCTCTAGACGCCCGGGAGGCGATGCTGGAGGAGCATGAGTTTGCGGCGGCGAACGCCAAGGCCATCCTTCGGGTGGCTGAGGCGGGAAACGCCAAACGGGCTCGTGCCCTCGCGGACTCTGTGGCCGCCACACAACAATTGGAGGGCAGCCTGCGTTTCCGGGAAGAGGCCTGGCGGGAACGCGATGGGAGGGTCTTGAAGCGCGAGGCCAAGGTCTCCCTCCGTGAGACGGCGGAAAGGCGGCTCGAGGAGCAGCTCGCCAAGCATGAACTTGCCGTGGCCGGCCGCAAGAGTGGGAGCAACGCGTCGCAGAACTAAACGCGTGGGAGAAGGACTTGGCCTCTATGGCGCGGGACGCGGCGGTGCCGGCAGACGAGAGCGAGGCCCTGTGGGAGTGCCTCGCCGCGGCGGAGCACACTGTCTCGAAGCTCTGGGAGGCTGTGCTACAGCGGGACGGGTGGATCGATGCTCTTCAGCTCGAGCTCCATGTTGGGCCCGAGATGCTGAAGAGCGCCCTTCTTCGGCTAACTCGCATGGGGCCGAACTTCAAGATGGCCAGTGTTCTGGTTAGCCAGAACTTCAAGATGGCCAGTGACCTAGAGCAGCTTCTCGGGGAGGTGGAGGACGCAAGGAAGCGGTTTTCGGCCGCGCTGGCGTGGGAAACGGTGGAGTTGGTGCTTGCCAGCCACTGGGGTCACGACCCGAGCTTCGCACCCTTCCTCACGTTGGACGACTTCCCCCTAGGGACGGAGGAGGGTGCCCGGGCCACTGTTTGGGAGGCCGCGAAGGCCATCATCGGCAACTTCGAGGGGACGGCTCCCAAGTTTGCCTACGTAGCCCCATTCGACGATGAGAAAGGGGAAGGTGGCTCCAAGGGCGACGAGGATTGGGAGGACTCCGACGACGACGACGCTGCCGATGCCCCGGGCGCCTCGGGAGGTGCGGGAAAGTCTGGCCCGAAGTGAGCTGGGGACCGCCTACCTTAGAGACCTACACCGCTTCGTGCATATATGTATATAATGCTTTGCTTTTCTGTGTAATTTTTTTACCTTAAGAGTCGCGTATTAGACTTCGTATTGAACTCCAACCAGTTTTGCCAGTTGATTTTGTCTGCATTCGCTGTTCCTGCATTGAAGAAAATTTGTATGCTTGTGAGTTTGATATCGCGTGAGAGTGCCGGTCTTCCTTCTTTTCTCTTTCTGTCGGGTTTATTTTGAATGGGTCTGTGCTTAGGTTGCGTTCTCTCGTGATGGGGATTCGCACTTAGAACCGTGGGGGAGATCGGTTGGCGAGGCTGGCCAGGCCGACAGTGCAGCGACAGGGGGTCGGGGATGACTTGACTTCGATCCTTCCGAAGTCCCCTGCCCTTGCAGTGCCTCGGGGCATGGCTCGTGTTTGGGTCTCGCTTGGCATCTAGGCGAACCGAGTCGCTGATAGTAACGCCGGTGCGCAGAGTGTCCTAACCCAAAATATACCCGAGGGAAAAGAAAGGAAGTAAATGCAACGGGTTCATTTGAACGGGGTCTGGGCTCGGGCTGCGGTCTCTCGCAACGGGGGTCTGCACTTAGAACTACGAGGGAGATCCGCTGGCGAGGCTGGCCAGGCCGAGGGTGCAGATATAGAGGGTAGGGAATGACCTGGTTTTGGTCCTTCCGAAGTCCCCTCCCTCGCAGCGCCTTAGGGCACGGCTCACGTCCGGGCCCCGTTTGGCGTCTAGGCGGACTGAGTCGCTGATAGCAACATGAGCACACAGAGCGTCCCGACCCAAAATAGGACCCGAGAGACGACAAGGAAGTGCTTGCCATGCAAAAAACATAAGTGTACAAATAAGGATAGTGGTAGCCCTCAGCAAACTTGGCACGATGCGGAGGTCGTGCGGGGTTGGCCCTAGCCCCGAATACAAGCACTTCTCGTATTTAGGAATAGAATTGGCAAAGATGTTCAATGTTCCACGGGTTAGGCAGCTCTATGCCGTCCTCCGTGGCTAGTCGGACAGAGCCTGGCTAGGGGACTCTGATCACTTTGAAAGGTCCCTCCTACATGGGGGAGAGCTTACTCAAGCCCGCGCGCGTTTAAACGTGGCGCAAGACGAAATCATTTACTTGTAGTGATCGGGCCCGGACGTGGCGCTGATGGTAGCGCCACAGGCTCTGCTGGTAGCGGGTGGCCCGGAGGGCCACGTGACACCTTCTCTCCTCGAGGTAGTCGAGGTCATCGCTCCGGAGCCGATCTTTATCGGCCTCGGCGTACATCATGGTCCTTGGGGATCCTAGGGCCAGCTCTGATGGGAGAACTGCATCGGCCCCGTACACCAGGAAGAAAGATGTTTCTCCTATTGCATGGTTCCGGGTGGTCCGGTTTGTCCAGAGCACCGCCAGCAGCTCCTCGACCCATGAGTCCCCATGCTTCTTGAGGACGATGTATGTCTTGGTCTTCAGGCCAGGATTTGCGCGTTGCCACGCTCCACTTGACCGTTGCTCTTGGGGTGGGCAGGTGAGGCGAAGTAGAGCTTGATGCCCATGTCGTCGTAGTAGTCGCCGAAAAGTTCAGTGGTGAACTGGGTTTTGTTCTCCCATATGATGTGGTTGGGAACTCCAAAGCGGGCAGTGATGCCCTTGATGAACTTGAGGGCCGAGTACCTATTGATTTTCATGACAGGTGGCGACATAGAGATACCCGTACCTCCCGAGGGCCTTCTTGAAGGGGCCCAGAATGTCCAGCCCCAGAGCACAAATTGCCACAAGAGTAGTATCTTTTGTAGGGCCTAGGCCGGCTGATGGGTTTACCTGGTGTGGAACTGGCATGGCCGGCATCGTCGGACCAGGTTGGCGGCGTCCTGGAGAGCTGTCGGCCAGTAGAACCCCTGGCAGAAGGCCTTACCAACCAATGTGCGTGAGGCGGCATGGGCACCACACTCGCCTTTGTGGATATCGGCGAGAAGCTCGATACCCTATGTCTGAGGGATGCACTTCAGGAGTACTCCATTGGCGCCACGTCGGTAGAGAGTCCCTTCCACCAACACGTACATTTTGGAAGTTCGAGCGACTCGCTCGCTTCCTTCGCGCTGCTCCGGTAGAGTCGCGCCTTGGAGGAATGCTTGGATTTCTGATATCCAAGCAAACTACCGAGGGGTGTCGGGGACTGGACTTCGTCGGTCTCCCAAGGCTGCATGGTCGCGTCCTGGTCCCCTGTGTTGGGATCGAGGCGTGCGGATGGATGGGCGAGCCTTTCTTCAAAGGCGCCTGGTGGGGTTGGGGCTCGCGAAGATGTGAGCCTTGAGAGCTCATCAGCGAGTGTGTTCTCCCGTCTGGGCACGTGCCGAAGTTCTAACCCATCGAAGTGGCGCCCCATACGTCGCACTTCTCGGACGTAGGCCTTCATCTGTGGGTCGGAGCATTGGTACTCCTTGGAGACTTGGTTCACGACTAGTTGAGAGTCACCCAACACTAGGAGGCATCGGATCCTCATTCCGGCCGCCGCCCTGAGTCCCATAAGGAGCCCCTCATATTCTGCCATATTGTTGGTTGCTCGAAAATCCAAGCGAACCACATATTTGAGGAAATCGCCGCTTAGTGAGGTCTAGGTGACCCTGGCGCCGGCGCCCTGTAGAGTGAGGAAGCTGTCGAAGTTCATTACCCGGTGCATGGTCCACCGGCCATGGTCGTGGTTGTCCTCGGGCTCGAGGGCGGGTGATGGGGTCCACTCTGCCCAAAAGTCGGCGAGGGCTTGACTCTTGATAGCGTGGCATGGCTCAAAGTAAAGGTCGAACTCCGAAAGCTCGATGGCCCACTTGACCACTCGTCCGATGCCCTCTCGGTTGTGCAGGTTTGGCGAAGGGGGTAGGTCGTCACCACCGTAACCCGATGCGCCTGTAAGTAATGGCGCAACTTCCTCGACGCCGCAAGAACTGCATATAGCATCTTTTGGGCTTGAGGGTATTGGGTTTTAGCGTCTCGCAATACCTTACCAGCAAAGTAGACTGACTGCTCTACTTTCGGCGAGCCCTAGTCCCTTCGCTAGGGGCGCTGGGCTCCCGGGGCCTGGCACTTGCGGTGCCTTCTCCAGCCCACGGGGCGCCCGCGTTGGTGGCCTCAGGGTCGGGAGCCATCGGGCCACTCTTCCCTTCGGTGGCTACGTGGCCATCCCGAGGGGGAAGGGCATCCAACACCTCCTAACAAGGGGTGAAGGGCCACCCACGTACTGAGGGGGCACTAGGCCGCCTCCCAGCACGGGGGCCTCTTTAGTCGCTTCCGCCCCAGGCCTCACTGTTACGGGATGGGGGAACTGCAGTTGAGGGTCTTCCTCGTCGCGCTCCACCACCAACGCTGTACTGACTACTTGCGGGGTTGCCGCCAAATAGAGTAGTAGCGACTCCTTTGGCTCCGGGGCCACCAGGACCGGGGGAGAGCTAAGGTAAGCCTTTAGCTGATCTAATGCTTGCTCCACCTGCTCCATCCAGACAAATGGCCCGGAGCGCTTAAGGAGCTTGAATAGGGGCAGCGCCCGCTCTCCCAACCTTGCAATGAATCTGCTCAGGGCGGCCATGCATCCCAAGATGCACTGTATGTCCCTGAGCCGGCTGGGGGGCGCATCCGCTCTATTGCTCTAATCTTCTCGGGGTTGGCCTCTATGCCTCTAGACAAGACCAGGAACCCGAGAAGCTTGCCCACTGGAACCCCGAACACGCATTTTTTGGGATTCAGCTTCATGCATGTGGAGCGAAGATTATCGAAAGTCTCCGCTAAATCTGAGAGTAAGGTCTCACGATCACGTGTTTTTATGACCAAGTCATCAACATATGCCTCAACATTACGCCCTATCTAATTTTTCAAAGTGATGCGAGTGGTTCGCTAAAAGGTAGGGTCTGCATTCTTTAAACCAAATGGCATGGATATATAGCAATAAGTGCCAATGGGTGTAATGAAAGCAGTTTTTTCCTCATCCTCCCTACCCATGCGAATCTGATGATATCCTAAGTACGCATCTAGAAAACACAAAAGGTCGCACCCCGTAGTGGAGTCGACGATTTGATCTATGCGTGGTAGGGGTAAGGGATCTTTAGGGCATGCCTTATTGAGGTCGGTGTAGTCGACGCATATTCGGAGCTTGCCGTTAGCCTTGGGGACGACAACTGGGTTCACCAGCCACTTCGGATGGACCACCTCTAAAATGAATCCGGCCTCCAAGAGCCGCGCCACCTCCTCGCGGATGAAGGCTTGCCGCTCCGGGCCCTACCGCCGTACCTTCTGCCGAACGGGTCTCGTGTTCGGACTCTCGGCCAGACGGTGAATGATCACCTCCCTGGGGACCCCGGGCATATTAAATGACTTCCATGCAAACACATCGGCATTTGCCCGTAGGAAGGAGACGAGCACGTCTTCCTATTTGGCGTCCAAGCTACCGCCAATCTTTGCAATCTTGGACAGATCGTCACCAAGCTAGATCTGCTTAACGGGTACCTCGTCACCCGAAGCCATCCACTTCTTCAGGGCAAGCAAGGCTAGGGCCTCGGGCCCTCCGCCGCTGCCCTCGGGCCCGTCGGCCACCGCAAGGCTATTTGCACGCTGCTCCGCGCAAGCCAAGGCGACCCTGATGTCACCGTGGACGGTGATGGGGCTGCTCAGGCCCAACATCTTCAGCTGGAGGTAGGCGTAGTGGGCCGCTACCATGAACTTCACCAACGAGGGCCTCCCGACCACCGCGTTGTAGGACAGATTGAGATCCACCAAATCGAAGTCGATCCGCTCAGTGCGGAAGTTGGAGGGCCCGCCGAAGGTGACGGGGAGCGAGATGTGCCCTAGTGGCCACGCGTGGCCTAGGGTGACGCCAATGATTGGTAGCGACGGCTCAAGCCGCATTTCCGGGGCCTTCATCATGTCAAAGGCCACGGGGGAACAGGATATTGAGGGCCATGCCGCCGTCGACCAAGACGCGCCCCATTTTGACGTTGCACATGGTAGGGAGACCACCAACGCCAAGTGTCCACCCTTGGCCAGGCAAGTGGGGTGATCGCTTTGGTCGAAGGTGAGCTTCACCTCCGACCAGCACGACCGCCACGCCGCCTCGTGGGTCGGGACGACAGCCAGAAGCTCACGCTTCATGGCCATGAAACTTCGACGAGAGACGCGGGTGCACGCCCTCCGTTGACTGTCGCGATGGCGTGCTCAGGCTCCTGGAAGCCAAACTCCACGTCATTCAGGCCTTCAATGGGGGCCTTCTCCTTGGCCTCGCTTCATCGGTTACCGGCCGAGGTGTTGCCGACGGATTTTGGTAATCGACTTGGAAAGGAAAGAGGAAACCGAAGCAGAGAAGAAGGATTGAGTTGGAGTCGGACCAGGCTTCGTATCGGACCCAGTAACCGTATCGGACTTGAGGAGTGTTGCTATAAAGGGCGCATATCGGCCGATGCGGATTTGGTTTGGTCATGGGCCGATACGGGTTGTGAGTTGACAGTGTCAACGTGGGCTTGGTCTGGGCTCGAAGTAAGCTTCAAGGAAGTTGCCAAATAGAGATAAAGCTCGGTTTTAGGCAATTGTATCTTGTAAATTAGGTAGTTTAGATCTAATCTGTGGCTAGAGTCTGCCGCAAGGACTTGTTTGTTAGTTGTAGATAAGATCGTGCCCTACAAGGGTTCTGTTGTAACCTCGGGTATAAATATCCCGATAGTTTGTACATGTAATCTCTCTCGAATCAGTCACACAAAAACCAGTTCAATCTACTTTCGGCGCATCGCCAACCCTCGCAAGAGGTCTTCTTCGACGAGTTCTTGCTTCCTCGGAGCAGAGGTAAGAACTCGTCCCCGACGATCTGCAAATGTGTCGTTTTAGACACATTAAGCCTCGATGATGTGATCGTCGATTATCATGTCTTGAATAGTTTTGACAGGTATTTTAATTAAGCCTTGCCAGCGGTTTACTCGTTTTAGGGTTTTATTGCTGACGATGGTTTAATTCTTATGCTTGGCTAAATTGTTCAATACATCTACCATCCCCAAAAGCAATCGAAGACTTGATTTTCTTTATGTTAACTCTCGATCTACACTTTGAGTTGCTATCGACCTTAGTCGTGTTTCGAGGTTTGACCTAAAGCCTGTTTTTGATTGTAATTAAGGATAGTGCCGGGGTTTCAGCCGGTCTTACCTAATGCATGTGATTATTTTATGTTCTTGCATGTGTTTGCCACTTATGCAGGCGGATTGGTAAATATAAATACATTGATTACAGGGTATTCTCGGGATCTCTCTGTGGTTGGTTTATTTATATTGGCCGATTGGCTTGTATAAGTTTACACTAGAGTATTAGCTAGTGTATTTATCTTCATGCTACCCTCCTCGGCCGATTCCAGTAATTTGCTATAAACATGATCACATAGGCCGATGAGATTAGATCTACTTTATTAGTTCTATCTTATTATTATCTCAAGTAAGCCGATATAGGTTTGTCCTATCGGCCGGGCCTTCACGATGCAACATCGGCCTATCGGCCGATCGGCCATCGGTTCTCACATGGTTTACTTGTTTAATCTTGTTGATTGCAGATCAAATCAACTGGCACGCTCTACTTACGACTAGGCAAGCCATTTGGACCTGCACTGGAGTTAAGCAGATCTCCCAGGCCGCCGTGGTAACGCGGAACCCGTTTGGTTGCTGGACGGGTCGAAATTCTGCGCCAACACGAGGGCACCGGGGCCTTGTCCTCACGACGACCCTTCTTTCCCTCCTGCTCATACTTCTTGACGCGCTCTGCCAAGTTCTTGACCGAGCTGCAATCAACGAGACTGTGGTGGGACGTATTGTCCACGGAGCACCTTTTGTCTGCCGAGCGCTCCCCGCTAGGGGCACCGGTGTCCTTTTGCTTGCCACCCGCGGCCTTCCCCTTGTACAGGGTGCGCGGGGCGTCTTCGGCGGCGAGGACGTAGCCCTCGTCGTCAGATCGGGCCGATCTCTTCTTCTTCCTCTGCTTGTCCCACCTCTCGGCATGGGCGGTAGGGTCGGGCGCAGAGGCGGCCACTTCGGTGTTGGAGGATGTCACGCCCCGATTTTCGGTCGGGATTAAAAATTGTCTAATAATACATTTACCAGAAATTTAATAAAAATTAAAAGCAATTTAAACAAGTGAAATTAGCAAGGAAATCAAAAATTTCCTTTAAAAATTATGGCCGGAAATATTTTTGTAATATTCTCCGTGCCCTAAAGTACTCTCCAAAATTTTTCGCGAATTTTTGGAGCTAAAGAAATAATTTAAAAGTCACAAAGTTCATTTAACAAATTAAATTAATTGAAAAACAAATTAAAAGGGTCTCTTTTGTTTTGGGCCGTTTTCGGCCCAAAACCCTCTCTCTCCCCTCGGCCCAAGGCAGCCCAAGCCGCCCCGCCTCCGCGTCCCTCCTCCTCTCGGGCCGGCCCAAGGCTGTTGGCCCA
>BDMV01000004.1:8165991-8620500 GCA_008326285.1 Oryza officinalis | reverse complement strand
TATATTAATTATTCCATTTATTAATTGTCCCATGTAAAACTATAAAACTAACAAATATGAATGCACATGCTAACATATCAATGTAAAAAAATTCAATCAATATAAATTCGTCACATATTAATATATCAATTGCTCACATATTAATTAATTAACATATTAATCATCCACATAAATACCAGAAGTTCGATATAAAACCACATGTTCACTGGTAACACCATAAGCTTGATACATTCGCGTGCAAAAACATATTGTACAAAAAAAGAAACTAGCGTTTCACTATTTTTGGATTAACATCCTTCCGCACGGATGCAAACTTTGATTCGTCGAGGACACTCTCAATGCGTTTCATTCGCGTAGGAAGATCTGTGAATAACTCAATGGCGTCATACTGATTATAATCGCTTGCATCTTGAATGTTGTCCATTCCAATGATGTTTTGGTTGCCCGATACAATAATGTCCATCTTGTCATCGGAAGGATCCTTCACATAAAAAACCTGTGCAACACGCTCCGCAAGGACCCATGGATCATCCTTATGTCCAATTTTACTCCGTTCGGCACAAGTAAATCCAAATTTATCTACCATGATGTCTTTCACCCATTGGCATCTGAGAACAGGGATCTGAATGTTTAAACCGTAGTCAAGTTCCCATATTTCCTGTATGATCCCGTAGTAAGACTTGTTCTGCCCTGTTGCGTCCAATGCTACGACACGAACCCCACTGTTCTGCGCTGAGCTTTTCCTATCTTTGCTGTTTGTGTAAAAAGAATATCCTCCGATATCATACCCTTGCCATGAGGTCACAAGGCTTGTTGGGCCAGCTGCAAGTCTTTCTATCGTTTTTTCCTCGACTGAATCTCCACACGGTAGCTTTTGATCCTTCAGTCACTGGGGAAACGTGTTCTTCTGTTCTTTCGAAACCCAACCGTCGGATCGCCCAGGATTGCATGCTCTGATATCGGAAGTGTGTTGCTCAATGTAGGGCGCAACGATGGCGAGTTGTTGAAGAACACTGCTGTGTGCATCTGATACCGCTTTGTAATCGTTGTCGTAGAAGCATTTTCTTCCCACAGTACCCTTCCCAGATAACCTTCCATCATGTCGAGGCACCGGTATCCCAATGGGGTTGGCATCGCTCATATAATCTAGGGTTAATTTCATCCATGCCACTGTAAATGTGCATATTTAGAAAAATGCCATTACAATTCGCCTATTTCGAGCCATGCCATCTGAATACGAGTGAAATGAGTCATATGCCACGCCGTACCAGGCAGCGTCGGTTTGAATCGTTTTTTGTTGGCTGTATATTCGTATGGACGGTACTGCCCTGGGGGAATGGCTACATGAGGGCTACCAATCCCCAATCGGCAGAAACACTAGTCGGCGGGTGGTGGCGGTGGAAATCGGCGGCGATGGACGACAGCAGCGGCAGGCGTTCTCGGTCGAGCCGATGTAGCGAGGAGTGTTCCCATGGCTCGGCAGAAACACTAGCCGGCGGGTGGTGGCGGTGGAAATCGGCGGCGATGGACGACAGCAGCGGCAGGCATTCTCGGTCGAGTCGATGTAGCGAGGAGTGTTCCCATGGCTCAGTCTGTTGCGTCCCCGAGCTGAAGTGTGCATGCGGGCGACCGGCCGTTCAGGGCAAATCAACGACCGAAAGGAATCCGGGGCGGCGATGGCTTCATTGCGGTGCAGAGGTGAGAATGAGTTGTGAATGAGTTGTCTTTTGCTTGTTTTATTCTCAATCCCCATTGCTTTTGCTTCTTAAAGGTTGGGAGATGTTACTTATGGATCTGGGAGGACCTCCTGAACGAGTATGTTGAGGAGATGGTGGCATACTGCTACACCGGCGAGTATGATAGCCTACGGGAGATGTGTGACACGCTGCGATGGCAGTTGGTGGATGAGAAGGGTCGAAACAGCAAGCTAGCTGGTGTTGTACATGAAGTGGAGGCCAATTTGATTTTGTGCAGAGATGAGCTCAATGAATGTAAAATAGAACTTGCAGAGATGAAGAAAAAATTGGAAGCAAAGAAGTCTCTGCCCCAATGGGTTGTGTATATTGCAGTGCTAATTTGTGTTGTATGTGTGTCCATGGGTGGAGGGAAGAAGTATTTAGGGTGAAATGTGTTGGCTGTGTCCATGGGTGTGTCCATTGCTGAAGTAGATGCAGTTGCTAGGCATGTATAAATCTGGAATTTGAAATGTTATTGCCAATCTGGAATTTGGAATGATATTGCCAAGCTAAATTTGCAGCAGCTGACTTGTATGGCTATAATTTTGCTGGAGAAATCTGCAATTGTGCATAATTGAGCAGCAGAATGGACCTGCATTCTTTAAGTCATATGGCTATAATTTTGCATAGATAAACAACCAAATTACAATTCAGATAGGCTGCATAACAGCCATCACACCATTCAGTTAGGGCCAATCAGCAGTACTACATGGAGCAAATAAATCTCTCCACAGCAAAAGAGCACCTTACAGGTTCTGAGAAGCCTAGTACTAAGCAGTGCCTATTGGTGCATTATATTACAAAATGAGGCCACCTGGGGAATATTACAAAATGAGTAGTCTTGGCCATTATAATCCAAAAGCTGATGAGCAGCAATTCCATACTACATCAAGCATTATTGCTTGGTTGTGATACACCAAGCAAATCTAGCAGCCTTTTAGCAATCCTTGGAGGTGGAGCACTGCATGAAACCAGATTCCTCCTCTTCTGTGGTGTTCTCTTCTTTTTTGGAGTCTTCTTCTTCTTGTTGTTTGGTGCAGATGAGCTACCTGCAGCATCCAGATTAGCTGGTCTCCTCCTGCAAATGAAAACAATTGAGATTAGATAACTTAATTAAATATTGTCACCAATGTACAGAGTTGGATAGATACCTTTTTCTAGGTGTTGCTCGGCTGGCCATGTCATCCTCATCAAGAGGTTCAGCTAGCTTGCAAGTTTTCTCAAAGTGGCCAAAGCAATTGCATCTCTTGCATCTCACTTTCTTTCTCCCAGTCTCAAGGCAACCCCTGATCCTCTGGACTCTAGGTCTACCAGGTCCTCTCCTCAGTCTTGGGGGATGCACCTTGAAACCAAGATCAATTGAAGGCCACTGTGTCCTATCAGTCATTGGTGGAATCCTCCCTGCATAGGCTGCTCTAAATGTCTGCACAGAGTACAAGGGATGGACAAAATCCTGAATCTTCCCCCTATTGGTGCAAATCCAAGCCAAGGCATGCTTGCATGGCTTTCCTGTGACCTGCCATACTCTACAAGAGCATTGGTGGCTGTCCAAGTTCACAATATGCCTCTTAGTGTTGTTATCACTCTCTACCAGTGTAACTTCAGCAAATCCATCATCACTTCTGGCCACCTTGACAACCTTCAGATTTCCAGTTGCAGTGTTCAACTCCTTCATGACATTTGGTAGGATACCATCTTCCATCTTTTTGCCACAATCTCTCCGAAGTGCAAATTTCTCCATTATCATCTCCCTAATACCATCAACCACCTCATGGACCAGCAATCCTTTCAGGCCCTTGCTCTTGATTTGGTTGTTGAAACTCTCTGATACATTGTTGGTGACATAATCACACTTGCTAATCTCTGAGAAGCCACATCTATACCAGATCCTACTGTGGTGCTTCTCTAGGTACTCTATTGCATCAGGTCTTGCCTCCCATATTTGCTTCAAGTGCTCCCTAAACCCATCTTCAGTATAGCATCTAGCAGCTGGGTACAAATGGTCAGTAAAGACTGGCCCTTGGTATTTCTTCATGAAATTAGCATAGAGATGCCTCATGCATTCTCTATGCTCAACTTTTTCAAAGGCAGCATCACATGCTTTCTCCAAGCCCTTGCAAGCATCTGTTGAAATAACTAGACCTTCTGGGTTTCCTATGGCTTTATTGAGTTGTTGCATAAACCAGAGCCAGTTGTCATCTGTCTCTGTGTCAAATATAGCATATGCTACATAATACAGCCAGTTATGACCATCTACACCAGTTGCTGAAGCTAATTGTCCAGTATATTTACCAGTTAGTCTAGTTGCATCTACACCTAAATATGGTCTACAACCAGCCAAAAAACCATCTATGCAGGGCTTCAATGCAACAAAAATCCTCTTAAAATACATTTTCTTGCCTACTTTCTGCACATCTATCTCAACAATTGTACCTGGGGAATTCTTTTGTACTTCTGCCTTCCAGTTGAAAAGAAGTTGGAAACTTTCTTCATATTTACCATGTATTTGCTCCAATGCTTTCTTCATCCCTGCCCATGCCTTGGAATATTTCAGCTTGATCTGATACTGGTCTTGAAGCTTATTCCTGGCATCAGTTGGTCCCTTCGTTGGATTGTTCTTAATCCAGTCAGTTAGTCTGTCTGCACACCACCCTTGAGTAGCCATCTTCCCCTCGCTCAACTTTGTAGAGCAGCAATTGTGCTCAAATGGAAGAACCTTAATCTGCAATGCAAGTGAAACAACACATAAGTAAACATATGTATTTGGATTAGAAGAATTCCAATTTTTGAAGAAATGAATAATTTGAGAAGAAATGACCTTTGCAGTCTTCTTATCCTCGATCACGGATGCATGAATGCGCCAAGGACAACCTTCAGCTGCACATTTTGCAATAAATCTTGTTGGATCTGTCTTCAAACCCTTAGCAAATTCAAACCCTTTCTTAACAGCATAATGCCTTACAGCTTTCCTCAGAGATACCATGTCAGGGAATAATGCATCTTTGACAATATTTGGATTCTCGGGATCATGAATAATGTTATATATTTCAGGATCAGCATCACTAATTTCAGCTTCAGTAGCAGCTGCCCCACTCTGACCAATGGCAGCAGCTGATGTCTCAGGGAGTACAGTACTCTGGGCTGCTGGCTCACAAGGCAGCTGAGTTCTGGGTACATATATGTACTCATCATCGACCCCAACATACTCTTCCTCATTGTCAAATAAATCTGGCTCCCTAACATCTGCTTCAGCTGTTGCAGGCTGGTCAGAACCTCCAACAGTGGGAGCAGGTCTATCATCAGAACCATTCACAACACCTACACCACCAACATCCACACCACCACCACCCCCACCACCAACACCAACATCCACACCACCACCACCCCCACCACCCCCACCACCAACACCACCACACTTGTCAGCACCACCAACATCCACACCATGGTTCTCAGGTGACACAACACATATAGGTTCTAGGGCATTTAAAGCAAATGGAATAGAGCTGCTAGGATCAAGGATGGATATAATCAGCTGAAAATGGGTCTCTTGTTCATACATTGCAAACAATTCAGGAATCTGCGAATTATCCAACAGTCGCACATCCTCACCCACTGACTTATGAAAGAACCATATGGCTGGATGCTGTTTCTTGCCCCATGAGAACTCAACACTTAGGCTATTCAACACAAACTCCACAGAAAAGCTTTCTGCATCCACAACCCATTGCCTACTTGACCCTTTAGTGTAAATTTTCCTACCAGCCTCATCTATGGTGGCATATGATTCAACCCTAACGTCTACAGAATACCATTGCCTACCAAACAAATCACAAACACAATGAACAGAAGTGCAAACTAAACAAATATTTGACACAATAAACATGCTGTACCACTGAACATTAATTCATAAAATAAATAAATGAACTAAATTTAGGTTCATTAAATAAAAAAACAACTTATGTTAGAGCTACTCACGGCCTAGAGCATAGGGTGGGCAGACTGGGCAGACTCGATTCGCCCAACTCCATCTCCTCGCCAACTCGGGTAGAAGTTCTTGTGGTCGTCATCCTCATCACATTGCCGTCGCTGCAGATGTCGCCCCCGACGCCACAGATGTCGCCGCCACTACCGCCACCGAAGATGCCGCCGTCGTTGACGCCGCCACTGCCTCCCCCGGCCCCGTCCAGATCTGCAGCTCTGGAGGGGCAACTCGAGTAGTTGCTCCCTCTCCGCCGCACTTGACGACGCCGCCGACGCTCTCCGCCGCACTAGCCGACGCCGCCGACGCTCTCCGCCGCACTAGGGTTAGGGTTCGGATCGGGATTGGAATGGGGAATGGGCTCAGCACGACCTGGGTCAACCGTGTTGTAAAAAGTACAACGAGGGCATTTCCGTCCATACGAAAATACAAGTGCAAGAACACGAGTACAACGCTGCCAAACGTGTATATAATGGCACAGATACAAAACTACCAAAGTACCAATGGCATGGCTCGAAATAGGCGAATTGTAATGGCATTTTTCTAAATATGCACATTTACAGTGGCATGGATGAAATTAACCCTATTATTTAGGCAACACTCGACAACCTCCTCAGTTGTGTAACCCTCTATCATCGAGCCCTCCGGATGAGCACGATTACGGACATACCCTTTCAGAACGGCCATGTATCGCTCGTACGCCCACATTTGATGTAGGTATAGAGGACCAAGTTCAATAATTTGAGGGACAATGTGAACAATGAGATGTTCCATCATGTCCCAGTACGATGGAGGAAAAAACATCTCTAGCTGGCAAGCTGTCTTGACTGCGAATTTCTAAAGGGGTCCTAATTCTTCTGGATCAAAAACTTTCTGTGAAACTCGATTAAAAAAATAGCATAGCTTTGTTATCACAACCTTGGTGTGCACTGGTTTCACCGCCCTTATAGCGATAGGGAGGAATACCGTAAGCATCTTATGACAGTCGTGAGCGTTGTATCCAGAAATCGACAAATCTTTCATTGATACTAGTTTCCGGATATTCGATGAGAATCCAGTCGGCACTTTCAATCCACGAAGACATTGACAGAAAGCTTTTTTCTCTTCTGGTGACATTGAGTAGCATGCCGGTAGAATCTCAATCTTACCATTCGTTAGCTCTATCGGGTGGAGATCTTTCCTTATGCCCAAATTGACCAGGTCGTTACGTGACTTCAACCCATCCTTTGTTTTACTTGGGATGTCAAGTAAAGTCCCGATGGTGCTGTCGAACACGTTCTTCTCGAGGTGCATGACATCGATGGCATGGCGAATCTCCAGGTCTTTCCAGTACGTCAGGTACTTGAAAAAGATTGAATGTTTCTTGAAGGGCAGCGTGTTTTCTACCACTTCTTTCTTCCTCTTGCCTAAAGCCGTCTTTCCCTTGCCGAACACGACCTTTATGTTTTTTGTCAGCTTAAACACTGTGGAACCATCCTTTGCTTCGGGGGCAGTACTTCCTCAACAGTTTTGTCAAAAAAGGTAGCCATCGCACGATACCTATGCTTATGTGGTAAGAAATGACGATGACGCATGTAAACTAACTTTTTTAACGAGGTCAGGTATATGTACGATGTGTTGTCCAGGCATATAAGACATCCGGTCTTTCCTTTAATCTGTCCTGAGAGAGAAAAATTTGCTGGTAGATCGTTTATAGTAACGAATATGATAGTGCTCCTGTCAGTACACATCAAACAATCGTACACCCTCTTCCCACATTTCTTGCATATCCTCCATCAAAGGTTCAAGAAACATGTCTAGATCAATGCCAGGCTGTTTTGGCCCTTGTATAAGGATAGTCAACAAAATATACTTTCGCTTCTGACATAACCATGTCGGAAGGTTATACATGGTGAGCAGAACAGGCCAAGTGCTGTGCGAGCTGCTTAGGTCACCAAACGGATTCATTCCATCCGTGCTCAACGCAAACCTTACATTTCTCGGATCATTTGCAAATTCTGGATGCTTCGAATCAAAGTTTCTCCATTGTCGAGCATCGGCGGGGTGTCGAATCATACCATCTGTTTTCCGACCCTCTTGATGCCATCTCATCAACTCGGCGTCGGCGGGGGTCGAGAACAATCGCTTCATGCGATCTTTCACTGGCAAGTACCACATCACCATGGCCGGAATCTTTTTTCCTGGCTCAACCAATGTATTTGGTTCGGCAACAGCACTATCGGTGGCACTGTTATCCTTTTTGTACCTACTCGCCCCACAAGTTGGACACTTGTCCAAGTCAGCGTATTCATTGCGATAAAGTACACAGTGATTAATACATGCATGGATCTTTTCCACACCAAGTGATAATGGACATATCAGTTTCTTGGCTTGGTAGGTGTTAGCTGGCAACAAGTTAGGCTTAGGAAGTATAGCTCTAAGGAGACCCATCAAGTCATTAAAACTAGTATCAGACCAGCCGTGCCTGGCCTTCAATCTAAGAAGTTCTAGCACCGACCGCAACACTGTATACTGCATGTCACATCCCTTTGATTGATCGTACAAAAGATCTTTCGTTGATTTCTGCAACGCCTCCCAATTATTTAAATCTTTTGCTTTCTCTGTTAGGACCTCTGGTTCAGCGTGCCGCAACATATCCTCAAGATCAAGATCAATATCAACCTCTGCGGCGTCAAAACCAGTGCCGCCAAAATCACCAGTCATTTGACGAGACATGTCATCAATTATAAAATCCTCTGCCTGATCGAACCAAATATCACCAATCTCTACAGGAGGGGCGACTTCCCCGTGATAAGTCCAAACTGTATATTTCTCTACAAATCCACGCTGAATTATGTGTCCCAGGATTACATCCGGATCTTTCCACATCTTCTGATTCTTGCAATCCACGCATGGACAAAAAATATCCTTCCTACTCTCTCTCAAAGCGTGTGTCTTAGCCTTGTCAATAAATGTTGATGCTTCTCTCATGAACACCGGATGAGTTCTCCGTGTCTCATACATCCATGTCCGATCCATCTAAAAAATTCACAGCATTAATTAATATTATATTGCCGGTGTTTTCTAAATAAACAAATTAAACTTAATTCATACTTTTTAACTAAAACCTCATTCACAACAAATAATAATACGGAGACAATATTAGCTACCAAAAAATGGTTCAATCAAAAAAATAAAATATTTGACCTACAAATTACATACATATATAGCACAAAGTACCAATTCGCACAAGTTTACATATCTTCGCATTCAACCAATGAAATTTTACAAAAACGGAAGCAAATGAAGGAGATGATCGAACACATTACCTTTTATATTGATTTCAATCGAAGATTTTAACTCTAGAATCTCCCACCAAAAGAAAATGACTATTTTTGGAGAGAGAAACCGAGTTAAAATAAATTCAAATATCTTCACATTAAACCAATAAAAACTTTTAAAAGTGGAAGCAAATGAAAGAGGAGATCAAGCATGGTACCTTTTGTATTGATTCCAATTGAAGAATACAAGTTGAAAACCTTCCCCCCTACAATTGCATTTTTTTGGAGAGAGAAACACCAAGTTCAAAGTGCCACTGTCGGGGGTGGGAGCTGTTTTATAGTGCATCATCGCGTGCGGTTAACCTAACGAACCGCACGGGATAAGCATTATCCCGTGCGGGTCCTTAAGCGGACCGCACGGGATAAGCATTATCCCGTGCGGGTTCTTAAGCGGACCGCACGGGATAACTCATTATCGCGTGCGGTTCAACAGCCGGCCCCCTCGGGACCGGTTTTTCTAGGCGCGGCCACTTATGGCCTGCCTGGAAACTGTTGGGGGCCTCGTCCAGAAAGCCCCTTTCTGTAGTAGTGGAGGAAGGACATGATCGTGTGGACGAGGCAGTCCAGCAACGTGCTCAACTGGTCACTGCCCTTGTCGGCGTTTGGCTAGCTCATCGCTAGTGTTGGTGTTGCCATCGCAAGATGGATTGCGAAAGACGATAGGGCTTGGCTACCAGCGTGCAGTCGTATGTTGTTCGATCGAATTGTAACTGATGGGCTTGCTTGAGGGGCCAATATTGGCTGGGAGTATCTATATATATGTTGTCATGTTTTTCATGAAAAAAATAGTTAGCATGTATTTTCATTGGAAAGGAACGCACAAGCTTGTGCAATAGTTCCCCTAAATTCATAATAGAAAAAAGTCTGAATTCCACCCCCCTCCAAACTATTGTAGCAGTACAAACTACCCTCTCAATTCGTTCTGTATAAAAAGTTAAGGGTGAAAATTGTCTGGCTTTGAATTTAGGAGATAATTCATACTGTCATAATACTTTCGGGGGTAATTTAGACTTTTTTCTTCATAATATCATGTGATTTTGAAATCATGCTTCTTTTCCAGTCACAAATATGGTTGAAAACTTGAAATACTTGTTATAGCCAGAGCTGGACACTAGTACAGATCCTATCATCTGTGACGGGCTCAATTATGCCTGGACTACTTGGGCCGTCAGAACGAAGTCATCTCAATCGGGCCTAAATTTGCACCGCTGTAGATGTACTCGTAAAGTCATACTCTAGGCCCAAGTACATATAGCCCGTCACCGATAACACTCATCTGTGACAGGCACAGATTTAGGCCCGATTGAGATGACCTAGGATATCTCAATCGGACCCGTCTACAGAGCCCATCAGAGATAAGTGTCATCGGTGATGGGCTCCAAAGATGGCCTAATTGAGATGCCTTTAAAGCCCGTCACCGATGACTCATATCTGTGTCGGGCTTTTATTGATACCCGTTAGAGATAACTGTGCGCCCGTTAGAGATGTCGGTTCATTGGCCCGATTGAGATATATTTTGCACACTATAAAGAGACCACCCGACTATTGTCTGAAGTTATCCCACTATTCACTATTTTGGTGGAAGGTTGAAGGCGGCGAATTTTTGTTATTTTTTTCCAAAGAAAAACAGAAAAATCTTAGAAGTAAGTAAAAAGGAAGTAATATTTTTTTTAATTTAGTAGTATGTTAACTAATATTTTATTAAATTTTGATGGATCGAAGTTGGATGAATGCGACAACTTTGAAACGTCATTGCAAGGAGTATAGAGATGGCGTTTTAAGTTTTATGAACGTTGCGGAGGAGGATAGGAGAATAAGAAATAGCAAATACATGTGTTGTCCATGTAGAGATTGCAAGAATGATATTATGTTTAGTGGAGAGGAGGTACACTCTCACTTGATACAACGGGGATTCATGAAGGGCTACACATGTTGGGTGAAGTATGGAGAGCAAGAATCGGGTAGTGGTGCAGCTGCAGACAGAAGTGGTGCAGACCATCATGAAGATGAAGATGAGCATGACATGTTTATACCATCTCCATTGGGCGGTGAAATGGTTGATGTGGATCCTGATATGTTGCAAGAGATGTTACGTGACGTTGAGGAGCAAGCTCACAACGAGAGATATTCCATGAAGTTCAACAGGTTGGTCAGTGACTCCGAGACACCTCTATACGTCGGATGCAAGGCAAAGCACACCAAATTGTCAGTTACCTTGGACCTAATGAAGCTGTAGGCAAGTAGTGGATGGACAGACAAGAGTTTTACGGAACTTCTGGGAATATTGAAGGCCATGCTTCCTGAAGAGAACACATTGCCCGAGACGACATATGAAGCAAAGCAGGTTCTGTGTCCCCTGGGGTTAGAGGTCCGTAGAATTCACGCTTGTCCAAACGACTGCATATTGTACCACAAGCAATATGCGGACCTAGATGTTTGTCCTGTATGCAAGGCTTCTCGATACAAGCGAAAGAAAAGTGCGGGGGAGGGAATGAAGTCAAAGCGGGGTGGTCCGACGAAGGTTGTGTGGTATCTACCTATCATTGATCACTTCAAGAGAATATTTGCCAACCCCAAGGAAGCAAAGTTAGTGCGTTGGCATGCCGAAGATAGAAGGAACGACGGTTTGCTAAGGCACCTTGCGGATTCAATTCAGTGGAGAAATATCGATCGAATGCACAAAGACTTTGCTGCCGATCCCAAAAACATGAGGATATGTCTGTGTACGGATGGCATGAATCCTTTCGGAGATATGAGCAGTTTTTATAGCACTTGACCCGTTCTTATTGCGAACTATAACATCCCGTTATGGTTGTGCTTCAAAAGAAAATATATTATGTTGTGCTTGTTAATCCTAGGTCCGAAACAACCGGGCAATGATATCGATGTGTTCTTGGAGCCTGTTATCGATGATCTTGAGATTCTTTGAAAAGAAGGTGTGGAAACTTGGGATGCATATAGTCAGGATAACTTCAAGCTACGAGTTCTATTGTTCTGCACCATTAACGACTATCCTGCACTAGGTAATCTTTCTGGACAAACCGTGAAAGGAAAGAAGGCTTGCTCTGACTGTATGGAACATACACGCAGTAGGTGGCTGAAGAAATCAAGAAAGATGGTTTACATGGGTCATAGGAGATGGCTCCCGCTACGCCACGCCTTTAGAAGAAAGAAGAAAATTTTCAACGGTCGGAGAGAACTTAGAACTGCTCCCAAGGATTTGTCTGGAGACGAAGTCCAAGACATGGTCAAAGACATAACTAATGAGTTTGGGAAGAAAAGAAAACGTGGCAAGGCAAATGATAAGGGTATGTGGAAGAAAAAATCCATATTTTGGCGGCTACCATACTAGAAAGACCTTGAGGTCCGGCATTGCATTGATCTAATGCATGTAGAGAAGAACTGCTGCGATAGTCTGCTCGGGCTACTGCTTAATATGCCTGGAAAGACAAAGGATGGGTTGAATGCTCACCTAGATCTGCAGGAATTGAACATTCGCAGTGAGCTTCAGCCTGTTACGGATGAAGAGACAGGAAGAGTGTACCTCCCACCAGCTTGCCACACATTGTCGAAGGATGAGAAGATCGCAATACTATCATGCCTGGCTGATATAAAGATTCCTTCGGGCTATTCAGCAAGAATCAGTAAGTACGTTAAATTGGAGGATCTAAAACTGGTTGGAATGAAGTCTCACGATTGCCACGTGCTAATCACACAGATCTTGCCAGTTGCTATTAGAGGCATTCTACCACTCAAAGTCCATCACACGATCCAACGGCTCTGTGCTTTCTTCAATGCAATCGGTCAGAAGATTATAGATCCCGAAGATCTAGATAAGATGCAGGCTGATATTGTCAATACCCTATGTCACTTGGAGATGTATTTTCCACTGTCTTTCTTAGATATCATGGTTCATCTCCCTATTCATCTAGTGAAGCAAACAAAACTATGTGGTCCAGCTATTCTAAGGGAGATGTACCCGTTTGAGAGGTATATGGGAGTTCTTAAGTTGTACGTTCGAAATAGAGCAAAACCGGAGGGAAGCATCATTGAAGGGTACACGACGGAGGAGGTTATTGAGTTCTGCATCGATTACATGACCGAGACTGATCCTATTGGAGTTTCTGCGTCTCGTCACGAAGGAAGGTTGGCAGGCCTTGGCACAACAGGCAGAAAAAGAATTGTACCCGATCAGGCATCGTATGCGCAGGCTCATTTCGCTGTGCTACAACATATGGCCGAAGTAACTCCATACTTTGAGGAGCATCTAGCGAAGGTCCGACAGGAGAACATGGGTCGATCAGATATGTGGATCAACAGAGAACATACTACTTGCTTCAACGAATGGTTCAAGAATCGTATCGCACGGTCGACCGATAGCCCAAGTGAGATAATACGAAGGTTGGCAAGGGGCCCAAGCTGGGATGTCGACACATGGCAAGGGTACGATATCAATGGATACACATTCTACACCGTCAAACAAGATGACAAAAGCATAGTGCAGAACAGTGGAGTCCGTATAGATGCATATCAGGATCAAGCTGGATCGAACACATACTATGGCCGCATAGAGCAGATCTGGGAGATGAACTACAGGAGCTTCAAAGTCCTTTTGTTTCGTTGCAGCTGGGTGAATATCCGCACTGGTGTTAAAGTCGACAGGGAAGGATTCACTTTAGTGGACCTGGCCAAGGTTGGATACGCGGACGAACCATTCATCCTGGCGAAGCAGGTCAAGCAGATTTTCTATATACAAGACCCCGCAAACAAGAAGCTGCACGTCGTTAGGGATGACAAACAAAGAATTGTTGGGGTTGACAACGTCATCGATGAGGAAGAATATAACCAGAATCTTCATGTGAGACCTCAGATCGACCTTGACGATGATCCCGAAGACGAAGTGGCATACGCTCGTTCTGACCATTCGGAAGGCATATCCTTGTAAATAGAGTCTTCATAGTACTGTAATTTGCAAATTGATATAAGTAATAAAGTATTTTGTACCGGTGCCTTATGATCTGCATATTTTAATTTCATATGGTTTTTAAAATTTAATAGCAAATTTACACTGTTTAAATAAGGCATAGGTTAATTACAATAATTTTTTAAAATTTAATAGCAATTTTAAACTAATTTAATAAGGCATATTTTAATTTAACAAAAATTTTACACCATTTAAAAATGTAATAGCAATTTTAAATCGGGTATAAGTTAATTATAAATGATTTTATAACTTAAATATCATTATTAAATACAATTAATAAGGAATATTTTAATTCTATAGTGGGATGAGCTTATCTCTATTGGGCATATAAATAGCGCCCGTCAGAGATGAGGTTATCTCTATCAGGCGTAGTAGTTCTGCCCGTCACGGATGTATGTCATCCGTATCGGGCTTGTTAGTTATGCCTGTCACGGATGTGTGTCATCCGTATCAGGCTTGTTATTTATGCCCGTCACGGATGATTATCATCCGTCTCGGGCTTAGTACTTGTGCCGATGGTGATGACCTATGACTAAGTTTTCTACCGATCCAGATCTGACTACCGATCCAGATCTGACTCTGGATCAGTAGAAAAACTAAGTTTTTCCTTTGTCACTCCTCACTGACCACCGCATCCTCCCTCGAAGCGCCTCCTGACCATCACCGCCGCCTCCTCCCTCCAAGCGCCTCCCGACCCCGCCGCTGCCTCCTCCCTCTCACAATCCTCCTAGACGCCGCCGCCTCCTCATCGCTGTCGCCTCCTGGACGCCGCCGCCGCCGCTGCCTCGCCGTCGCCGCCTCCTCGCCGGTACCGCCCTTCACCGTGCCGCTGAGGAGTCACCTGGCCTCAAGACTGACTGGCCCTTCCCCAGCCTCCACAGCACACGACGCCCTTCCCGGAGACCCCAAGACAGCGCCGCGTCCTTCCCCGACACCGTCGACCACCGCCGAAGGTAAAAGTGGTTTCTCATTTGGGATATTTGGGATATTATGTTGTCCTCTTATTCGGGATATTATGGGGATATATATGTGGAGAGACTGAATATATGTTATGTGTCATATATGTGTCAAAATTTGCCCCTGATCCAAATGTTATGTCTGAATATATGTTTTTTGAAGGGAAGTACTGTACTGAATTTTTCTGTATATTTGCTGTTTGCTGAATGCAACCTGTATATTTTCTTCAGTACTTGGCCCTGTGGACAAGAGAATTCTAGGTTTAGAAATATTCTGAAATCTGAGACTGTACTAGTGCTTGTTCTAAAATGAATTGTAGCCATTCTGAATTAGACTGCCTATGCATATAAGTTCTGAAATCTGAGACTTTACTAATTCAGAAATTTAAAACTTTAGTACTTGTTCTAAATTTGAAACTGTAATGAATCACGGCCATTCTGAATGATATATGCTCTGGCCCTATCTAGAGCCCTGTCCATCTTAAAATTAATCATGCAAGTGATTTATTTTATAGAAAATGAAGAAAATAGGTGATGCAGTTCCTATTTTATAGATTCTGTGCAAAGGAGTTCCTATTTTATAGATTCTGTGCAAAGGCACGCCACTATTACCCTGTTCTATTCTGGATTAATTACGGAGAGTTCATGATGTCCTCTTCCTGCCACTATTACCCTGTTCTGCTCTGTCCTCTTCCTGCTACTATTATCTTGTGATGATTTCTTGATAAATGGCCAGTGATGAATGCTCAAGAATAGACCATAAGAACAGACCATTTATACTTGTTCTTTTTATTTGGGGGCAATACACTTTCTCTTTTTTGCATAAAAACAGACTATCTACACTTGTTTCTTTTTTTGGGAACTACACTTGTTCTTTTTTCGTACAAACAGTCGGCCTCCACTTGTTCTTTTTTTGGGAACTACACTTGTTCTTTTTTGCATAACAACAGACCATCTACACTTGTTCCTTTTTTTGGCACTTCACTTGTTCTTTTTGCATAAGAACAGACCATCTACACTTTCTCTTTTTTCAGAATAAGAGACCATCTACACTTGTTCTTTTTTTTGGAAACTACACTTAATCTTTTTTGCATAAAAACAGCCCATTTACACTTGTTCTTTTTATTTGGGGGGCAATACACTTTCTCTTTTTTGCATAAGAACAGACTATCTACACTTGTTCTTTTTTTTGGGAACTACACTTGTTCTTTTTCACATAAGAACAGACCATCTACACTTGTTCTTTTTTTGGGGGGAACTTCACTTGTTCTTTTTGCATAAGAACAGACCATCTACACTTGTTTTTTTGGGGGCACTACACTTGCTCTTTTTTGCATAAGAACAGACCATCTACACTTGTTCTTTTTTTTGGGAACTACACTTGCAAATGATTGTAATTGATGCACAATTTCTAAGCAAAACTGATGCCATATCTTAACCTTAGCATAAGTTATATACACAACCAAAATAAGTTTTTCTATAAATTTTTTTAACTTTCTTGCCGTACAACAGTTATATAGAAAATGTCGCAGCAAGGCGAACCCATGTCAGCGACTACTAGTGGGACAACATCGAGCCAAGCTTCTAGGACCCAGAATAAGATCCCTAAGGAAGTGTACACCATAACAGAGGTGGACGATCTGGGATTTCCGACGGCTCCTGCGAAAGCTATCAAAAAGTTCTCAACGATATGCGGAGTCCTCGGGAGGCGGAACTTCACCATTTTGAAGGACCACATCAATCTGGTCCCACAGGAAGAAAAGGATGGGGCCTGGAAGCAGTTCAAGGAAAGCTTCGAATACCCACCAGAGGCCGAGGCAAGACTCAAGCGGCAGGCTATCCGCAAGATGGGCAACTTGTGGAAAAATTTCAAGACCACGTTGGTCACCGACTACGTCCTCAACCCCGCCTAGCCAGAACAATTCGGGAAGTACCCGTTCATCTCACGGGTCGTGTGGGAAGAGTTTCATGCCGCAAAATCAACCCCTGAGTCTCGGGCAAAAAGCGAGGCCTATAGGAGGTTGTAGGCAAAAAACCTTCACCCGCACCGGCTTGGCACCGGAGGCTACGTCGGGAAGCAGCACAAATGGGTCAAGGAGGATGAAGCTGCTGCAGAATCTAACACGCCGCCAGTTCTTGGTGATATCCTGACCACCCGAGCAAGGAACTGGGCAAGGGCGAGGGTGAAGAAGAATAGTGATGGAACACTTACGTTCCCAAATCCCGAAGATCAAGCGGTGTACCAGAAAATCGTAAGTACCACACGTAGAGTATGTTTCATTAGGTTGTATCATACTCTTGATTAAATTCGTCCTAACTGTATCGCAGATCGAGATGACTGCTGAGAGACAGGCCTCCGAAGAGGTCTGCTCAAAAAGACGCGACGGTGACATCCTCACGAAAGCATTGGGAAGCGAAGAACACCATGGACGGACAAGGGGCATTGGCTCCAATGTTCCATGGAAGCTTGGGTTTCCCCAATACGCGTGACAGTACAGGAAGCACAGGCTTTCAAAGGCGCAGAAAGATGCACGCCTTAAGGAACAACTTCAGGACGAGATTAGAAACGAGCTCCGAGAAGAGTTCGATTCGAAGTTGTTACAAGTGGAGGCTCGGGTGGAGGCACGCCTCAGGGAAAGCGAGCCTGCCGCTCCCATATTAGAAACGAGCCCCATGCAGAGGCGTAGCAGCTGCGCATCTACTGGGGCGGCGGCACAAGAAACACCAGCCCCCACTGCGGTGGACCACATAATGGTAAAACCAACACAAAACGTATATGTTCTCTTAGCACCACAGTACATTATAACATATTATAAAGACATGTATGAATCTATTGCAGGGACCCACATCGTGCACCCTAGTCGTTAGGGTGACAAAAGACTTTGCAATTCCTGCCGCAGAGGGTCTTGCGTTCAAGCCCATACCGAAGACCCGAGTGCATGGGGGGCAGCTGCTAGCCGGCCATGCCAAAGTTCAAGTGGACATGGTGAAGCCCGATTGGGTTGGCTTCACTCTCCCGCTCCCACCAAATGACGAGGTTCTGACCCTTGGAGCTGCACGTGGGACCTTTATCCAATGGCACAAGCAGAACATTCAGATAAATATAACTTCTAGGCCAGCACCAAGTGCTCGTCCGGCGCCGCCGCCGCGTCCCCCTCCAGCTCTTGTATCTGCCCCTCCTGCCGTTGAAAAAGGAAATCGAGATCTCCAATTGCAGTATGATACAGATTTTGGGGATGACGGACAAGAGGTCAGCAGCAGAGCGCACCTCCCCCCAGTCTCCAAAAACAGAAAGAGGGCGACATCTTCTCCACCCAAGCTTGGATCACGCAAAAGAGCTGCTGGAAGAGGGAGAGGAAGAGGAAATGTGGAAGGGCCGCTTCTGGCTCCAAAGAAGCTAGATCTTGGCAAGGCGCCATCAGCTCCTCCTAAAGAATTCACATTAGGCATGCCATTGGTCGGAGACGACGCCTTATCGAAGATGGGCCCTGCATGCAAGGAGTTGCACGGGTACTACATGGAGAGGTCCAACGCAAGGAGGAAGCATAGAGAGACCTCCATGATGGGCCAGCACGATAGACAGCCGTTCCTCGGCCCTGAAGGCTTTATCACCGTAGACTTTAAAGATCTATGGGATCTCTACAGGGTGCGAGTGATCGACACCAACCTCCTTAAGTGCTACTCCTTGTAAGTATTCTTGCGTACGAGATATGGTAATAACTATCCTTGTATTACGCTTACCCGGATTCTTGTCTTGCTTCTAGGTTAACTTGGAAGCATGTCCATCATAATGCTCCCGATGTTGCCTTACTCGATCCAACTGTCGTCAACGAGACAACTATGAACTACGATCGAGCCAGCATGGTAGAATATATTAAGGACTGCTTATGGTCCCGTCAAGACAAGTACTTCATTATGTGTGCCTACTCTGAACAGTAAGCGTGTACCTTACTTAGAATCAAATCTACGACGCGTATAGCTTTAGTATTTAACTTGCAATTTATTAATGTCACAGTCGTCATTGGATTCTCCTGGTCATAGTGCCGAAGTGGAGTTTGGTATACTACCTTAACTCCAATATCAAAAAAAAAATATACGATTGGTCGGCGATTGAAGCTGCCTTGAACGATGCCTGGGACCAATACGTGGCAAAAGGCGGGAGGCATAAGGAAGGGCATCCCACACTCGGTCACAAAATGGACTTTCCAATACGTCAACAAGTTGGCGACCAGTGTGGGTTCCACGTCTGCCATAACATGAGGAGCCTCGCAGACAAGGTGACATTGCTCGACCTTGAGATGTGTGCTTCAGTTGTTTATATACATTAGAGAGGAGATAGCACGATTCATACTAACTTTCCAAGTATGTAGACTAACTTGGTGCCTCACATGCAGGAAAAACTTTTGGCGATTACAGAAAACAACTTCGATATCATTAGAGAGGAGATAGCACAATTCATACTAGATGATCTCTTGTCGCCGAAAGGAATGTTTAGAGTAAAGTCCTAACCGAAAGAAATGCTTTTGCGACAAACATTTGATTTTTGTAAATATTCTATATAATACAATTCTGCACGTTCTTCTGTATATATTTGCATTTGTTAATTACATATAAACTTGTTCCAATTTATAACTCAGTTTTACAGGTTTTGATACATGTCGACGGTTTGGAGAGCAAAAAATGGATGTGAATGACATATATATGTGAATGGGTCTGTGGATGTTAATGTATATATATAAATTGGCTGTGAATTGGGTTTGATTTTGTGAATTGGCTGTGAATATATAATGAAATGCTGGAATATGCACTGAATATGGTTGCTGGGACTGTCATTTTTTGCAGCGGGTATGGCTAGCAAAGGCCTGAGACTAGCCAAAAAAATAAATTTTATTTTTTTTTGCTGACTTACTCATCCCTGACGGGCATTTTAATAATGCCCGAAAGAGATACTCATCCGTAACGGGCACCAAACAAAACCCGATAGGGATATAGACATCCCTGACGGGCTCCTAATCTAAGCCCGATAGAGATAAGTCATCCGAACCAGGATTATTTTGACTCAACAGGTGGGGTCAAACCTATCGGTGACGGGCTCTTTCGAAAAGCCTGTTAGGGATAGGTAGTCATCGATGACGGGCTGAGTAGTTTGCCCGATTGAGATTAGTCATCCGTGACGGGCTCCTACCCAACCTGGTTTGACTTGTATTGCTTGATCAATCTTATCTGTAACGGGCTACATTGTTAGGCCCGATTGAGATAACGTCCATCCGTGACGGCCTTGTGCCCGATTGAGATAGTTTCTCACATCACTGACTTTTGGTCAGTGACGGAGGCCCTACCCGATAGTGATGAGGGTTAATGCCCGTTAGAGATAGCCGATCCCGCGCCAGTGATTGGAGTTTGAAACACCACCATCGGTTCCTGTGCTGAATTTGATGAGAAGGGTTCGCATTGCAACAGCCGCATATGCATACGTGTGTTGGTGTTGGCTTTGGAGCACTATTCTCTCTCATATTACAGGACTTTTGACTATTTTTTAGTCAAAGAACTTTACGTTTGATGAAAAATTAACATGTAAAATATGAAATTAGTTTTATTAAATCTAACGTTAAATATATTTTATACTCCTTGTTCTATATTGTAAGTCACTTTGATTTTTTTTGCTTAGACATTTTTAAATTTGACCAAATTTATAGAAAAATATATCAACATTTTTAACATAAAACAAACATATTATCCAAATACATTAAATGTTAGTTTTAATATAACTAATTTGACGTTATAGATGCTGCTAAACTTTTCTATAAATTTCATCAAACTTCTTTTCAAATTGACTTGAAAAAGTCAAAACGATAGATAATATAAAAAGATGGGAGTAATATACTTGTTTCATATTGAAAATGTTATGTTTTTTATAAGTTTGATCAAACTTAAAGAAGTATGACTAGAAAATAAAATTGAAAACATCTTATAATAATTCTAAAACAGAGACTACCAATTTTGCCTTTTATTTTTGGCAAAAGCTAATGGTTACCAAACAGAATGCAAGGCGATCCATGAGACCACAAGAAAACAAAATTAAGTGCCAGATTTTAGCTAAAGTGAGAAGACTCAAAGAAAAAACGGAGGCTGACCAATCAAGCCAGATGTCTACGGAAGACGATGAACTAAATTAATATATTTGTTAGCTCTTAAGCTAGCTATATTTGCTTCAACTTAAAGTTGGTAGAAAAACATCTATGGAGTGCAAACGACTCAAATTCTGGTCAGTATGACAGTATATGCTTCTAGTTTTCTCCAGTTACATGAGAAAAGTTTAATAAGGTTGCTGACATCGTCATCTTGATAAGTGATCTCGATACGCTTCGAGTCACGAGACTTGTAAGTTATCAGACTCTTGCACTCGGAAGAAATCATGCATCTATCCACCTTGGTTGATCTTTTCCTCTTTTTGGGAGCTATTGGAAACTATTCAGGCATCACAAAGATCACTATAAGATGATAAATTGACACGGCAGAGTAACAAGTGAAGGAGAATAGAAAAAAGATATCCATGCACAATACCATGCAGTTCTGCAATATAACTTTCTCCAACTTAGGAGCTTTCTGCAGAAAACTCATCAGTATATTCAAATTTTGTCGCATATCACATTTATGTAGACGCAGGGTAGTTAGCTTGTGAAATGTAGGAAAATTTGGAGATTGTCCATAATGCATCTCCTGTGAGAAATAAATTGGAGCAACAATGAGTACATTTGATTTACAACGAACCCACATTGTATATTTGGTGTCGACAAAGGTATTAATTTATATGGAGCTCTATGTAATAATTATTTTGGATATATTGTAGAACTTTATAATTACAATGTAAAAAAGTACACCAAATAGAAATTATTCAGGTTAAGTGCGGAAGGTAGAATACAATATAAGCTAGAGGTGATTGTGTAGTGCAGCAAAAAAGTTCTTCAGTTGAAGCATTTTTTTTTCTTTTTCTATCTCGTTTTTTTTCAATAATGGATATAAATCCAGCGCTAGGTTCACATGTGGATGCACACAACTAAACTAAGGATTGTAAGTAGGAGTACTTAGGGTGTTCTTTTGTTGTGTTGGAAAGAAATTCCTCCACACGAAAAACGGAGCGACTCATTAGCACATGATTAATTAAATATTTACTATTTTTAAAAAAAAATGGATAAATATGATTTTTTAAAATAACTTTTGTATAAAAACATTTTGTAAAAAATGCATCGTTTAGCAGTTTGAAAAACGTGCGCGTGAAACATGAGGTAAATGAGTTGAGAACTCATTCTTGCAAACTCAGCCTTAGACCGTAAGTGTAACAACTAAGAAACACGAAAACACAAAATAGGAAAAACTAGAAAACTGAGCTTTAAATTTTCTTCTATCCTGCTTCAAAAATGCTCCTTTTTTCATAGAACCACAATCTGACGCATTACTCATGTACTTAGGGTACTTATAATTGCCCTACTAGAGATCAGTCTTCCACTATCGGACAAGCCCTATCACAAAAAAATACTTCCTTCATTTCATATTATAAATCGTTTAATTCTTTTCTAGTCAAACTTTATTATGTTTGATCAAATTTATAAAAAAATTTAACAACATCAAATTTGTTTCATTAAATCTAACATTAAATATATTTTGATAATATATTTGTTTTATATTAAAAGTACTACTTTCTTTTAAGGTTGACTAAACAAAGTCAAACGATGAAACAGAGGGAGAATAATTACTAAGGCCATCTTGAGAGGCCTGAAGTGAGCGTTCCATTCACCTATCCACCTAGCTAAGTAGCTAACCAATGTGACTTTCAGCTGGCAAACAAACGAACACATGGATGGACCTTTATGATGATGCCTCCAAGAAGAACACGACATCTAGCACGTTGCTCTGCTCGTCCGGCTAGTCAGAACACCTGAAGCCTTTCCACGCCATACATAAAAAACACCACAACAATGTCTCCAAGAGGTCAACGACGCCCGAAGGCGTCCTCATCGCTATCACCGACAGAACCAATCAAGACTATCACCCCGGTTCACCACAACCATATGGTTTAATTTGTCGATGCAAATGGCTGAGGATGTAGATTTTCATCTCATTTGTGCCATCTTAATATAAGGACACGCTGATCTCCAACAACTTCTAGAAGAAAACTGTACAATGTAGAAAGTAATATGGGTGCATATTTCAGTCTAAAGATTAATAACTACTTTCTCCATCCCAAAAAAAAAACTTTGTCTATAAAAGAGTTCTAAAACTGTTAGAACATGGAACGTCACATACATATTTGTCGTATCTATGGAGAAAAAATAACATATCCAACTATGTAAATAACATACTTTTGCATGAATAAACGAGTGCACTAAGAGATATATTCAAACACAAAAAGGAGGGTATACATACCATTGATCGAGACCATGACAACTTGAGAGTTCTCACGCCGGCTAGAGCACCAAGTGATTTGCATAGATCATTGTCA
Source organism: Oryza officinalis (assembly GCA_008326285.1). Taxonomy (NCBI): domain Eukaryota; kingdom Viridiplantae; phylum Streptophyta; class Magnoliopsida; order Poales; family Poaceae; genus Oryza; species Oryza officinalis. The sequence goes on along the minus strand of BDMV01000004.1, from coordinate 8,597,025 downwards.
AAGTTAACCGGGTCGTTGGATTCCTCACGCATCGATGCTTCGATCAAGGAATCATTGGATCCACCAAAAATACTCTAAGATAATAATAAACTGAGAATGAAATTCTCAGGAGAAAGGAGGTGAGCCTTGGCGTCTTGATCGCCAATCTATTACCTCCGAGGTAGCAACTTCTGCATCCATGGATGGCCAAACTCTTCAGCGTGTCAGATTCGATCTTGTTGAATTCACATGAGCAAGATTTGAGCTCCATGGCTTCCATGAGAGGGCAGTATGAACTGATGCACTTGCTCAAGTGGCCGCACAAAACTAGGCCCGAGAGATGCAATTTTCTTAGGAGGCAATTAGAAGCAGATGGGAGCCATGGCAGCCTGAACAAAGGAATATCGACGCCGATCTCGGCCGTGGCGGGTCGGTGCCGGAAGCCGCCGAGGATGCAACACTTGATCAGCCACGCGCCCTTCCCAGTGCGAATGTATGGTGTGGTCGAAGAGTGTGCGAGGTGAAGCCGGAACCTCGGGAGGTTGACGTTGACCACGTGCACGTCGGCGAAGACAAGTCGATTGTCGACGAAGTCCGTCAGCTTCTCCCACCTGTCCTTCTGGCTGGCCTCTCCGGTGGTGGCCGCGGTGCCAAACTCGTCGTCCTCGATGTCGATGCATGGCATGGAGCTCCACAGGTCGCGTCACCACCGTGACAGTATGCACGTCTGCACGGACTACTAGAAAAAGTATTTTTGCATACGGGCAGAACAAGTTTTCGCAAGCGAGCAACTGGTCCGCCTGTATCTCAACACCTGCAAAAATCGTGATTTTCCCAGGCGGACAACTGGCCCACCTGCAAAAAGATTTTGCAGCGCTAAAAAAAAAGTGCAGCCACCGCCATTTCGGCGAGCCGCAGCTTCTCAGTCCCAATCCAATCCAATCCACTTCCCATTCATCATCCAATCCAATCAAACCAAAACAAATTCACAGAAGCATCACAAATTCACATAGAAGCATCATAATTCACAAACAAAACAAATCCATAGCATCACACAATCGTCGCCGGAAGGGAGGAGCCGCCGCCGCTGCCGGCTAGTTCCGAAGGGCTGCCGCCGCGCCAGACCCAGAGGGGAGGGCCGCCGCCACCGTGCTAGATCCGGAGGGAAGGGCCGCCGTCGCCGCCCATCCGCCTCCTCCTCCCTGCAGCCAAATCTGGGAGGGAGCGAGGGAGGAGAGCCGCCGCCGAGAGCAGCCGCCGCTACCACCCTCCCCCCTCCCTTCGGCCAGATCTGGGAAGGGGAATGAGCCGAGGTGTGCCGCCACAGCCTGGAGCCGCCGCCGCCACCGCCCTCTGGCTGGATCCGCACCGCGGAGAGGGAAGGAGAGGGGAGAGGTGAGGGAGAGGTAAGGGAGATGGGGGAGGGGGTAGCCGGAGAGGTGAGGGAGAGGGACCTCTTAAGCTGCTTAACCTTTTTGCAGGCGGACCTCTTAAGCTATTGCTTGCGAAAATAGATTTTCGCAGGTGAATCTCTCTTAAGAAGTCCACCTGCAAAAATACCATTATTTTAGTAGACGGATCTCTTAAGACATCCGTCTACGAAAATCTATTTTCGTAGACGGACAACGATCTCGTTCTATGGTTGTCATTTTTTAGGCGGTCATTTAGCTTCAAGAGATCTACTTGCCTGAAAAAAAATATCATCGTCTGAAAAAATGGTTTTTACAGTAGTCAAGGGCATGAACATGTGGAGGAGGCAGTCCAGCAGCGCGCCGAGGTAGTCGTCGACCTCGCCGGCATGCAGCTCACTCATCGCCGGTGTTGGTGGGGTAACAATCCTCTCTCAGGTTTGTGCCTTTCCGGTATGGCTTCGAACGCGGGACGCTACTTGCCCTCCTTCGCCAGGGTATGCAAGGCAGCTATCACGATCAGAAGTGCCAGGCAGTGCAACAAATGGGCCTTCCTTGGCAATCTTGCAGGATCGAAGGATTAGAGACCAATGAAGCGAAAGGCCCGGCCCAGGCGTCCGCTCTCTTCCTAACTCCATTTTTTTCCTTCCTCCCTTCTGCCTTATCCTAGGAGTATACCTGAAACCCATGTGGCACAGAAGTATTTGATTGGTCTGTAATACGGCATGAGTAAGGTACAATTTTTGTGTTTGAAATGAGTGATTTACGGTTCAAGAGATCCCAGGATATCTTAATGTAAAATTTGATGCCTCATGATACCTAAGCTATCAGAAGATATTAAATTTTACTATGCCTTCACTATATTCTCAAATAATCGTAATATTTCTTTTTTGAAATAGAAGCATTGCTTTTATTGAGTTCACCACATATTTTGTAGTGCACGCATGTTATTATTTGTAGAGTAATTTACACTTTGAATCTGGTAAGTTTACCTGTGTTTCACTTCTGACCATCCTTAATACAATGTTTTCGCTTTGAGCCATATAATTTCATTTGTTTCACTTTGCACCACCCTTCTCTATCTTCTCAAACTCTGGCACTAAAACCACAATCGGTGCCGTTTGGAAGAATTCATGGGTGCTGGATTTTCTAATCGGCACCCGGCAGGCGACATCTTTGAGGTGGTCTTGAGGAATCCCAAAAAAATGGCTCAATGCATCGGCTCGAATGCATTGAGTTGCTCCTCGTTACAACCACACCACCATCGATCCAAAATTCCCAAATTAGATAGCACAAATAGATCCAAAATCCTCAAATCACATAGCTCAAATCGATCAAAAAAATCTCAAATCATATAGCCTAAATCGGCGGCTGCAGGAGCCATCGACGCTGCCGCCAGATCCATCGTGGGAGCCACCGCCGACGCCACCCCGCTCGTTGCCGACGCCAGATCCACCACGGGAGCCGTCCTTGACGTCGGCTCCGTCGCAGGAACGGCCGTCGACGCCGGATCTGCTGCGGGAGCTGCCACTAACGCTGCCTTGCCTGTAGGAGAAGACGCAATTGCCGACGCCGACGCCGGATGTGGTTCTACCCGCCATCGTCGTCGTCTCAGCTAGGAGGGGAGGAGGGGAGGAGAGACGAGAGAGAGAGACGGGCGAGAGTGGGGTAAGTGGATAAGCCGTCCTCTTGACCCCCTTTATGCTAAAAAGGGGAGACCCCGGGCTTAGTTTTTACGGGTGTCTATTTTAAAAAAACTAACATGTATACTATATAATAGGTATTGGTTTTTTAATTAACTGGCACCTATGATAAATTAAATACGTTGATTTTTTAAAAAACCAACACTATAATATTGGTGTGGTTTTTTATAGAACTGGCACCTATTCTCGCTTAAACGTGTTGGTTTTTTTTTGTTTTCAGCTTACGGAGGTGAGAAAAATATTATAGGTGTCAGTTTTAGCTATTCCGGCTTACCTTCATGGGTTTTCTTGTGGCTTACCTTCATGTGTTTTCTTGTAGTAGTGTGGCAACTTTTTACCGCCGTATTTGCCACCACCACGTGCCCCTCCGTTGATGCAATCACTGGACCTTGGCAACAGGTCTTGGAGGCGGCCGCATGGGATTTGAGGACTTCATCTTGCTGTCAACATTGACTTTGATTTGAGGGTGCTCGTCAGCTACCATGTGGTGAGCTCACTGGGCGTTGTTGATGTCACCGGTCTACCACGCAAGTTGAGCTCGATCGCCAATATCACAGTGCTGATACATATCGCAAATGGCAGTGGCAAAAATTTGTCTTAGTTGGGGAAGATGATGAGGTGATCCAAAATAAAACAAATGAGGAAGTTATATGACTCAAAGTGAAAACATTGTGTTAGGGGTGATCCAGAACAAAACTCAGGTAAATTTACGTGGCCCAAAGTGCTCTTATTTGTGTCAGGGAGCTAGCTAGTGTTCTGTGACTGAATTAGAATTTAGGACACACAAACTTCGTACAAAAGTGGTCACCAGATCACGGCAACCACGACGAATAAATGTGCAGTATCACAAAGTTTCACTGTTTGTTATCCGGATACATCTTGTTGACGTAGACTTATACCGTCACATCTTAATCACGTTACGTACAATCCGCAGCGTTATCCGGAGACATGCCGCCACATAAAAGGATAGATGCTATTGTACGAACACCTGAGAGGGACCCTGTCAGGATAAACGCGTGCCGGTTTGTTCTAGGCTTGACAGATCAGCTAGGACGTCCTATAACACCATAGAGATAAGAGAAGACGAACAATTGAGAGATTTGAAGAGAATAGACTTTGGGATAGTTAGCAAGAAGAAGAAAGATGTAGAATATAAAGGGTTTGGGTAATAAATTAATTTTCATGATTGATTGGTTGTTGTTTCAATCGGTCTTAGCCACTTTATATTTATAGGAGGAGTAAACTTGTTTCCTAGGGTCTAATTGGGGTGTCACCCACTCGGATTATCAAATCAGTCGGGTCTATATCCATTCAATAAATACAGTCCTACTATGTTCGTTTCCTACATAGTTTATTTACTCAGTCCTTAATTGACTAAGATTGACGGCTTGCTATTTCATAGAACCACCTATATTTTATCCGTGCCGTTCTGGTCAAAAATGTTTGGTATTTTAAGCTTTTTGATTTTCGCAAAGGCTTTAAACTGCAGGTGGCACTCATGTCTCCGCTCGCCCTCCAGAATTCAAACACCGACTCCACATCCATGGATAAATGACATCTTTGAGGTGGTCTCAAGGAATCCAAAAAAATGGCTCAAATGCATTGAGTCGCTCCTCGTTACAACAACACCACCATCGATCCAAAATTCCCAAATTAGATAGCACAAATAGATCCAAAATCCTCAAATCACATAGCTCAAATCGATCAAAAAAAATCCCAAATCATATAGCCTAAATCGGCGACTGTAGGAGCCACCGACGCTGCCTCCAGATCCATCGTGGAAGCCACCGCCGACGCCACCCCGCTCGTCGCCGACGCCAGATCCACCACGGGAGCCATCCTTGACGTCGGCTCCGACACAGGAACGACCGTCGACGCTGGATCCACTGCGGGAGCTGCCACTGACGCCGCCCTGTCGGCGGGAGAAGACGCAACTGCCGACGCCGATGCTGGATGTGGTTCTACCCGTCATCGTCGTCGTCACAGCTAGGAGGGGAGGAGGGAAGGAGAGACGAGAGAGAGAGATGGGCGAGAGTGGGGTAAGTGGATAAGACGCCCTCTCGACCCCCTTTATGCTAAAAAGGGGAGACCAACATGTATAATATATAATATATAATAGGTGTTGGTTTACGGGTGTTTTTTTTAAAAAAACCAACATGTATAGAACCGGCACTGTCCGACTCTTTACGGGTGTCTTTTTTAAAAAAACCAACATGTATAATATATAATAGGTGTTGGTTTTTTAATTAACTGACACCTATGATAAATTAAAGACGTTGATTTTTTAAAAAAACCGGCACATAGTATTGGTGCGGTTTTTTATAGAACCGGCACCTATACTCGCTTAAACGTGTTGGTTTTTTTTGTGTTTTCAGCTTGCGGAGGTGAGAAAAACACTATAGGTGTCAGTTTTAGCTATTCCGGCACCTACAGTGCCTACCTTTATGTGTTTTGTAGTAGTGTGGCAACTTTTCACCGCCGTATTTGCCACCACCACGTGCCCCTCCGTTGCTGCAATCACTGGACATTGGCAACAGGTCTTGGAGGCGGCCGCATGGGATTTGAGGACTTCATCTTGCTGTCAACATTGACTTTGATTTGAGGGTGCCCGTCAGCTACTATGTGGTGAGCTCACTGGGCGTTGTTGATGTCACCGGTCTACCACGCAAGTTGAGCTCGATCGCTGGCAATATCACAGTGCTGATACATATAGCAAATGGCAGTGGCAAAAATTTGTCTTAGTTGGGGAAGATGATGAGGTGGTCCAAAATAAAACAAATGATGAAGTTATATGACTCAAAGTGAAAACATTGTGTTAGGGGTGATCCAGAACAAAACTCAGGTAAATTTACGTGGCCCAAAGTGCTCTTATTTGTGTCAGGGAGCTAGCTAGTGTTCTGTGACTGAATTAGAATTTAGGACACACAAACTTCGTACAAAAGTGGTCACCAGATCACGGCAACCACGACGAATAAATGTGCAGTACCACAAAGTTTCACTGTTTGTCATCCGGATTTGACGTAGACTTGCGCCGTCACATCTTAATCACGTTTTGTACAATCCGTAGCAGCCTCCGGAGACATGCCGTCACAGGAAAGGATAGATGCCGTTGTATGAACACCCGAGAGAGACCCTGTCAGGGTAAATGCGTGCCAATTTGTCCTAGGCTTGACAGATCAGCTAGAACGTCATCTGACGCCATAGAGACAAGAGACGACGAACAATTGAGAGATTTGAGGAGAATAGACTTTGGGATAGTTAGTAAGAAGGAGAAAGATATAGAATATAAAGGGTTTGGGTAATAAATTAATTTTGATGATTGATTGTTTGTTGTTTCAATCGGTCTTAGCCACTTTATATTTATAAGAGGGGTGAAATTGTTTCCTAGGGTCTAACTGGGGTGTCACCCCACTCGGGTTATCTAATCAGTCGGGTCTATATCCATTCAATAAATACAGTCCTACTATGTTCGTTTCCTACATAGTTTCTTTACTCAGTCCTTAATTGACCAGAATTGATGGTTTGCTATTTCATAGAACCATCCATATTTTATCCGTGTCGTTCTGGTCGAAAATGTTTGGTATTTTAAGCTTTTGGAATTTCGCAAAGGCTTTAAACTGCAGGTGGCACTCATGTCTCCGCTCGCCCTCCAGAATTCACTCAACGAGTAAACACCGATTCCACATCCATGGATAAAGGATGGAGTGCATAAGTCTAAAAGAGCAGTACTGAGCCATGGCAATATTTGACCATGCATAATATTAGACTCGGTGACAAAGAAAGAGGATAGTGATTTCAAGGATGGTTTAGGATCAATTTATAGGTTCACATTTCAGAATTAGCATGCACTTTTATGTTCAAACAACATATTTTATCAAAATAGGATCAACATACTTAAAAAAGGAGTATAGTGACTTGCCTTATTCAATCATGAGTTCTTCCTCGTCTATCTCAGCCTCTTCTTCACAAGCGTAACCCTGTTCGTTCTAACCGGCGGATTAATATAACCGATTTTCTCATCCTATCGAAAAGGGCCAAAATCATAGAAAAATAGGAGAAGAGCCAAACTAGTGCTGTTGGGTAGATTTTGATTTTAGAAGAATTTTGACGAAAGTTTCTCAAAATCCGATTTAAAATGAGTGAGTTATAGTCTTTCAATGATCTAAATTTGAATTTATTCAAATAATTGAGAAACCTCACTGTTGGAACATTCGTATAGTTTTTGGAATTATTTTTCCATAGAAAAAACCTGTCTCACTAACAGGTGGACCTCACATTCATTTTTCTTTTATAAATCAATACTTTTCGATGAAAAACCCTGAGTCAATGACAGGTGGGGGCAAGATCAATGTGGACGAACTTGACCATCCCATGGCCTTGGGCCCACATGTCAGCTTCACATGGATTTAAATAGAGTGAAATATTGATATTTGCACTGGCCCGCATGTGAGGGACACAAATGTTAAACATAGTGTTTAACTTAAATCCTAATGGTCCTGGCCCCACGTGTCATAAGAGATTACTAACTCAATCAACTTAATCACCCCATTAACCCTAATAAAAAATACCCGGGCCCATGCGTTCGTCTCACCTTTCTCTCCTTCTCTCCTATCTCTTCTCCCTCCCTCTCGCTTACGAGCCCGCCAGCACTAGGGTTAGCCTGCACCGGCGATGGCTAGCTCGGAAGGTCGTGCGGCCATCGATGGCAGCACCTAGGGGGATTTCAACGCCCCTGGGCAGTGGCGCGCGGGTTGGGGAGGTTTAAGGTATCGGGGAGAGCTGGGTGCAGCGGTCGGCCAGGCGCGGCCGCCATGGGCACCGGCAAAGCGGCGGCTGTGGCGATGCACGGATGTGGGGGAAGGCTCCAGGCTTGCCTACGGAGCTAGCCGATGCTTGCGTACGGAAAAATGGCAGTTGGACGCGACCAGAGTGGCGTGTCCACGAGAGTGGCGGGGGCGCGGCGGCCGGGAACCAATTCCGTTGAAATTGGCCGGAATCGATGGCCCGACGGTCGAGGCGGGGTTCGAGTTAGCATCCTAGCGGATATATGAGGGTTTTGCCCAGCCTAGCGGCGTGGTCGGAGGTAGTGTGGGATGGTGCGATTGTCGGCGATCTCACTACCCGCACAGCGGTGCGATTTGTACGCCGACGAGGGGGCCTAATCAACTGGGGGGAGGCGGGGATAGGTGCGAGGTGGCTACCAGCGTGAGGATTGGGCCAGGGATGCCGTGATGGCAGGGGCCGCCCGGTCAAGGTTGGGTGCGGCCAAAACAGGGTTTAGCCCCGACGAGAGGAACAGGCGTGCACTATGGCGGTGCGGCCATTCTGGCGTCTAGGGGGCAAGACAATGAAAACGGAGTGTGGTACTGGCTTCGGAAGGACTAGGGATGGCGCCCGGCGAGCGGGCGGCCGTGCACCACGTAGGCGCAGCGGCAGCCGCTTGCGCCTTGCGGTGACTGGGCGTGGCGATACGCCATTTGAGCGGCGCCGTGCCACAGTGGCTACAGTATACAGGAACGTGGCGCAGGAGGGGGAAAGAGGGCGGATGCTCACCGTGCGGCAGCCAGGAAGCATCACACCGAGCGAAGTCACGAACGAACTACGGACGTCGAGGTACACGGGTCGATGGAGGTCGGGCTCGTGGTTTGTCCTCGCGTTCACGACGACGACCTGGCGGTGACGTCAACGCGTGGTTCGTCCACGGGTTCTTGACGACGGTGTGGGAACGACTTGGCTTGCCCCGGCCTTGGCACTGCCCGAAGAAGGTCGAGGCAACGTGAAGCAGGATGGCGATGACGTGAGTGTGGCCGGGTGGAGGCGAGGCAAGGCGATTGGCGCGGGCGGGGAAGAGGGGAAAGCAGCGAGGCGGCAAGAGGCGGAGGATTTATAGCCGTCGCCGACATGCGTGTGTCATCGAGGGATTGGGGCCGGTCGCGGTCGCAGGCTATCATGGCTTCGTCTTCGCCTCCTCTTAATCCCGCGGTGAAGGATGACACGTGTCACTACGTGCACGAGAGGGGAGGCGAGAGGAGCGGTGTCTACCTGCTCTGGGGCGCGTAGCGGCGGGCCATTGTCTGGGCGGCTGTTCTTTGTGACTGTTGAGAAATAGCGGCGTGCTATGCAGCGGCGTCGGCTGACACGGGTGCGGCTCAAGTGGGCACGAACGCCACCGAAAGCGAGAGAAAAAGGAGAAGAGCGCAATCGGCCTGTGCGGTGCGATGAGTAGCGCGAGAGCAGTGGCGTGCAGGCGGCTACGCCTCATGCGGCGCGGCGCACGAGCGGCACACGGCGAGCCGGCGGCGCGGTTGCGGCCAGGGTTTCCGCCACGGCTCACCCGATTGCGGCGGTGCTAGGTCACTAGCTCCTCACCGGCGAGGGCAACAGCTCGGGCTTTGATGGTTAGCTCCTCCTCCCTCCGTCCATTTCGATCTGTCATCGGGTCGTCGCTGTGTTTGTTTGTTTTACTGTGGTTGGATGGTGCCTGCAAGGAAGGGGAAACGACGAGTCGACGGCCAGCCGCCCAACGGCTCCATGGATTCGCCCTCACCGCTGCTATTGTGTTGTTGTTGCTTCATCTGGGAATCTTGTATTATTGTGTTGTTGCTTGATCTAGGAATTGTGTTGGATAGTGTATTCTTGGGCAATTTTGTTTTGTTTACACTGCTTGTTGTTGCTGAACTGCACTCCTGATCTTTTATGCTGAGAAGTGAGAACCTTGAGAACGGGGATGGAGGCTCCACGGGGATAAATTACCCACACAGAGTCGGTGATGGGAAAAGATGATGCCCTGTTGCATTTCGTGATGGCGGGGACGGGGGGGATTTCTCCTCCACTGAGGCGGGTATGGGGAAGTATCCTCCGATGGGGAATTCCCCGTTGCTATCTCTAGGCCAGGCTCCATCAGCGGAGGGGAAAGAGTCGGACAGTGACGGCTCAGCTCGGCTCAGCTTGGCTTCGCTTTTGGGCTGGGCCTAGCCGGGCTGGGCTGAGGAGGAAGAGAAAAATAAAAGGAATAAGTACACCAAAGGTCCCCCAACTTGACAGGCAGATACAAAATCGTCCTCCAACCGCAATACCAGGTACCGGACGTCCCTTAACTGTCAGAACCAGGTATTTTTCATCCCAAGACAGGATTGGAGCCGGATTTGTTCGACGTGGCACGTTGACCGCGGTCTTCGGCGCTGAGTCAGCACGAGCACGTTGTCCTCTCAGTGTTCTCTCTTCGCAGTGCTCAGTCTTCTCTCTCCCGAACCCTAGATCGACTAAGGCGACGCGGGTGGCGACGGAGGGGCCGGCGGGGGCGACGGAGGGGGGCGGCTTAGGGGGCTGGCAACGACGTGACCGACGGAGGGGGCGGCGGAGGGGGCTGGCGACTTGGTGACCGGCTTGGAGCTCAGAGTCGCCGCGGACAACATCGAGCTTGGCGGCGTACCACCTCGGCCGAACTCAAGTGGGAGTCGGCGCTCCGTGGGGCGGCCGGCGGGCAAGATTTGGCAAGTGGCGCGACGGTGATGGCGAGCTCGATGAGCGACAGCTCGTCGTCATCCTCCCGTCAGAAGAAGGCATCACCCGTTCCTTATCGGGTTGGTCCTTTGGAGTACCAACCCGCGGTGATGTGCCGCTGTCGTCCCCCAGCAAAGGCGGCGCGGTGGATCTCGTGGAGCGACGATAACCCTGGGTGGCGGTATTATAAGTGTCAAAAAGCTCGGGTAAGTGATGGATTTTGTGATTTTTGGGGGTTTTTAGAACAATGGCCATTCGTCGGGGTTGAAAGGGTAGTTTGTTCTTGCAGGAAGGGGGGTGTGATTTCTGGGATTGGTACGACGAGCCGACGAGCAATTTCATCAAGGAGTTGTTGAATGATTTGCGTGACGTTGTGACCTCGTTGAGGAGAAAGAATGAATGGCTGGAAGAGGTGGTTGCACAGAGTAGGGCGCATGGAGAACAACAGAGGAAAGAGGTAGAAGATGTAAGGAATGTGATTGCTGTGAAGAATGAGGAAATTAGAAGGTTGAAGGCCATGAACCAAAAGCTTGTAATAGGTGTTCTGTCTTGTGTGGTTGTGTTGCTTGTACTGTTGTTTGGCAAGACTTGAGATTGCTGGAGCTGTATGAACCATGTGTTAGGTATGTATTAGGAAGCTGATGTATGGAATGAACTTCATGTATCCTGGTAGTTGTATGAATCATCCGGTATGACTTTTCTGAATGAATGGTGTATGTTTGGAAAATATGTATGAACATTTCAGAAGTTGTTCTGCTAGACTAGAGAATTGCAAACAAGAGCTACTGGATTAAATGCATAAAAAGTTGTAATTTTTTATATGAGTTTGGCAGATGGTAGAGGTAAATTGCACACAAGCTCAAAAGATTGGATCATTCAGCACAGATAGTTGGAATAGAGGAAATATTGTTCTCCATAATTATGGCACACACAAGTGATAGTCTGGCATGCACAAAAGAGATAGTATGACATTACATCACATCTGGATGGAAGGATAGCAAGCATGATTAGATCTAACATTACATGTTCACAGTTTATCACTTTCCCATGGGGGCATAAGAATCAGAGGCCCACCAGATTTCTTCTTTGTCTTGTTCTGTGCAGGTTCTTGAGCTGAGACACACACTGATGCTTTGCCAGATGTGAGTCTTACAGATGCACTTGAAGAGCTCTTGGAATATGGCACTATTGCTTGTAGATCAACACTTGCAGAACCACCTTGATCAGTACACACCTTAGCAGTGGCATTAACCCTAACAAGCCCCTGGGTCTCCACCTGTGCATGTAGTACAATAATTTGAAAGGAAAAGTAAATTAGCACTAGTTGAAACTAAGCAAGTGGCATTCACTAGTTAAAAGTGAATCAAAGGGAATCAGGACATTCTTACATTGGTTTTTGATTTCTTGGCCCTGGATTGTTGGGTAACACTTGAAGTACTTTGTGAGGCAGCCTTCCTCTTCCTGCTGTTAGCAGAACTCCCTCCTGTGTTAGACAGCACCATGTGCTGACTTGGAGATGGCACTGGTTGAGAACCACCTGGGACTGACCCAGCAGAATTGTGGTTGGCACAACTGGACTTGTTGTGGCCAATCTGCTTGCACCTTGTGCATCTCATAACTGTTCCAAACTTTGACAATTTGGTTGGCTTGGGAGGTTCATGCATTTCTCTTCTCCTTTCAGTCCTAGGCCTGCCTGGCATTTTTATGTAACCAGGAGCATTGAGTGGCTGTCTATCATCCTCAGGCCAAGCACTCATACCCTCTAATGGCTGAAGGCAATGGACATAGGTCTTTTTGAAAGCTTCCACAAAGTAACAGGGAGCAATGTAGTAATCCAGCTTGTTAGTTCTAAAGTGGATGCATGAAATAGCATGAGGGCATGGTAATCCTGAGAGTTGCCAGTATCTACAGGAGCATTCCTTTTTTTTCTAGGTTGACTGTGAACCTATGATCATGGTGCTTAACCTCAAAGCTGTCATCTCCAGCACAAATGGCATGACAAAAAGCTGATTCATTGATATACACATTAAGTTTTTTAAGTATTCCTGGGCACACAGCAGTTGTCCATCTAGTACCATTGGCTTTCTGATCACTAATCCTAACCATGACTTTTCTCCTAATTGTCTCTAGCATTGTGATGATAGGATAGAACCTAGATTCTAGTATCCATTTGTTGAAAGATTCGCACATATTATTGTCCACTGAATCACAGTTAGAACCTAACCTCAGCCATGCTCTGCTCCAATGCTCAGGATGTGTGTTGAGGATAGCCTGTGCTCCAGCTGGTGTGAGCTGAGCAAGCTTAGCCCTTGCTAGATTGAATAACATCCTGCAAGGAGCTTTTGCACACTTCCAAAATTTCTTCTGCAGTTGCTTGTCAGGAAAGTACTTTTTCCAATTGGCATATATATGCCTAGCACAGTTCCTGTGTTCAGCCTCAGGTGCCCATTTCTGGACAGCATTAATGATACCCTGCAATTGAAGAAGACATACAGGTCAGCAACATGTACTTAGGTCTGAAAAGCACAATGTTTCAAACTGAAAATAAGTAAACACATAACCTTCTGTTGGTCTAAAATGAAGACCCAACCATCTCCTGTGCCAACTTTGAGGTCACTGCAAATCAGGTCCATAAACCAATCCCATTCCTCATTATTCTCCTTGGCTACCACAGCCCATGCAATAGGATACATCTGATTATTACCATCCCTCCCTATGGCACACAACAGCTCCCCATTAGTTGCTCCCTTGAAAAAGCAACCATCTAGTCCAATTACCCTCCTGCATCCACTTGAAAACCCTTTCTTACATGCAGCTAGGCAAATGTATATTCTCTTGAACACTGGGGGATCCATTCCAATCTCCTGGTTAACAACCACTGTGCTACCAGGGTTGCTCCTAAGCAGCTCAAGTTGATAATTGTAGAGCTTTTGATACTGCCCTACAGTTGCATCCATCTTCTTCTTCATGACAAGCCACTTTGCTCTCTTCAACTTAGCAAAGGATACTTCTGCAAACATTTCCTCTTGTACTGTTGCTTTCATATGGGCTAGGGGCCAAGAAGGGTTGGCTGAGATGAAATTCCCATATTTCTCAGCAATGATTACAGATGTAACCATTCTGTTGTCCCTCCTGGGTGGGCAAGCATGCATGCTATCAAATGTTACAATCTGCCAGCTGTTTGACCTTGAATTCTTTGAAAGAAGACATACCCAAGGACAACTAGCCCAATCACACTTTGCCCTAACCCTCTTGCCATCATCCTTAATAAAGTTGATGACTTTCTTCTCAGCAAGAGCATATCTGGTGATGGCTTTCTTGAATTGTTTCTTGCAGTCAAACTTCATCCCCAATTCAAATGTAGGGACACCTAACTCCTTCTTATACCTTGGGTGCTTACTTTTTGTACTTCTCACCTCCCCATCACTGCCCATTTCATCCACAGAGTCATCTTCATCACTGTCTGCATATGGGGTCTCAAATCCTTCTTCAACACCACCTGCCATACTTGGTTCTACCCTCTGAGTTTGCAAGAAAAAATCATCAAGATCATCTAGCTGCCCTGCCTTGACCTTTCTCTTAACCTTCTTATAGTGTTTCTCTATCTCTATAGCCTCCTCCTCATCATCTGACTGGGCATCATCCCCAGGAATGTAATCACTGTCATCTTCACTTTCAGAGGGTGGCTGGCTTGCAATGGGTGCTTTTTCATCATGGTAAAGCACAATCATCTTATCTTCAACAGCTTTGCCCTTAGATCCACTACAACCAGCCTCAGCAACTTTGTTATCTATTCTGCCCTTAGATCCACTACCACCAACATCAACTTCAACTGCTTTACCCTTGCACCCACTACCAGCAGCCTCACCAGCAACTTCAACATCCATGTTTGCACACTCCTCTTCACTGTCCACTTCTAGTTCCCTGTCTGCCTCGTAATCACTGTCATCAGCTGACCCATCACATAAATCAACAATTTCTGGTTCTTCCACATAGACATCAGCAACTTCCAATTCTCCAGTACAATCACACATGAGCTTGCAAGCCTTGTCATTGAAAGAGCGCGAAGACCTGTTTGCAAATCTCTACCAGGAAACAACCAGTGCAACAAGGTCCCAGACAGCACACTACAATGATCACGTAGGTGTCCAAATAACTCAGGCAAAGATACCTTGTCTCTACCAATATAGGATAGGGCCTCAGATCCACCACAATATTTTTTCTCGGTCCCATCTAAAAGGAATACCCCCTTCATATGAAACCTAACTACAAGAGTGTCCAACACGTCCATCCCCTTCATGCAGAACAACATAAAAGAATGACTTAGGGTCATTCAATCTGGCATATCAAGTCCAAATCCCTACTTTTCCCCAAAACAGTGAGAATAAAATATCCTTAATCAGGTACATCACTAACTAAATAAATCCCAACTTGTACCAATTCTCATATCCAAAAGCAATCTAACAAAGTTAAATATTATTCTCCCCGCATCCCACTGATACCATGCAACCACAGAGAAGAAAGGGAATACCTGCCAATCGGGTTCGGATCAGACTTCCGATTGCGTGGGTTTCCTTGCCGACGATACCCCCGTCGGCCGCCCCACGGAGCGTCGACTCCCACTTGAGTTCGGCCGAGGTGGTACGCCGCCAAGCTCGATGTTGTCCGCGGCGACTCTGAGCTCCAAGCCGGTCACCAAGTCGCCAGCCCCCTCCGCCGGTCACGTCGTCGCCAGCCCCCTAAGCCGCCCCCCTCCGTCGCCCCCGCCGGCCCCTCCGTCGCCACCCGCGTCGCCTTAGTCGATCTAGGGTTCGGGAGAGAGAAGACTGAGCACTGCGAAGAGAGAACACTGAGAGGACAGCGTGCTCGTGCTGACTCAGCGCCGAAGACCGCGGTCAACGTGCCACGTCGGACAAATCCGGCTCCAATCCTGCCTTGGGATGAAAAATACCCGGTTCTGACAGTTAAGGGACGTCCGGTACCTGGTATTGCGGTTGGAGGACGATTTTGTATCTGCCTGTCAAGTTGGGGGACTTTTGGTGTACTTTTTCCAAAATAAAACTGCAATGCAAACTAGACTTCGATGGTAGACCAAAGTTTTGGAAAAACAAGTGGGCCTAGGGGGTGTTGGGCTAAAACCACTAGCGCCCTACACAGACTTTAGCAACTTTTCGAATTAAACACTTTTAGGGCTTTTATTTTCCAACAAGCCGTTTAGGAAAAATAAATAAATAAATAATATTAGACTATCAAATATGAATATTTGATTTTGGCACCGGCACAAGGAGGAATAAAGTTCGGAAGAACTAGCATGATGCAAATTTTCGCAAAATTTTTTGACAGAAGTGATTTTTGGTTTCCGAATTGTAAATTACAAAATTTTCGGGGTGTTACACCCTCCTTGCCGGTTGCGCCTCGTGCGCCTCTTCTCTCCGAAGACGGTGAGCGGTGGCCTAGAGGTACCCATCGGCCTTCGTAAAATCCAATTGACGCTTATACCCTCCTCGCCGCATGAAGTTCCTCTAGCCTAGAGGGCAGCAGGCAGAGTTCACCCACAAGTGAGCAGTGTCAACGCTGGTGGCCTTCTCTCCTTCCGCGATCATTGTAACACCCTAAAAATCCGGTTAATTAAAATATGTAAAATTTTGAACTTTTTAAAAATTTTGTGTCATGCTATGACCTTTGCTTGAGTTGTGTGGAACTTCACCTTAAAACGAAATTATGGATAGTCAAATCCCAAAATATAGCAAGTGAATTAAATGCATTAATTTGCAAATCTTAGATGGGGCAAGTAAATACAAAATTAATTACCAATTGATTCCTAATCTAAATATAATACAACGATTAACCAAATGAGTAATTCGACATTAAGAGACCGGGAGCTAAAATTAATTACCCATACTACAAACAATATTTAACTACAGGAAATAAAATACACTTTAATTTAAGGGAGAGGCATAAGTCTCAAGAGAAATCAATAAATCAAATTATATTACACAGATAAATCAAATTACAAACCCATGAAGGAATCCCCCTAAAATTCAACTTACAACTCCTTTATGGATCCATAGCAAAATTCGAAATTTAAATCATTGCAACCTCTTTTTTTTCTCTCCTCGAAATTAAAAGCCTCATTCCTATGCTTGGGCTCAAACCTCTAGCCAGCCCACCTTCTTCCTTCGGGCTCAGCCCAGACAAAATTGTAGTTAAAGTCCCTCTTTGTTTCCCTCACATTTGGATCAACTGGAAAAAGTCCATTTTCGCATCCCTCAGTTGCCCTCCCCTGATCCTCCCCGATCTAGCCCAGCCAGCCGGCCAACAACCTCCAAGTCCTTTGTGTCCCCTTGCGCCGCACCGGCCCAGCAGCTTCGGCCCAGCGCGGCGAGGCCGCCGCACGCCAATGCCAAGGCCACGGTCCGCGCCCCATCTTCTTCCCCCACCGAGCCGGCCGCACACGCATCCCACCTGCTCAACCAATTGCCGCACCGCGTGCGGCCCTCTTCCTCTCCGGCGCCCCCGTTTCCCCAGCGGTCCGAGCCGAGCGCCGCCTCTCCCTCTCCCTCCCTCAGTGCGTCGGCCACCCCGAACGTCGCCGACCCGCTCGCGCCGCCCCGCGCCCGCCTTTTCCCCACGCCGCTGACGTCGTCCGCGAATCGCCCGCCCTCTCCGCCGGATTTTGCCAGCGCCGGCCGCCTCGAGCAAGTACGGAAGTACCGCTGCCCACGCCGTCCGCCCACTCCTCCACTTGCCACGCCGTGCGCCCACGCCGCCACCTCCCTCGGACCGGCGGATCGAATAACGCCGCCACACCCGACGGACCGCGCGAGTACACGAGGGCCACGATGGACCGCCGGGGAGTCAACCTCCTAGAAGAGCCATGCCGTCCTCGCCGTCCTCGTGGTCCTTGCGCTGCAAGAGGGGCAACGGCCGAGCTCGTCCGTGTCTATAAAAGGAGGGCACCGAGCCGCCATTGCCGCACTCCACACCTCCCACGGCCACCTCAAGCCCTCCCCCATCCCTCCGTTGTCCCCACGACACAAGCCGTGGCTATGGAGCCGCCTCGGCCTTCTTCCACCTCCAATCCACCGCCTCCAGTTCAATCGACCAAGCCGCCACAACCAACGAGTCTCTCGCCCCTCCACGATCCCATTCCACCCCTCACCGGCGCCCAACAACCACCACCGCTGTTTCCCCCAAATCCGGCCACCGCCGCCATCCTCTTTCTCCCCAGCGGTCGACAGCGGGCCGCTCGCCCAGAGCCGCCGGGCCCTCTGGGGCTCACGCTCTTGCCCTCCCCACGCCGAGGCAAGGCCATCGCCGCCCTCGACCGCCCCGGGACGGTGCCGGTGCGCTGTCGTCCCCATCAATCAGAGCGAGACAACCGCTCGGATTGACCCGGCGACGCCGCACGAGTTCCTCCATCACCGCCGCCGGTGTCTGCCGCTCGTCTGACCCCCTCTGTCTCCGGTCACCGTCCTCCGTCCTTCGTTTCCCCGCGCTCGCCGCATCGCGCCGAGCAACGCGAGAGGGAAGAAATAAGGAGAGAAGCGGAGACGAAATAGAAGAAGAAAGGAAGGACCCGGAGTCACCGACAAATGGGCCCAACACGGTCCCACCTTCTCTAATCTCTCCCCACCCCACACACTGTAAGCATCCTCCCTAATCCCCTCCCTCATCCATGACATGTGGGCCCAACTCAATTAAAGAAACCAATTAAAACCTTGTTTAGTATTTGTGTGACTGACGTGTGGGCCCTGCGGCCACCTTGACAGTCAACATTGACTAGGTCAATAGTAGACCCCGGCCCCACCTGTCAGTGGCTCACTCCTTTTCCTTGGAGAAAATAATCCAAATACAAAAAAAAATCAGTAGGCCCCACCTGTCAATCGGCTCTGCCCTTTTGCAAAAGAATTCAGAAAATAAAAGAAAATAACTTCAATCTTTATTTCAATAGAAAAAGATGAATTAAACTTTGAAAATTCATAACTAATTCAAATGAGCTCCAAATCAAGTGAAACTTGTCTTAAAAATTTTGTAAATTCAAGCTCTATAATCTGGACCAAGAATAAAAGTTATCCCCAACACACTTTAAGCCTACAAATGAATTAAACACAAGAGGGTAATTGTTTTTCTAAACTAAGAATTATCCCTAGGCAAATTAATAACTTCAAATAATTAGGATAAAGGTTCTAACCTGTAAATTGCATAACCTGACCTAGGAATATAACAAAAACCTTGGCTTATAACTCATGACGAAGATAAAATGATTTAAAGAGCAACATCTAACTAATAAGCAAATATATACCTAATTTATGAACCTATATAGGACTTGAATGAGATGAATGCTTTCTATCGGACTTCCATCTCAAAAGAGATAAAAGAAATGGCTATGCCTCATGTTTCATAGAAATGCTATAGATTAACTTAATAATCAGAAACCTACACTCACATAAGATCTAATCATAGGTGGTGTTTGAATCTCCTGAAGATGAAGATAAAGATTAAGATTAAGTGTTTCACGTAAAATGAGATGGTATTAACGTGTGATTAATTGAGTTTTAATTATTACAAACTTGAAAAATGAATTTATCTCATATTTTAGAACAACTTTCATATAAAAAATTTTCATACGAAACGCGTCGTTTAGCAGTTTGAAAAGCATGTCACGAATATCCAAAATTTTATCCTCCTCCTTTAGAGGAAGCTAACAGGGCTATAATCACATAAGATCAAGTAATTTCAACCTTAAAAATGTAATCACATGAAATCTAATCAAGATTAGATCCTTGACATAAGAACAAAATTAAAGACTAGAATTACCCTAATTTATCAATTAAACACACCATGTTAAGGCCCAAATGTTAAATTTTCACAAATGGGTTAAACCCACAAGACCACATGACTAACTAAGTAAAATTTGGCTCACCAATTAGCAGGTAAAATACACATACCTAATAACACGTTAAATGACTACTATGATCATTTATATCAAGTGTAATTGAATATGCAAGACAATGTCTGATATCAATTTTTGACAAGAAAATGACTTCACCTAGAAAACACACCTCCAGTACTTTACCTAGCTTAAACAAATCGCATAACAACCTAAAACTCCATACACACCTATATATACTAAGTTAATATGCAAAAACAAGTCACATCAATTCCTAAACCTAACAAATGGAAGTAATGTCTACATAGAACTTGAACCCCTAATAATATGCCCATCCTCACATAAGCAAAAGGATGATAAATCAACTAAAGAATACTCCTCTGAATTGTTTTGGTGCGCTCTATAGTAAGCTTAAGTCTTAGCCTTGCCCTAGTTTAGGGTAGCCAAGCTCTTCGGAGATCTTATGGTTGGAATAGAAGTCAAATCCTTAGTCTTTAGCTTAGTTAACCGGCGAAGCTCTATAGACTTAGGAAGTACGAGAAAAATAGCTAGTGTCATGCTCCGATTTTCGTTCAGGATTAAAAATTATTTAATAAATCATTTATAGAAATTAAATTAAAATTAAAAGCGAATTAGCAGGTGAAATTAATGAGGGAATTAAAATTTTCCTTTAAAAATCATGGCTGGAAATATTTTCGTAATATTCTCCATGCCTAAAGTACTCTTTGAAATTTCCCGTGAATTTTCGGGCTCAAGAAATAATCTTAATAATACAAATATCATTTAATCAATTAAATAAATCAAAAAAACAAATTAAAATCCTCCTCCTTGGAGTCGGACCGAATCTGGCCCATTTTTTTGCCCTTTCGCTCTCCCCTCACTAGCTCGGCCTTCCTCCTCTCCATTTCCGGTGAAGTATGTTTTTCCTCCCCCTCAAGCCGGCCCAAAAACAAAAGAAAACAAAAGTCTAATTTACATCCCTCTCGCTACAATACTTTTCCTACCTCTAGCCGGTCTCCCAGCTATGCCCGATGCCGCCCGACGCCACCGATTCCTCTGCCCAATTCGCTCGATTCTCTCGGCTGTTTCCCAAATTAGTTGAGGGGTTTTGATCCCCTAAACTTCCTGTTCCATTTCCCCATACCTTAAGGGCACTAGCAAGGACTCCATTGCTCCACCACCAACCACTCCAAAGCTACAGAACAAGCACCAATAAGGCAAGCGATGTCAGGAAGATAACAACTCGGTCCAATTTCACAGAGGTAGAACAATAATTCAACAGCACCCGCAGCAGCTGTCTCTAGTGCTAGGTCACATGACTATCATCAACTTTAGCAAGGCACCTCATGTTGCTCCAATCGAGGCGTCCAGCAGCAAATTGCAGATTGGTGACACCAACAGCAAGAAGGTTTGGCCCCCTACTTCAGTGGTCAAGAACAGAGATGTTTCTCCAAGGAGGGTTAGCACGCGAATCAGTGTTCCTGTTGAGACTCCAATCAGTGAGCAATGAAAGATCAAGTCAACCAGGTCAGAATCATAGGATCAAATGTCGTACTAGTTAAAACCCTTACTGATCAAGTCTAGCAACAGTCTACAAGTGTTTAATCTTGTAGTACTTCTCCTTGTATATAGAAGTTTTATGGCAGCTATGTAATGAAAAGGGAGTATTGAATAAAGAATGGGTCAGACAGTTTTCCTTCTTATATAATTCAACTTGTTTTCCCAAAAGTGGATTGACTTGTGTACTGGTCAATGTCACAAGAAAACTAGAGTTTCTTTTCGGAGCCATTGCAGCTTTGTTGAGCTCCAACTAAGAAAGGAAATGGCTAACCGATGAAGCGAGAATGGTTAGACAGCAGTAATGCTCCACATGGAGGTATATTAGAAGGGCAGTATGAATGAAAGATCATGATGATGAAAAAAGTGATACAAATGTCCGGGAATAACCTGTGGGATAAAAGAAAACCCTGGACATTCTTAAGGGTCAGAATCAGCTAAGTCCCAAAGACAAATGGAAATGGTTGCTCATGAGGATCAAAAAAGTAAAGAATTAGTTGAAAGTAGCATCATTGAGGGAATATCGGAACTCCCTAACCTTGGAAGCCCTCAGAGAATAGTATGTGGCAACTAGTGGTGTGAATATGGATCAAGAATGATTTTCCTTAATTTGGACAACTATTGCAGTTTCTGGGAACCACCTCAGTGTCTCTGGAAGACAACAAAGGAATTGCTTCGTCACCTATGTTTGAAGCAAACGGACGCAGATGTCAGGCCAGAAACTACAACCAGTAGAGTATGCGATGAAAATCCTTCTCGATGCATCATCTCTACTTAAAGATTGAAAGTTTACTTGTTTCAATCAAAGAGCAGAAAACCCTTCTCAATGCATCGTCTCTACTTCCAGGACAGAAACCCACGGCAGCATCGAAGGCAGTTTTCAACAATTGTACAAAATTCGGTATTTGTGGGAAAGCAACCGTAGAGTTTATAGCCCATCAACCTAGAAGAACCATCAAAGGATAAGTGGTCAAGTGAAATGTTATGTTGATAAAATAACCTTTGGGTATGATCTGTTAAGTGACCAATGCTCATTTCAAAGACATCAACTAAGCAACCCGTTTAGCCAGTTGACACCGAAGTCAGGACAGAAACAGAACAGGCATGCCAACAGTTAGAGCTGATGGAACGTTAATTAAGAGTTTGTATGTTCATGAGTTGAATGAGAGTTACTCTTATGTGGAATTTCCTGTCATCAACTGTGTGTTAGACTCCAAGCCTTCTTGGATTCAAAGTGCACCATCACCCGTCATTTTTGTTGACCGATGGGGCATTAAGTTTCCAAAGTCAGAGTTCCATGAAAATCAAAGGGATTTGGTATTCTCAGGGATAACAATTTAATTGCTCATAATCAGGCGAAAGCTCAACTACCTTGGCAAAGTGAGTTGGCATTAAAAGTTGGTTTACCTCGTAACCGTTTCGCTTGAAGGTTCAACTAAGAGAAACAAATTGAGCAGTAATCAAAGAAGTTAATTGCAAGGTCTTAGCAAAGCTACATGAATCTTGAATTAACAGGTTGAGTTCGAGTTACACCCGAGATGCCTATCAACAGTTCGGCTTAGAGGAGCAGCAACTTGTAACCTTGTAGACAAAGAAAGGACAGGTCAAGTAGCTTCTTGGAATGCTTGTCATTTGGGTCAGGAGCAGTTAGAGAAGGTTCACAGTCTATGGGTTTATGAAAGTCGACCTCAAGGTTTTGTAAAGGCTCCACCAATTTCTAGTATGAATGGTGAGTTCTCAGGTTACCAAAGGTGCCAACGGTAACTATGCAGTTCAAGAAAAGTAAGCTCTATGGACTTCCATGTCCAGATCTGTGCCAGATCGGGCAAGAACCAGTCAGATAAGTTTTTGGGAAAGTAATCGATCACCAATAGTGTTGTCAACCAGTTCAGTGAGGTATGTTTGGTCAGTCGATCAGTCAGTTGAATCAAAAAGGTACCACAGAAGTCAGCAGACCAGTCCAACACCACCCACACCCAGCTTTCTTTCTAGCCATCCCCGATTCTTTGGATGAGATTCTTGTAAGGGGGATAGATTTGTCATGCCCTGATTTTCGTTCGGGATTAAAAATCATTTAATAAATTATTTCTAGAAATTAAATTAAAATTAAAAGCGAATTAGCAAGTGAAATTAATAAGGGAATTAAAAATTTCCCTTAAAAATCATGGTTGGAAATATTTTCGTAATATTCTCCATGCCCTAAAGTACTTTCTAGAATTTCCCGTGAATTTTCGAAGCTCAAGAAATAATCTTAATAATAAAAACATCATTTAATCAACTTAATAAATCAAAAAACAAATTAAAATCCTCCTCCTTGGAGTCGGGCTTAATCTGGCCCATCTTTTTCCCCTCTCTCTTTCCCCTCGCTAGTCCGGCATGCCTCCTCTCCATTTTTGGTAAAGTCTGTTTTCCATCCCCCTTTTCCATCTTTTTCCCTAGTTTTTTCGTTGCCCTAGAACCGCCGCCACGCTCGCCTTCTCGCTCCACCGATGTCGGCCATCTCCGGCCGCACGCCGCCGCTGCTAGCGTCGCCGCTACGCCTTGCCACCACCGCCGTCGACTTCACCGCCGCGCGGGGAAGCCTGGTCACCGTTCCACTTTCCCCGCCCATCGTCAGAGCGATGATTTTGCCGCCAACCCGAGCGCCGCCATCGCCAACCTCGCCATCGGCCGTCTTTTCCACGCTGCCTCCCGTCTCCGACGCCCTCGGTGAGTGCCCTCTCCTTTCCCGCCTTCCTCTGTCGCCTCCCACGTGTGCCGCTGTACTGGTGGTCACCACCGGCGACCATCGTGCTGGGCGTCGCCGCGTCCTGGCCGGCCGGCTGGTTGGCGCCGCCCCCTTCACCCGTGGCCACCCGATCTCCTTCCGGTGCAATCCAGGCCATCCACATGGCCTTCCTCATGGCGCCACGTCGGCGCCACCTCCTCCCGCCTATCCACCGTGGCCGCCACGTGGTGTGCCCGCGGACCGGTGCACGCGTGGACCGGCTCCACTGTGTGCCGCCCGTTTGAGTCACCAACAGGTGGGACCCGCCAGTCGGTGCCGGTTCTCCCCCCTCTCGGATGATGTTATAATTCATATTAACTCCGCAATAAATCGAATTAATTTCTAGAAATCCATTTAAATGGCTAAAACTTCTAAAATTCATAACTAATTCATACGAACTCCAAATTGAGCCATTCAACTTGCAAAACTCGCCTAAGGTTGAGCTCTACATGTTTGTTTACTTTTATTGTACTGTTTATTTTGTTTTTATTAGGGTTTTTCTTGTTTTGCGTGCCAACATGTAGATTCCGTTGTTTTGGAAGATTGCGCTCGCGAGGAAAAGTCTCTGGAATAGTGCTGAAGAAGCAAAGCAAGTCAGACATGCCTCCTTGAGCATATTGAACTTACTTTATGAAATGTTTTACCGTTTACGAATAAAATTGCGTGTTTTGTTAATTACAGAGGAATCGGGTTTACCTATCTGCTCGCTTGTGCCTTATTTACTTGATATCCATCATTTGCCAAACTTGGGTAATAATTTGACTAGCTTGTGTGACTTAAGTTGACCTCGCTAGAGTTATATATGCTTAGCCATGCTTAATTACCACTAGCTCACTAATGGGATAATTACACTATTTACTTGTAGTACCTTGCTGAGTTGTGAGCTCGAGACATCTGGCCATGTTTTATTGGTCATAATTATCCAACTAAAATATGGCTTAATGGTGGGCTATGGGTGTATGGTTATGCTAGTCGCATCCATGGCAATTAAGGACCAGTTCGCGGGAAACCCTAGAAGACTTACAGTGCTTACCACAAGCAAGCATGGGCAATTACTGGACTTGTAGCATAGCATAGCAAGGGTGGGTGTGATGGAGTTTGGATGGGCCCTGCGACGGTCAGGGGGAGTTATGCGAAGGGTCTTGTCACAATCACTCGCCATGGTAATGTGTCCGGCCAAGCACGTTAACATGACAGTGGATTGTGTCTTGTGGGTACAGCTGTGCATCTCTGGCTAGAGTAAAACTATTCAAATAGCCGTGCCCGCGGTTATGAGTGATCGACTAACTTCACCATGATTAGTCCCATAATTAATTAACTGGTGTAGTTCAGGTGGTTTGGTTGGGCCTGTTCAATGTGGTATAGCGTTGTTCAGTGGATATTTAATCTTGCCTTAATTAATCAACTGCTTTATTGTTTTAAACTATAAATGTTTACAACCGCCTTTACGCAAATAGCCACAAAACTCTCTTTGTCTCCCTTTGCACGTTTGCATCGTTGGTGTGGCTTGCTGAGTACAGTGGTTGTACTCAGCCTTGCTATTTTCTCCCTTTTCGGAAGTGTAGTGCTTCTGAGCTGAAGACGGTGTTAGAGGACCAAGGTTTATACCCCAGTTGAGTTTTTTCCTGTGGAGTGGAGCTGAAGCCCCGCTAGGATCATTGCCTTTTTCCGTTGTTGCTTTCTTTTCAGTGTGAGGACTAAGTGCCTCTTCTGTAAGTATGTACGCTTTATTTACATTTGGATCTGTATATTAATTTATCGTTTTGTGTACCCTGGCTTGATTCCTGAATAGGGATTTATACACAAAATAGTCTAGAAATTTGACTAAAATTTCTGGGCGTGACAGCTAGCTACCTCTTAGTTCTACCTTAGGCTTAGATTTTGGTTATGTGTGTTGATTGATTGTTGTATTTGGTTCTTCCCACGCTTTGGACTGTATCTCATGTGAGGATTGTGAAGGTGCTACCTAAGGAGCAGAAGGTTGAGCAAGGTCAAAAGCAAGATTAATCAGTTTATATCGTCCGAAGCAAGGCAAGTCGCCATGACCCCATCCTTTGATCATGTTGTTCCTATGTTGCGAAATGTTTTGTTTTCGAACAAATTGCATGCTATATTTAAATGGCTTACCTAATTTTTAATTAAGCCTACCTTGATGTTGAATACCTTTACCTTGATAAACCATGGATATATTAAAGTCCCTAGTCAATTATTGACAAATGCTTAGTCATGCTTGATAGATGATTCATACCTTATTTGGTGATGAATGGAATGTGAGTAATCACTTTGGGTAGGGAGTGGTTACATTTATGCAAGTGGAAACATGAAATGCCACTTGCAATACACTTGTGAAATGTTTGAGAAAAACCAAGGTTAATGAACAAAACTATTTTAGACTGGGGTGGCTGGATGATTTGGGTGGATGTCGGCAAAGGCTAGTGCCGACCATGGTCAGTTAAGAACCGAGTCAAGAAAACAGGCAGGAAACGATCTGGGTACGACCGTATCTTCTCGTATAGCATAGACCTAGAGGATTAGGGCCACCATAAGGGGGCGGTACCTCAGTCAGTTGTGGTTTAGAACCGTAGTAATGTAGGTCGTGTGAGAGAGCAAAACATGACAAAATCATGACGAGCATGAGAACTAACACTAAAATTTGACTAACTGTGCTTAAGACTTCTTCTCTTAGAATCCCAAGAACAACAGAACTCCCCTTACTTCTGGTTTGCAGAGCCAGGTAAATGATGGGGGCGCATAGTTCATGGAGCAGGTACTGCAACCTTAAGGGGACCCGAAAGACTAGGCCGTGACAAGTCTCATGTGTTGGGCACATCACTGAGTGCGGGTAAAGCGTACATCCACTACAATGTGAGTAAACCAATCTATTTGAATAACTGTGCTCGCGGTTAAAGGAGCGCCGGGACTTGTACTATTCTTGACTAGACTTATAAACTTTAATTTGACTTAGGGCATGGATGTGAATGTATGGTAAATGATGGAACTACCTAGAGTGAGGGTAGGTTCTCATGGAAGAAGAATGAGTAAATGTGCCTGAGGGTAAACCAATCCAAGTAGGGCTTGGGGAGGTGGACACAGCCCTCAGGGAATGGTTAAACAAGAAAACTTGTCGTTATTTTTAAGTTAAAATGGCTAAGTCATATGTTTGTGAAAATGTTTATGAAAACTGGCTTTATGCAAAAGAACCCTGGCCTTGCTTGAACCCTATGTGCATTAATCATGTTGTAGTGGTGGCTTGCAAGTACTCTGTGTACTCACCGTTGCTGTTTTCCCCCTTTTTAGACATAACAGTAGGAGAAGAGGAAGATTCTGCCCGCAATATGGTATACTCAGCAGAAGATCGGAGAGCTGATTGAGAACTAGGTCGCGACCCAAGTCAACTGCCTGTGGGCATGTTACTTGGGCCTACCACTATATTTGTTTCTGTTGTTGTTTATCTGATAGAACAAGACCTTATCGGTCATTGTAAAGGTATTAACCTCCTTTAGCCTAAATTCATATAGATATATGTTTTGTACTAGCTACGAATGTGTGTGTACCAACTACTGATCCAGATATTGGTACAGGAAAACACATGAGGTTTTCGGTGTTCAAAACCGGGGACGAATCTATTTGTGTTTCTGTTGTTGATTATGTGAGTTTTATATGCTCACGATTCTATGAGATGTTGATCTCAGGGGTGAGTGGGAGGGGGAGGGGAGGGACGCTCGAAACATCGGCTCGGTTTGAGCCGATGCATCGAGCTAAGCTAGCTTTATTTCTTTCATTCGTGAAACCTCAAAGGAGCATCAATTCCTGAACCAACACCTTCGCTTCTTCCCATCAGTGCTGCTAATGGGATGCTGGTTGTGAAATCCGTTACCTATGCAGGGTTTCCAACCAGCCCCATCGGGTGTTCTTTACTAGTGAGTTATTATAGTGTAACTACAATATAGTTACATTGTAACTAACAGTATAAATACACTACAACTATAAATTATTCATGGTAATTTTTTGACACGGAATTTAACTTCAATATATTCATGGTAGCATAATCTGATAAATGCATTGAACATGCATGATACATATAATTATTTACTATGTACATACATATGTGGCATTAGAATACAAATTGAAATCACACAGTTGGGTATGATGGCTCCATGGCAAGGCCACACATGCCCTTATTGTCAGAAATGTCTTTCTCCATTCTCAAGAAGCCATTCTCACCCCATGTTGTGCCCCAGGAGTTCTTCAGCAACCAATATTGTGTGCCATCACTAGCCTTGCCATAGCCAATGGCTGTAATCCCATGGTCTAAGTCAGTGCCGCATGAGCCGGTCATCACGCCACCAGAGTAGAACTGGAATGTCATGTCACCTCCATCCACGGCAACAGAAACAGGTTGGTTTGCCACGGCCTTCATGAGTGCGGCCTCATTGTTGGCTGGTACATCCTCATAGCTCTTGATTGTTGCGGCGCTGTTGGATCCACCTTTGCACTTGCCGTCTGCTGCTGTGTATGGGTAGTTGGACTCTGCGGTGAGGCCACCATTCTTAATGATGAATTTGAAGGCATCATCCATGAGCCCACCCTCGCAGCCCTGATCCTCGCCATGGACATCGCAGTCAACAAGCTGTTGCTCAGAGAGGGAGATAAGTTTGCCCGTGCTCAACTTGACAATACCCTCCATGGCTGCCACGGCCGAAAATGCCCAGCAACAACCTACAATAATTATTCATGTTTACACTTTCGATGCAATACATATTAGAGATGATTGTAAAATGTTGCAGCGGCAAAGTGGCCTCAATTTTCTTACCACACTGGCCTTGGTCCTTGATGGGCGTGACGGCACCCTTGGTTCTCCAGTCCATGGTTGCTGGAAGCGTGTCAATGCTAACATTCTCATACCTGAATGTTGTAGGAACCCTAACCGTGCTAGGAACGAATCCCTTGTTGGTCTTCGTCGCCCGGAATTCATAGTTGGTGAGGTCAGCGAACTGGTTAACACCGAGCCAAAACTTGTGGTTGCCTGCGTTGAACGACTCGATGAATGCAACGTTGGCCTTGAATATCTCAAATCGGCGCACCTTCTCAGTAGCATCCTTGTACACCCGGCCGTACTGTTCCATCCACCTCTCGTGCCTCGCCACCATGGCTGCGTGGTCGCTCTGCTCGCGAGCTGCTAGAACAGCGCTGCAGAGGCAGAGGCAGCTGAGGATGGCAAAGAGCAGAGCCTTGGGGATGGCCATGGTTGATCAGACTTTGTCAGTTGTTGCTTACTAGTGCTTCTGATTTGTAGTCGTTTCGTTGATGGCTTTGGGTTGTGGAGTGGATAGCATGGAATGGGTTAATATACTAGTTTAGGAGAGCTTAGATTAAGTAATTAAGTTGTGCATGCCGTGCTTGTGTGATGTCGTAGACAGAGGCGTCTGCGTAGCCGAGAAGTTACTCTGTAAGCTCGTCTGTGAACGTACGCTAGCTTCGTAGTAAGATAATGTACGATTTGCTCACCATGTTCACATTTACTAATTACTGATCTCGTCGAGCAAATGCTAATATAATGAAATGCTGAACATAGTTGCAGTAAAGTTAGAGCTGTTTATTTTATATCTGTACTAGATCCTCATGCATGTCACTAATTATTTATTTTATATTAGTCACAGTATTGGTATGAGACGGGATTGCAGATCTGAAATGTTGTGAAAGCATTTGCTTAGACAAATGCTGACACATATGATTTCAACAAAGGCAACCACAGAAGGTTCACAGACGAGAACTTGTTGCCAAGCTAATAAAGGCCGTTTATTGAGTTATATGAATAAGTGGACATTTTACAGTACTTCGATATTACCCTCGTTACCGATATGGCCCAGAGACAATCGTAGATTTTTTATGACTGTATGACACCCTATATTTATGGATTTATAATAAAATTTTTTTAGATATATAAATTAATGATCAATGATTATACGACATATTTATGAGACTCTTTATGTATTTTATTTTTTCTAAATGATCCTGATTATATGTCATATGCGAAACAAATATTAAATTATTAGATCAGTACATGTATTGATTGATGATCATATTTTATGGATCATGGTATGAAGATATCAAATCAATAAGCAGACACGTATTGGCAAATATGCATGCAAAGTCTGACAGCACACATGCATATTTGCTAACCTGATAAAAAATGCATCCAACGTTGATTCGATTTGATTAACTAATGTTATAATTGCTTACTATTTAATCAGTCACCGAACATAATCAGCAACAGCAGAATCTTCATTTGTCTGTTGCTCAATTAATAACTGACTTAAACCATCTAGCCAATCGCTCATGCAGTGCGACTGGCTTGGCCCCCATCAATTTGAGGGCACTGGCCACTGGATCATGTATATACGACTTAGGTTTATTTGTGTAGCTCAACTCCCATAACTTGGAAGAAAATTTGGTAGGACTGAACTCCTACGTTTATAAGAAAGACTTCGTTTCAAAACATGGCACGTGTTTTCTCTTAATCTCAAAACAATCTCTCAGTTCTCTTCCTCCCCGTTTTTGGCATGGCTGCCAGTTTGCACACATGGGACGGTGCAGCAGTGATTCCTCCGTCCAGTTCAGTCCAGCAGCAAGCTCTCGCTCGTGGAGAAATGGAGATCGGTGGGAGGCGATTCTTCACTCCCATTCGGCATCTCCATGAGCTTGAAAACATGGAGGGCGGCATGGCGTTGATTCAAACTTTTCTGTTTAGCGCAGCGGCAAGGTCTTGCAGGTGGCCCAATTGTCTGGCATGAGCTTGCCTGGCGGTCAGGCTCGAGCTCTCCTGTGCAAGCTCGTCTCACCTTCATGGCTTCCTCCATGTCGTCAGCACCATAGGGGCAGTGCTGAGCCGCTGGGCAGACCAAGAAAAGGGAGAGCGCTCATGAGGTTGAAGAAGAGGATGGGATTTCTTTAAGATTGATGTCCCACACGTATCGTGCTTTGAAACAAAGTCTTTCCTATCGACGTGGGATTTTCGTCCTATACTCGCCTTTTGATTGCCCATATGATAATTCAACATGAGTATTCATTTAGCATGGTAGAGTACAAAGGGTTTAATATATTGATGAAGTGGATGCATAATAACTATGAGTTCATTGGTAGAAAGACCATAAAAACTAAATGCATGAATGTTTATGAATTTGAAAAGAACCAGCTAAAGAGAAGTCTTAGAGATGTTGAATCGATAAGTTTAACTACTGATTTATGGACATCGAATCAAAATATTCATTACATGTGTTTGGTGGCTCATTACATAGTTGTTGATTGACTTTTGCAATGTCGTGTCCTAAACTTTGTTGAGTTGGATCCTCTCTACACTGGTCTTGCAATAACTCAAGCTATTTTTGATTGCTTGGTGGAATGGAAAATAGAACATAGAAAATAAGGTTATGATAGTAACTCTTGATAATACTTCAAACAATGACACTGCTATCGAAAATTTGAGTTCAAAGCTTGTTGCTAGGAAGAATGATCTATTTGATGTTGATTATTTCCATGTTTGGTGTGCTGCCCACATAGTCAATTTGGTTGTTAATGATGGCCTGCAGAGAGGTCTCCAGCCCATATGTACAAATTTGCAGGAGTTTGCTCCAGCCCATATGTACAAATTTGCGGGAGTTTGCAATGATTATTTGATCAAAGTAGAAAAAGGGTTGACTCTTAATGTTAAAACAAAGTGGAGTTCAACATATAAAATGCTTGAGTGTAGGACAACATATGTTTATTACGCCGAAGTAGACAGAGTTGAAGCCTACAGCAGTTGAATGGAATTTTTATGAGAAAATTAGACCACTTTTGGGGACAATGGCTAGGGCAACTACTACAATTTTAGGGTCAACATACCACACTACCAATGGTTTCTATCCTTACATAGTGGAGATTAAGATTGCACTGAAAGTGGCACAATGGTCTAGCGATGTATTTTTGAAGAATATGGTTGATGTAATGTTAGAGAAATTCAAGAAATATTGAGAGGGCACAAACAATATCATGGTTATTGCTACAATCCTTGACCCTAGGTTCAAAATGAGGTACATTAAATGATTCTTTGGAGAAATTTATGACTACATAAGAGCTAACACAAAGCTTGATGCCATCACCGATGAGTTGGATAAGCTATACCAGACGTACGAGAAGATCTATCGCCAGAAAATAGGTGACAACAGCCCACACGGTGCTCATTCAACCTCATCTTCGAAGGATACATGCAGCTCTTTGGCTTCTATTGTTCCAAGTGGATTCTAGTCCTATTTGCAATCTAATGCTACTGAATTTTTAAAGTATGAATTACTCATCTATCATGATGAAGCAAATCTGCCCATAGATGATAATGCATTCAACTTACTTGGTTAAGGTAAATACTCATAGGTTTTATGTTGTTTCGAGTATAGCAAAGAAATTTTTGGCTATTCCAACTAACAGTGTTTCATCAGAGTCCACTTTTAGCACTGGAGGTAGAGTTCGCGATGACTATAGGAGTTCAGACATTGGTTTGTGTGTCAAGTTGGATAAGAGCCGCTCAAAATGACAATAGTGCTCCTATACTTGTGGTACGTATTGCTCATTTGGATTGTTTTCAAATCAGTTTTGTTTTTCTTATGCCTTTGTATTTGTACACTTGTATTCAATGCACTAATGCTAATTTTTAAACTCTTTTTTTCAGGGGAGAGATGATGAAGATGACTCTGAGTTTGTGGAGTTTCCACATGGTGTGGTGGCAAGCAACTAGTAATTCTATGATAGTTTTGATGGTCTTGATGGTTAGGAGGATGGTGTTTCCTTGATGCTGCTTGATGGAAGAATGGAGATTTACTTGCGTGTTTTGGTGTTGATGTTGGCAATTTGGCACGAACTTCTGTTATTCTGTGAATTGTGATGGTTTGATGGACCTGAAGGTCTGGATTGTAATATCTAATCTAGTTGCATTGCATGGCATAGTTGCATAGTTGCATATTTGCATGGATGATGGACATGTTATTATCAAATTATGTTAACTATGGAGATGGACTTATCAGTTGATGTTTTCTCTGTTGCATATTTGCATGGATGATGGATTGATGGACATGTAAATAATCATGATCTTGATCCCCTGACTTGCTGGACATGTAATCTGGGCACTAATGTTGATATGGCTCGCGAGCTAAACAAGCCAGCTCGAACTGGTTGTCGAGCCGAGCCGAGCCAGCTCGATATGCTAACGAGCTAGGTCGAGCTGAACCGAGTTGAGATGGCTTAATATCACTACTGGGAAAACAATTTTCTAAGACGAGGTACTTCTATTTTTCCAGGCTGACAAAAATTTTGCCACCACTAGTCCGCCTGCAAGATGGGAAGGGGGGGCTAGATGGCCGTCCACCTGAGAAGATCAATCTTCCCAGGCGGACGACATAAGGTGCCTCCTAGGAAGAGTTATCTACACAGGCGGAACCTTAAGAGGTCCGCTTGGAAAATTGGAGTATTATCCCAGGCGGACGTTTTAAGTGGTCCGCAAATAACTCTTCCTAGGCAGCACCTTACGTCGTCCACCTAGAAAAATAGCCCTATATGATCATCTTCCTTCTGAGCCCTATGTAGTTCATATGGAGTTTCTATCTTCAAAACCAAGCAAAATATAGGAGGGAGTTTTGAACTCGAAATCTTCGATGGATTTTTCTACAGTGGTTAGATCCATGCATTCACTCTCTTCTTACAATTTTTTTTATACTTTTAGGCCTTATTAGTGATGGATCTATGCATGCAAAATAGTGAAAACACCATGTGCATGCAATTTTTTTTTCTTTTTATGCTTTTCTATGTTATCATTGTGGTTGATCTATGTATACACCTTGATGCTATGTTATCCTATCATCCATTGTGCTTAAATGTGATGCTTTCTTTAGCTAAAATATATGTATATTGCTCTTTCCCAATCACCTAGATCAAGAGTAGAGAGAGAAAAATTATCTTCCTTTCAAAGAGAGAGAGAGAAAATATCTATTGTCCACACTCCCCACATAATAGAAAAAATTATGTACGTTAAATTTGTAGATCACCATTCCCTAGTTATTTATATTTCTTTTTCCCATAGGGAGCAAAGTTTAGTAGTTTGTTTGTAAATATGTATTATTATGTAAATTTCATTTTTTAATATAATAGTAAATGAAATATTTATAGAGTTATGGACAGGAAATGGATGTATGATATGCCGAGGTATTTGTCATCATACAGGGATGAAGTATCTAAATTTATCGATATTGCCACCGTGCATGCTTGCAACAACAATACAACAGAGATACATTGTCCATGTGTTGATTGTAAAAATGAAAAATTATGGGCATACGATTCGAGAATAAGGGACCACTTGGTCATGCGCGGATTTATGAAGGGTTACACAATATGGACCCATCATGGTGAGCAACAAGTGGATGTTGATGACAAAGAAGATCGGTCAGATGATGATCACATCGAGGGTGATTGTTGTGATGATAATATCGTTGATTTAAAGGAAATGTTAAGTCATGTAGAACCTGAGGTGCTAATGGGGTCAGCTAGGGGTTTACATAATTTTGAATCTTTACAGAAAGCAGCGAATGATCTTTTGTACGATGAGTCAAAGGGTTGTGACAGAGATTTCTCAACACTACGATCAGTGCTTGAACTGATGAGGCTGAAGGCCAAATATGGTTGGTCTAATAGTAGTTTTGATGGAAAATCATGCTGCCGAAGCCTAACTCATTACCTTCCAACACATATCAAGCGAAAAAACAAATTTCTCCCCTTTCTCTTGGTGTCAAAAAGATTCATGCGTGCTTGAACCATTGCATCATATACAGGAAGGAGTACGCTTAGTTGGATAAATGCCCAACATGCAGTGCTAGCCAGTACAAATCAACTAAGAACACTTCTCCAGATGTAGGTTTTGAGAAAGAAATGGTTGACTAATTCAAGGAAATTAAGAAAAAAATCCCCCAGCTGGTGATGTCATACCTTCCTATGAAAGATCACATCAAGTGTTTGTACTCAAACCCCAAAGATGTGAAACTAATGCGCTGGCATCAAGAAGGGTGCAAGAAAGATGGCATGCTCTGACACCCGACGGACGCTCGTCGGTGGTAAAACTTTGATGCAAATTACCCAGAATTTGCTAAAGACCCACGAAATATTAGATTTGCTCTAAGTACAGATGGAGTGAACCCAATTGGAGACATGAGCAGCTCACATAGCACTTGGCCAGTGTTTCTGACCATGTAAAATCTTCCTACCTGGCTTTGTCAGAAGCGAAAATACGTTCTACTTTGTGTCCTGATACAAGGCCCCCGGTAGCCTGATATTGATATTGATGTGTTTCTTGAGCCATTGATAAAAGACATGGAAGACTTATAGAAAGCTGGGATGAATGTGTGGGATGAGTATTTAAGACAATACTTCATAGTGAAGGTCATCATTTTTGTTACCATTAACGATTACCCCGCCATGTTTTTAGTGTCGGGGCAGATTAAACGGAAAATAAGATATGTGATCTATTTGAATGGAACCTACTACAGGTACCTTCCGGGTTCCAACAAGCTTGTTTACATGCGGCATCGGCGTTTCTTATGTAGAGATCAAAAATACCACAAGATGACGTCAGAATTCGATGGTACCGAAGAGAATGATCCTCCACCAAAAACCAAAAGTGGGGAGAAAATATGGGCCATGACATAGAAAATACAGTGCCTGTTCGGCAAAGGGCCGAAGAAATCTGCAAGGAAACAAATTTCCTCCCTAATTCAAGAAGCACTCAATTTTCTTTAAGTACCTGTTGTACTGGAAAGATTTGGAGATTCGTCATGCCATAGATGTTATGCATCTAGAAAAGAATGTATTCAACAACACCATCGGAACATTGCTGGACATACCAAATAAGACGAACGATGGTCTACAATCACGTATGGATCTAGTGAATATGAGAATTAGGGAAGAGCTACACCTGATAGAAGGAAAAAAAATGGAAAAGTATACCTCCCGCTAGCTTGTTTCACAATAACACCTGAGAAGAAGAAGACATTTTGCAATCCCTTCATGATGTTAAAGTGTCCATAGATTTCTCATCAAACATCAAGCTACTAGTCTCAATGAAAGATTTATTGGTATCCAGTTATAATTCACACAACTGTCATGTCCAGCTCACTTGTTTCTCGCCATCTCTATAAGGGCCATTAAACCAGAACATGTAAAGATTGCTATCACAGAGATGTGTTACTTTTTCAATGCAGTTTCACAGAAGGTCATCAATCCTGAAGAGTTAGCGCTTCTTCATTCATTCTCACATGAGACCCAATGCCAACTTGAGATGTGCTTCCCTCCATCATATTTTAATATGATGGAGCACCTCGTGGTTCATATAGTGTCCCAGATAATTGCACTTGGCCCATTGTACCTACACCAAATGTGGTCGTACGAGCGTTATATGGGTGTTTGAAGGGCTACATCAGGAATCGTGCCCACCTAGAGGGATCAATGATTGAGGGATACAGTACAGAAGAGGTCATCGAGTGTTGTATCGATTACCAAAAAGATGAAAAGACAATGTTAGTACCTGTACCTCGACAAGAGGGCAGATTGTTTGGGAGGGGGACGAAGGGAAAAAAGAGATTCGTCGACCCTGTCTAGAAATCAGTTCAAAAAGCTCACTATAGCGTTCTTCAACAGTTTGCTATTGTTGAGCCATATATCGAGCAACACTTCAAAATCATAAGAGCTAACAATAAAGGACGCACAAATGATTGGATCATGAAAGAACACAAGCATCGCTTCACAGAATGATTGGAAGAACTTAATTTATTGGATGGAGAAACCACTGATGAAATTATCATGAAGCGGTTGTCATGTGATCCATCAAGTACAGTCAATTATTGGCAAGGATATGACATTAATGGATACATGTTTTGCATGAAACCCCAGGATAATAAGACCATCACTCAAAACAACAGTGTCCGAGTGGAGGCAATGGATGCCTCGGGTCAAAAAAAATACTTACTTTGGGTTTATTGAAGAAATCCAGGAAGTAGACTATGGCCTCACAATGCAAATCCCCATGTTTAAGTATCAGTGGATCAAACACCCAAACGGTATATTTCTTGACAAGTATGGGCTTATTGTTGTTGACCTCGGCAATGTGGGTCACAAGGATGAACCTGGGTACTTGCTGATCGCATGGCACAAGTGTTCTATGTGAAGGACCCTGAGAATGTGAAAAAAGTAATAGTTCTACCCTGAAAGCAAAAGATCTTGAGAGTTGATGGAGTCGAAGATGTCGAAGATTGTAACCAATATGATAGCATGCCCCTGTATACTCAATTTCTAAATAAGATTAAGCTTATAGAAGCATCTACTAAGAGTACCGTGAAGCCGTACATGCGAGAAGATGGAGTGGGGAAGAACGTTAGAGGATAACATATGTAAATGACTCTAATTATCACCGTATTTAAGTCCCTAATGTTCATATGGTTTGCTATGCAATGGTCATACATTATATTTAGCAATTTATTTGAACAAGTTATTGATTTCGCAAATTATGAAAGTGATTTGCCCTCTTATTGTAAATAATACCTATGAAATAAATTAAAAAGTAATATTATATTACCTTTGAAATAGTTAAACAAAATTGTAAGAGCAAATCTATTGAAATAGTTAACAAAAATAAAATAATACCTTTAAAATAAACAAAAAAACTGAATTTGACTGGTCAAACTCACCTGTGACGGGTGGGAGGGCTGGCCCCATCACAGGTGACGCCACCTGTGACGGGGCCAACCCTCCCGCCCGTCATAGGTGGGTTTGACCAGGTTGAATAAACTAGGGTTTGATCCGCCGCCCCTCATTCTCTCTCTCTCTCTCACTCACTCTCACCAAGCGTCGCCCCTCCGCTGTCGATGCTGATCACCGCCTCGCCGTCCTCCTCGAAGACCGTCGGTCGCCGCATCCCCACCCACCTTGAAGCCCGCCAACCGCCGCCTCCCCGCCCTCGATAGCCGCCGGCCTCCTCCACCACCCCTTTCCTCGACAACCGCCGGTCTTCTCCACAACCGCCCACCGTCAACCGCCGCATCCCCGCACTCCTCGAAGAACGGCGAGTGGCGCCACCCTACCTTGGACAACAAGCGCCGGTCGCCACCTCCACGACGACAACTACAACGCCACCCGCCGCCTCCTCGACGTCGGCCGCCGCCACCTCCCCGAGGTCGGCCGCCGCTACAGCCCCGGCCTTCCTTGACACCGGCCGCTGTCGCCGCCCCGGCCTCCACGACGCCGGCTACTGCACCCCCGGCATCCCTAACGCCGCCCGCAACCTCCCCGATCTCCATGACGCTGGGCGCCGCACCGCTGGCCTCCACGACGCCGACCGTTGCACCCTCGGCCTCCACGATGCCGGCTGCCCAGCCTCCACGACCCCAGCAGCCGCCCCCCCTATCTCGTGGTGAGCCACCCCCTGTCCCTCACTGGCCTAACTTTGCTGCTCAATAATGAAATTCATGTGTGGCAGTACTTGTTGCTCAATGATGAAATTCCTATGTTATGAGATTTTGTGTGGCAGAACTTGAGTTACTTTCGTGCTATGGGCATAGGAATATGATATGTATTGCTACAAACTAAAATGTTATGAATTTATAGGAATGTGTAGGATATGTATTGCAACTGTGATAGTTATTGATGGTTGATGGTTACTAGTATCCATGATCAATTTATAAAATTGCTGAAATGTGAACTACGAGTTAGTAAAATTTTTTTTGTCAATTTGGGTCAGTCGTGACTTATCTCTGCTTATACTACCACACATAATCAATGATGACTAGTACACCATGGCATGGTGGACATGTAATTGGTAGCCTGTCATATATTGGCGAGGAGGCCATTATGTTGGCAACCCGTCATCTGAGAGCAAAATTTATATACCGCCATTATGCTATAGTTAATTTTTAGGAACTTTTGAAAAATGACATGGAAAATTTTAGGAACTTTTAGTTAGGAAATGTTTGGAAATTTTAGTGGTTTCTTCACTGCAGCAATGTCTGAGGAACATGATGCGTCCTTTTCGGGCGCAACAAGTGGATCTATATCCCATTGGAACCCTCGAATGCAGAATCACCTACCGACCACCCGACAAGTTATCACCGAGGTGGATGCAAGTGGTAGGCCTACGGCATCGAGGAGTGTCATAGGCAGATGATCCAACTATTGCGGGCGGGTAGCATGTGACCATTTTGGGATCCGATATAAAGATATCGGCAAGGTCCCAGAGGACAAGAAAGAGCGAGCGTGGACGACATTAGTCACGTGGTTCGGCTATCCCGCTGAAGCAGAAGCTAGGCTAAAGCAGAAGGCACTATAGAAGATGGGTAAGGCCTGGAAGAATTTCAAGTGGAAGCTTGTCTCCGAATATATCATTTCACCCGGTAATCGGACCCCGTTCAACGATTACCCACAAATAACAGAGAAGGGTGGAAGGAGTTCTGCACGCTCAAAACCACTCAAGAATTTAGGGACTCAAGCAAGGCCCATCGCTTACTGCAGCAACGAAATGAGCACCCACATCGGCTCGGCACGGCGGGGTACATCGGCAAGGAAAAACTATGGGCTCAAGAGGATGAAGCTACATCTGCGACGAATGTCCCTGCCCCTTTTTCTGACATCCCTGAAGTATGAGCTCCAAACTGGGTTAGGGCCAGGGGTAAGGTCAACCAGGATGGCACCATTTCATTTCCCAACCCAACTAATGCCGTCACCTATCAGCAACAAGTGAGTTTCCTTCTAACTTAAGTAATGCTCTCCTCGCGAGTTCCGTTGGTAAACCCTCGCTTTGCGAAGTTTGTTCTGGATTTTCGAGCGCCCTCATGAGGATGTCATCTTCACACCTCTTCGGTGTGAAGATGACATCCTCATGAGGGCGCTCGAAAATCCAGAACAAACTAGTCAGACTAGGGGAATAGGTGTGAAGATGACATCCTCATGAGGGCGCTCGAAAATCCAGAACAAACTAGTCGGACTAGGGGAATAGGCTCCGATGTGCCATGGAGGCATGGCTTGCCCCAATATAGTGCGCAATACCGAAAAAGGAAAGCCTCAAAAGAAGAGAAGGAAGCCCGCATGAAGGAGCAGTTCAAGGAGGACGTCATTCAAGAATTGAAGCAGGACATGGACGCTAGGGTTGAAAAACGGGTGGCAAAGGTCGAGGGTGTGACACTGCGCCACAGCCAACTCCTCATCCACACGTTGACACGAGCCTGTCACAACGCAGGAGTAGTTGTGCATCCACAGAGTTGCCTAATCTCCTGGTCCAAGTTCCAGCTATGGTAGGCCACATAGATGTAACTGATACTATACAATCCATCTCATTTGAAATGCCTCAACCTTCACATGTTTCAGTACTAAATTGTTCGAATACAATGCAGGACGTAGCGCAGTGTACCCTAGTGGTTAGGGTCACACCAACCTGTTCATCTGAAGTCGTAGAGGGCATGGCTTACAAACCCTCTATAACAGAAAGGATGCACAACGCAAACCTCATGGATGGGTATGCGAAGGTGTCAATCGATTCGGTCATGCCCAACTGGCTTTCGTATCTAATACTTGTGCCACCGAACGAGGAAAGTCTTACTTTGGACGATGCGTGCAAGACGTACATACAATCGAGGCAGATATTATCGTAAAGGTGATTCCTTGTCCAAGTCGACCGATGGTACCTGCACCTCCTATGTCCCAACTATCAATTGAGGCTCCTCGTGGACCGGCTATGATGGAACCACATTCACCCGGTGCTCCTTGCATGGCTTTGGCTGATGTCGTTGCCACCTTGACTCCAATTAAGACCACACGCAAGGCCGACAGCTCCCCACCACTTGTCAAGAGACAAAAAAAATGAATGGCGACATGGTAAGGGCAATGGGAAGGTCCTAGAGTTGGAGTCGGTGGCCAAAAAGCAGTGTGTGCCTACACAGTTTGTGCTAGGCATGTCTTTGGTGGAGGACAATGTGTTAGCTGTAATGGGTATTGCATGTCGAGAGCTGCACAAATAGTATATGGAGCTAAGCAATACCAAGCAAAAAAATAGGGAGTCCGCTATAATTGGACAGCACGGCCACCAGCCATTCTTGTCAACCCCTACCTATATTTCTGTATGCTTTCATGATCTATTCGATCTATTCTAACTCCACAAGCTGGACACTGGCCTTCTTAAATGCTACCCATTGTAAATGCACCATACTGTAATATGTCATGCTATTTTTCCACCATAAAACTATGCTAATATCTATTACATGTCTTAAGGTTGTGTTGGCTGCAAGCTCATCGAACTGGTAACCATGTTGGATTCCTAGATCCTTCAATGGTCAACGAGCTCAACCTCCAAACCAAAATAGAGTAGATGATG
This sequence comes from Oryza officinalis, assembly GCA_008326285.1. Taxonomy (NCBI): domain Eukaryota; kingdom Viridiplantae; phylum Streptophyta; class Magnoliopsida; order Poales; family Poaceae; genus Oryza; species Oryza officinalis. The sequence goes on along the minus strand of BDMV01000004.1, from coordinate 8,555,786 downwards.
TTGTTGAGTACGTGAACCGATGCTTATGAGCCTACCAAGACAAATAGTACATATTCTGTGCACACAATCAAGAGTAAGGACAGAATATCCTTCTTCTACATTATTTTAGGGGATTCTTATTATTAACTGTTGACGCGAAATTCATCGTACACACGAAGGCCTAAGAGATTTGCTTCATTCTAGTGTAGGTCCTGTCAAAATCGGATTCAGGGCATGCCAGTTAGTTTGATCCTGCAACCAATAAGAAAAACAGGTAAAACGTTAGTCCTTGGGCCAATCGGCTTAAGAACCAATACGATTTTGTGTGCCTAGCCGATGCCGGTGTTAACTCGGTTTGATCAGCAATAGATAATAGAAAGTAGAAAGCCAAGCAATAAATCGATAGTGGCTGATAGGTGACTGAAAATATGCTTATTGATCCTTAAAATTATTTAATTCAATCTATCAGATCTAATCGAGACAGTATAAGATTGAATGACAATAACCTCAAAAACCAAACAACCCTAAATAAATACAATAATAAGCGGATAGGTTATGATTATTTGCTAATGAATAAATCTAAATCAGTTATAATGGAATAAAGCATAAATCATGTAGAGCACGTCGAATTTATACTGTCCAATGTTATTTGTGTCCACCACATAAATTCGGATGAGTGGGATTCATACACGTATAATAAGCCACTCAAACCTCAAGGTGTCCATGATCACGAATTAACACCATTCAATATAAATTATGCAATGCCGAACAACAAGCAAAGGAGATATTGCTGGGACTCAACGTGCCAGTCAATTTCAGACTGAGACATGCTTGTCAAACCATACATTGGCGGCGACCAAATGTGTTACACATCCTAGGAGATTTGACTAAAATCGCAAAGCTCTAAAACATCTCAATTGCTCAAAATTCATACTCATGTTAGACTAGTTCTCAGGATAAGAACTAGTCTCACACTTTTCGTATAAAGCAATGGTAAACAGTAACTAAGGCATACACAAGAATTAAAATTACAGATTACAACTACTTTAAACTTATATAGGCTGACCGACCAAATATAATTAGATTCACGGAAGCTTAGCTTTCCAATCATAAACAATCCGACTAGGGGTAGACCCCTTTTTGAATCAAGTCCTAAACCAGACAACGATCCCGAGCAATCAAACTAAGCTAGAACTATACCTGCAAAACAAAATAAACATATACATTGCAAGAGTCAGTACACAAATCAATTCTAACATACTACATTCATGGTTTATAATCAAAGGAAAAGCTTTATGTAGGCATTTTAGCATAAAAAGCTAATTTAAATTTGTTTCACAAGGGAAGCAATTTTGTTTTCTCGTTCCATTATTCCTTCTATGTTTGCAAGACAAATACAATAATTTTGATTTTTGACACAATTTGCACTAAAGGAAATGACCACTCGCATTTATTTTGCACTGAAAAATGCTAATGGAAATTTCTTGACACATCAATGATTTTTTTAAGTAATACTTCCTCCGTATTTAAAATATCTTCTTTCTAGCTATGCACCTAGACCAATACTAGCCCAAGTGCTTAGCGAAAGATGATATTTTAGGGACAGAGGTTGTGATAACACAAACTGCATCATCAATCCAATGAGAGTACTGCTAAAAATTTTGCTACTAGAAATCTGATCATACTGTTAAATTTTTTCACTTTTTCAGACAGGTAATTTGATTTCAAGAAAATCTTTTGAGCTGTATTATTTCGTTTGCTAATATGTGCTGCCGTAATTTATAAATTTTTTTGAATATTTGTTTGGAATCTTTTCCTGTGTTCTACCAAGATAAGTACTTCTAAGTTTTTGAATTTGTCAGATCCTGAATGGCTGGAGACTATGGAACATAAACTAGCGCAGCCACCCCATGTGTGGATAGAAAAAATTGAAGTTATAGTTTCAGGGTAAGGTCCTTTCCATTGTTCATCAATTAATTATGATTTTATTCTGTCTTATTATACTTCTTTGTATCATTAAATGCTTTTGTTGGATTCTTAAGATGATAGTGTTGAGTGTGATTTTAGGTAATGGGACGAGGCATACGGGTATCTATTTACATTGCTTGATGAACTATTGAACTACAGAGCATTTTATTTTGAAAGAGTGACGTGGATTCCATGTGCATAGACAGCGTAGTGACTTAGTATAAGGAAGCAAAACGAACTCCTGAATATAACAACACTGACTGGACTTATAACGAACTGTCTCTGACCAACCTGACAGCAGCCTCGCCATCAAGCCATTAGTGGAAACTAGTGGTCTCACAAAGATGCTTGGCCATGCATAAACAGCCTATCAGCAAACACATAAGTTGAAACATTGTGCTATTTTAGTTTTTGAAGGATTGCAGACCACAAGTAATGGATATTAGTGACATTTCCAATGTACTGCACTAACATGTCACTCAAGTTAAACCAGCCAATGGGTGAAGGTATAGGTGGACGTATATTTCATTTGCTGCAGTTCACAGCTCATACCCAAGTTGTTAGGAAGCAATTATACCGTTGTTGGTATTGTGTGTAAGGCTGAGTTGTTTTGAGCAACTTCAAATGACAACTCCCTAATTTTTCGTTAGCATGTTTTTCAAACGGTTAAAGGATATGTTTCGTGAATACCTTTATATTAAAAAAAATAAAATAAATCTATTTTTAAAGTTTAAAATAATTAATAGTTAATTAGTCACCCACTAATTATCTTTCTTGTTTTCGGTGCCATAGAAAATCTAACCGGAGTTGCTCAAACGAATGAGCCCTAAATCTTATGATAAATATAATACATGTTTAACTAAGTGCAAGCTTATGGGGTCTCTAATTGAGGAAACTAGTGCGCTTGCATGTATTCAATGGCTGGATTAACTTGAGTGACAGCATTGTTAAATCAGGATATATACACTGCTTACCAAGGAAAAGGACCTTCACCAAGTAAGTCAAATCGCCACTCATTAGAACGTTGTAGAAGACCATGCAGATGGGCAGAACACTACCTGCTTGGATCACAAGCTTTCGAAACTGGAATTAATTAGGAATCACGTTTCAGGTTCGTGAAACACGTTTCATGGAGTAACAAAACTAAAATTCTGTTTGGTTGAACAAGCTATAATGCAGAGAATTAACTTGAGGCTTGACGTTGTTATGTGTGGATGGTTTTTCTATATTATTGTGTACATACGCCCTCCGTCTACAAATATAACGGAATTTAGTCCCCTTTCATTTATCCACCAATATAAAGGATTTTAAGATCCCAAAGAGAAAAAGATATAGGAGACATCGCCCCGGGCGTCCATTCAATCCTTCAATGTGTCACTTGTCAGTGCTACCTAAATTTCTACTAAAAGTGGCGAAATTCCATATATTTGTGAATAATATGAAATAAATGTTAAAAAAATTCTTCCTCCGTTTCTAATTATAACTCATTTTAACTTTAATCAAAATCAAACTACTTTAAATTTGACTAAGTTTGTAAACTAAGTTTGTAAACAAATATAGCCATATTTACAACATAAAATTAGTTTCATTAAATTTATAATAGACTATATGTTCTCATGATATATTTGTCTTGAGTTAAAAATGTTACTATTTTCTCTACAAACTTGATCAAACTTAAAACAGTTTGACTTAGATTAAAGTCAACAACTTGGAGTATATATGTAATGGATTATTTGGTTGCCTAAAAATTAAATAAAATCTAAAATGGAGGGAGTATATATGTAATGGATTATTTGGTTGCCTGAAAATTAAAGTACATCCTTTTAAAGGTGGGACAACCATTGTTCATACCTTTGGAAGCTCCACCATGGTATACAAAGTTCCCGTCGTTTTCCCTTCCTCCCAACATTGAACAAAGCACGATTGACTGGCATACTCTATTTTTTTAAAAAACATAATACACACGTAGTCGCTCACAACATACGCACACTCACCCATATGAACACACACGCGCACACCCTATCCCTATGAGCACCTTCGGAAGACTGGGCCGGCATATCTTGAGATTGACGAAGTCACAACGGACGCCTCACTATCGACAGATACGTCGCCTAACACTGAAAGAATAATTAACCGTAAATGCGAGCATCCGTGTTAAATCTAGGATTTAAACTCGGGTGGGCTGGTTCCACCACAAGGAACCTAACCAATTAAGCTACTCTCACTTCGGGCATATTGCATAAGCGCCACTACCTAGGGTTCTTGTATTTATCAATCTGCCAATACATTTTGTCTAATTGTTGTTATACCACTAGGGTTTTTGTTTCATCCATATGTTGCTAGAATGTCGATGGATCCAGGGTAAATTGGATCTGTGATTTGTCTATTTAGATAAATGTCACTACAATTCGTCTATTCATAGCCGTGCAACTGGAATTTTATAAAATTGGGACCGTGCCACTGCCGTCACGTTTTCCATCCATCTTCTTCCTTTTCCATCTTCTTCCTTCTCTCTTCCCATCTTCTTGCGTTGACCACGCCAGTTAGCAAGCTCTGGCGCTCTCCTCCTCGCGGGAAAAATGGCAATGGAGCTCGCCGCTGTCTGACAATCTCACCACCACCACTGAAAAAATACAGGAGGAAAAATGGCGATGAAGCTCGCCTCCGTCGTCGAGACAAGACGAGCTCGTCGGATCTGATTGCACCGCAACTGTTGCCACCATGATGAGCTCGCCATCGCCATCGTCTGAGACCTCATCGCCGCCACGACGAGCCCGCTGCTGCCACCAGCTGGGGCCGCGGGGGAGGCGGCGTACCCCAGGGGCGACACCGCGGTGAACCAGCTCATGCTATTCGATAGCGGGATGGGTGGCGCGGGCTTACCAGAGGTAGATAGAGGAGGAAGAGGACGAGGACGAGCATCCCACTACCGCCTCCTTGGCCCTCACCGCACCGAGCAAAGAGGAGAGGAGAGGGAAGAAGACGGGAGAAGGAAGAAAAAGGAAAAAAAAAGAAGAAGATGGGTGCAAAACATGACGATAGTGGCACGGTCCTAATTTTGTAAAATTCTAGTGACACAGTTATGAATAGACGAATTATAATGGCAATTCTCTCAATATAATTTGTAATATCATGGATCCAATTTACCCTTGGATCAATTAAGTGGACTAACGGCTGGTTGGGCCGGGCTAGCCAGGTTGGTTGGGCCGAGCTAGCTAGGTTGGTTGGATCAGAGTGGATCGAGGCTGGTTGGGCCGGGACGACAGGGTGGTCCTACCAATGGGCTGGTTAGATTACGGAGCTTGGACGGTTGGACCAGGTTGTGGCGAATGGGTGGTTGCTACGCTAGGATATTGGGGCAAGAACCGGTCAAATATTGTTCATGGGGTCCATAGGACTATTTAGTAGAATGGGAATATCCAAGATAGGAATAAGTCTACATAACCCCCTAAACTATCGCAGGTTGGCTACTTAACCCCTCAACTTTCAAACCAGTTATTCTACCCCATAAACTTTCCAATACAATTTACTTCACCCCCTAAGGTGGTTTTGTATGGTGGTTTTGCCACAGTGGCATGCTGAGCTAGATTATTTTGTTGTGTTTCAGAACTGGCTTGTAAGTGAGAGGAGCGAACCCAAGAGTCTTTAAAAGACAAACGAACCATCTCGCTAGTTATTTCCTTCTTCTTGGTTCTGCTCTCTCTTGCTTCGGTGAACCAGGCAGTGAGGTGAAGATCACGATGTGATCTGCCTAGTTGCTCATCTCAATTACAACCCGGTCCACATGTTAGGCTGCTCCACTGCAGTAAGGAAGTCTAGGTCATCATGTCACGGTGGAAAAATCACCATGCGACGCCAACTTGAGGGTTAACTAAATGGTATATTAAAGGTTAGCGCGTAGAATATGAAGTTTGAGAGTTTTGGGTGTTAAGTAGTCAACCTGCGATAGTTTGTGGGGCTATGTAGACTTATTCCTCTAAGATATTCGGTTGGCATGATGAGGATATACGAGAATCTACATTATCGAAGGAGAAGAACGTGTGCTATCGTGATAATTTCTTTATGTGATTCACCATGCCAAGGCAATGGTGAATTTCTCAAAACAACATTAGTTTATTTTAAGGATGCAAAAAGCGTGGATGTTGGATTTAGTAGCTCGGTTCATAAGATGTCGAGGAAGAAAGGGTTTAATTCATAGTAGTTTAGGGGAGTTTGATTTGTTTATTTAGTGGGTTATCTAGCCATGGATTAGATCAAATCGTATTAAAAACAGAAGATGAAGATGAACATGGTCTTCAGGGATTCTATGATGAGACAGCTAGGAAGAAGTCCAATTTCACTAGTAAGACAACTGTGGTAATAAAAGAGAAGGTGAAGCACTATTGCAAGTGGAGTCCAAAGAAAGAAGTTACATGGATAGCGAAATCTTATGACGACGGTGATTTTGGTGCAGGGTCATCGAGTGGCTCGCAATGAAGCTGCAAAAGAAGACAACCCAAGTCTGGAGGACTTGTGGATTGACATGGTGATTCTATTATTTCTAGGTGACACATATTCATAAATGTGAAGTTTGTTAGAATAGGTGTTAAATATTCTAGTCCTATTTAGTTACAGTTAGATTTAGAGTTGGAATAGGTGGTAGGGGAAGCCGGCAACCCTTTAAATAAAGAGGGGGGCTCCGTAATGTAAACCGTGATGACTACAGTATAGTGGAGACACGTGCAGGGAGAGGATGGTGGCAAGGCCATAGATTCGTAGCGGCTAGGTGCTAAATTGATTGGGGAGAAGAAAAAGCACACATAATCAGAGCATGAAAGATTTAGGCTTCGGCTGAACTTCGTTAACAAATATTGTATGTTCTTATATCGTCATCTTGTCATCTGATATGTCTGTGTTGATCAATGTCTGCAGTGATCGAGAAGGTTATTCGTCTAACTTTTGTAACAATCCTCGCCAATGTAAACCCACAAGACTTGTTGTATATATTGAGCAAACAAATTAATTAAACCATCACCCACTTATTTGTAATTAAGGTAGTAATAATAAATTACTAGCAAGCTAATGCAGATGATAGCTTACAGTAATCTCTCTCCAAGCAGTGAATGGCCGAGCACGGCCGCGCCGTTGTCATCGTCATCACTCAGCAAGGCCACCATAGTGCGGTCGTCATCCAGGCTGCCCATTTAGCAAAATAGAGTTGACGTTGTTGACTTTGGACTTCCTCCATCTCAAAATATAAACATTTGTTACGTAGACACAAATATTAAAAAAATAAATAAAAATAATTGAAGAAATATTGTTTGACTGGTAAAAAGAAAGCAGGTGAAAAAACAAGACGAAGGATATGATTGTGATTGGTTAAAACAAAAGATAAATAAAGAAATAGCTTTATTTTATAATAAATTATTGTTCTAAATATAGCTAAATTTTGGAACGATATTAGCTCGTGGACATACAGCGTACTTGATGGCCTGCGGGCTGCAGTGTACAATTAGATCGATTGTACTTAAGGCCAAGAGCATGCCTCTGAACGATATTAGAGCATTTTTTAATTTGCTGGAAAATACTGTAGGAATATATTATAAAATACAATATTTATAGAGTATGTATATTGATTGTCTAGCCATATTAAAATATGTGGGTGGTATTTTTCTTTTGCTATAATAACCAAGGCAATTTTTTTCCTAAACAATATTAGGCAACTGAAAGAAGAGCATGCCTCTGAACGAACATCTTATCTTATTGTTATTTGTCATCATTATCTAAATTTATATATATTAAGTTATATATTCAAAATATTTGAATCAGAAAATTAGTCGCTGACAGAAAGGTAGAATTAGCAACCTGCCAACACACGTGGAAATACAAATTAGATGGAAAGACAAATCATACCACGTTGATAATTAACAAACAATCAACTACAACAAAAATTACACTAGATTAGTTTTGTAACAGTATATCTTACAATTATATTAGGTAGTGTTATCGTCAAAATTTGGTAAGATTTTTTAATAGATTCGATTAAAAAAAGAACACAATCAGCCGACGGGAAGCTTATTCAAAAAAGACCAAGTTCAATAAAAAATCGTGGAGACCATAGTATGACAGCTTAATTTATCTAATAATTAGGCAGAATTTATCTTTAGAAAGTTTTGTCTAGTATCCAATCAAGACTAATGTTTCTCCTTTTATCATTAGGAAAGTTTGTGCCGTGTCCCACAAGGACTCTTACCGGCCTATGGGTATAAATATGTACACCCAAGATCCCTGTAAATTATCTTCACAGATCAATATAATTACTTTCGGCACATTGCCACCCTTTTTTTGAGGTTTTTACTACCCGCGAAACTTAGCACCTGATGCGGGGCTGCATCGGCTTCAATCTCCAACGAAGGGGTAAGTCCTAAGTCCCGCCGGCCCTAACAATTGTATCGCCTATATTGGTGTTGTTCACAGTTGCATCGTTTCGATCTTTTGGATTGCTCTCGTTCAGTCGGTATTTTTGCCTACTTGATATCTCGATTCTATCTTAATTGTATTGTGTTTAGAGACGCATCTGTTTAGTTGAGACTGTCTCGGTTAGGTCTGATCTTCTGACTTAGTCAATATATCTCTACAATCACAATGTTGTTTTAGATAGATTTGTTATATCCATCACATTAGACAAATTTATCGATTTATTGAGTATTAGATTATTATATACAACCTCGTGCTGCATCAGTTAGGTTCGACCTACTAGATTGTTGGTTATAATCTAAATCTTGTTAAGCCGACAGGTTTATGCTAATGTTTCATCAGAGTGTTAGCCGATCTTATCTGATGTGTTAAATTTTTCTTTGATGGTTTTACTGTCTTAGTTGAATTTAATGTATGACCACTTTGACCGGTGTCATATCAGCTTGTTTAAATCTATCAGACAATTATCAACCTTATGTTGAATTGATTGGATTCGACCTATGGGGTTGTGCTTCTAAGTTAGATTTATTTAAGTCAGTAGACATCAATCATTATTTCATCAAGGTTTCAGCTGATGAGTTATCTAAATGTTGCATCGGCTTATAAGGATTATATACAAGTTGGTTTTATTGATTACTTAATCATTTGGATTTAATAACATCGAACTTCCAGTCGATGTATGTTTTAACCATCGAGGTTACATCTAATATTCTATATCAATAATGGTCGATTGGTTTGTTGGATATTTGCTTCATTATATCTATATCGGCTGACTGGTTCGTTGGATATCTATTTTGTCACGTTTATATCAGCCGATTGGTTCATTACCTTATTATATTATCATCAGACAATTGCCTTTATATCATTGTTTATCTAAGTGTTAGAATCTACATCAGACATATAGCTGATTGGTCAAAATCCTATCGACATCGACTAATATCTTTACATCGGCTTGTTAGCCGATTGACTGTTTGATCGTCAATTTATATATCTTATCAGTTGCAGGATCACACTGACTGGCACACTCGCATCTTATCAAAATTTAGGACCTACATTGGAGCTAAGCAGATCTTCCAGATCATTGTATTTGTCAACATATTTCGCGTCAACATAAATTTGGCATCATCGGCCGGGCACGAATTTTTTGTCAACAAGTGGCGGATGCATAATTTCAATATGGGTATTAAAACTTATACATAAAAAAAGGGTTAACTACAAATTTGCCGATTTGAAAGAATGCTATTATTTCACGATATCAGCTACGTGCCACTGGAATTTAGAAAAAATAAAACCATTCCATTGTCATCAAATATTCCGTCAACTCCGTCTCTCTTCCTCCCTCTTCCTCTCTTGGTAGGTCAGCACTCATGACACAACGGTGCGTGGCCGGACCGGCGGTAGATTGCCACAGATGGGAGGATGTCGACAGCGACGGCAGTGGCTCCCGAGGCCTCTCACCATGGATGTGCAGAGGTCAAAGCTGATGGTGGCGACGACGGTAGATCCCAAGCCCTCTTGCCAAGGATGGGAGGAGGTCGACAATGACGATGGCGACGGTGGTGGCTCTCGAGCCCTCCCGCCATGGATGGAAAGAGGAGGAAGACAATGACAGTGACAGTGACAGTGACAGTGGTGGCTCTCGAGCCCAACTGCCATGGATGAAGGAGTTCGACGACTATGGCGGTGATGGCGATGGCTTCTAAGCCTTCCCGGTGTGGATGGGATGAGGTCGAAAATGACGGTGGCAATGGCGGTGGCTCCCGAGCCCTCCGGCCGTGGATGGGAGGAGGTCGACGATGGTGGCAGCAATATTGGTGGCTCCCGAGCCCTTTTGTCACGGATAGGAGGTGGTTGACGATGCTGGAGGCAACAGCGGTGACTTCCAATCTCTCTTGCCATGGATGGCAGGTGGTCGGTGATGGTGGTGGAGGATGAGGAGCGCCAGAGAGAGAGAAAGAGGGACCAAAGAGAGAGAGAAAAGAGAAGAGAGGGGAGAAGATGAAGAAGATGGAACTGATAGCTATGTCCCACGTGCAGTTCGGGGCTAACGGAGCTAACGGAGAATTTTGACAGACATTGTGATGGAGTGGCACGATTCCAATTTCCCCAAATTCCAATGGCACGTAACCGATATCATGAATAGTAATGACATTTTTTTCTAAATTAGCTTATTTGCAATGGCATCGATTCAATTAATCCTAAAAAATAGTAACATTGGAAGATACATTGAAGGAAAAGGAAGGAGAGAGTGTGGGAAATCAACTGAGAAAAAAGAGGTTGTAAGATCGAATACAAGAAAAAAGCCTAACATAGAAGGTGAATGGTACTAACACTAAAAAACCGATTTTTTGCGGAAATAAAAAGAATGCTCAAACCTGACTGAGTGTCGTCGGTTAAACTGTCGGACCAACACTGGTCAGATCGAATCACAATCCCCGGTCAGACCGCTATGAAACCACCGGTTAGACTGCTCGCCTAATGCCGCTCTGATCGTCGAGATCCAGAAAAACAGAAATCGACGAAACTCTTTAAAGTAGATCAACTTTATTGCATCAATATATGTTTATAAAGAGGCATCTAAAGCACTCTTTTATCAACTCACGAACTAGAATCGAAGCCTGGAAGCAAACGAAAATTCCCAAAAAGTTGATATACTTTTAGCCTCAACCCCTCTTCTATTTATACCAAAAACATGGCTATCCCTAGCCATGAATTTAACTAAAACTAGGACTCTTAATCACACAAGAGACCCAACAAACCAAGGAAACATCATCCCCATACAACTCCACACTCCAATCATTTTAAACTTGGACTCCAATTCAAATTTGACTTTTCTTTCTATACACACACAACACCACGTGTATGCCATATGAAAACATTTACCTTCACGTGCATTGTTCTCTAGCCCGGGCATCTCGCATAATATACCTGACAATTTGGACCTCAATTTTTCCCAAGCCTAGTCCCGATCCATCGATCCATCACCAACTATATTCTTGTGGCCTCAAGCAACACCTGCACATGAACAACAAAGAAACTCCATATCCGAGTATAAGTTCGAACCAATTTGACTCACACCAACACACAATAATATCACATACATATAAAAACCATCTAGAAGTTATAAACATAAAGCAATCAAGAAAATCCATGACACAACCCGAAACAGACTCTCTCTTAGAGTCTGTCAGTCTGACCATCAAGCAACCTTGTCTGACCGCACCAAAACGACCCGTCTAACCGGCCACCCAATGCTGACCACACTATTCACCATTTGAAACACTCTTCATCATATTTTCAATGATCACTCACCTTTGACAATGGTTCATCACCATAATTAAATCATCACATGATTCTAGAGAGGTAAAGGCTAGGATCAAACCCAGGACCACTAGGTTGAGTGATGCATGCACTAACCATTTAACCAACAAAAGAAACCTAGCTTTACGAACTATATTGTACAACCATAAAAATATCTTGGGAATTGACTTGAATACTCATGAACGTTGGTGCATCCGCCACTATTATAGGTTGTACTTTCAACGTAAAGACAATGTAAAAAAATGAGTAAAAATCATATCTTAATTATTTACGATCAATTATAATAAAAATTACACTGCAAACAAAATAATGTAGCCGGCAACAGCAAAACTTGCATTTGTACATAAGGTGTCACTTTATTAAAAAGAGACAATAAAATGACAACCGTTTTTGCTTCTACTGAAGAGATCACTGGTTAGCGAGAGGATCTTGCGAGAAGAAATAATGTTGGTTTTTAAGGTTCGTGGAACAAAAAAACTTGATTTGTAGAAGACATCGTTGGAGGAGAAACACCAAAGGCAACTGTCGAGACACAAATCTCCACGTAAATCAAATTAATGACCAAATATTCGTGTGATTTCATCAAGAAATTATGGGACGACGACAGATAGATGTACAGTAAAAGCGTTTTTGACGAGTCACCGTCTTTATCTTATATGCAGGTTTTTTCAGGACAATTTATTAGCTTCGATCTTGAACACAACTACTAAAGTGTGATGAAGATATTAAGTTAGTAAAAGCTGCATATCGTAATCTTGAATCAATGGTTATGCAGCTATTTGTCAACTTTAGATGAAGATTTACGAATAGAATTCAATAATTTTATGGGTTTTTTATGCTGTGGACGTTTTTAGTAGTTGGTGAGTGTTTTAGCGTGTGTTTTTTCTCTTGTTGAACTGGTGTAATAATTGGCTGTAGCTCTTTGAGCAAAGACCGGGATTCTATTTCATTATCTTAAAAAAAGGTTTTTTTTACTAACTGGCTTAACAGGAACTCAAAATCAGCAAGTGCACACTTGTCGTACAAACTTCAATTTTATATCATCACGAACGCACGATGCAATGACAAAGGTTGTCACATCAATTGTTTCATTTTAGGCAATGGCATTGCCATTTTGGAAGTGCGTAGCCGCAATCCTCGACTATATAAACCCCACAACACTTGCAGTATCCAGCAAACAAACAATCACTCACTCCTAATTAAGGTAAGAGTAATACTTAATTGTTTGCAATTAATCTAATTGCATAGGATGGCTTACACTAATCTCTCCAAGAAACTAGCCGTAGCCTTGTTAGCACTAGCCGTTGCCTGTGTCCACGCACTCGCGGCGCGCGAGCTCGTGGACGCGGCCATGGCGCAGCGGCATGAGCGGTGGATGGCCAAGCACGGCCGCGCCTACGCCGACGACGCCGAGAAGGCGCGGCGGCTGGAGGTGTTCAGGGACAACGTGGAGTTCATCGAGTCGGTGAACGCCGCCGTGAACCAGCACATGTTCTGGCTGGAGGAGAACCATTTCGCGGACCTCACCAACGCCGAGTTCAGGGCCACGCGGACGGGGTTCAGGCCGTCGTCCCGCGGCAACCGCGCCCCGACGGCGTTCCGGTACGCCAACGTCAGCGCCGGCGATCTCCCGGCGAGCGTCGACTGGCGCAGCAAGGGCGCCGTCAACCCCGTCAAGGACCAAGGCGATTGCGGTAAGCGTGGTGTTCGTCTCATTGCGTGATCAGTGCCGTTCGCCGCCATGGCGAGCTGAGAGCGTTGCTGTGTCGTGCGTGCGTGCGTGTGCAGGGTGTTGCTGGGCGTTCTCGGCGGTGGCGGCCATGGAGGGCGCGGTGAAGCTGACCACGGGGAAGCTGGTGTCGCTGTCGGAGCAGGAGCTGGTGTCGTGCGACGTCAAGGGCGAGGACCAGGGATGCGAGGGCGGCCTCATGGACGACGCCTTCCAGTTCATCATCAAGAACGGCGGCCTAGCCGCGGAGTCCGACTACCCGTACACGGCGAGCGACGACAAGTGCGCCACCACCGGCGCCGCGGCGACCATCAAGGGGTACGAAGACGTGCCGGCCAACGATGAGGCGGCGCTACTGAAGGCCGTGGCGAACCAGCCGGTGTCGGTGGCCATCGACGGCGGCGACCGGCACTTCCAGTTCTACAAGGGTGGCGTCCTCTCCGGCGCCGCCGGCTGCGCCACCGAGCTGGACCACGCGATCACGGCGGTCGGGTACGGCGTGGCAAGCGACGGGACCAAGTACTGGCTGATGAAGAACTCGTGGGGCACGTCGTGGGGAGAGGACGGCTATGTCAGGATGGAGAGGGACGTCGCCGACAAGGAGGGCGTCTGTGGCCTCGCCATGATGGCCTCCTACCCGACGGCGTGACGACCATCACTCTGAATGAGTGAATGACAAGCAGCTAGCAGGTATAAATAAGCAGTATAGTGTTATGGATGGTGCTCTGTTTCTGAATTCGTATACTACAAAACAGAACTGGAATGTAACGACAACTTGTGCAAGATCAAATTTTCTTGTCTTAACAACTGGAGTTATCTAAACAGATAAACAATCGCATACCAAGCTCTTTCAATTTTCTCAACAGGCAGTCAAAGCTACTACATCACTTGATGGATTATCATTATCAAAAAAACCACCAGATGGATGACGGCATGATGCAATGTTTCTGCATTCTGATACTCCAAAATAGTAAAACTGGAGTGCAATAACAGCTTGTGCAAAATAAACAATCACATGCGATGCTTGTTCAGATTTGCAGTTACAATTGGTCAAGGGATGCCACTTCTTGCAGTACAAGCTGCATCATCACATTATTGAATCAATCTGGCATGCTGAATTAACCAAATGACAGGATTCACATTTCATAATAGAACAAATCGGAAAAATCACTTTACGTCTATTGACAATTGACACGCATACCTCTGTGCATGATCAGTAGAGATACAATGATGCAGAACCTGAAAATATAACTTGTAGATACAAATGGAATATGAGAAGGTTATCTCTAAGAAATGAGATCACATCTTCACATCAGCATTAAGCCACGTACTTAGGTAACATCAGTATCAGGCCTTAGCTAGCCAAAGAAGTGGCATGAATCCAGAATTCCAGATACAGTAGTTCTTACATCTTATTTTTCATGCAGCAAGCAAAATTTACCTCTGAAATGACAGCTATTGGCTAGAATAGACTTACCACTAAATTAAAGCTAATCGTACTACACTGCTAGTGGAACCAAAAGCCTTGCCCAGTCTTGAACACATGCCAACAACAAAAAACAATGCCTTGCATGTGGAGATGTAGATACTCCTATCCTGCAAACATAACACTAACCACTTCCAGAGAAACTGAGCTTGGACGGATCACATATGTAGGCACCTCTGATTCCTAGTAAACAAAAGGGTCACGGATAGCATAATCTGATCCTCTCTGAAAGCTCCAAATCAGACCACCTTCAGGGTCATCGCTCCTATAGACCTGCATTGAAGAGATCTTACTGGCCCATTTCACAGATTTGAGGATCTTCATTGTCCAGAGTGTATCAATGGAATATGAAGTGAACTGTGGATTGGCCAACACCACAGCCACATTCTTCAGCATCTGCGCGTTCTGGACGAAGTGCTTCAGGAAGGAGATCGCGTTGGCCTCCCCTTTGAATTCACGGAATGTAAGCACATTGACATGGGACACGATGCTTTCGATTGGGCCAGCATCATCCCAGAAATTGGGGCTTACCAAGCTGGTGGCTTCAGTACATCTTGCACACTGCAGAAATGGTTAAATCAGTAAATGTTTCAGAGTTCAGCTAGCAACTAATTGATCATGCAGTAGCACAAGAATGCAATGATGCAGATTCAATTCATACCACAATATGCAGGGACTCAGCATTGGGAAAGCATTTGAGGAAGTTGGGCAGCATCTGGGCATCATGCCTGACTCCAAAATTCACATTTAACCCCAGGATCTTGACGCTCGTGAACAATGCACTTGGGCTCGACCTTATCCCAGCCTAAAATCCATTAAGATGGACATGGATTGTTCAGATATTGAAATATCAAAATTTTGGACATCAGCAATTCAGAATCAGAGTGAACAAACTGAGCAATCAGAGGTTAGAGATGATGGCATACGCACACTGACAAAGGTGTCATGGATCTCCAGCATGTGGAATCCTGTCTCCAAGTTTCCCAACAAGCGCAGCCTGGGGGCATGGCCGATCTTGACCCTGACGCAGAAGTCATCCTTGCTCGAAGACGCATACAGCACGAGCCGCTCGAGGCATGGCGCGTCCACCACGGCGAGATTCTCCACGATGGACAAGCAGATCTGCACGCACCGGAGGCTCCGGTGCTCCAGGCGGAGGCGCAACACCTGCTTGTTGCCTCCTTGAATGTTGAGGGTCTCCAGGACGGTGGATCTCGCCAGGAAGAACTCGATCTCGCGGCCCTCCTTCTCCATGGCGACGGTGTAGATGCCGAGCTCGCGGAGGTTGGGGAAGGCGGTGTTGGTGGGGAGGCCGGCCATGTCGGGGAACTTCCACATGCCGATGTAGAGGCGGGTGAGGGTGGAGATGCGGAGGATGGCGGCCGGGAGAGGCACCTCGGGCGGCCATGGGCGGTTGACGAGGATGAGGTCGTCGACGCCCTTGGCGGCGAGGAACCGGAGCCAGTGCTCGAGCTGGGCCTGGTACGAGCCCATGAAGCCGCAGAGGAGGTGGACGCAGCGGAATGGCCCCGGGTGCGCGGCGAGGATGCGGGACACGGCGGCGACGATGCCCGACGTGTCGGCACGCGTCGGGGCAGAGGCAGAGACACCGAAGCTTCGACCTCGCGGGAGGAGGTGGGCGTCGATGAGGACGAGCGGCGTGGAGCGCCAGACCGGGCGCCAGCGGCGGGAGAGCGCGGCGGTGCGCGCCGCGTCCTTGACGGGGAGGCGGGAGATGATGTTGCGGAGGAGCGCGTCGGGGAGGGCGCTGATGCGGTCGACGCCATCGGAGGCAGCGGCGGCGCCGGCGCGGGTGCGGGCGGCGGTGATGGGGACGGGCGGCCCTGGGAGCGACTGGTAGATGTACGTCATCACGTACTTGGTGCACTCCTCCACGTTCCGCGGGTCTTCGCCGCGGCGCCGCGCTTCCGCCACCGTGGCGGGGTCCAGGTAGATGAACGGCGCACCTTCCGCCATGGATTCCGACGACGCCGCCGGCTAGGGTTTGGTTTGGGGTTTTGGACGGCGGCGGCGTGTCACTGTGTGAGTGAGCGAGTGTCCCGAGTTTGGAGGCGACGTGTCGTCGTGTGAGTGGTGGATTTGTAGGGTTTCGGTTCCGTGGGTTTCGCGTCCTGGTTGGGCCAAATGTCGGGAACAAGTTGCGCCTGGGCCCATGAATCAGTAACTCCATATTTCTATGTTTCCATTTTCGTGTTATTTAGGCCTTACTTTCGGTTTGTTCCTCCTAATATTAAATGTGTGATCCGAATTTCAGCATGTAATATGTTTAGATTATTTTTCAATTGGTTTCTCGTTTATGCGACAGTCCAATCTATCTCATGTGTTTATACCCAACTCCTCTACATTAATCATTGCTGCACCTATTGTTTTTTCATAAGGATTTTTCATATAAAATTCATGTTTTTTTGTGCATCTATTTTTTATAACAAGTGATATCGAAGTATTGGAGATCAATCTACTATCACGCGGCCATCGTGTTATCGTTCAACCACAGATTCAATCTGTTTGACGAGATCAATTTGCTACCAGGCTGCCACCATGTTCATCGATCCGTCTTCCTATTGGGATCATTGCCGTCCAACTGATGAGCAATTTTACCATCCCTTAAAAAGGTACCGAGAGGTACCATATTTTCTAGTATAAAAATATGATACCTCTACATACTAGGTATCTTAAGGTACTAAAAATTTTAGTGTAAAATGTTGGTATCTTGAGGTACTTTCTCAATGATGGTAAAATTTCCCCCAAGTGATACTCGACCGTTGGTACACTCGGCGTTCTCTCGTCAAATCAATTTTCCGGTGAGAAGTTTGCAGTAAGTCAATTGGCTGAGTGGACATAGCCATCTATTATACCGCGCCATCCCGTTATCGTCTCGTCGAAGAGTATTCACCGAGATCGATTCTTTGCAGCATCGACACCAATGTTATAAAGATAAGAGTGCAACCAAATATTATTGGCCCAACCAAATATTATTAGCCCAATTATACGCAATTGGACCAAACAACTAGAGAAGAAAATTTATTCGGAGGTGAACGCAAACCTTACTTTAATTAATCATATTATTTTAGATCATTCTACGCTTTCAGCTTCTTGTTTAATTGTTCCTAGGAATGATGGCATGTGTAAGAGTGCATGGGATGATGATGTTTTTGCCCTCCAAAATTGTGGTGATCAGCTTTCTATTTGATGTGCACAGATTGATGTGCAAATCACAGACAAATAACGATAGGTGAAAGCTATCCCTAAATATTAATTAATATTTTCTAATGGTAGTTATTATACCGTATTCTACCTAATAATTGCAAAAATATGATGCTTAGACATGCAAGGGAGAATAAAGAGAAGAAAAACCATGCAGATCAATTATCAACATAATAATTACTTCACAAATGCCATGAGCAAGATAATCAAACAAGGGTTGTTGATTCACATGCCCAGCTGTATACATGGAAATGGAGGCCAATCATCAATAGAGCACCACTAGGCTATAAATAATAAGCGACAAACCCATAACGATAAAGAATCTATCTTACTTAAGCAAGTAAACTAAATACAAAAGAAAATCACAAATACATACTTAGAAAATCACAAATACATACTTATATAGAAGATGCATCCGTTGTGGTATAAGATCAGAGAGACTGCTGACATTTTTGGCACTCCTCTGCTGAGGCATTCCTTCCAGAGCTTTCCTTTACTCTTTTCCTATATTCTAACTCTATTATAAAGTAACCTAAATACAGGGCCGGTACTGAGGTTTTGATGGTCCAGTGTGAAACTAAAATTAGAGTCATTTAATATAATATTAAAATAATGATGAATGTGTATACACTCGCCTGTATTACTTCTTAACAATTTATCTATTTGCCTATTCTGTGATTTCTATTAATTCATCTAATCTAGCTGACTTTTTTTTCTTTTTTCGCTTAGCAATGATATGATTAAAGGACTCTTACTTTCTCCACAACATGATAATTGGGAAGATTAAGAAACCATACAATTTACAAATGATCAGGACTAATCTAAATCTTACCAATTAGTATAGTCGTCGGTTGTTGGCCCTGTCATTGCCTGATAGTCTAATACGTCCAAGCCTCCAACCTCCAAGCTAACCTGACAAATCCAATTTGGCAATTAGAAAAAGGCAAAGGTATTGTCACTAACCAGTATAATTGGCAATGGCAAAGCAAGTAAAAAACGATGGAAGGCAGCTTGATGTTGGTAGTTTGGCTTGCTGCTGCTAACCTGATCTGCTGATCACGATTCAGGACCTCCTTGAATTTTCACATACAGATGACTAGATGAGCAGACGCAGATTGATCGCCAACTGCCCAACTCTGGAAATCATCTTGCAGAGTTTCAGTAGTCACGGATTCATGGCAACAGGCGGCGACGGCGAGGGCACGAGGCGGCCGTTGCAATGGAGCGACGAGGTGGGGGCGCGCTAGGTCACGGCGGCAAGCCCGGCAATCTGGCTAGTGCATATCACTTGGAATCGGGAAGAACGACGCAGTTGTCGTTTGGAATTAGGAAGGAACGACGCAACCAACGCTTTGGCTTCTTAACTTGACAACTACACATCCTAGCGGCAAGGAAGAGCGATGCAGTTGGGCTGTTGCCTGCCTGTAAGCTGCTGGGCCGTAGCTGGGGGGAGGGTCGGGGTAGGTGGGGACCCCTACGATCTCGGGGCCAGAGCGGTTGCACTACTCGCTCACCTAAGGTTAGCTCTGTCTAAATATGAAAGTGTGTTGTACTCCACTTAAGTTGTGTGTCTTGAGATTGAGATGAACACCTCCTTTTATAGCAGCTCAATAACGGTTGTAGGTCGATAGCTAAGACGGTAAACACCCCTAACCGTCATTAGAAACTAATGAGAGGGCGTCACATCGAAGTTAGTGGGGAGGGGCGCTAGTCCTGGTTCGGCCAAATCAGGCAAACCACCTCTGGCCACCGTCTTTCTCCCTAAAGCTGACATGTGCTCCTGTTGACTGTGTATGGTGGATAGCCTCAAATATATCGGTTTTGTACTAATTTGTGAGCCTTCCAATTCATGTACTCGCGTCTGATTGGCCGGAAATATATTTCGTCGCATGGCAGGTATATTTTCATCCAAAATTACCTATATACAAATATTTATCAACACTTATAAAATAATAAACCCTGCTACTAAGTTTGACATGTCATTTTATATTCTTTTATACAAAAGGTGATGATCAAATTTGATATTTAACGACCATCAACAATGCACGTTGCTATTGGTGTGGTGTGATCGACTGAAAAGAAGCAAAGTGCAAGGACTACTTTAATTTTTATGTGTACTACGTGACCAACCAATAGTACTTTTAGTTGTAATGGAAACAGGCTATCCTCGTTAAAAAAACATCACCTTTTTTTCTAGGGAGAAACTACA
The DNA here is from genome assembly GCA_008326285.1 of Oryza officinalis. Classification (NCBI taxonomy): domain Eukaryota; kingdom Viridiplantae; phylum Streptophyta; class Magnoliopsida; order Poales; family Poaceae; genus Oryza; species Oryza officinalis. The sequence continues at coordinate 8,535,413 of BDMV01000004.1, read as the reverse complement.
GACATATATAACCAATAATATTTGAGGAGTCACATGTTTCAGAACCCTCAGACTTAATTATTTCTTGCCACTGTTCTTAAATTTGTGACACTGTTTTGACTTTTAAACACGACATCTAATCATTTGTCTTATTATTAGAAAATTAGTAAAACAAGTTACAACAAACAAAATAAATGATGCTTACATAGTTTCTTTAATAAAACAAATGATCAAACATTATGTTCAAACGTCAGCAGTATCGTACATTTAAAAACAGATAGTGTACTTACTTTTGATGGGCGTGATTCATACACTACTGCACAAAAATCCATATAGGTACCGATTCTAAACAGCCTATAGATGCCGGTTCCGGTTCTTGAACCGGCACCTATGCGATCACACTTCACTTCTCACAAGTCACATAATTTTTTCAACCCATATTCATATATATGTCTCAGGCATGTTTTGAACTTAAGTCCTCTCTCTTCATCCAAAGCCTCCTTACCATCTCACCTACAAACGTTTGTTGTCTTGGAAACAAATACTATTCTTTTGAGACTATTGTCATCCGAACTTATAATCCATATTTAACATCATTGATAAGCTCAAATAAAAATTTTGTCAACTATAAAATTGTAGATCTCATCTAGGTCTACCACTTTCATATATGTTTTTTCTCCATCTAAAATCGTTTTGAAACTTATAATATTCACTTATGCAAATAGATCCAAGACATTATTACACATGTTCGGATATCCAAACGACCTTGATATATAAAGGTCATCAACTATAAAGTTATAGATCTCGCCGAGCTCTACAAATTTGATATAAAGTTTATCTTCATCTGACTTTATATGAAAACATTAGATAAAAAATACACACATATGAGTTGCATCATCTTAGGTACCGGTTTGTTATATGAACCGGCACCTATGACTTAGAGGACTATTGATGTTGGTTTTTGTTATAAACCAGTATCAATGAGTGGTTATAAGTATCGGTTCTTAATTTTACACTAAAAATATGAAAAAAGCTTTATAGGATCTACACCTATAAGGTCGGTCTCTATGTGGTGTTTTGTCGTAGTGTTATTTAAATTTTCTTTGCAATTTTAACGACTTTCCATTATTTGTATTTGGAGGTAGTTTCATATGATATGATGTTAATTTTATAGTTATTGATAATATATTATGCAAGAAATAAATGGCAAAAGTTCTAAGTTGAAGACTGTAAAAAAACTTATATGCATTATGTGTAAAAAAACTTATATGCATTATATTTTAGGATGAAGGGACAAATTTACTGCTACACTCACTCCAATATCAGTAAGAGGCAAGAGCAATGGCTACATCTTGTATTAGGTGGATATCTAATTCTCTGTCATATTATGTTTTATGTTATAAGTCATTTTGATTTTTTTCCTAATCAAACTTTTTAAAGTTTCATCAAATTTATAGAAAAAATTAACAACATTCATAGCACCAAATTTTTTATAATGTTTATTTTTTTCTTGAAATTGTTGATATATTTTTTTTATAAACTTCATCAAACTTAAAATATTTGAATGTTGAAAAAAAATCAAAATGACTTGTAATATTAAACGGAGAGAGTATATTACAGAGAGAAAGTATGAAGTGTTTTGTGTTCGCTCTGAGTGCCTATATGATTCTGTCAGGTCTAAAATATAACATGAACCAATAGAGTTGTAAAAATTAATACAACTGTGTTAGAATATTTTTTATTGTCCCTTGAGGAAATACTGATATGGTACAAAGATATTAATATTAATTTTTATGGTATCTCATGGTATCTTAAATCTTAGCAGTAAGGAGGTATGCATAAAACAGCAAAAATTTACAACAGAATAAATGTTACCATATCGTCATATCAAATATACAACGATAATAACGCAAGATAGATAGATATCATATGCTAGTACATTTGACTGAATTACACTATCCATGATACAAACCCCAAACGAAATTTAAGGGGTGACACACACGGCGGTCCCGCTAAATGACACCAATGAGTCAATCTCATTGTCTCACTTTTTCTCATTGACGTGCGACTCTAATGGACATCGGATGATCTGATGACGCCAATTGCAGTGGCGAATACCAGACAATCCAGTGAAGTCACCAAGCCCTATACTGTTTAGTCTCATCAACCCATGTGCTTGTTGTTCCATCTTATAGTCCGACCAGGTAAATAACTCATCTAACATGTAATAGATCTCATCTACTACGGCTGCACATCAACTATATGCTTGGATCCAGATCACAAGCTATACAAGATGATTTTGGTACCACTGTTGGGTTACGCATAGGCTATGATAGCATAAATCAAAATTTTCTATCACGTAAACCAGGAACCATGCAAGTATGAGATCATAGATCGTTACCACTCGACGCGCTATGCAACGGAAGTAGGTGTTAAGAAGCCAAAGGAAAGTTGGCGACGTAGTACGTGTCGATGTAGAGGAAGTAGTAGATCGTAGTAGCCCGACCATCTCCTCTTCATGCGTACGCACCACCATGCTCTCACGCCGATCAGCATCGCAGACTAGCAGCGTCTCTACCAATATCCACATGTCCAGGGATGGAACACGTCGCACGGTCGTGCTAGCGCTCGTGCGTGGCTAGGGTTTTGCTCAGGAGGGAGTGATGGCTAGGGTTTCTCACACGCCACCAGCCTCTGTAACGCCCGTTTTGTCGCGGCGTTAGTGGGAAAACTAATCTGCTAAAAACCCTAATTGCGAAATTTTGCTCTTCGATTGAGTCTTGTCGTGTGCCAAGGTCTCGTGTCTCCCCTCTCAGTTCAATCCCGGAGAAAACCGCGAAATCGGATTTCGAATCCGAGCCCTAATCCTCCCAGAACCAAACCCTCAGAAAAAGTCCATTTTACCTCCCTTGACCCGGGCCGATTTTCCCTTCCCGGCCTGTTTCCTTTTTCCCCTTTCCTTCCCTGGGCCGCCCCTGGCCCAGCCCCTCTCGGCCGCCCTCTCTTTCCCTCTTCTTTTCCCTGGGCCGCCCCGGCCCAGCTCTTTCTCCTTCTTGGGCCGCCTCGGCCCAGCCGCCTGCCCGGCCGCCTCCCTCCCGCTGGGCCGCGCCAGGCCGCTCGGCCCGGTCCGCGCCCGAGCCGGTCCGCCGCTCCTTCTCTCCTTCTCTTTTTTTTTTCCTCTCCGCGCCGACGCCGATCCAAAAATTCACCGGTAGCTCGCCGTTCCCGCGGGCGCACCGCGGCATGGCCGACCGGCAAGGACAGTGCCGTCACCCAGCTTTGCCGCGGCGACCGCCATGCCCTCACATGCCGCCAAACCAAGCCCACCGCCTTTGGCCGACAACGCCATCGTCACCCATGGCCCCCGCCGCTCGCGGCCAAAACTTGGACGTCGAGTCGCGCGACCGCGCCAGCTCGCCCCCGCTCCAAACCGACCTAAACACCACCCCCTCCCCTATAAAATTTCATCCTCAGGGACCTCCTTCTCTCCTCCTGCATCGTGCTCAAGGAGGCGAAGATCCGCCGCCTTCCTCCCCGCGGTCGGCCGCTTGCCGCCGCGCGATCTCCTCGGTGCCGCGCCGTCTCGGCACTGTGCCGCCCCCACCGTCGCGGCAGCCGCTCCGACTCCGCCCAGTACCGCTTCCACCTCCTTCCCCTTGGCCGACGTCAAGGACGGCCTTCCCCTCTCATCGGTGAGCTCCCCAACTCCTTCTCTCTCTTGCTGCACGTTGTGCTGTGCCCGTCACCGCCGGCCATCCTCCCGTCATACCCTTTTTTTTCCCCTCGCCCTCTCGGAGAACCGCCATGGCCGCCGCCGAGCTTTTTCGCCGCCACCGCGCGCAGGCGTGCGCCACCGTCGTCCTTTTCTCCTCCTCGAAATCCCTCCGCCGCCGTCCTCCCCGTGACCCCAGCAACCTCCCGGAGCACCGCTGTGGGCGTCGCCCTTCTCCCTTGCTCCCTCGCCATGCGGCCATGCCCGCCGCCGCATAGCCACGTCGTCGGCCTTCGACGCGTTTCCTCTCTCCAATCCGCGCCGTTGAGTCGCTATTCCTCTTCCTCCTCTAGCCACCGGCACCCACATCCCCCTCCGTCTCGCCGCTGCTCGCCGAGACGCGCCGCCCGCCGTTGCGCCGCCGAGAGCCGTCCGCTCCCGGGTGAGCTCCGCTCCTCTCCCCGCGTGCCTACGTGGCCTCCGCGTGGACGCCACCTCCGCCGGCCTGGCCCCGCTTGACTGGGTCAAGCCGCGATCGGTCGGCGCCCTTCGGTCCCCCGCGTGCTTTAGCCCGATGAGCCGCCTCACCGGTTTGGGCCGCGGCCTATCTCCGGCCTCGCTCGCGTCGCCGCGCCGGCCTCTTGGGCCCCCCTTATCATAACGGCCCATCCTTCGCTCCTCTTCGGCCTCCTCGTGCGCGCCGGCCTGTTGGGCCGCGTAGTCACGTCGGCCCGTGTCCCGGCCTCTCTGCCGCACGCACCCGCCGATTGGGCCACGACCTCGTCCTCGGCCCGTTCGTCCAAAGTCCATTTCCCGTCCCTCACTTAACCTGCGGCTCTATCCCTTGAGGCCCGTGGACCAAGGTCCACATACACTCCCCTACCAAACCAAGTGCCTTGAGCAAAGTCCACAGTACACCCCTAATCCTTTCCACTGACATGTGGAGCCCACATTCAAAAGAATATTCTTGAGAATATCCTTTTCTATAAATTTAATAATTCCTTTTCTTTATTCCAGAAAATCCTTTAATCTTCGGAAATTCATATCTTTTCAACCGTTCGTCCGATTGACTCCGTTCCACTTCCAAAATTCCTCAAAAATCGAGATCTATCCAATGGCACGCTTAGTGGTCTTTACTAGGGCTTCTTTTTATCGCTTTGTTGAGTCGTCTCGTTTCGCGTGTAGTCTCGGAGCCCGAAGACCCGCAGTGCGCGGATTTCGAGGAAGAAGCTCAAGATCTCGAGCAAGGCAAGTCACCTTTGATCAATTGAACCCATAATTTAAATTAAGTATTTTGATTCCGCAAACTATGCATGACTTAGGTTACACTTGACACTAGGCCTCGGTTTGCAATACAACCAGCAGGCCCTACCCAATTGCTGCATTCACCTTCCTTGATTATTGAATACCCTAACACCCTTGTCACCCCTCAGGCGATGCCTCGGTATCCGTACCTCGTGTACGAATACCGGGACTCCCCTCAACCCTTAAAACTTGATCACCTGGGTAAAACTTGAGTTTACAAAATGCTTGGAAAACCCGACACTTGGGTCGGTGTCTTGACAACTAAAGTGAGTTTCTAAAACTCGCGGTACGGGAGACGTACTGGAGGTACGGTCTGCCCGTTCTCGCCCTAAGGACCGTTTCCTTGGGAATTACATCCAAGCATATGTCAAGTACGACCACATGGGTGATATGGGACGCCCCTGGCTGAGTAATTAGCTAGGCCAGGGAAATCTTGATGCCAAGGGACAAGTGGATTCGCCGGGGTGGTGTCGGGGAGGACCCCTGGGCTTCCTGGCACAGTATGGTCTGGGACCTAAGCTGGTGTTGGTCCGTGGGACCCCTCCCGTTGGCATAGGATGACCCTGAGTCGGCTTTCGAAATGCCTTGTCGTGAAAGCCTCAAGGTCGCCAGACGTGACCGAGGGTCGCGGGCTGGGTGATTCGGGGTTAGTAACGTCGTGTGGGTAAAGTGTACCCCCTCTGCAGAGGTTAACAACTGTTCGAACAGCCGTGCCCACGGTCATGGGCGGATGTGAGGTGATTCCTTAGCGTAGTTTTATTTGAACACCTTGTGAACTGCTGTTGGTGTGAGGTTTCCGTTCTGTGCTTGGTTTAAGGCTGTTGAAGCAGCCGGAGTCGGTGACGATTGGCAGGGAGCCTCTCGTACCGACGTGTTGACTTGTGGCTGTTGAAGCAGCCGGAGTCGGTGACGATTGGCAGGGAGCCTCTCGTACCGAGGTGCGTGAGTTGTGGCTGTTGGTGCAGCCGGGTCGGTGAACGATTGGCAGGGAGCCTCTCGTGCCGACAAGAATCAATCGATACAATTTCACTGCTCCGGCCGGATGAGACGCACCTTCTCATCCGTGTCGTTGAGAAGCACTGACTTAGATGTTTCTAAAGTCTTAAACTAAAATCAATTGTGAAAAATAACTGGATTTCCCTTGAAGCTTGCATTAAACACTTAATTCCCCTGACTTGCTGTAACGTCCCGCCTCCACGAGGCCGGGCCCGCTTACATCTAGCAGCTTAATTAGGACATAGACTGCCCTCACAAACCAACACCAGTCTTTTCTGCGCACTTTGTCCTCACTCGTGCGCACCCGGGAAGGACTTCCCGATCGGTCACCCATCCCTAGATTTCTCCAGGCCAAGCACGCTTAACTTTAGAGTTCTTTGGAGATGGGCTTCCGGAAAAGAAGTTGCAACTTATTGGCATGAGTATCCTATCAATCCTATCATGCCTTGGGCCGGGGTGTTACATCCTCACCCCCTTAAGAGATCGACGTCCTCGTCGATCAACCCCAAGCCAGGAACTCCCTCTCTTGGCCACGTCCGTGTGTCCAGTGCCAGCGCATGTGCCATGCTGTGTGACTATACCGGGTCCACACCAGCCATGCGCACCATGCCTGCGCAACTGCGACACACGCGCCCGTGAAACCGCGAGAGTCGGCTCTGATACCATACTGTAACGTCCCGCCTCCACGAGGCCGGGCCCGCTTACATCTAGCAGCTTAATTAGGACATAGACTGCCCTCACAAACCAACACCAATCTTTTCTGCGCACTTTGTCCTCACTCGTGCGCACCCGGGAAGGACTTCCCGGTCGGTCACCCATCCCTAGATTTCTCCAGGCCAAGCACGCTTAACTTTAGAGTTCTTTGGAGATGGGCTTCCGGAAAAGAAGTTGCAACTTATTGGCATGAGTATCCTATCAATCCTATCATGCCTTGGGCCGGGGTGTTACATCCTGTGAGCCCCCGGTCTTGTATACCGGGAACCCCATGTGTATTACAATACCATTCCCTGGATCAGTAGATGGTACACACATGGCACAGTTGTATATCTCAAGCTGACATCGTCTTACAGGTCTTACAATATATTAATAATACAAGGGTAGCCCAAATGGAACCCGAATAGACCAAGCATGGTCGACAGCAATACAAAATACCAAAACAGCTAAATGAAGTAGCGGAAGCGAAGCAGCGGCGGTCCATCTTATCCCACACGCATCGACTGGTGAACCTAGGTCCCTATTCCACCGTCCTCAGTAACCCCTTGCCAGCATAGCACACGTACAGGTCGACACTAACACCTTTCTAAAAGATGTAAATAAGCAAGAGTGAGTACCAACCGTACTCAGCAAGCCACCACTACAGAATGCATATAATGTTCATAGGGGTTCAAGGATGGCTTGGTTTATTTGCATAAAGCTAGTTTTCACAAGTTATTTCACAAACCTATCCCACAATAGTTTTAACTGAAAACCACGTTAAGTTGAAGTTATCATTAACCTGCGAGGGTTCATCCACCTTCCCCAAGCCTCGCTTGGTCCGGTTTACCCTCGCATCCAATTTCCACAATTTTACCCACTATGACCTTTTTGCATATCAGGCAAGGTCACACTTTCCCCACCCATCATATTTTAAGCAATATTACAAATTGAAGAGGCTAGTCAAGAGTAATACAAGTCCCGGCGCTCATTAACCGCGAGCACGGCTATTCGAATAGTTTAATTTACTCACACTGCAGTGGATGTACGCTTTTAATCCCACACTCCGTGACTCACCCAACACATGAGACTTGTCACGGCCCGGTTTTTCAGTTACCCTCGCATGGCGGCACCCGCTCCAAGGACTATGAATCCCCATTGCACCCCCGGCGCCACATTCCTACCTCGAGCCGGTTGTGAGGGGAGTCCTGGCGCTCCCGAGATTGAAGGTTACATCATACATATATAAAGCTTGACGTCATTAAACCACACACTTCCACATTTCCATACCGATATCCAGAACCTACCATGTCTGGGGTGCCACCCCACGAGAATGACCTAGTCCACCGGGTCTAACCCCACTCAAGAAGTGTGGTCGTACTCGGTTCGTTTCCTGCTTAGCTTCTTGACTCGGTCCTTAACTGACCAGGGTCGGCGGCTTACCGTTCCCAGAACCACCCATATTCTATCCGTGCCGCCCCAGTCGAAATCACTTTTGTTTAATTAAGTTTTTGGGTTTTCACAAAGGTTTTCATGCTGTGGGTGGCGCTTATGTCTCCACCCGATCTCTATCAATCACTCCCATCGAGTGATCAGTGTAACCATATCCACATATCCCATATATGGAGTGTATAACGTCTATGTAAGCAGGGCTAAGCAGTGAGTAAATAATCACGCGTAAAGTAATATTCTCAGGTAACAAAGGTGTGTAAATACATAAGGATAAACAATATCAAAGGTAAGGCTTTAAGCAAATGTAGGTACGCGTTTTATAATTAGCATGCAATTTTATTTGCAATCAACACATTTATAAAAATAGGATCAACATGTTCGAGGAAGGGGGCGTAGTGACTTGCCTTGCTCAATTGGGGGTTCGTTCTCGATTAGCTCAGTTTCCTCCTCGCAGATGTACCCTGTCCGGTTGAATACTAACGTCACAAACTACTCGCTAACACAAAAGAGCCAAATATTCTAGAACAATCAAAAATAACCAAACTAGTGCCATTGCGTAGATCTTGATTTTAGAAAGATTTTGACAAAAATTTCGTTCAAATCCGACTTAAAACGAGGGAGATATGGAATTCGAAAGATTGAAAAAGTTTTAAAACAAAGAAAAGGGAAAGGTCTGACGGGTGGAACCGCCCTTAACTCCTCACGTACGGGTTTTGTTTTTAAAAGAGGGTGCGCATGGTGAGGTGAAGGGCTTGGGCGAGCTACAAGCATGCATGCATATGCATACACACGGCTAGCTAGCTGCGTGAATGTGAGCTGCTTGCGTGCATGCACACGTACAGCCAGCTAGCTGTGTGGCGCATGCATGGCCGGCAGCACAGCGGTGATCACTGCGGAGGGCAACCGCGTAATGAATGGGTACGGTGTTGCGCCTCACAACGTTACCGTGCCGCGGCAACAACGGCGGTAAGGAAACAAAAGCAAGAGGAAGAACAGGAGAGGAGCTCACCTTGCGGCAGCCGGGTAGCGGCACACCGAGCGGTGGTCCTCACACGAAACTACGGTCGTCGATGTACAGCCTGGGGACAGTCGGCCCGCGGATCGTCCTCGCACACCACGTGTTCGATCGGTGGCAACAAACGAACACATAGTGTTAAGGAATAAACGTTAGCGGGTTAGTGCAGGTTAGGGGTTAGGGATTAGCGAGTTAGAGATCAGCGGGTTAGTGAGTTAGAGGTCAGCGGGTTAGTGAGTTAGAAGTCAGCGGGTTAGTGAGTTAGAAGTCAGCGGGTTAGTGAGTCAATGGGTCAAATGTTAGATGTTAGAGGTTAGCCGTTCAATAAGTTCGTCATTCTCGGGGTTCAGATGACGGCGCGGCGCACGGCGACGTCGCTGCCGGAAGTAGTACCGGGGAGGAGCATTAGATTTTATCTTTTTATTACTTAACCCAACAGGAATGAATGGCTTGGGGAGGCAAGATGGACTTCAATAGAGGGGATTGGGTGCGTAGAGGGATATATGTTAGACTTTGGTGAGGAGGATGGCTTGTTGGTGGACTTCGGCCCGAAGAACAAGAGGGATGTAACTTGGACTTGTGGATAGGTTGTAAGGCTGTTTGGCCCAATGAGGTAGGGGAGGCGTTGTAGACTTCTTGGCGGACTTTATGGGCTTCGGCCCGACAAAGAAGAGGGACGAGATATGGACTTTTGTAAAAGATTTCATGGACTCGGCCCGATGGAAGAGGAGGGAGGGGTTATAGACTTCCTAGTTGGGTAGCCCAAAGAAGAGGGACCTGATTTAAACTTCTTCAAAGTTTGGGGGCCACGGAGAGAGAGAAAGGGATGGGTCCCACTGGTGGGTCCCACCTCTCTCTTTCTTTTCTTTTTCTTTTTTTTTTCTCTCTTCTCTTCCTTATCCTTTCCTTCTCTTTCCTTCTTCCTTTCTCTCTCTCTCCTTTCTCTTCTCTGCTGCTGCTTCCTGGAGGAGAGGAGGGTGCCGCGGGAGGGGCCGACGGCTGGGGAAGGCGGCCGGCGGAGCGGCGCCGGCGTGCAGGGTGGCCGTAGGCGGCGCGCGCGGCAGGGACAGCGCGGCTTGCGCGCGCTCGGCCGGGGTGGCGCGGCGGCTGGGAGCGGCGGCGCCGGCTCGATGCGGCAGAGCGGCGTCGACGGCTGGGAGCGGCGACACCGGCTCGGGGCGGCAGAGCGGCGTCGGCGGCTGGGAGCGGCGGCGCCGGCTCGGGGCGGCAGAGCGGCGTCGGTGGCGCCGGCTCGGGGCGGCAGCGCGTTGGCGCGGCGCGACGCGCTGGCGGCGCGGCCGGGGACGGCGCGCAGGCGCGGCGCGATGGCAGGGAGTGGCGTCGGCCGGGCAGGTGGAGGTGCGCACGTCGCGGTAGAGGCGGCGCTGGCCGAGGTGGAGGGGCGGCGCGGCGCGGCTTGCGCGCGGGCCGGCCACGGCGTCGGCCGAGCAGCGACGCACCGAGGCTCGGCTCGGCCTGGGCGATGGCCGGGCTGAGCGTTCGGCCAGGTGGAGGTGGCGCGTGACGCAGAGCTGCAGTGCACGGCAAGAAGGCGGCCGATCGAACGACAACGGTGTTCGGCCCGTCGGTGTGATAGCGACAGTGAGCGAAAAAGGGCGGCTTTTATAGCCGTCGCAGCCGGCGGACAGCGACAAGGGCGGCTCGGCCGAGCGGGGCCGACGGTCCTATTGGGCGGTCGCAGAGCGAGGATGGGGCTGTTGCAGGACGGCGTGGACGCGGCGTACGCGTTCGGTGTGGACCGCTGCCTCTGCGCTTGCTTGCATGGTGCAGTGGTGCACGGGAAGCACGACCATGCTTGCATGGAGAGGAATGGGATGAGGGGCAAAGCTTGTCGCTGTTTCCCGTCTCCCTTCACAGTGTCTCATTATTGCTGCCTTGTGTGTTGGAAGAAAAAGGAGTTTGCTTGTTGTTGTTCTGTGTATACAGGGAGGTAGATGAGTATTTTGGCTTGCAATGAATGGAGTGAGTAGAAAGCAAAATAATTTAGAACTGGTAAAAATTGGATGAGCGATTTAGGACGCATTTCGGATTCCAAAATCCAAACACGAAGATTTTATTTGGAGAAAAGATGACTGGAGGAAAAACTCGACTTCTGCAGGTTCCATCGGTTCACGATTAAATTTGACGAGAGAAATGGCCGTCGAATTTTGAGATGTAACTGCACAAAATATTTGTTGGTGGTAGGATTCCGGAAACAAATATTGCTTAGGATCTCCGGATGGAAGGAGAATTATTTGGAAAGATATTTTGGAGGGAAAAGAAATGTGAGTCTACAAGGAAATAATTAATTGGGATTTTTGGCACAGATTCTAGACACACACAAATAAACAATAAACAAGCAAACTAAAATTATGCCTGAGGACTAGACTTTGTCTGAGGAGGTCATATCCTTGAAAATAGCCTATTAGGAATTTATATTTCGCAATTAAGGTTTCTAGTAAATATTTTACCAATAGACATTATTTTGCAATTAATTTCCAAAAGCTTATCACTCTATATAAAGGTGCATAGAAAATAATCAAAGCTATTTCTTTAGTGGAACAATATTTGTTTTATTAAACTATCCCTTAATGGGTTTTATCCAAAATGGTGATACATTTAGATATATAGATTTATTTATAAAGTAAATATGCTCGAGGGTTTTTGTTTTTCGGAATTAATTGGCATACGCAAATCATAGCTCCTCGAATAAATAATATTTGAAATCAAATATCGACGTATCCTCAGACGTTCGTCTATTAGTCCACGTGTAAACGAAAAACGACCGATCGAATTGAGTTAGTTCAGGCATGAATGTATTTTCAAAAAGATTTTTGGTTATTCTGAATTTTTTAATTTCGTATTCCAAAGTCGAAATATTCAGGATGTTACACTTGCTGAGTACTCCTGTACTCACCCTTGCTCTATATAATTAAACCCCCCCCAGTTCTCGAAGACGAAGAGGTGGACCCTGCTGACGAAGAGTACTTCCAGGAGCAAGCAGACTTCGAGCAGTAGTAGGGTTTCGGCCTTCCCCAAGGCTTTGCTTGTGGCTTAGGGCCAGTCGCCGCTTTCCGCTTCCGTCTTTTTGTAATGCTGTTGTGAACTCGGGTTCTGTCCGCAGTTCCAACCTTGGTTGTAATCCTACTCTTAAATAAAGAGACCGCTGCTGTTGTGGTATTCTGTCTTCCTGTTGTACCAGCGCTATTTCCTGGGACTGGTACAGGCATACAGGTCAATCTGGACCGCTCTATCCTGGTCTCCGCCCGGGGCCAGTTTGGGGCGTGACAGCCTCATCACCCGAAGATTATATAGGATCCATAACTGGGCCTCTGAGGCCCATAGGATTCCTACTCGGATCTCTATCCGAATTGAGCATATATTGGATTTCCATCCAATCCCTTTATTCCGGCCTGTTAAGTGTGCGACCCTATAGGTTCATGTACACTCGGCTGCAACCTGAAAACTCCTTTTCGGTCCACGTGTCAACAGCGGCCCCTAGCAGAACATATTGACCCACCGAGCATACATAAAGATCATATCGACTGAACCTCTATTCTATACTTGTATGAACCCTTTTGCCTCACGATATCGATTAAGCTCAAGACTAGATATGTGTCATTATTTAATAGCTCAATCATTCACTCGATCCTATAATAGATTATTTAACCTGCGATTGACTCCTTAATCACTTTTTACATGGCCATGCACTTTCATAATCTATAACATCGAGGGGCTTAGAGATATCTCTCTAAGAGAGGGGCAAATCCCATCTTGATTATTCATATCCCACTAAATGTTTCATAACATATCTGAAGACTACTTTTATAACTACCTAGTTACGGAGCAGTGTTTGGTAGTCCCTAAGCAAGCTACTACACATGTCGGGAACCATGATAATCTCAGGTCTAAGAATTCTACACCAACACTAATATGAGACCACTGATGGCACATCACATATAGCTCTCGCAGTGTCTCGTGTTGGGTCTATCCAACAACTTTTTTCCCAACATGTGTTCACATTATTAATTTGGTATCTCCATACCATGATCCATGAGACATGATCATCAATCAATGAATGTGCTGATCATTGAACCATATTTGTTCCATATATGATATTTGATCAGGGATCCTTTAGAAATAATAACATACAACATAAATATTCTCATGAATGAATAACATATTCATTAATCAATAATGAGCTATCTATTTTAAGGAACAACGTATAATAAAGATGTAAACATAATATGTGATACAATCATCTCTATGATTGGCTCTAGGGCATATCACCAACAGAAATCACTACAACTGCTAGTCGAGGACCAGTTGTAGTCATCCCTCGACCACCCGAAGGCAACCCTAATAGGTGGTGAGAGATCGTTACCACGCTGGTCGAGGACCAGACGTAGTCATCTCTCGACCGCCTTAAGGCAACTAATAGGTGGTGAGAGATTGCTACAACGTTGGTCGAGGACCAGACGTAGTCATCTCTTGACCGCCCAAAGACAACTGATAGGTGGTGAGAGATCGCTACAACGCTGGTCGAGGACCAGGCGTAGTCATCTCTCGACCACCCGAAGGCAACTGATAGGTGGTGAGAGATCGCTACAACGCTGGTCGAGGACCAGGCATAGTCGTCCCTCGATCACCCGAAGGCAACTGATAGGTGGTGAGAGATTGGTACCGTCACGCCCGAAAAATACCTTTCCTGAACGCTAGTGTATTAATCTCCGTCCCAAAAAAGCCAGGGGTATACCACACAAACTTGATACAAAAGACACATCTTTATTAATTATCACGATAATATTTACATTATTACAAAGGCATGTAAGGCCTGATAACAAAAGAAAAACTGCAGCGGACTAGCGGGCCTATGGCTCCATCTTCACAGGCGCTCAACTGTGGTATAAGCCAGACTCCATCCAAAACTTCTTCTTCAAGAGTTTCTCTGACTAGAGGGGAAAAGATTGAGCAAGGATGAGTCCAACCACCGTACTCAGTAAGCCACACTGAAAAATGCACTAAATGCAAGGAAGTACAAGGATTCATTTATAAGGTTATTTTGCCGAGGAGGTTATGTTGGTTTGATTGCTTTGAACGGTTCCTACCGCCCTAACCGACTCAGTTTTCAATCTTCTCCAAAAATTTTGGATAAATTCCTAATAATTCCATACCCTATTACCGGCCTTGCCTCCAAGTTACATTCGGATTGATGCAAGTTTGCCCATCTAACCATCTAAGTCAAACCTCTGATTGTGTCGAAACTTGGTTTCGGCAATAGAAATTGGGGGTAGCAGTCAAGTGCCAAACACAATGGGTTAGTCGGGAAGAAGATTTAGACAGGTTCAGGCCCTCTCTAATGAGAGGTAATACCCTACTCCTGTTTCGGGGATTCAATCCGCCGAGTGGTTTATTGATCTCACGATCTCTTTCAATAGGGGCTCTCGCAAGTTTTCTGTCTCTATCAACCTATTCACCCTATCCCTCAAGGGACACCCCTACCCTCCTTATATAGTCTCGGAGGGGGGTTTACAAGTCGGAGATCCACTCATATTCTAAGCCGGACTCCTCTACCTTTCCAACTATAGACCATGGGCCGTTACCTTATCTTAATGGTAACGTAATACCCAAGTCATAGCCAGTTTACATAATCATGGAGCGCAACCTATCCCCTATGGTAAGTCGGATAAGCTAGCCATGAGGGTATCCGGTACCCATAATCTCCACAGTAGCCCCCGAGACCTTCGCAGTCGACGAGATAACTTTGCCTCGAACTTGAATAACACACGGCCGATTGACTTCTTAGCCGAGTGCCTCCACTGCCGAATGCCTCCATCATCTCTGCCTGATTCCCCCGAGTGCTTCATTATCCAAGAAAGACTGACTGTGAAGGGCTGAAATCAATTCAAAAAATTTCAAACACAAAAAATTTAGGTGCATCGAATGATGCACCTAATTAGGTGTAGCCCCCGACTATGTGTTTAGTTAAATAAACTAAGCATATAGTCAAGAGCTATATTAATTATACTCTCCTGAGTTAAATAAATGTCTAGCGTAAGCCAAAAGCAATCATAAAAGATCATATAACACATAACCTTATAATCAAGGCATAGTGTATAATGAATCCATGCATTCGGCAAGCTCATGCTTATCCAAGTCGTTGTGCCCGAGTCGTCTCGGAACATTCAATTCAACCAATTCTCTTGAACAGTAAATATGAGTTAATAAATTTTCCAGTTATCTGAAAAATACGACCAAAATATCAAATAGCTCTTGCCATAATATTGGTCTTGATAAAAAGAGCACACCAAGGTGGCAAATCAGCACTGATAAAAAATCAAATGTTTTGAAAAAAAAAACCAAACAGCTCCTGCAACCTATAAAACGTTACCAGGACAGTTATAAAAAACCTTACTGTTTGTCACCTTCCAAGTCGCATCGTACCAACCTTCAACAAGTTGTGTAACTGCTGTATGGAAGGATTTCAAAGTCATCGGGCAATGAGACATATGCATATTGCCAGAGCAAATTTGCTTAAGTCCTCATGGACTTATGTCAAACCGTTCCCATAAGATGGGCCGCAAGTTTCTCATGGGCTCGGCCCAAATACGAGAAAACCCAGCAAAAACCCTAAAATCTTTCTCAAAGCGCCAGCGTCGTCGCTGCCGCTTCTTCTTCCCGAAATTTTTTCCCTTTTCACGCTCCTGTTCATCAACCGCTCCAAGGAATTCCGGAATCTCGCGCTTACGCAAAATCATCCATCCAAGAACTCACATTCCACCGCAATCCATCATCCGCATCCAGCCACCAGCATCCCCTCAAAAAATCTCCATCTCTTGCGCAAGACCCACCTCCACTCAACTCACATCCATGGCGGAAGAGAGAGAAATCCCTTTCGACCAGTGGGCAACCTCAGACGTGAAGGAGTCGACCTTGCGGGAGATGGTGAAGAACGGAGTTCTCCCACCCAAGGAAATCATCAGCTGGCGTCCGGCGGCCGGCGAAGAGTTCCCCACTCCAAACACCGGTGAGATTGTGGTTTTCACCTCTTTTTTCTACTGCAGATTTGGTCTTCCCACATCCGACTTCTTCCATGTTATTCTCGAATACTACGGCCTTCAAATCTATCACTTGAATTCCAATTCTATCCTCCACATTGCAATATTTATCCATGTGTGCGAAGCTTTCTTAGGCATCCTCCCCCACTTCAATTTATTTCGCCGTATGTTCTATGTCAAGCCACACCCAAACAAAGATGACCCTTGTGTTGTCGGTGGGGCTGGCTTTCAACTCCGTGGGACTCTCCGCAGAGATTACTTCTCCCTCCCCTTGAAATCCTCCAACAAGGGCTGGCACGCAAACTGGTCCTATATCTCGAACCCCTGTCCCAGTTTGCCCGACTTCGTCGGCCTTCCACCGATCAAAAGAGCAAACTGGAGCGCAATGCCGGAGAACCAAGATTGGATAGAAGCGAATAACCTCCTGGCTAACATTCTCGAAATGAAGAAGGAAGGCCTCCAAGGAGAACAAATTACCCGACACTTTATCAAGAACCGACTGGCTCCCATCAAGGAGAGATCCAAGCCAGCGTTCGAGTATGAGGGTGAAAGCGACCCCAATCGGGAGGACCACGATGCTCTGAGTTACCAGGCCTTGTGCACTCGTATGTACAAGATCTTCTCTTCTGGAATCACAGTAGATCGCAGCCACAAGATGCCGGTTCCTCCGTTCAACCTATTTCGACCTCTTCCTCTAGTAAGTCGACTCGGCTCTTCAAAATTACAATCTTGCACACATCCTTCAATATATCTCAAAAACTCTACTTGCAGGCAAATGCTCTCATCATCTCCAAGCCATACAAGGTGTATCATGACGATATGCCAACTCGGCCTGCTGCCAAAAAACCAATCGGCGGCCCCAAAATCAAGGTTGAACCTCAAGAGAAGAGGGCCGCCGCCGACAAAGATATCAAGCAAGCGAGCGAACAAAAGGAGACTGGTCATTGACGACTCGGACAACGAAGAAATCCAGGTTCCACAATCTACCAGAAGTCCTCCGAAACCAACGGCCAAGTCTGCTCCTAAAATCAGGAGATCCAATAGGTACATCTTATGACCAAAATTTGCTTGTCGCCTGAAATCTTTTTCACTTTTGACTCATTTGTCTTTATCTTCTTTCGTGCAGAAAACCTCAGGACATTGATCCCACCGGGCGGGCTGAAGCCGCCAATTCGTCTGCAGCGTCGGAAAAGCCAAGACCTGCAGAACCAAAAGCACAAGACCCTGTCCCGAGTGAGGATGCTCCTGGGGCAGAATCTTTAGGCAAAAACGCTCCTGAGGCCGAGCCCCCGACTGCCAGCCAAGTCTTCCCAGCTGGAAACCAGTCGGTTGAAGAAGAACAGCCCCCGACTGCCAGTCAGAACGCCCCGACTGGAAACCAGCCGGACGAAAATCCACAGGGCCCGCGCAATCAAGAAGCTCTATCCGAAGATCCGGCTCCTAAAACAGGTAAAACCTCTCAATAATCGCCAGATTTTTGTCTTCATCATATTTCTTCTTCTTTCATCATTCATCTTCTCTAGATCAATCAGCCGAAGAGGAGGAAATCTCCCGACTGAAGTCTTCAACTAACTCAGTCCCTCCTATCAAGATAGAGTGGCGCGATGCCGAAGGCGTGAAGCAAGGCATCGTGCTGAATAAGTAAAAAGAACATGAAGAACGCGACATGCTCGTGGCCAGCCTCAACGAAGCGACCCAGCTAATGAATGTAAGTGTATCTCCTCTTTGTCTTGTCATCGTCGTCTGGTGTGATTGACTATCTTCATCCCCTTATGCAGAGAATATATCGTCGCTCAATGGCCAAAATAGACACCCTCGAAAAGCTGGTCCCTCATGTAAATTCTTTGGAAAATATCCATCAAGACCTCAAGGCTACCAAAGAAGAAACTGCAGCTCGAGAGGTCGTCTTGCGAGCGGAAATCGCGAAGCTTCGGGATGAAAACCTGGAACTCCGTGGCTCAATCGGGGGTAAGCCAAACCACCTTTATACTTGCTCTGTCTTCGCATATAATCTATTTTGATCCTGATGCTTGCAAACTTTCATGTTGTAGCAAATTCATCCGAAATTGACTCTCTCAAAGCCCAGCTGAAGAAAACAAGCACCAGTAAAGCCAAGCTGGAGTCTGACAATGAGAAAATTCTGGAAGAATTCGAAGGTAAGCCTTTTAAGATGGCACTCTGCAACTTTATCGGTCTTAAATTCTTATGCAATCATATCCATCTTGTAGCTTATAAGGTCAAATCCCAAGCACAATTCGATGTCTTCGCCGAGAGAGTTCGGAGGGCTGAAAGTGTAAGGGATGATATCGCCAACGCTGCCACGCCGATCTTGTCAGCACTATATAAGAACGGACTCGGGACAAGCTCATTGGATGCTGTTGAAGTCTTTGACAAACTCAGGACGGCCCCAGCTAAATATATGGAAAATATTTCTGATGCGGCCGTCATGGGTGCAAGCTTCGCTCTTGCGCAAACGAAGTCACTCTATCCCCGGGTAGATGTAGACTCTGTCGGAGAAGGCTTCGCAGCTGGTACCTCAGATGAGCAAGCCCTTGAGCTCATAAGTGAAGCACAGGAATCGGCGAAAAAGGTAGCTATAGATGTAGCCGAGAACTTCCAGAAATAACTATCTTGTTGTATATAACTTGTTGTAATGTTAACTTGTAAATATATAGCCTATTTATGTTAATGTCCTGATCCAGATCTTCATAGGTAATTTCTTAAGAATTTTCGTCCGACTGTCACCAAGCCTAAGCTTGATTAGGCCATCAAAAAATTCTCAGTCCTTATCTATTGGACTCGAACCAAAACACTAAACAATGATAAACTAAATATGAACAAGTTGAAGAAAATAATGCTTTATTGACATATGGATAGCCCCCGACTGACAACCCAAGAGGTCATCCTGCTTGAAGTTGGCAGTCGAGAAGAACATAGAGACAAAAATGCCTAAGTATAATATCGACGAAGATGCTCAATGTTCCAGGAGTTCTCCACCATGGTTCCATCTTCACGCTTTAGACGATATGCTCCTGGCCGAGTCACCTCAGCTATTATGTAGGGCCCTTCCCATAGTGGAGACAATTTGTGGCGATCCTTTGTAGTTTGAATCTTGCGCAAAACCATGTCTCCAACAATGAAGGCTCGCAACCGAACATTGCGGTTATGGTAGCGCCGAAGTCCTTGAAGATACCGCGCCGACTGAATCAATGCAGCTTCACGGGCTTCCTCCAGTCAGGTGAGGTCATCAACTTTGTCTTGGTCATAACGCTTGTCTTCGAAGCTACGAACACGAAGAGACTCGTACTCCATCTCACTCGGCAACATTGCTTCTGCTCCGTAAACCAAGAAGAAAGGAGATTGGCCGGTAGCCCGACTAGGTGTGGTTCGTAATGACCATAATACTGAAGGCAGCTCTTGAACCCATCTTCCAGCATATGGTCGCAATCTGTCGAATACTCGGGCTTTGATACCTTGAAGAACCATTCCATTAGCTCGTTCAACCTGTCCGTTGCTCTTAGGGTGCGCCACCGATGCATAGCAAATCTTTATACCGAAGTCTTCGCAGAACTCCTTAAAAACGCCTCCAGTGAACTGAGTCCCATTGTCAGTTATAATTCTGTTCGGGACACCAAACCGATGCACGATGTTTAGAATAAAGTCTCGCGCCTTGTCTGCGGTTATCGTAGCAACCAGCTTAGCTTCGATCCACTTGGAGAACTTGTCAATGGCGACGAAAAGATGCGTGAATCCTCCTGGCGCCTTTTTGAAAGGACCGACCATGTCCAAGCCCCATACAGCGAAGGGCCATGATAAGGGAATTGTTTGAAGATCTTGAGCTGGAACGTGGCTCTGCCGAGCAAAGAATTGACAACCTTCACACGTGCGAACTACTTTATCTGCATCGATGACCGCCGTGAGCCAGAAGAATCCTTGTCTGTAAGCCTTGCCTACCAGAGTACGCGCCGCGGCGTGACTGCCGCAGATGCCCGAGTGAATATCTTGCAATAGTTGTCGTCCTTCCTCTGGTGTGACGCATCTCATCAAAACTCCAGAGGGGCTTCTCTTGTATAGCTCTGAGTCAACCATGACATAGCCTTGGCTGCAACGTCGGACTCGTTCCGCCTCATCCCGGTCACCCGACAGCTCTTGCTGAGTTAAAAACTTGATGAACGGTGTCCTCCAGTCGGCGTCGATCATGGCAACTTGGTTTGTGACGTCCTCGTCAGGGGTTAATTTTCTGGCAACAGTCGGCTCATAAAGATGTTCAACGAAAACGTCAGTCGGGGCTGCTTCGCGCTTGGACCCAAACTGCGCCAACTGGTCTGCCGCTTCGTTATTGTGTCTCAAGACATGGGATAACTCCAGTCCGTCAAACTTGTCTTCAAGCTTGCGAACTTCCTATCGGTAGGCCTCCATAGTTTCATTTAAATAGGACCAGTCCTTCATTACCTGATTTACTACCAACTGGGAATCTCCTCGCACAATCATCCGTCGTATCCCGAGTGAAATAGCAAGTCGTAAACCATGAAGAAGGGCTTCATACTCGGCGACGTTGTGTGAGGCGGGGAAGTGAATATGAAGAACATACCGTAGCCTTTCCCCAGTCGGGGAAATCAACACGACTCCCGCTCCCAAGCCGGTGATTCTTTTCGATCCGTCAAAGTGCATGGTCCAGTACTGCAAATCTTCTCTAGGTACATCTTCTTGTTGTTCGGTCCACTCGGCTATGAAATCCGCCAGGACTTGAGACTTTATAGTCGTCCTCGCCTTGAAAGCTATATCCAGCGGCATCAACTCCAGTGCCCACTTCGCGATGCGTCCAGTAACCTCCCGGTTATGGATGACATCGCCGAGTGGAAAGGACGTGACGACGGTGACCGAGTGACCCTGAAAATAATGGGCTAGCTTCCTAGCAGTGATTAAAACTCCATATAATAGCTTTTGTACCTGAGGATAGCGGGTTTTGGCTCCTGCCAGCACCTCGCTGACAAAGTAGATCGGCCGTTGGACTTTTTGGGTTCGGCCTTCTTCCTCGCGCTCGACGACCAAGACCGTGCTGACCACCTGGTGAGTTGCGGAGACGTAAAGCAACAGAGGTTCTTGAGGGCGCGGTGATGCCAACACGGGTGGTGTCGTGAGGAACTCCTTGAAATCTTCAAAAGCTTTCTGGGCCTCGGTGGTCCATTGAAAATCATCGGTCTTCTTCAGTAACCTGAAAAAGGGCATACCTCGTTCGCCGAGTCTGGAGACAAAACGGCTCAATGCCGCCATGCAGCCGGTGAGCTTCTGGACGTCCTTCTGAGTACTCGGGGGCTTCATGCTCCGGATAGCGTTGATCTTTTCTAGATTCGCCTCAATACCACGATGAGACACCATAAAACCAAGCAGCTTGCCAGACGGCACTCCGAAGGTGTATTTTTCCGGGTTCAACTTCATTCTGAAGGCCCGAATATTAGCGAAGGTTTCTTCTAAGTCGGCAATTAGGTCTTCCTTCTGCTTGGTCTTGATGACGACATCATCGACATAGGCTTCCACGTTTCTCCCGATCTGAGTCTGAAGACATCGTTGGATCATGCGTTGATAGGTGGCTCCGGCGTTCTTTAGGCCGAAAGGCATCGTGATGTAGCAATAGGCCCCAAACGGGGTAATGAATGAAGTCTTCAGGCAGTCGGATTCCTTCAAGCTGATCTAGTGGTAACCCGAGTAACAATCCAAAAAGCTCAGAAGCTCGCAGCCGGCAGTGGAGTCGACGACTTGGTCTATTCGAGGCAGTCCGAACGGATCTTTAGGGCAGGCTTTGTTGAGGTCGGTATAGTCCACGCACATGCGCCATTGCCCTGTCTTCTTCCGAACAAGAACTGGG
This sequence comes from Oryza officinalis, assembly GCA_008326285.1. Classification (NCBI taxonomy): domain Eukaryota; kingdom Viridiplantae; phylum Streptophyta; class Magnoliopsida; order Poales; family Poaceae; genus Oryza; species Oryza officinalis. The sequence goes on along the minus strand of BDMV01000004.1, from coordinate 8,513,337 downwards.
TTAGCTAGCCAGTCGGGATGGTAAACCTCTTTGATAAACCCGACAGCTAAGAGCCTGGCAAGTTCCTCCTTGATGGCATCTTTCCTATCCTGAGCGAAACAGCGCAATCGTTGTTTTATAGGTTTAGCGTCATCTTTGACGTTTAAAGAGTGCTCGATCACCTCCCTAGGAATACCCAGCATGTCAGATGGTTTCCAAGCAAAAATATCTTTATGATTCTGAAGGAAGGTGACGAGCGCGCTTTCCTATTTAGGATCTAGCTCTGCGCCTATTACAGCAGTATTAGAGGGATCAGATGGGTCAAGGGGAATTCTTTTAGTCTTGGCATTGCCTTCTCCCGACTTGGCTATCTTCTTCGCAGGGACTTCTCCTTCTCCGGATGTCGATGCGGCTAGTCGGACTTCTTGCTGGCCGTGTAATCTCTCACGAGTTTGGGCCATATCGCAGCTTTCTCTGTCGCAGGTAAAGGCTTACTTGAAATCGCTGCGCAGGGTGATAACTCCGTGGGGCCCGGGCATCTTCATGATGAGGTAGGTATAATGTGGTACCGCCATGAACTTAGCGAGCGCAGGTCTTTCGATGATCGCATGGTAGGCCGCTTCGAAGTCGGCAACCTCAAAAGTTATGTTTTCCGTCCGGAAGTTCTCCCGAACTCCGAAAGTGACTGGAAGGGTGATATGCCCGAGTGGCGTAGATGATAGCCCCGGGATGACTCCGTGGAAGGGGGCTGGACTCGGCTTCAACTCGGATCTTGGAATCTGCATCTCATCAAGCGTTTTTGCGAATAGAATATTGAGAGCACTACCACCATCGATGAGGACGCGCTTGAGTTTAATATTACGAACCACCGGGTCTAGTACCAGGGGATACCGCCCCGGGTGGACCACTCGGTCAGGGTGATCCAAGCGGTTGAACGTGATAGCCACCTTTGACCATCGTAGATAATGTGGGACTTCAGGTTGCGCGGCGTTGACTTCTCGATTAGTCAGCTTTTGCTATCTCTTGGACTTGTACGCCTGCGGCCCCCCGAAGATGTGATTTAGCTCGCCCACCGGGTCTTGAAAAGGCTCCGTGCTGCTAGCCGGGTCGTTCCTCTTGGTGCCCGACGGGCCGGCTTCGTCAGCTGGCTTTTGTCGTAGTTGTGCCGCGTATTGCTCAGCGAACTGTTTGTAGATGAAGCAATCCTTTGCTGCATGCTTGTGGTTTGGATGGTGTGTGCACTGAGCGTTCATAATTTTGTCGTAGGCGGCGACTCGGGGACGCTGTTGCTGGTAGTTTGATGTCGTGGCGACCAGATCCTCGGGCTTACGCTTGCGATCCTTTTGGCCCCCGTTGTTGTTGTTGTTGTCCTTCTTAGGACGCCAGCTGCTCCCGGATGGCTTGTCGTCCCTCTTGTCGTGCCGGTCTTGCCGCGAGGCTTTGATGGCATCATCAGACTTGGCGTAGGAGTTTGCCGTCTCGAACATTTGTTTGACCGTCTTCGGTGGCTTACGCCCAAACTTGCCGATAAGCAACTCGTCGTGGACACCTTTCTGAAAAGCGGCGATGATGACGTCATCAGTAATGTTGGGAATCTTGTTTCGCTTCTCCAAAAAGCGTCGAATGTAGTCCTTCAGCGATTCGTCCGGCTTCTGGATGACGTTGTAGAGGTTGAAGTGGGTTCCAGGTCTTTCGAAAGTACCCTGGAAGTTGGCGATGAAGTGGTCCCGTAGTTCACCCCACGAGTCAATTGAGCCTCTTGGCAAACTCGTGAGCCAATTCCTGGCTGAGTCGGCGAGACCGACGGGTAGGTAATTGGCCATAGCCTTGCTGTCTCCTCCTGCTGCGCCGAGGGCGAGGGTGTAAACGGTCAGCCATGACTCGGGGTCTGTCTTTCCGTCGTATTTGTCAATCCCGGCAGGCTTGAAACCACTCGGCCAATCCACGCGACGCAGGTCCCGAGTGAACGCAGGTACTCCATCGTCTTGGTCTTCAGGTGATTTCCTTCTGTCGTCAGAAGAGCACCGTTCACGTTCCTGGTAGCGCCGATCGAGAACCTCCCGCAGATCACTTGGTGGGGGCCTTCGCGGGCTGCTTTGGTAGTTAGAGTTGTTGTGGCGACGATTCCGGTCGTGGACGGGCTCTCTCTCGTGAGAGTTAGTCGTTTGGCCTCGTGGCCTCCATACTGCCTCATGACGGGGGTCTTTAGATCTGACTGGTGTCTTGCTCTGCTTGGGTCTCTAGTAATCCTTGGACCGCAGCGGCGGCAGTCGGCTTCTGTCAGGTGTTTCTGCAACGGACTCGGTCGGCCTTCGTGCGGAACTGGAAGGATGGCCGTTGGCCGTAGCCGCGACGATGATCTTGATCTTGTCCAGGAGCGGCGTCACCGCAGCCGGAGCCGCTTCGATGACGGTATCGATGAGGGTGAGGGCAGCGACGGCGTTCTGTTGAGGCGTCTGGAAAATATTGGCGTTGTCGACTCGTGTCTGCATTATGGCCTCGCGGGCTGAGCGCCCGGTCGCCCTCAGGTCTCGCTTCTTTTTGTCAGTTTCTTGTTTTTTCCGGAGCTCCTCCTCCTCCTTGTGCTTATTCTCCTCCTCAACGCGCTTGCGCTCTAGCTCTAGCTTGGCTCGCTCTTCCTCCATGCGCTTGCGCTCTTGCTCAAGCTTAGCCCGTTCCTCTTCCGCGATCCTCCGGGCCACGGCCGAGTCGGTCTCAGCCACGTCGGCCATGAGAACGTCGAGAAGGTCTGGATCATAATAGTCTTTGTCTGCATCGTAGCTGTTGATTTCATCCGTGGAGATGTCGTAAAGGTCGTCGAAGTCGGTGGAGCTCATATGTTCGTCCAGGTCTGTAGATGAGTACGACCCGAGTCGTTCGAGTATGACCGCGACCTCTCGTGAGGCCGGGGGACAGCATGAAGGTGATGAAGACTCAGAAGATTCAGAAGGTTCTCCCGAGTGGATCAGATCCAACTCAGAAGATAGGAGATTATGATAGATTTTAGCGTCGTCCGGTAACCCGAGCGGCGCCAAAGAAATTTCCCTCCCCGACTGGTTCGAACCCGAGTCGACAAGAGAGAGCTTACCGAACTTGTCGGCGACGAAGTCGATTCCGCCGAAGCAAAGTGCCTGCCCAGGGGCGAAGACGAAGTCGGCGAAGCTTGATGGAGATCTCATTGCGCTTGTCGGCGAGATGTTGAAGAAGAACTTGACGCGGAGCCCCTACCTGGCGCGCCAACTGTCGAAACTTGGTTTCGGCAATAGAAATTGGGGGTAGCAGTCAAGTGCCAAACACAATGGGTTAGTCGGGAAGAAGATTTAGACAGGTTCAGGCCCTCTCTAATGAGAGGTAATACCCTACTCCTGTTTCGGGGATTCGATCCGCCGAGTGGTTTATTGATCTCACGATCTCTTTCAATAGGGGCTCTCGCAAGTTTTCTGTCTCTATCAACCTATTCACCCTATCCCTCAAGGGACACCCCTACCCTCCTTATATAGTCTCGGAGGGGGGTTTACAAGTCGGAAATCCACTCATATTCTAAACCGGACTCCTCTACCTTTCCAACTATAGACCATGGGCCGTTACCTTATCTTAATGGTAACGTAATACCCAAGTTATAACCGGTTTACATAATCATGGAGCGCAACCTATCCCCTATGGTAAGTCGGATAAGCTAGCCATGAGGGTATCCGGTACCCATAATCTCCACAGATTGAAATTGGAAAAATCCTGGCACTGTTCACCCTAGAGGAGACCTTTGCCTCTCCCTCTCGTTTTCCCTGGTTTCTTTTGACTTGTTGACCTCATGTTTTGACTTGGCAAGGTAGGCAACCCCATGAGACACACTTTTTATGTTGGGCCCCACCTCTAATCCGGACCCCACAAGCCAGCCAAAGCCAGGCCAACTCGGGCAGGCCCTATTCGATCTCCACCGCCCACGCGAAAACGCGAGGGTTTCGCTTGCGGGACACACCAGCCGCGCCCTAGGCATGCCTAGCCGCCTCTCTTGCCTCGGGACCTTGCGCCATCATGCCTCCTGACCGGGCCAGAGTAAGCCGGCTCCCTCCGCCTTGTCCTCCTCTCACCCAAGCGTGATCACGCAAGGATCGCTCTTCACCCGTGCGGCTCGACCATGTGGCTACCTCTCCACGCCCCAGACCGTGCAAGAGGGAGAGACAGAGCCACCTTGGGACCTCGCGAGATGCCCTCTGCCAGCCCAGTGACGCCTTGCCCTGTCCCTTCTGTCTGTCGCACGCTTGCCCACGCACACGCCATCGCGAGACCCCCCTTCCCCTCTCCTCTCCCTTCCCTGCCTTCCTTCTTAACCAAGGCCATATGTCCTCCTGCCTCCCTAGCTCGCCCTCTTTCTCCCACAGCCAAGGGCCCAGGGGATTGCCCCTTGGATCGCTGGGAACGTGAGGTGCCGCCCACGGCGCTGGCGAGAACGCCCCTTCCGTCCGGGAGCTCCGGTGAGTTTCACCTCGTCCCAGCTGGGTCACCATGTGTTCCTGCCCGACCTAACTCCATTTTTGCCCTCGGCATGCAGCAGGCACCACCGCAGCCCCATCATGGTTTGCAACGCCGACCGGGTGCCGCCGTGACCTCGCAGCCGGTAAACTCCGTCCTGGTGAGTGAAACGTTGTCCTAGCTGCATCACCATCACCCCTTAACTCTTTGAACTCATCACAGCGCTTGTATGCAGCCTCGCCAGCAACCCTGCCGCCCAGCCAACCATCGCCTCGCCATCGCACCCTACCGCCCGCACTCTTCGGTGAGCTCATGTTGCTGCATGCGCTTTTGTTTTGTTTCTGGGAGGTCACTAGTGCTCCCCACGTCCTTGCCTTGGCCTGCCATGTTGTATTTGGTCATCCACCCAAGCGACACCACCGTGGCCACATGCATGGGCGAGGCTCAATCGGAGCATGGCCGCATCAGTTAGAACCCTAGGATGTTGCATGCAGGACCCTAGAGCCTCCCCGTGTCCATGCCTTCACCAGCCTTGCACTAGAGAGCGAGAAGACAAGCTGTACTTTACCTTGGAATTTCACCGAACACCTTAGGTGTGTTCATGTTTGAGTGAGCTACAGCCATCCCTTCAGCCCCATGGATCCCACGTTGGCCTCACTAGTGTTAGAATGTGCTAAAACCACGAGTAGAGCCGTTGCCGATGAATACACTTTTTGCCTGGCCGAAGTTAACGTTTTCACCAATCCGGTAGCTTCGTACATGTGGGAGCATTGGTGAATTTAACATCTTAGCAAGTTGGGGCGTTTCCTCTTCTAGACACTGTCCTTAGGCTCATCATAGCTTTTATGAAGGTCTCATGACATAGAAACACCCCTAGAACCAAAAATGTCCTGGTTAGACGACCCGTTAAGTCGGTAGAACGATTTCAGCCAGTTTAACAGTTCGGTCACGCGAAAACGCTGTTTTTCATTTAATTTCGATTTTAGGACAGAGCAGACTTTCTCCTTCATATGAACTCGGATTCGAGTGATTCTTGATTCTAAATTCATCTAAAATCATGCACTATCATATTCTGCAAAAATATTTGGATTTATTTTACTGTTAACTTTTGCCGTTGTATTCATCGCATTCGTTTGGTATTTTCGTAGAGCACGACGATGCTGAACCAGCTGAGGAACCAGAGGAGTACTAGGAAGTCCAGGAGCAAGGCAAGCACCCCCTTGATCAATTGCTCCCATATTTCAAATTTATAAACTATATTGATTGCAAAACAATTATGCATATGATGTTTTACTTCAAATACGTGGGTTACTTGGGTAGTTAACCTCTTGCTGCATATCCCTTGTTTTTGTTACTTGAATATCATGTTTCCCTTGTCACCTATATTGCCACTGAAAATTGGGTCATGTGGTTAGGAGGATGTCAACTAGCATGCTTAGTTTGCTACTTAAACAATGCTACTTGTTACTTGATATTGGGGTTTTGGAGAAATGAAACATTTGTGAAATTGTGGAAATGAACAGTGGGTGATTCCTCTGTGCTCTTGGTGGAAACCAAAATTGAAAACATATTTTTTTGACTTGGGCAAGTGGATGTAGTGTTTGGTGCCTTGTTTGTGGTACAGATTAGGTGGTTGTCTCGCCCAGGTCAGCAAGGACCGATTCTATGGTGTAGCTAGAACCAAGAAACACAGTACAAACCACATGTGGCTCTTATGGGGAGTCCCTAGCTCAGTATATTGTTGATACCTAGCAATAGACCCGCCGGGGGTAGTGTTAAGTCATCATTGTTGACATTGGGTTAGTGCGAGTTATGGTTATTGTCCATAGCTTGGTGGTACCTTGATTATTGTTCAAGGGTGACCAGCATATCGTGTGAGCCTTAGGGTTTTGCGAGGCCTACCAACTCCCTAGGGATAGATCATAAGCGCGGGATATTGCTAGGCCAATGGTGGAAAGGCTTTGTCATTGATGGTGAGAGCCTCCTGTGCGGTAGCTCATATTGTCCTTGTCATGTGGGTACAGTTGTACGCACTCTCAAGAGTTAAAACTATTTGAATAGTCGTGTCCTCGGTTATGGATGACTTGGCAAAATCTCCACATTGGTAGCTTTAAATTTTGGAAATGTTTTGGGTAAAAACATGGCATGAATATGGAGTTTGCTGGGCTGGTTGTCACAGCAGGTTTGCCGCTATTGGCTGGCATGAGCAGGGAGCTTACATGGGTGGAGATACCTGGGATTCATGTTTACATACTTTCTCTACTGTGCCAACTTGATTTATTAAAATTTTTGTTGCAAAGCCATAATGTTTTTGCTATGTATATTACGATTTAGGCAAGCTGTTGAACCTGAACCATTCCTTGTATATCCTTGCATATTATGGAATACCATTGTAAACACTTAAAAGTCTTGCAGAGTACGTATTGTACTCACACACGCTTGTGTGACTTCTTTTTTTTAGAGATGGTTGAGGAGGACCCGACAATCGGGTACTTCTATGCAGTGGGTTTTTGAGATGTCAACGACGGTGCTTACTAGGACCTACCGGTCGGTTGCCTATGGGCGGGCAGAGGCACACTAGCTGGTTTTTGGTGGCTATATTATCTTTGTTTCCGCTGTTGAACTCTTTTTTAAATTGTTGTTCTATTTGGCCGGTCGGCCGCTATGTAATCGCTAAGTCTAGACTCTCGTACGACTTATGTTTGGACAGCTGTGAGCTGAACCTGTGATGTGTGCATTATGGTGTCAATGTTGAATGTGTGTGCTAGCAATTGATCGCGGAACTAGCACTGTGCACACATAGGATTCGGGGTAAAACCCGGGTCCGACATCCGACACCCAGCGGATGTTCGTCAATGGAAAAACTTTGATGCATTGTACCCAGATTTTGCTAAAGACCCATGAAATATAATGTTTGCACTGAGTACAGATGGAGTTAATCCATTTGGAGATATGAGCAGCTCACATAGCACTTTGCCAGTACTTCTGACCATGTACAATCTTTCTACGTGGCTTTGTCAGAAGCAAAAATACGTTCTACTCTGTGTCTTAATACAAGGCCCCTGACAGCTTGGTATTGATATTGATATATTTCTTGAACTATTGATGGAAGATATGGAAAATTTATGGAAAGCTGGGATGAATGTGTGGGACGAGTACTTAAGACAATACTTTATAGTGAAGACCATCATTTTCGTTACCATTAATGATTACCCCGCCATGTTTTTAGTTTTCGGGCAAATTAAAGGAAAAACAGGATGTGTGATCTGCTTGAATGGAACGTACTACAGGTACCTCCCAGGTTCTAACAAGCTTGTTTACATGTGGCACCGATGTTTCTTATGCAGAGATCCTAAATACCACAAGATGACTCCAGAATTCAATGGTACCGAAGAGAATGATCGTCCATCAAAACCCAAAAGTGGGGAGAAAATATGTGCGGAGACAGAGAAAATACAGTGCGTGTTCAGAAAAGGGCCTAAGAAATGTTCAAAGGGACAAAGCGTAAGAAATCAGATGATGAACTCCCTCCCCCATTCAAGAAGCATTCAATTTTCTTTAAGTACCTGCCATACTGGAAAGATCTGAAGATTTGCCATACCATAGATGTCATGCATCTAGAAAAGAATGTGTTCGACAACACCATCGGAACACTGCTGGACATACCAAGCAAGACAAAGGATGGTCTACAGTCACGTACCGACCTAGTAGAAATGAGGATTAGGGAAGAGCTACATCCGAAAGAAGGAGAGAAGAATGGAAAAATATATCTCCCTCCAGCCTATTTCACACTCACACCTGAGGAGAAGATGGCATTCTGTAAGTCCCTTCACGATGTCAAAGTGCCCATAGGTTTCTCATCAAACATCAAGCGACTAGTCTCCATGAAAGATTTGTTGGTATCCGGTTATAATTCACACGACTGTCATGTCATGCTCACCGTGTTTCTCGCCATTGCTATAAGAGCCATTAAACTAGAACATGTAAAGGTTGCTATCACAAAGATGTGCTACTTTTTCAATGCAGTATCACAGAAAGTCATCAATCCTGAAGAATTAGCACTTCTTTGTTCATTCTCATATGATATCCAATTCCAACTGGAGATGTGCTCTCCTCCATCATATTTTAATATGATGGAGCATCTGATGGTTCATATAGTGCCCCAAATATTTGCACTTGACCCGTTGTACTTGCATCAAATATGGCCGTACAAGCGTTACATAGCTGTTTTGAAGGGCTACTACAGAGTCGTGCCCACCCAGAGGGATCAATGATTGAGGGATACAGTACAGAAGAGGTCGTCAAGTGCTGCATCGATTACCTAAAAGATGGAAAGACAATTGGAGTACCAGTGCCTCGACACGAGGGCAGATTGACTGGTAGGGGGACAAAGGCAAAGAAGAGAATCGTCAACCTTGACTATAAATCAGTTTGAGAAGCTCACTATAGTATTCTTCAATAGCTTGCTATTGTTGAGCCATACATCGAGAAACACCTCAAAATCATAAGAGCTAACAATAAGGGACGCACAAGTGAGTGGATCATGAAAGAACACAAGCGTTGCTTCACAAATTGGTTAGGAAATCTTAACTTACTGGATGGAGAAACCACTGATGAAATTACCATGAAGCGGTTATCATGTGGTTCATCAAGTATAGTCAATTCTTGGCAAGGATATGACATTAATGGATACACGTTTTGCACGAAAGCACATGATGATAAGACCATCACTCAAAACAGTGACGTCCGAGTGGAGGCAATAGATGCCTCGGGACAAAAAAAATACATACTTTATGTTCATTGAAGAAATCTGGGAAGTCAACTATGGCCTCACAATGCAAATCCCCCTATTTAAGTGCCAGTGGGTCAAACACCCAAACGGTGTATTTGCTGACAAGTATGGCCTTACCATTGTTGCCCTTGGCAATGTTCGCTGATCACCTGGCATAGGTGTTCTACGTGAGAGACCCTAAGAATGTAAAAAAAGAAATAATTCTACCCGAATGTAAAAAAAGAAATAATTCTACGTGAGATCTTGGGAGTTGATGGGGTCGAAGATGTCGAGGATTATAACCAGTGTGATAGCATACCTCTTTATACTCAATTTCTACAAATGACTAAGCTTGTAGAAGCATCTACTAAGAAAACCGTGAAGCCGTACATGCGAGAAGATGGAGTTGGGAAAAACGTTAGAGGATAACATATGCATATGAAACCAACGATCACCGTATGTAATGGCTGTCTGTTCTCATTTTGCAATGTATTTGAACAAGTTATTGATTTCTCATATTTTGTAATGGCTATCTGTACTTTATTTGAACACAATATGGATTTTCCATTTTTGTAGGATCTCCTCATCATTTTGGTAATTTTTTAACAATTATCGTGGATTTTCTAGGAATATTAAAGATTTAATCCACTATTATTTTTTTAGATAACAAAATATATAGACTTACCACTTTCACAATTTAATGTATTCTAGAATTATAATCTAAGGATTTTTATATGGACTTACCACCATTTAAGTAATTTTTAACAATTTTCATTAATTTTCTACGATTTTCCCCACCATTTTGATTTTTTTTCACAATTTAAGAATTTTCTATAAATTTTAATTGTATATTCAACTCGGGCCCACCTTCATTTTCGTAGGCCTGCTTGCCAACATATACAAGGTTATATAGGGCATCCATTTTCGCAGGCGGACCGCCCGCCTGCGAAAATGGGTGCCCTATATAAGGGCACCTACACCGGCGCGAAAATTTCTAAGTCTAGGTGGGAACCCTAGAAATTTTCACGCCGCCAAGCTGCCGAATTTTTTCTTGATGCCGTCGCCTCCACCATTGCCCGCCTAGGACCGACCATCGGTCGTCACCGCCGCTTGCTTGTCTTCCTCGACCATCGTCGTCTAGGAGCCCGGCGTCACCTCCTCGACTTCCCCACCCACTGCCGTCTCGAAGCCCGCCGTCGCCTCCTCGTCTTCCCCGGCCACCACTGTCTTCTCGTCTTCCCAGGCCACCACCACCTCCTCGTCTCCCCCAACCCGGTGCCGCCTCTTCGACCCACGTCGCTGCCTCCCCTACCCGCGCCGATGCCGCCTATCCTCGGCCGACGATTCGTCCTGGGCCGATCATCGTTCTTGGTTGAACGTCGTCCTCGTCTTCATCGGTAGCCAAACGACTTGCTCGGCAGATCGTCATCTTCGGCCGAACGTCTTCCTTGCCCGAACGTCGTCTTCGGCCGAATGTCGTCCTTCTCGTCGTCAACCGCATGTGAGTGATTTGAATGCTTGTATATTTATGTGTGTTGATACTTTGGGTGATATGTGGGTGACATGTGGGTGATATGTGGGTGATGTGCTATGTGCTATGTGGGTGGTGTGCTATGTGGGTGATATGTTTGGATTATGTGTGAATTTGAGGGGGATATGTTATGGGGATATGTCCAATAAAATATGAATTTCGATGATGGATATGTTCGATGATATTTGGGTAATATGGGGCTATGTGGGTGACATGTGGGTGATTTTTGGGTGATAATTTTGGATGAAATGTGAATTTGACATGCGATATGTACTTTTAAATTTGGGTGTTTATTTCAGTGCCATTATTACGTTTGTGCGAAAGAAGTAATTGTTTAATTTAACAATTTCTTAGTGTCATTATTATGTATGTGCCATTATTTCTCGGTGCCATTTTAATTTAACATTTTTCTATTAATTTTTGGCTCTAGTGCTTAACGATAGCCGATAGCACCAAAGAGACTCAAGGCGTGTCGGAACACATAGTCGATGATAAGGCTCCACAGGCGATCGTGGAGGCCTCACAGTCCATTGTAGAGACCTCACAGGCCACACAGGCCTCACAGGCCATCGTGGCGATTGGGGCGCAGCCAAACATGGAGGGGTCACAAGGTTCGGACAATGACAAACCCGAGGAGGATGACGCGTACTTGTCGCCAAGTGACCCTTGCCCAAGCCCAAAAAGGAGGAAGAAACACGCCGATGGTGAAGAAGGCGACAAAGAATATGTCACTCGCGAGAAAGCGGTATGCTTTGCAATTTGACGTTTTCATGCGAATTATGTTAGGGGTAACTAGTGTTTCCTATTAATTCGATGGTGTCTTAATCTGGTAGGAAACGACCCCACGAACATCTCGACGTCAGGCCAAAAAAGCCGCACAACTTGTAGATGTCCCAGCTATGACCTAAAGTTGTGCGGCTTTTTTGGCCCGACGTCGGGCCAAAAAGTTGTAGATCTCCCTTTTTTTTAGGCTCTGCCAACTTGTAGAGAGAAGCGTCAACAAGATAATCGGACAGGTTATTTGTTGTCACGTCCTGAAGTTCCTCTTTCTGGCCTTAAAAATCATTTAATAAATAGCCCGAAGAAAATGTTTAATTTTGACCTAGAGCTAAACCCTAATTAATAAATACAATTAATAATGGGAATTGGCATGGTGGAATTTTTCTTGTGTTCCCCATGTTAAAATGCACTGACAGGATTTTTAGTGGAATTTTCAAAGCCTTGGAAATAATTTTTAAACTAATGAAATGAATTCTCGGCATTAAATAATCCCAGGAAATCTCTTTTTCCTTTTTTTTTCTTTTTCCCTTCCTTTTCTTTTTCTTTGGGCCGTTGGCCCATTCCTCCCCGCCGTGATGTTTAATACTGCTTGGGCCTGTCACAACATGGTGTAGTGTTCGACCGTGATGTTTCATATTGCTTAATTATATTCTACTGTTTTATTACTTTCAACTACTGTTTTTAAATGTCTGCTTTATGCAAAAGAACCCTAGCCTCCTTTGGAATTATCAGCATCATACCCCCTTTCGTGGTATGACCTGCTGAGTACAGTGGGTAGTACTCAGTCTTGCTCTATTTTCCCCCACACCAAAGTTGGATTACTGCTCAGATGAAGGTTACTCGGAGGAGTAGGCTTAGTTGCTACCGTCGAGGATGCTTGTGGATTGGAGTCGTCGCGCAGCGAGCGTCAAGCTTATCTATTTAGCTCGTTTGTTTTTTTGTTGTTTTTGTAAGACTTTTATTATGTTTGTAAGACGTGAATTTGTGTATCAATATTGTCGTTTGTGTACCCTGGCTGGTCCTGGACAGGGGTTTTAATGCACATTCAGCTTGAAATTCTATTTCGGGAATTTTTGTGCGTGATATTTGTTATGACCCATATTAGCCCAAAAAGGGAGCCACTGGCCCTTAAAATTTCTGGGCGCGAAGTACTGCTCCTAGTGTGGCGCAATCGTCTGAGATAAGATCCTAATCACAATCAAGGACTGGGACCATGTACCAGAATGGGATAAAAAAACCTCTGGTTGGAGTTAAAGAAAAGAATACAATTCCTAGAGGGATCCGAAGCCACGATAAGGAATTGTGCATTGCATACAATGGACAAGGCGTGGCGCGGATGGAAAACACGCTCAGCAAGAATTTTGTGCAGATGGGTCAAACACCTTTTCACAAGTATGGGGAGATCACGCCGTCCCAGTGAGACGAATTTGTTAAGTTCAAGACCTCGTTGGAAGAAATAGAGAAGAGCAAGAAGATGTCTGAGTTGGCCAAGAAAAACAAATGACACCATCGCTTGGGCTCCGATGGGTACGCACCTAAGATTGAGCAGTGGACAAAAGAGGATGAGAAAATGAGAAAGTCAGGGGCTTCGGTTCCAATGGAATAATAGGACGAACGTTCAAAGCATTGGGTAAAAGCTAGAACACCAAAGATCACGAATAGGGGGAAGTTCTATTGAAGACCATGGGCTCCAGAGAGTAGCTGACAACATAGAACTTTTATCCGGCGCACAGAAGAAGGGAGAATTTATCCCCGAGAGAGAGAAGGATGCGCTTAGCAAGGCAGTGGGCAATCCTGAGTACGGGGGTCAGGTTCGAGGGGTGTCCTCTAAACACAGTTAGAAAGAAGGGTTCAAAAAGGACGCCGCTTCATACAAAAAACAGGATGCCTACAAGAAATAGAACCTGCTGTGTGTGAAGACCCATCTCCTGCCAAAGAGGACGTAGATGCAACCAAGGCAAATGACAACGGTAATGATACGGCCGAAGTGCCTAGAGTGCTACAAAGTCACAACTCCAAGTCCGAGGATAAGCAAAAGAAGAAGTGGATGGTAACCGCTTTTCGAGGTGGCCAAAAATGTGCCAACGAACACACGGATGATAAGAAAAAGGTCAATGAACTTGCCGGCGAGAAATACATTGCAACCGATGAATGCCCAACGAAGTTTGAATCTGGCAAACCCTTCTTTTCCGATTATGCGCTTATTGAAGGTCCATGGAAGATGAGAAGGTTACATAAATGGTGCATGGACACCAACAAATAAGGGCTCATGTCCATAACGGTTAGAACAACGCCTGAAGCTTTCATGGGTGGTGAAGGTTTTTTGTGGCTCGATTTTTCTTACCTTCATGCCGTGTACGGCTAGGAGAAGATGGACGTGAACTTTGTTGTTGTATGGTGCCTGTGAGTATAAACGCGCATTTACACAACTAAATAAATAGACAACATAAGCCTGAGAAAATTATTAATAACTTTTTTTTGTTAGGATGCAATACATGGATGCTAAGAAGACGAAGGAACCCATCGGTTATCTCGATCCAACAAGGATTTGTCAAACCCAGCATACTGTAGCTCTTCAAGATAATTCCGAGCAGCTAAAGAACAAGACGCCTGAAGAGAGAGCTGAATATAAGAAGGGCCTGCACAAGACCAAATTGCTTATTGTGGCACAATATATTGGACGAGTATTCCTAAAATTTCAAAATAAAAGAGTCATACTTGCCGTATACAACTTTAAGTAAGTCTAATAGATCTCTCTGTATATCTTTATTATTTGATCTGTGACTAACTAAACCGTCGTTACTGTGTAGCGATCACTATGTTTGCTTTATGCTCTACTCGAAGTACGGGACCGCTACAGTCTTGGACCCCCTCGATTATAATCATAGTTCGTAAAGAACGATCATTACGTTTGCTTTATGCTCTACCCGAAGTACGGGACCGCTACAGTCCTGGACCCCTTCGATTATAACCACAGGTCGTGCAAACAATTCCTAAATAGTAAGTGATTTTGATCCATGCATGTGTACAATTCATGAAGTGTTCATAATTATTAAATTCCATTCATTAATACGAATCATAATACAATGCGTACAACTACTATAAAGTAAAGGGTGGGAAACAACTGCAAACGAGGGAGAAGTTGCTAGTGCATACATACTAGCCGGTAATAAATTACCAAACATACTCTGCGCGCATGCTTATTTATTTAAATTCCTTTACCTCCATGTATAACTAATTCCTTCTATGTGTATGTGATAATGAAGTGTCACAAGCAATCTAGAGGCAGTGTACTTTGTGGATATTACACATGCGAGTTCTTTAGAATTAATGGGAGGTACCGGACCAACCCAGAGGATGTAAGTCTCTCAACTCAAATATAAGTTCAATGATGGAATGCACATCTAATTGATATCGTAATATATTCCCGTGCTTTCGTATATGCAGTTGCCTAGAATCGAGCATCAAACTAACTTTGACGACAAAGGCATTCAAAACGTGCAACGGGAGCTCTGCCGCTTCATCCACCGCGAGTGTTGCCAAAAAGATGGACTTTTCTTCGACCCCGAAGGCATCTTAGCAACCAATGAAGAATACGAGTCTCTTCGGGATTGGAGCCACGTGCTTGTGTAATTAACAATATAATTCGAAATGACGTGCTTTACTTTGTGTAATTAACATGTATATATATATGACCGACACTTTTCACTAATGCATGCAATATATATATGTATATTAATACAAGTATTACATGTCTACAAGCTGTTACATATATTTACGTACTAATTAATTAAATAATTTCAAAATTATTGATTAAAATATACTACTAGATATTTTGGCGAAAAATTTTAAATTTAGCGGGAAATTTTCGCAGGCGGGTGTAATGCATTTTCCTCAGCGGTATATTTCACCTCAACTTGCCCGGGATATATATATTTCAGATGGACTAGTTATGTGGTGGCCGGCCACCTACGATGATTTTCGCAGGGCCTTTGCGTACAGGCAGATCGGCTGTCCACATGCAAAGAGTAATTTTGACCGCTGCAAAAAAATGTTTTTATATTAGTGAAAGGAGGAGTTTGGCTGTTCGCTTTTCACAACCCATGGGAGAGAAAGGATAAGGTAGAGAGAAAAAAAGTCCACTGCAGGCTTTCTAGTTTCTTTATTTCATCTTCTAAAGACAAATGGCAGATATAATTCTCCTGTATGATCTGGAAAAATAAGTATTGAAAGAAGATCATAACTTCATAATGGTTGGCATGCAAAGTTAATCATCAAACTTTTGTATAAATTCGATTCACATTCCACAATAATTCTATTCACATTCCCGTATTCCCCAGTAGAAGACAGATAGACCACAGAAAGTTCTCATAAAACAGACTTTTCACTTTTGACTTTTGAGACGTCCACTACCAATCAGAACTGCAACTCTCCAAGCAAAAGAATGAGCTACCAGATGGAACAGAAACTTCATAAAATGTGGTAAAGGAAATTGGCAAGGCAGAATATAAACATGAATTAGCTTTGATATCTCTGATTTTTACCTATACGAAGGCACAATTTTAATTAGCAAAAACTGTGTGACGTCACATGCTCACAGGTCAATACATCATTCATCTGAGTCAAAAGACCGTACTGTTAAGAGATACTACAGTATTGAAGAACTCTACCAAATCTCAAAACGAAACCAGAAAAAAAAAGCAGAAGTCATGGAAGAAAAATACTCTCATGCAGAAACTGCAACAGAACACTAACAACTACCAAAGATGTCAAACCTCGAAGATCGGATGATGATCGTGAAAGGGTCCACAAATCTCTGAGAAATTGACTTTACAGAAATCCATACCAGTCAGGACTGCAACTCTGCAAGCAGTAAAATGTGCTACCAGATGGAACAAAAACTTCATGAAATGTGGTAAAGGAAATTGGCAAGCCAGCATACAAACATGAAGTAATTTTGATATCTCTAATTCTTACCAGCACGATAGCAGGAAGGCACAAATCTAATTAGCTAGAACTGTGAGATGTCACATGATCAATATCAGGTCAATACAGCATTCATCTGAGTTAACATTTGTCTTTTGGTGGAAAGATAGTACTGTTGGAGTTGCTACAGAACTGAGAGCACTGACAAATCTCAAAATTGAAAAAAAAAAGCAGAAGTCAAGGAAACAAAACAATGCCTCTCATTTAGAAACTGCCACAGAACACTAACAACTTCCAGAGATGTCAAGCCGAGAAGATCGGATGATGATTGCAAAAGGATCCGTAAGTGAAAAATCGCATCCTCTCTCAAAGTTCCAATTGCTTTCCCCTGAACTAGCATCACTCTCAAGGACCACTAGTGAACAGCATTTACTAGCCCATTTTGTGGTGAAGAGAGGCTTCACTCTGAAATTCGCCTCATCTGTCGATGCAAATGTTCCTTTGGGAGACACAATTATCAGCTTCTTCAGCATCTGCGCGTTCTCAAGGAAGAATTTGAGGAAGTTAATCTCACCCCGCGCTGCTCGGAAACGACGAAAAATCATCAGGGTAACGTGAGACTGGATGCATTCGATGGCGCCTGCATCCTGCCAGAACTTGAGGTTCAGCTTGCCAGTGGGCTCATCAGTTTTCTGGGACTACAAATCAGTCAAGCAATTGCACACTTGAAGTTAGAGATGGATAATTCAGCCAACCAAGTAGAACATTTTTAGATAATACTAAGTAGTATATGAATGCTAAATCAAGCAAGTTGTGCCTCACTTCGATGTGCAGAGTCTCAACATTAGGAAAGCATCTGAGGAAACTGGGCAGCATCTTGGCTTCATTGCGGACTCCGAAATGCACAAGTATGCCAAGAATCTTCACACTTGGAACCATGGTGCTTGGACTAGCCCTTGTTCCAGCCTGCAAATTTTGCCAATATGCAATGTTGTAACAAATCAAAGAAGAAACTTCATACATTGGCATCGATCAGCAATGCACACATATTGTCCACCTGAACAGATTAATGGCCATACCTTGATAATAGTGTTGCCGATCTCCAGCTCATGGGTTCCAAGATCAAGGTACCCAATTGCACGCAGCGAGGGAGCACGGCCAATATTTACAAGCATGGAGGAGCCACACGAGTAGAGCATGATGAGCCGCTCGAGGCGAGGCGCGTTGACCACGTTGACATCCTGGTCGCACCCCATCATCATCACGCACCGGAGGCTGCGGCTGGCGACGCGCACGCGCTGCAGCGTGTTGGCCTGGAGGCAGAGCGTCTCCAGAACGGGGCTCCTGGCGAGGACGAAGTCCATGTCCTGGTTGGTGATGCCGATGAGGGAGAAGCCGAGGTCGCGGAGGTTGGGGAAGCAAGCGCCGCGCGGGAGGGCGGCGGTGTCGGGGAACTTCCAGAGGCCGAGGTAGAGGCGGGTGAGGGTGGCCATGCCGAAGAAGGTGGTGGGGAGGGTGAGGTCGGCCGGGAACGGGCGGTTGACGAGGATGAGCTCCTGGATGCCCTTGACGGCGAGGACCTGGAGCCAGCTCGCGAGCAGGCCCTGGTACTGGTCCATGAAGCTGGAGGTTAGGTGGACGTGGCGGAACGGGCCCGGGTGCGCGGCGATGACGCGGGACACGGCGCAGGTGACGGCGCGTGCCTCCTCGCGCGCGGCGACGGTGTCGGAGTCGGACATGCCGGCTGGGAGGAGGTCGGCGTCGACGAGGACGAGCGGGGTGGAGCGCCAGACCTCGCGCCAGCGGGTGGAGAGCGCGGCGGTGCGCGTGGCGTCCTTGACGGGGAGGCGGGAGATGATCCGGCCGAGGAGCGCGTCGGGGAGGAGGCTGAGGCGGTCGACGTCGTCGCCAAGCGGGAGCGCGGAGAGGCGGGCGTCGGCGGAGACCGGCGCGTCGGGGATGGCGAAGTGGATGTAGGAGAGGACGGTGCCGATGGACTTCTCCACGTCCTCGGGGACATGGCCGCGCTGCCGGAACTCGGCCATGGTCGCCTCGTCCATGGGGATGGGTAGCACTCTGATGTCCATGGCCACCGCCGCCGGAAGGGGATTTGGGGTTTTGGGTGATGTGCTTAATTCCCGTGACGAGTGTCGAGCGGGTGCTTCTGTTTTGTCTGGTAGTGGAGCTGAGGCTGAATTCTGGATTGGAACTTGGAACTTAAACATGGAACTTTCAAACATTTTACCAGCGCTTTCGCTAGTACTCCCACCGTCCAAAACTATAATATAAATCTAGATAAACACTTATTAAAGATTTATAACTAAATTGGTTATATTTTAAGACGAAGATGTTACTTATTTTAAAATAATAAAACTTTTAGATTTGTGACGTATTAAGAAAATAGGTGAAATTAAGATGAAAAGGATTGTTGATTGGTTGACAAGATAATAATATAGGTGAACATTTTTATATTTTAAGATAAATTTTAAATAATTATTATATTTTAGGACGAAAGAAACATCATATTTATTTAACAGTCTAATTTCTAGCTTATGCAATTATTCGGCTCATTAGATGGTTATGTGTATTTGTATTTTGTGGGCATGGATCTGCGACTCGGTGAATTTGGCACGCACACGGAGAAATTTGACGCCCAAAGTTTTCTTTTTCGTTTGGATAAAATGTCACTCTTAAAATACAATGATAAAATGCAGTTGTATACTCAAAAAAAAATTTTCCGTGACGTGCCGAGTGAGTGTTTCTGTTTGTCGGGTAGTGGAGCTGAATTCTGGATTGGAGCCCTGAGGTGAGTTTTTCTTTTTTTTCCTTTAAGTAAGGGTTTGTCGCCTTTGCATTAAGGGTTAATTTGTTCCATACCATTATAAATGTGTCAAATTAAAAAAATATCATTACTATTCGTGATATCAGCTAGGTGTCATCGGAATTCTATAAAATTAGATATCCATACCATTACCGTCACATTTTCTATCACGCTCTTCTTCCTTCTCTTCTTTTCTTCTCCTCTCCTTCTTCTTCCTCGTCGGTGGGCCGCATGCTTCGAGCTAGCGGCCATGGCCATGGATCCGGACGCCGCAGAGTGGTCATGCATCATCCAGATGCTCTCGGCATTGCCGCCGTTGCCATCACCGTCGTCCTTCGGAGTTCCGAGGCTGTGGACCATGATGCAGGCACTCTCGGCCACTACGGACCCACCACCCATCGCCGCGGCCACCCCGGTCGCCGCCTTCAAGCCTAAGCACCGCGCCAAGCTGCCCAGCCCACACCACACCCACTCTGGCAGCGCGCTGTAGTGGACCCCAGGGGAGACACTTGCACTCATGGCCAAGGTCACGGCAGTCGACGACGGGTGGTCTTGCTCCGTCTATTAAGAATTTGGTTGGCTAGAAAAGAAACCCCTTTGATATCTATAGTGGCGGAAGGACAATATTGAGAAGATATCTATAGTGGCGGAAGGACAGTATTGAGAAGTGGGCATCTGATTCCCAAGGGTGTGGATTACCGTAGGATTTCTAAGTTTCTTAATCTGAAACCCATTCTTCCCAGCAAAACTCAAAGATAAGAAAAAATGTGTAGCACCAGAATCAAAAAGTATTGTTCTAGGAACTAAGTTAACATGAAACATACCCAGGACAACATCAGGTGCAACTTGAGCTTCCTCTGCTGCGACATGGTTGACACGCGCCTTGACCATATTGGAGGTTTGACCGGACACCACCAGTTTGAATCCTGGCTTCTTGGGCTTGGTGCACTGGTTGGAGAAATGACCGAGCTCGTTGCAATTGAAATATACCACCGACCTGCCTTCCTGTTCCTTCTTGACTTGCTAGTTCTGCATAGGAGCTATAGCTGGACGTGGGGCAAAGTTATGGTTGTTTTTTCCACTACCAGTACTATTGAAGAACTGGCACTGAGGGCGAACTGCCGAAGAGGATCCTCCCTACGGTGGTGCCTAAGGTCCCATGGCAAGACATGACCTCTAGCTATTTCCCTGCTGAGCCTTGAATTGAGCAATCATGCGCTTCTTCTGTTCCATCCAATTGTACTTGTCTTCCTAACGAATGGCCTTGTCAACTAACTTCTAGAAATTAGAGTAATCCCCAGAGATCAACTGGATAGACAACTCATCATTCAAACCCTCCAAGAACTTCTTCTAACGTTCTTCATCTGTGTAGACATCTTCAAGAGCGTAACAGGCCAAACAATTGAACTCATGCAAGAACTCGGTGATAGAATGGGATCCCTATGTAAGTGTCCTGAACTCCCTTTTCTTAAGACCCACCACTCCCGAAGGTATATGAGTCTTCTTGAAAGCAGTAGTGAAATCAAGCCAAATAGTAGGTTCTCCCACAGTCCTGTTGAGACGGAAGTGGTCCCACCACTCAGAAGCAGGGCCATGAAGCTGATGTGAAGCAAACGAAACTTTTTCCTGATCAGTGCACTGCAGCAGTTCCAACTTCTTCTCAATCGCATGCAGGCAATCACCCGCCTCTACAGGATTAGTGGTGCTAAAAAAGGTAGGTGGTCTCACACGTGGAAATTCAGCTAACTTATTCTGAGGTAGAGGAGCTAGCATGGTTGTTTCCTTGGTTGAGTTGATTCTGCATCTATTGCATCATCATTTCATGAGCTGAGTTTGCCTGAGCCAAAACTTGAGCAAGGGTAGGGTTTTCTCCGTTGTTGTTGGCGTTATTTCTTCCATTGCAAGTGTTCACCATCTGAAGGTAGTAAGAGAACAAGGAAATGCAAAGGGGAAGACAAGTTAGAATGGAGAATTAATCTTTTCTATCTTGACTTTTCTTGATCTAAACTAAGTATTATTACATTAGCTAAAAGACTCTGTCACCACCTAACTCACAAACTAGCTTAACTCTGAAAAGCACAGCTTAACTCATGCAGCTACATTCCACCAATGATGTAGACTACACGCTAAACCCACACACTCACAAACAAACTTAAACAAGCAAAACTAACACAACGAACTAAGGCAACGGTCTAACGAGACATCTAGATCTTCTTGGCATCGGAGTTGACTGAAGGCTCTCCTTCTTCATCTTCTGGGTTAGCACCCTGCTCTACCACTGACGGAGCTGCGGTTCTCCTTTGGTTCAGCCTCCTCTTCTTCATCATCCAGGTTGATGATAGGAGGGTCATCCTGAAGAGGGACGTCATTGCTCACCACACGTGTCTTGGATGCTAGCTGCAAATGGGGAGGAAGGCGGGTTCTCTTCCTAGCAGTGAGGCAAACCTTGGGTCCCTCTGGTGGTGGTTCTCCCTTTAGCTTAGCCAGCTCTGTCTTCAAACTATCCACTTGGTACTTCAACTTGCAGATCTTGACACAGTTCCAATCTTCCCTTTCATGAGCTGCTATCTCCAATTCCGATCGAATGATGTCCATGGCACTAAGCATATACACCACATGCTTCAACGTCGAGCTGTTCTCCTCAGCAGGGGTCTAGGTAGCCATTATAGTCATGCTCATGATTCCTGAGGGGATGATAACGGTAGACAGTGGTACTCAATTGCTCATAAAATCGGTGGCGAAGTTCTCCAATAGCCACATGAGCCGCTTCCTGACAAGCATGTTTATATCTTCTCCCTCCAGCTTCAAAGATCATTGATGGGATATCTTCATCATCACTTGTCAATATCACCTGAACACGACACTTCTCTTCATTGCAGCCATGGGGAATATGGCTGTACTCGGGGGCAGCGTCATAACCTAAGGCGAACACCACCATCATCAACTCTCTTATGAAACCTTCAACATCAATCAAGCATTCCGGCTGATGGATCGACATCTAAAGAATAAATGAAAGGAGGGGTTAAGACATTTATCCCAATTAATTGCACATGTTTTGGATTAAAAAAAATAAAAACCAAAGATTAAAGCGGGAAATAAAATCAAGATCTTTAAAGTCAAACCAAAAAGAATTTATCATAATTTTTTTAGATGGTACTTGTCAGTGTCAAGGATATGGCAATTCACCTATACACAGGTTAATGGAATACGACAATACCATATACCCGATAGTATACGAGAAGGTATCCTTTAATTAAGGTAATACGACTAATAAAGAAGGAAATTATCTTTCCGGAATAGAAGGTGTCAAAGTCTTAGTCGAGGAAGATAAGGTTTCCTTGGGCCCGTATTATATTTTATCTCCCCGAGTTCTACTTGGAGAGGAAGACAATCTCTGCTATATATACAAGGCCCCCACATTCAGGGAGGGGCATCGAGTTACAAGCTATAGCCAAAGCCAAGTCTAGAAGCAATCCGGAGAAAGTCAGTGCCATATTCGCCGAATAAATTTCGTCGGGCAGTTCTCGACAGCTTCTAGTCGGTGGATTCATCTAGTTATTCTATTCCCCAATGTACTCTGAGTGATATTTCAATCCATAATACATATAAACTAGAGTAGGGTTGTTACTCATCTTGAGGGCCAGAACCAGTATAAATCCTTGTCCCTTGTCTGCTTGATCTATTCTCACATATATCCTGGTTCCAACGATCTCCATACTCTACAAATACCATGGTCGGCGTATAGCCCGTCGACATTAACGCGCCAGGTAGGGGGCTTGGTGCTAAATGGTTTTGACGAGATGAATTCAAGAGCGGGATTTTTCGACGAGGGCTTCTATGACCAGCCTGGCCTGGGAGATGCAACCCAGCCAGCCTTCACCATGGTCCAAGTCGGTTCCATCCTCTTTCCAGTCTTCGTCGCCGTCTCGTTCTCGCCCCCCTTAGCACGCACTGAGGACAAGGCCATGACGATGGCACAAGCGAATACATCTCCTCAGATGGCCGCTTCTTCGGTTCCAATCGAGAACGAGGTGTCGAAATCTCAATCTGTTGACAGAAGGCCTAAAACAGCCCGATCTTCAGTTTCAACCGATAAGCGTGCACTGACAAGGAAGTCTGTCGACAAGGATAGCGCATGATGTCCAATCCACAAGACTTCTAGTCACCCTTTGGCTGGATGCCGTGTCATAATCCAAGTAAAGACTGAACTCGACGCTTGCGAGGAGCGGGGAATTCAGCGTGTTTCTCCATATAAGGCGTGGTGCCCAATTCATAAGTCCAAAAGTCACCCCTAACTAGTTGCGAGATATTCTTAAAGTTTACCGAACCAATTACCCAAGTTCCATGTTGCTCGATCCACTCTCATAGAGATCAATCTCGTACGCGTCTGTGGATGACAACCCTTCAGATCTCATGGTGGGTTACATCGGAATTGATCCCGATGAACCATCTGTTTTCCATAGTCTGGACAACATGGAATCCTCTAGTTCAAGTTCTCCATGCGATGTGATCATGGTTGACATCGAGATCAAAGAAAGGGGTGCAAACGACCGTACACCGCGGGTTCTACAGAGGAGGGCAAATTCATTCGATCTCGAGACATAGCCCCTTCCCAAGTAGAATCTGTCTGTACTCCCGCCGAACACTTCACAGTCATCAATAACCTGCTTCGACAACCTCCTTTGATCCAATAACCCACCTAGAAGAGGATGCGTGGTTAAAGCGAATGGAGTCTACTATCACAAACCTCAACTCTGCCTTTATTGCGGTGGCGGGACCGCCACCTCCAAACGTCCACCCTTAGGTTGACGAGATTGCCGAGAACGTTAACGCTGCTAACGACCCTCAAAACGGTGAATCTCGCATTCCTGACAACGCATCACCACAACGATGAGCCCAATAAGCGCCACCCCGACAAGACGCTCGCAATCTCCATGAACAGCTAAACGGTCGAAGGTGACAACGACAGAATCAACACGATGACGGACGCCGACAACCCCAAGACCATCGGCATTGGGGCAATCGTCGAGATGACAATTGTGATAAAGACAACAACCATGATCATGACCAAGCTCGTGGTCACCAGGATATCCCAGTACGCCGAGGTGACAACGAGCGAGTTTCACGTCACCACCGTGATAAAGAAGAAGATTCCCGATCTCCGCCCCAAGATGTGGCCAAAGTCGTGATCGCTGACTTCGTGACCGCACACCCGACTACGGTTATCCCTCGTCATTCCTTTGTCATCATCTATGGGCATTTCGTGTGGTCGCCGTGGTCGCCAACCACCCTTCTTACCCGGAGGTGGATGCAGGGCCTTTAAGCCTTCCCTTCGTGAAGTAAATTGGCCTCTAAAATTCTGTCCCATAGCAGTAGAGAAGTACAATGGGAGCACATATCCAAAGGAATTCTTACATGTATACTTTATTATTCTATACGTTGTTGGCTCATATGACAACGCACTTGAAAACTACTTGCCAGCCGCATTGAAGGGATCTGCTCGGTCATGGCTTGTTCACCTTCCCAAAATTCAATATCTTCCTAGGCAGACATTTGGAAGCAATTCGTCACGAATTTTCAAGGCACCTATAAGAGACATGTGGTCGAGGACGATCTACATGCCCTCAGGCCGAAGCCCAGTGAATCTCTTCGAGATTTTATTTGATGTTTCAACGAATGTCGAAGCACAATCCCCGATATCTTCGACGCATCCATAATACAGGCCTTCAAGTCTAGCGTCTAAGATCGCTACATGATTCAAGAACTAGCGACAAGGTGGGTGACGTTTGCCATGAAGCTGTTCGAGATCATTGACAGTTGTGCCCATGCAGACGAAGCCATCCGAAGGAACGACGAGAAAGGGAAAGTGGCGGAAGAGAAGTAACCAGCCAAAATAGACAACCCGAAACCAAGTCAGAAATCCAGTCGCAAGAAAGGAGGAAAGAGAAATGTACGGTCCGAGGTTCTTATTGTAGAACAAGATAAAAAAAGGCTCCCCAACAACCTCCTCCTCAAAACGAAGGCCCAGTACGACAATGGTGTCTGGTGTACAAGACCAGCGCTCAGACGTTTGAGGAGTGCAACGTATTCCAAAAGGCCATGGCTAGGAAGATAGCCCAAGACAAGGGAAAGACGGATCGCATGGTAGAGAAGAGCAATCACAACCCTCCGTCCGACGACGAACCAGACTTCCCCGACTTCGACCTAAACATGGCCCACATCTTCGATGGCTCAACCTCTTATTCTTCGAAAAGAGGATACAAGAAGGTAGAACGCGAGGTGTGCTCCACAACCCGAGGGATGGTGTCTAAAATGAAGTGGTCAGATCAAATGATCGAGTTCTCCGAAGCCGACCACCCAACTCTGATGATAGCCCCTGGGCGATATCCGATAGTAGTCGAACCTACTATTCGGAACGTTAAAGTTGCTTGAGTTATTATTGACGGTGGCAGCTCCATCAATCTCCTTTTCGCCAGCACGCTCGATGCAATAGGGATCCCGAGAAGCGAGCTCATCCCTTCAAAGCTGCCCTTCCACGACATCACCGCAGAATCATCATCAAGGCCTCCAAGAAAGATCACGTTGCCGGTAACCTTTGGCAAAGCTGACAACTTCTGAATAGAGCATATCACGTTCGATGTAGCGGAGTTCGACACCACCTACAACGCCATTCTCGAAAGGACAACGCTTGCCAAATTCATGGCGGCTTCGCATTACGCCTATTAGTTGATTAAGATACCAGGACCCAAAGGTTTAATCACGATACCGAGGAACGCAAAAATGGACGTGCAATGCGATAAGAGGAGCCTCGATATGATCGAGCAAACTCCCACCATGCCCGCCGCAACTGAACCTCCTCGGAAAGTGACCAAACCCAATGCAGCACTGTTAACGACGAAATTTGGTAAATCATGCATTGGATTCAGAGTTAAAGCCGAAGCCGATTGGAGGAGATAAGCGATTACAGAAACAGAGTATGAATCGGCTGCAAACCAAATCGGCTATGGTGTGCATCGGCTGAAACAGAATCGGACAAGGATAGCCGATGTAGCCGATTCCGATAAGGAGATGGCAGGATCATTGTCGGGTTCGGTTGGTGTGCTTCATGAGGATTGCCGCGTGCGGATTGAGTCCGAAGAAGGCAATTGTATCTATTAATTAGGATATTTGTTAGTTTCCTTTTATCTTTAGGAAAGTGTGTTTAGTGTCCCTTAAGGACTTTATGTTTTTCTTTTATCTTTAGGAAAGTTTCTTTCTTGTCCTACAAGGACTAGTATCTCCCATGGGTATAAATATGTACACCCGGGGTTATTGTAATCTATCAACTCTCGATCAATACAATTCGGCGCATCGCCACCTTTTACTCTGTTACGGTTTCTTTATCAACCGGCGGAATTTGGCACCTGACGCGGGGCTGCATCGGTTGTCGATCTCCGGCGAAGGGGTAAGTCCAATGTTCCGTCGGTTCAGGCAATTGTATCATCTACGTCAGCGTCGTTCAAGGCTGCATCAGTACATTCGACCTCTTGGATTGCTCTGGTTTGGATAATATATTTGCCTGGCTATTTATCATATGTCTTCTGTTAATCTAGTATTAGCATCTCGATTTAGCTTTATCGGCTGCTTCTCGTTTTAGGGTTTCTGCTGGTATCGACTAAATCGTCTTGCTAGATTAGATTAGCTTAGGCATCTACCACCCTGAAAATCAGTCAAGGGCTTGATCATCTAGATACCGTGTTTCTTTACATACTTAGTGCTGCATCAGTTGAGTTTGACCTACTAAGTCGTGCTTAGAACCATGAATCTCTAGCCTGCTTTTTGATTGCCGATAAGGGTTTCATCGGGGTTTCAGCCGATGAGTTATCTGGACGTTGCATCGGCTTATAAGGATTGCATATAAGTTGAATTTAGCCGATGACAACAAAGGTTTCACTGTTTAATCTAATCTTGTGGATTTTATGGCATTGGATCTATGTTAGACTCACTTCATCGGCTATGCTATGAATATATATAATCTCTCTCTTGAGGTGTTTTTAGACATAAGTGATTTATACTGTCTCGGCGCCCTGTCCGATCTATCCCAATCACTTGGTTTAAATATATTTTGAGATTTAGATTATGTATCATTGATATCTACAGCCGATCGAGTATGTCTAACTTTCGTTTCACTTTATCAAGTCATTGCCGATCTAATGCATATTGTCATTAGCCGATTGTCTCTTTGTCAAGTGTCAGAATCTACATTGAACACATAGCCGATAGCTCAAAACCCTATCGCTATCGGCTGTTATCAGGATCGGCTGGAATTATTACATCGGCTATGTTGGCCGATCGGTTCTTTGATCTGTCGTTTGTATATCTTGTCAGTTGCAGGATCAAACTGACTGGCACGCCCGCATCTCACCAAGATTTGGACCTGCACTGGAGCTAAGCAGATCTCCCAGGCCAGTGTGTGTTTTTTGCATCAACAAGCACCTGAACTAGACGGTGCTATAGAGATAATCTCGCTGTCCAGTAGCACCCCCGACAAGATAGTCAAGATCGGGGCCAAGCTCAACATCAAATAGTAACTCGAGCTTATCACTATCCTCCACGACAACGCAGACGTGTTCGCTTGACAATTGTCTGACATGCCCGGGGTCCCTAGGGAGATGATTGAGCACAAACTAATGGTTTAGTTTGACACAAAACCCGTCAAGCAGAAATTGCGTCGCTTCGCTCTAGACCGCAAAGTGGCTATACGAGAAGAACTCAACAAACTTCTCAAAGCCGGTTTCATCAAAGAAGTCCTTCATCTAAAATGGCTCGCAAATCCAGTCATGATGTGCAAAGCCAACGTCAAGTGGAGGATGTGCATAGACATCACCGATCTCAATAAGGCATGCCCGAAAGTCTACTTCTCCCTTCCATGCATCGACTAGTTGAGTTTTCTCGACGCATATTCCAGGTACCATCAAATCAGCATGGCCAAGGAAGACGAGGAGAAGACGGCCTTCATCACGCCCTTAGATGATTTTTGCTACGTCAAGATGCCCTTTAGCCTGATCAGCGTCGAGTCCACATAATAACACGAGATTCAGGGGGCCTTCCAATTTCAACTCAATAACAACGTCGAGGCCTACGTCAATGACGTCGTAGTCAAAACAAAGATGCATGGCCACCTCATCGATGACCTAGGGAAACATTCAACAATCTCCGATGATATCGGCTCAAATTGAACTCGGAGAAGTGCACATTCAGAGTACCATCGGCAAACTGCTCGGCTTCCTCGCCTCCGGGCGAGGTACCGAAGCAAACTCAGACAAAATCAAGGCCATCGAAAACATGAAGTCATCGACAAGGCTCAAAGAAGTCCAGAAGCTTACAGGATGTATGGTAGCCCTTAGTCGATTTGTGGCTAGGATGGGAGAATGAGGACTACCCTTTTTTAGCCTTCTAAAGATACAACACAAGTTCGAGTGAACAGCAGAGGCCGAGGAGGCATTCTAAGCACTCAACCAGTACATTGCCAATCCACCTGTTCTTGTCACCCCACAATCACAAGAGAAACTCTTCCTCTACATCGCCGCAATACTGTACTCCATAAGGACTGTCATTATTGTCGAATGCGAGAAAGTACAGCACCCAGACTACTACATCAGTGAAGTGCTGCACGGCGCCAAGACCAGATACCTCCAGATCCAGAAGCTGCTCTACATCGTGTTCATGACATTCCAAAAACTGTGCTACTACTTCTAGGCCCACAAAGTCATAGTCGTCTCTTCATACCCCCTTGGTGAAGTTTTTCGCAACAAAGAAGTCGTAGGACATATTGCCAAATGGGTCGTCGAGCTCATCCAATTTGATGTCCACTTCATCCCACGAACAGCCGACAAGTCCTAGGTACTCGCAGACTTCGTCACCGACTGGACCACCCCCGAAGACAGCAAAGTCGATCGAACGGACAACGAGCAATGGACAATGACCTTCGATAGAGAGTTCAACAGACAGGGAGCAGGAGCTGGATTTATTCTAACTCCATCGATCGAAGATCAGTTTCAACACATTGTGCAACTAAACTTTCGGGCAAGCAACAATACCGCTGAGTACGAAAGACTTCTTGCTGGTTTGAGAGCCACCGTATCACTTGGGGTCAAGCGACTAGTTGTGAAAGAGGACTCAGAAATAGTCGCTAACCAAGTGCATAACAATTACAAGTGCTCTAACCCCGAGTTGTCCAAGTATCTCATCGAAGTTAGAAAGCTGGAACGTAGGTTCGATGGATTCGAGGTACGCCACGTCTATTGCAAAGACAATGCCGACGCCGACAACCTCGCACGCCAAGCTTCCAAAAGACAACCAATGGAACCTGACACGTTCCTTGAAGTGCCAACCAATCCTTCAATCAAAACTTTGCCAAATGACGATATCGATAGCAACACTAACGTCGGCTCGGGGGCTACTACTCAGAATGACAAGCTCATCGTGGACATTGAGACTACCACGGATTGGTACACACCGCTAATCGAATTCCTTAATGCTGACAAACTGTCGGATGATGACACGGAAGCAGAGAAACTCTCCCAACAAGCCAAGGCCTATTGCATGATCGGGAATGATCTATACATGAAGGCCGCCAACGGAGTACTGCTGAAGTGCACCACGTTCGATGACGGCAAGTAGCTACTACTCGACATCCACGAAGGAATATGCAGATCACACACCGGTGTGAGAACGTTGTTCGGCAAGACCTTCCGACAAGGTTTTTACTGTCCATCGGCTCTCTAGGATGCAACCGACATTATACAATGGTGTGAAGCTTGTCCATTCCATAGCAAGCACACCAAGCTACCAGCCCAAGTCCTTCAAACCTTCCCTCTGTCCTGGCCATTCTCGTGCTGGGGGCTTGACATCAGGGCGAAGCCAGGATAAATGATTGCTGGGGTCTACTAACAACATACTATAGCTTGTAATAATCTAAGACTATGCATAAGATGAAACAAAATCAACAATTGCATATTATGAAAAAAATAAAGTCTTGTTGCAGTAGTGGCTACCTATTACATGTTACAAAATCTTGTCTACGCCTCCAATCCATCACAAATTCTCTTTGTCACCAAGGGGGTTTATTTTTCTTTTCAAGAATTGCTTCATTATAGTTTGCATGCCTATTGAACAAGATTGATGAGTAACACAATTTCACAAAGTAGACAACAAATGCACAAGCACCCACTATTTTTAAAATCAATAATTTCTTATCACCCATTATGCTGGAAATCCTCCTTCTTCATGCCCTCACTCCATCAGACCTTGTAAAAGAAGTCTGAATAAATTGAAAAATGCATATTTGAAAACCCTAAATTCCTAAGGTTTCAGACATGAGAAACCAAACCAGGGCACTCTAGTGTCTAGCTAATCTGCGATGATAATCAAGAAACTTGGATAGGGTTACCTGATCAAAACCTCACAGCTCGGGTGCTCGCGCTCGTTGTCGCCGATCCTCGTCTTCGCCTATTCCGCCGCCCATCCAGTCCGTGCCTCTCCCTAGATGTGCGACTCGAGAAGACCTAAAGATGAGAAGTTGAGATTGAGACTCCTTAATTACTAGGGAGGAATATTGGAATATGACATCAACATGGGAATTTGTGGAGACTAGTGGGCTGCAAGCCTTGTGGGCTCACATCCAAACATTGTCTCAATATGTGTGCTGGGCTGGCATATGGGGGGTGTTTGGTTCATAACCACACTTTGCCACACCATTTTTTTTTGTTGCCACAGTTTGTTAGGCATGTGTTTGGTTCAATGCCACAGTTATGGCTTGCCACACTTTTTCAATAGCATGTCCTACATGTCATAGACTCAATTTTCTTGTAAACTTTGCCACACTTTGTGGCTAGCAATTTTTCCACCACACTTTTGTGGCTGCCACAATTTGCCTAACCTTAGTTGTGGCAAAGTGTGGCCAGCAACCAAACACACCCATAATGCATACGAGCTAGCTTAGCTATTTTTTGTTTTGTTGTGTCATTCTTCTTAGTTGTTAATCACAATTGGACTTTAACTAATCAAATCCACCGAGGTCTAATGGTATTCTCGATAGGGGTCATGGATGGCAAGATAGAGGGGGTATACGAGGGTTGTGGAAAATCATCGGGGTCTACTAACCTCGACGTCTTGTTGTAGCGTAGCCCCTACTTGACATCCTCGAACCATTTCCAAGAGAACAAGACAGCTACAAGTTCTTGTTCATGTCTATCGACAAATTCACTAAGTGGATTGAAGCAAAGCCAACAAGAGAAATTGGAGCCGAGCATGCAATCGAGTTTATCAAAGGGATATTTTGTCGATACGGACTTTCAAACCGGATATTGACAGACAACGGCTCCCAGTTCATGAGCGCCGCCTTCCAGGACTACTGTCCGGAATATGGAGACAAAATCTGCTTCGCGTCGGTGTCCCATCCTCAAAGCAATGGGCAAGTCGAGTAGGCAAACGGGATCGTGCTCCAGGAGATCAAAACATGCGTATTCGATAAGCTTATGGCCTACGATTCATGATGGGTTGAGGAGCTCCCTTCTGTTCTATGGGCCATCCGTACCACTCCGACTACACCAACCAAAGAGGCCTTGTTCTTCCTTGTGTATGGATCTGAAGCTATGCTCCCTACCAAGCTACGCTATTGATCAACACGAGTTTGGGAGTACTCAGATGAGGACCAGGACGATAGGCAAGCAGACGATGTCAACCTACTAGAAAAACACTGAGAATGAGTTGTCATCGGAGCAGCTGGATACCAGCAAGCCTTACGCCACTAGCACGAGAAGCGCCTTTGAGTCCGTACACTTGACATCAGTGATTATGTCCTCCGACGAGTATAAAAGCAGGAAGGGCGCAACAAGCTCTCACCTAAGTGGGAAGGACCATACACGATGGTACAAGTGTTACAGCTAGGTGAGAATCGCCAACGGCGAAGGCTGCGAGTTATCCAATTCTTTGAACATCGATCAGCTATGGAAATTTTATGTATAAGACTGAAGTCTAGCCTGTAAGTTCATATATATATAGACACACACACACATACATACAGGTACTCCAATTGTCTTTTCATCTTTGAGGTAATTGATACAGCACTCTACAACATCTTATGTACTATATCCCTCAACCATTGATTCCTCCGGATGGGCGCGATTCCATACGTAGCCCTTCAAAATAGCCATGTAACGCTCGTAGGAGCATATTTGACGTAGGTACAACGAGCCAAGCGTAATTATCTGGGCACTATGTGAACCATGAGGTGCTCCATCATATTAAAATATGATCGAGGGAAACACATCTCAAGTTGACATTTGGTCTCATGTGAGAATGTACGAAGACGTGCTAACTCTTCAGGATTGATGACTTTCTGTGAGACTACATTGAAAACGTAGCACATCTTTGTGATAGCAACCTTTAAATGTTCCAGTTTTATGGCCCTTATAGCAATGGCGAGAAACACGGTAAGCAAGTCTTGACAGTTGTGTGAATTATAACCGGATACCGACAAATCTTTCATGGAGACTAGTCGCTGATGTTTGATGAGAAACATATGGGCACTTTCACATCACGAAGGGATTTGCAAATGCCTTTTTCTCCTTAGGTGTTAGTGTGAAACAGGCTGGTAGGAGATAAACATTGTCATTCTTCTCTCCTTCTTGAGGGTGTAGCTCTTCCCTAATTCCCATTTCTACTAGGTCGGTACGTGATTGCAGACCATCCTTTGTCTTGTTTAGTATGTCTAGCAATGTTCCAATGGTGTTGTCGAACACATTCTTTTCTAGATGCATGACATTTATGGCATGCCGAATCTTTAGATCTTTCCAGTACAGTAGGTACTTAAAGAAAATGGAATGCTTCTTGAATGGGGGAGGGAGCTCATCATCTAGTTTCTTACGCTTTGTCCCCTTTGATATTTCTTAGTCCCTTTTCCGAACACACACTCTATTTTCTCTGTCATGCCACATACTTTTTCCTTGGTGTAGGTTTTAGTGGAGGATCATTCTCTTCGGTACCATCGAATTCTGAAGTCATCTTACGGTACTTATGATCTTTGCGTAAGAACCATTGGTGCCACAAGTAAATAAGCTTGTTGTAACCTAGGAGGTACCTGTAGTTTTTACGTTCCATTCAAGCAGACTACACATCCTATTTTCCCTTAAATATGCCCCAAAACTAAAAACATGGTGGGGTAATCGTTAATGGTAACGAAAATGATGGCCTTCACTATGAAGTATTGTCTTAAGTATTCGTCGCACATTTTCAACCCTTCATTCCATAAATCTGCCATATCTTCCAACAATGGTTTAAGAAATACATCAATATCAATACCAGACTGTCGGGGTCCTTGTAACAAGATACAGAGTAAAACGTATTTTTTGCTTCTGACAAAACCAGGTAGGAAGATTGTACATGGTGAGAAGCACTGACCAAGTGCTATGTGAGCTGCTCATGTCTCCAAAAGAATTAACTCCATCAGTACTCAGGGCAAACCTAATATTCCGTGGGTCTTTAGCAATTCTGTGTACTTTGCATCAAAGTTTATCCACTGACGAGCATCTGCTGGGTGTCGGAGCATCCCGTCTTTCTTGCGCCCTTCTTGATGCCAGCGCATTAGTTCCACATCTCTGGGGTTTGAGTACAAACGCTTAATGCGGTCTTTAATAGGAAGGTACCACATCACAAGCTGTGGGATTTTTCTCTTAGTTTCCTTGAATATGTTAGCCTCTTCTAGGCAAGTGTTGTTATTTGATTTATACCGGCTAGCAACGCATGTTGGGTATTTATCCAACGAAGCGTACTCTTTCCTATACAATATGTAGTGGTTCACACACGTATAAATATTTTCAACACCAAGAGAAAGAGGACAGATGAGTTTCTTTGCTTGATATGTGTTGGATGGTAATGAGTTAGGCTTTGGCAGCATGATTTTCAAAAGTTTAAGAAGACTGTCGAAACTACTATCAAACCATCCATATCTCGCCTTCAACCTCATAAGTTCAAAACTGACCATAATGTTGAGAACTCACTGTCACAACCCTTGGACTCATCGTACAAAACATCCTTCGCTCCCTTCTATAAAGCTTCAAAATTATCTAAACCCCTAGCCGATCCAATTAGCACCTCAAGTTTTGCATGGCGTAACATTTCCTCTAGATCAATATTATTATCACCACAACTATCACCATCAGCATACTCCATGTCATCAACATTCGGCAAATCTTCTTTGTCATCAGGTTCCAGTAGATGCTCACCATGATGTGTCCATAATACGTAGTCATTCATAAATCCACGAATCACTAAGTGCTCCATTACGCTTGTAACATCTGTCCATACTTTTTCATTCTTACAGCCAGCACATAGACAATGTATCTCCCTCATATTGTTGTTTTCAGCGTGCGCCTTGGCAGTATTAATAAATTTAGATACTTCATCTGTATATGGTGGCAAAAACCTCGGCGTGTGATACATCCATTGGCGCCTGTCCATATCTCTGGAAAAAATTCATTTACAACTATATTAAAATAAATCTTAACAACAATATTTGTAAACAAATTTAAGTTCGCTCTAAAGGATAGAGAAATATCAATAACTAAGGGATGGTGATCTATGAATTTATCGTAAACATAATACACTTATTTTTTGTACATAGACATAGGGGATGAAAATTTTTCTCTTTCCTATCTAGATCTAGGAAATGGATGAGAGCAAAATACATCATTTTGGGTAATTAAATTATCACATTCAACCACTAGAGGATGAGAGGCCCACATGGCATCAAAGAGTATATATAAATCCAACACAATCATATCATAGGAAAGTAAAAAAAAAGAAAGGAAAAAACATGGTGCTTTTTCTTCACTATTTTGCATACATAGATCCATCACAAAGGGAGGTTTAAAATTATAAAAAATACGTAACAAGAGTGAAGAGGCATGGATCTAACCATTGTAGAAAAATCCCTCGAAAATTTGGAGTTCAATACCTTCCCCACTATATTTTGGTTGTTTTCGAAAAGAGAAACTTCGGATGAATGAACAAGTGCTTGGAGAGGAAGAAGGCTATATAACCTTATTTTTGTAGGCGGACCACATAAGACGTCCGTTTGTGATAATCATCGTCGCAGGTTGATCACATAAGGCGTCTGCCTAAGATAATCGTAGGCGGCGCCTTATGTCGTCTGCCTGCGAAGATGATTTTCGTAGGCGTCGCCTTATGTCGTCTGCTTACAAAAATATATCTTCGTAGGCAGACGACGGTCTCGCTCCCGATTGCCATTTTCAGAGGCGGCCATTTGGCTTGGATGACCTGAACGAGACCATTTTGGTTCTTATTCCAAAGGTTTCTAACCCAGAGCTGCTCTCACAATTTAGACTGATAAGCTTATGCAATGCCTTTTATAAAATTGGATCCAAGGTACTAGCGAACAGATTAAAGAAGATCCTGCCGGAGCTAGTGTCTTAAGAACAGAGTGCTTTTGTTCCAGGGAGGCTTATAACCGATAATGTGTTCATCGCATATGAGTGCATCCATACAATGCATAGCAGAAAAAGGGAAATCACCGCTTTGTGCGGTCAAACTAGATATGATGAAGGCATATGATTGAGTTGAGTGGCCTTTTCTGGAGCAGATTCATAGAAAGCTTGGTTTTCGGAGGGGTGGATCCAAATGATAATGAGATGTGTCCAAACAGTGAAATATTCAGTTAAAATAAATGGTGCTATCTCAGATAGTTTTGTTCCAACCAGAGGAATTCGTCAAGGTGATCCTTTGTTCCCGTATTTGTTTATCCTTTGCGCTGAGGGTTTCTCTGGATTGTAGAAAAAAGAAAGAGAGCTGAACCGAACAAAAGGTATAAAATATGGGGCCACAGAGCTGCATATTACGCATTTGTTGTTCGCGGATGATAGCGTCATTTTTATGGAATTAAAAGCGAGTCAAATGCAGCGGCTGCGGAGTCTGCTACAAATGTATGAAGTTAGCTCAGGACAGAAAGTTAATTTGTCGAAATCGTCTATCTTCTTTGGCAAGGGGTGCCAGCATGAGGTGAAGATTCAACTTAAGCAAACAATTGGGATACAACGAGAAGCACTAAACGAAAAATACCTGGGTTTGCCTACACAGGTAGGCAGATCAAAATTGGGTGCCTTCATGAATAGCAGAGAGAGAGGATGTGGGCAAAAGTTTCAGGTTTTAAAGGACAGAGTTTATCGAAAGCAAGGAAAGATGTGTTAATAAAATCAGTCCTTTTAGCAGTCCCAACCTACTGCATGAGTGTTTTCAGATTGCCAAAAGGTTTGTGCTCCAAATTAACCTCCATTGTCAGGAATTTCTGGTGCGGGGCGACAGTGCTTGACTAGGCAGGGGTGGAGGATTTTGACATGTCCAGAGTCTTTGTGTTCCAAAGTATTAAAGGCCCGCTATTTTAAAAACCGCTCCTTTGTGGAAGCTACATGTCCAAGAAAGGCTTCATAAACGTGGAGAAGCATTATTTTTGGTAGAGAGCAGCTGGGCAAGGGGCTGATATGGCGTATTGTCGATGGTAAATCAATCAAAATAAAAGAAGATAATTGGATCCCACGGGTGGGCTCCTGTAGACCACCGGGTTTTAAGGAGCTGGTGGACGACCAGACAGTATCAGACCTATTTATACCAGCAACAAAACAATGGGACAATGATAGAGTTTCTGGTTTTTTGTTTGAGTGTGATGCCAGTGATGTACTTAATATACCGTTACCTGAACAGGATGGAAGATTTTGTTGCCTGGCAATTCGCAAAGGCGGGGGGTGTTTTCAGTGAAATCAGCCTGTCATATGCAGCGAAGCGCAATCGCAGCAGGCCAGTCGGTGTCAACCTCTAATCAACAATCTCACCGAGGATGGTTGAATCTATTGGGAGCAAGTGTTCCAAACAAAATGAAGGTACCAACAGAGAAGGAACAATAAACAAGGGGTTTAGTGTATTTTTTGTGACAGAATGGAGGATGCTTATCATCGCTTTTGGGAGTGTGCCTTTTTGCAATGGGTGTGGAATGTTTTACAGGACAAATTACAGACGGAGTTTCCTTATCTTGGAAGGGAGTGCCACAATACAAAAAATTTAGCGGCTTGGTTACTGGACCAGCTAGCTGATCAATGTAACTTGTGGCACTCTATAATCTGTGGTTGGTTTGAAATGATGCTCATTTTACTAACCACTCTGAGCATCCAGATGTGGTGGCAAGCAAAATCATTTTTCAATTGGATGAATGGGCGAACTTGCCATCTAAGAACAATGGCCATGTTCACGTTTCAGCACAGACTTGGCAAAGACCGCTGATCGGCTGGGTGAAAGAAAATACTGATAGGGCTTTTGTGACGGCACACAACTTTGGAGCAGTGGTGGTGGTCATGCGAAATGACAGTGGAGGTTTTATGGTGGCAGTAGCACAGTATCACCTAAGGATTCAGGATGCTACCACACAGCGGAATTTCTAGCTTGTAGCAGGACGGCTGATCTTGCAGGAGAGTTAGGAGTATATAAACTAATTATTGAGACTATTATTGAGACTGATTCTTTGGAAGTAACGAGGATGGTTTCTCTCAGAAAGAAGGAAGTCGACAGATCGATTTATGGGTCTTTGGTACAATACCTGAAGATGAAGCTGAGCCTTTTCGATAGCGTTAAGTGTCGTTTGGGTTAGGAAATCAGTGAATAAAGCTGCTCATAGATTAGCTCAGGAAGGGGTGTCTTCGTGCAGTTTTTCTACCTGGCTTTCGGTTGCGCCAGATTTTATTACTTCGTTTTTGGCTGATGATTGTAAGAATAACAGTCCAAATTAATTGAGTCGAGTTGCATCTTCTAAAAATATATATATTTCATAAAAGTATTTGACCTAACTATCACAAAACAACAAATTTAAAATTAAATCATAAAACTACAAATTTAATGTCAAATTTATCATGGAACTATAAATCTAAAACATCATATTACAAAACTACAGATTTAATGATAAAGTTATCAAAGAACTACAGATTTTAATGTTATAAAAATTGTAGTTTTATGATAAACAGATGTTAAATCTGTATTTTTTGATACGATTCTTAAATCTGTAGTTCTATAAAAAAAAATTATGATGTTAATTACACATTTTAAAATATATAGTTTTATGATAGATTGATAAAAGATATATGTAGTTTCATGAAATTTACTTTAATAAAAAACTAGGATTTTACCTGACCTGTGAACAGTACACATCCAACACGGATGGTAGACTTTTATTGCTGTATGTGACTTGCCACGTGACACTTCTCCGTTCTTTGGCCACGTACTTAGTACTATCAAATTTTCAAGCGTTCCAGCGAACTAAAGCACACAACCGCGTACACGTACGGTCAATACCTGTGAGAAACTCGTGAGCCGGCCGTGACACGGCATGCCATCTGCATCATTGTCCTTTCTTAAATTATACTCACTCCGTTTTATATAATAAGTGATTTGATTTTTTTCATAATTAAAGTTTTTTAAATTTGATTAAATTTATAAAAAAAATTAATAACATCTACAGTTTTATTAAATTTAACACTAAATATATTTTAATTATATGTTTATTTTGTATTAAAAATGTTACTATATCTATCTATACCTATACTAATTCATTTTTTAGAAGCTTTCACGTTAATTAGAAAAATCTAACCGTTTATTAGACTAGTTGTATAATTAGAACCGTAGATTAAAAGGATTCCACATCATGGGTCCTAGGCCGAACTGAATAGCCTCTTAAACTATGTGGGCCCTTTTCAATGTCCACTAACTGCAGCACTCAGGGAAAATTAAACAACCACCGGTCTATCTCCAAGCGCGCCATCGATGGTTTATCTCTAAGCAAATTAATTGATCAGATCAGATGGGATCATCCGAACACATGGGAGCGAGCGAGAACGAGATGGAATTGCCATCGAGGGAATCCGCTGCATACATCAACCAGCTGAAACTATTTCTTTTCACTATCAAGATTAAGGCAGCGTTCGAATCCTCTGTAAGCACAGAGGATAAACATATTCATAACACGCTTTTTAAACTATTAAACGGTACGTTTCGTGTAAAAAAAGTTTATATGAAAGTTGTTTTAAAATATCAGATAAATCTATTTTTCAAGTTTGTAATAATTAAAACTTAATTAATCACACGTTAAGGTCACCTCGTTTTACGTGAAACACTTAATCTTCATCTTTATCTTTATCTTTAAAAGATTCAAACATCACTTAAGTTTCCGTTGGAGATGACACCGATCA
Organism: Oryza officinalis; assembly: GCA_008326285.1. NCBI lineage: Eukaryota > Viridiplantae > Streptophyta > Magnoliopsida > Poales > Poaceae > Oryza > Oryza officinalis. The sequence continues at coordinate 8,473,774 of BDMV01000004.1, read as the reverse complement.
GGACTCATCCGAACTCAGATACGTATCACCATGATTCACAAGAAAGGTTCGCTTTCACCTCTCTATCATGGCATCTGTAATAGAGGCATAGCTTTCTTACTCTGATCTCAAGCTGTAGCTCGATTTGGTTTCCTTCATCGGCCACGCTAATCCCACTAGATCAGATGCAGAGCAAGGGAAGTGGTGCCGGACTATCCTCACCAGTCGCCAAGCATGCCACCCCGCTACCACAAGGATGTGCCTGCAAAGCCCCATCCCAACGAGTGCAACCCCATAAGTCTGGTGTGAATTTTGTAGTCAAATTAAGGCACAATCGATTTATGATTTTATTGAAATAATTAATGAATTGTTTATTGATCATTTGCCCATAGAATGTGCTATTTGATATTCTGTCGACCTAGCAGGTTCTGTTTCTGATTTTGATTCATGATCTATATTTTTCTGAAGACAACCTATGAACTAAATACTTAATATAATTTTCAAATATTATGTGTACATGTCCGGTCTACACGTACACTGTAGAAATGCCAGCTGATTTTTTGCATATTGAATGTGTTTATTTTTGCCTATTGGATGAGCTCTATTCCCAACAGGCAACGGCAAAACCCCCAGAGCAAAAAAGAGTTGTCTAATGATGATTTTTTGGGCAGATAACAGAGACTGATCTATGTTTTCCAAATGCACTCTATGAACTAATATTTAGTTTTCCATGTGTCATGTCGTATAGCTTACTGTTGATGTTCTTTTAATTTGTTTAGATTTTGGTCGCCATGTCAATTTAATACATGGTTACATTGACAAATATAACTTAACAGTCTTTTTTTTATAACTGCAGTGGCATGCGACATGCATCCACTGTGGAAAGGAAACACGGAAAGTCAAGGTCAGTGTAATAGAACTTTGGGATGCCACAAATCCCAACATCAACAAACTTATTAGCCCTCAACATGATACGGATTGATGAAGAGGTTAGTATCTACATTCCTTTCACAAATAATGCTGATATTTATTTATGTCTTAGCACTTATATTATTATAGACAAATAAATATGCAAATAAATATTTCAACTTAAATTTAATAAAAGCACCATTTGAGATTTAATAATTCCAATTTTAAAATTAATAAATATGAAATTGTTCACATCTTCATATGAAATTCCAATTAAGATGCCAAACATTCTTTTATACTAACCGATTATATAAGCCATCGGTTAGCTCAAATAGATTTAACTCAACCGTCGATCGTATAAAAATTCTATGTTAAATAAATATGCTATTCAAACAATCATGGACAATTCATTCTATCAGTAGTTTATGATTAATATGATTAATCAATATTAATTTGAAGGGTCCCTTTCAATCATAGGAATGAAAAAATGAAGAAATAGGAAAATCACAGGAATGAAAAAATGAAGAAATAGGAAAAACGCAAGATTCTGATAGGATTGCAAGTGTAAAACAGAGGATTACAAAATGTAGAAAAAACGCAGGAATGACCATTTTATTGGACCGCAAAAAAAATGCAAGAATCGAATGAGAGAGATAGACTTAAAGGAAAATTTCCAAAGAGGTTAGAGTTTTTGCTAAATTTTCTCCAAAATCTTTATAGGATTAATCAATCCATAAGAATTCTAAAGGATAGGATAGAATTCAATCCTTTGTTTCAAAAGGCCTTCATAGAAAATTTTTCTATAGGATTGAAATTTTCCAAAATTCCTTTGTTTTTTCTCCAAATCAAAGGGGTCTAAGCGATGTTATTGTTCTTCTAATCCAATCCAAGCCGCAATATTCTTTTTTACAAAATTTAAGCTGCAATAATTTTTTTAAAAATACATTTAATATATAATCTAAGCAGCATTTGTAATATCAACAACAGTAACCCGTGCCAATGCACAGGTTGACGACGACTAGTTTTTCAAATCAAACTTGAAGAAGTTTGACTTAAAAAAAATACTTATAATATGAAACGGAGAAAGTACTCTTTTTAATATACGATACTGTCAATTATTAGAGAGATGTTTCGATCATTCGTTTTATTTTAAAAAATTATGTAAATATAAAAACTACAATTCATGCTTAAATATATCTTTATAACCATAAAAAATAATTAAATTAATTAATTATTACATATTTTTAATATATATATAAATGGTGAAATATATGTTCAAAAGTTAATGACATTATATATTAAAAATGGAGGAAGTATTATACTTTTCGGTTTTACCGGTCTATAAGTTCATTAACAGATATTAAATATTTCTTGAAGAAAATATCCTTTATACATTTCTCCAACAACGATCACTTTAATGTCACTTTAATTCAACACCTTCAACTGCCGAGTGGTCACAGTTTAATTAGCTAGTGTGGTGCATTGGCTACCGTCGCGTCACCTGTTTTTGCCGTATTGGCAGTGGCAGTGCACGTATTCAAATCGACAGTACATGTATTAATCTGCAAGGGACTGACAGTCAACAACCATACATTAAGATATAATCTTTAACAGTTCGTTGTCGTGAATCGATAAATCAGTATCGGTTGATTATTCAACTGTTAAAGATTAGACCAATATATAGTCCAAACCCAATAGAGGTGATCCTTCGGAGATATCCCATATTATTGGAACAATATTTACTCTCGTAATATAAATATCAACTACGAAAGTGATTTATATACAAATTTAATCACTACCAAGTAATTGAAACATAAAAAAGTGCAAATTTGGAATCAATATCTTACCAAAGTTTTTCATGGAGTCTAATAGAGTATGTCGTTATTTTCAGATTTTTACTGGATTACTGCCCCCGACTACTCGCTCCAGGCTTCTAAAAATACATTCTCTTAAAAAAAAACCTTCTTCTACTGCGTTAATTGCTTAGACCATTTATTAATCAACTACTCTCTCCATTTCATTGTATAGGTCACTTTTTTTTACTGAAACATTTTTAAATTTAACCAAATTAATAGAAAATTTTAACAACATCTAAAACACAAAATTAATTTTCTTAAATTTAACATTAAATATATTTTAATAATATGATTGTTTTGGGTTGGAAATGCTTCTATTTTTTATAAACTTAATTAAATTTAATATAAAGTTTAGGTAAAAAAATCAAAGCAACTTATAATATAAAACATGTGGAGTTTTTGATTTCTTTATAATATATAATATTTAGTTTGTTCCTATAATCAGATAGATAATCCACCAACTTTTATCCACCAATCATCTAAAAACATATTTCTTTTTGATTTTCTGAAATTCCACAAGTTTGTCGCTAATGTGAAATAGTTGGGATATTTGCTTTAAAAATACTATGACAATATCATAAACTTATAATATTTTATAAACATATTTTATTAAAAATTGATATTCACAATTGTAAAGGTTTGATCCTAAATGTCAAACAATTAGAGCTTGTACTCGTCAGAGCACTAAAAAGTCTTTGTGCTAGTTGCTCCGTGTCCTTGGCACGAAACAATTGACACATGATCAATTAGTACTCCTCTCGTGATGGAAACGTAACATTTTGGACAAGTTAATTGTACTTTGAACCAGTTTCTAACTTTTTATTACATAAGTTGCATATTGGAGAAGGTAATAGCAAATGTTTTTACATCACACCAATATGTTGGGTTAATTGGATTCATGCCATTACAAATTTGTCTATTCAAAAAAATATCATTATAATTCGTCTATTCGTAACCGTGTCATTGAAATTTTACAAAATTATGACTATGCCACTGTCGTCACATTTTTCATCCATATCTTTTTTTTTTGTCTTCTTCCTTCTTTCTCCCATCTCCTTACTCTGCTCTCCCAACAGTGAGAGCATGGCGGTGCCGATGATGTGCCGACGGTCACTCCAGTGGTCGCCCGACAGCGCGTCGCGCGGGAGTTGCGGGAGCAGCGCACAGCGACAGGAGGCCGGGTTGAGGACGAGGATGCGGGGGAGGATCTCGGAGGGGAGCGACTCTGGGATGAGCAGCACGAGGCCGAGGTGGACGTCGTAGATGGGGAAGCTCTTGGTCCTGCCACCAAGGCCGTCGAGGGAGAGGCGCGGGAAGGAGGCGTTGAGGTGGGCGCAGGCGACGGGGTGGAGGGTGCCGCTGGATGCCATGATGTGCACCGTCAGGGGCGTGTCGGCGGGGTGGAAGAAGTAGCCGAGGAGTGGAGGAGACGCGCCCATGACGCAGCGTGCGACGGCGTGGCGCCACCGGTGGCAGGCGAGAGCACGCGGAGGAGGTCAGCTAGGGCAAGGCGACGGAGGATGTAGCGTAGGGCAATGCCACCTCGCTCTCTCACCGATGAGGTCACCGCCGCCTGGCTCGCCCGCAGCAACGAGGCCATCATGATTGGCCTCCACACCATCCTCGCCCAAGTCAGCGACTCCGACCCCCTCACCGTCGTGGCCGATGATGCCTAGTCCTGCTGCTTCGAGACACATCGGCGTCGGCGGCACGGCGGCTGCGGGAGAAATAGGTTGAGCTCTATGCCGCCCGCCGCCGCACTACCGAGCTGGAGGAGTGGCTCTATCAGTGGCTGGCTTAGGGCTATGGTCGGAGGGTTGGTGGCCATGACGACCACCTTGGCCCTCAAGGCAGTGGCATGGTCTTAATTTTATAAAATTTCAGTGACACGGCTATAAATAGACGAATTATAATGACATTTTTTTGAATAGGCAAATTTGCAATGGTATAGATCCAATTAACCCTATTTTGTTTAGCCCTAGTCAAAATTGCAACATATATACGTAAAAAGATGGTGTTGTATGCAGTTAACTCTATTTTAAATTAAACTTCAAAAACTTGATGTGAAAATCAATATGTTTTGGATATTCAATTTCACATACGAAATCATAATATTTTAGTTATATTATTTTTTAAAAATGTTTTGCAATTGAATTAAATCACTGGTCAAAGTTATATTTTAAAGACCGTGTCGATGTTATAAATGAATTTTTTTTAACGGGGCAAAAGTATATGCCATATATTGTTTCCTGCTTTTGGGACAGGTCCAGTGATTTACAGATTTTTCACCAACATATAGCAAACATATGCAACCTGCCTTGTATCCAATGAAAAAAGAAATGAACAAGAGAAATGAAAGGAAAGTAATTAAAGACAGCAAGCTTTGCAATAACTCCATTGCACGAGCATCCTCACCTACACAACCCAACCCAACCAGCAAAGCCAAGAATACGTGTAGTACGATCATCACAGCAATTTGCAACGCTTTCGTTTCCACGGAAGCTCAGCTATCTAGCTACCCATTAGCTGTCCACGTACTTTCTTCTCATCACCATCGATCACGAGCACTACATCTCTCCTTTTCCCTTTTAACAACCCTACACATCTCGCCTCCATGACACACACGCACGCACGTACGTCCACAGCATCTAGGCAGCATCTGGCTAGCTATAGCCATGTCCACCGTCGTCGCCGCCATGGCCGTCGTGGTTCTGCTAATCCTGATGGCGCTGGTGCCGGAGATGGCGCTGGCTGATGCCGCGGTCGCCGGCGAGGGAAGGAGGCAGCAGCTGCCGCGGCCGCCGGCGTTGCTCGTGCCGTTCAGGGCGCGGTCGTCGCACCGCCGGCAGCCGGCGTTCCACGGACGCGCGGCCAACGGGTGCATGCCGAGGGGGTTCCGCGTGCCGCCGTCGGCGCCCAGCCGGTACGCCAACTACCACACCCTCGACGCCGGCTTGTGCGACGACCACGGCGGCGGCGGTCGCCGGAAGCCATGAACCTTCCAGCTACAACCTTTTGTTTGTATCATGCATGCATGATGATGATTTCTTTGGAGGAGTTGAGCTACTATAAACAAATGCAAGACTATGCATACGTTGCGGTTGTTTAATTTTCTTCGGGTATAAATAATGTTTTGTTTTCTTTGGAACATATGTAATAATGTAATATGTTATTAATATTTGCCCTTTCTTCGAAGAAAAAAGGGTTAATTCGGTATGGTTTTAGTCCACTGACTTCCAGAATTCTCGTCCTTTGGGTCATTCATATCCCAATATGGCAACATTGACAAATTAGACTCTCTTAGATCAAGCATTGAAAAAATGCCGTACTAGATCAATGTGTACATAAAACCTCATTTTATAAATTAAAGATATAGCTGAGGGGTCTCATTTCTTTGTGCTAACTTTCTTCCCGGTTTGGCGGATAGCTGGCGTTGTCAACTTTTATTTAGAACCACCTCCCTACTTTGCCAACCTCCAGACACCCCCCCACACACACACACACACATTTATCCTCAAAACAAAAAAATCCCACATCCTCTCCCCCTCGGCCATTTCCTACCGTGGTAGGAACATAAGAGAGCTTTGTAAGGCCACATAATTAATTTTAACCCATAGGTTATACCAGCTTGAAACTATATGTATCGCTCTGTCATTACGTTGAACCGTTTATTATTATGTGAAAGAAAGATAAAAAGTCTCTTCAGTAATAGACATAAATTAGGTTGATAATAATACTGTGCCGCACTATGTGTTATGCATACTACTACATAATCGATTTTTTAGACGAAACCCTCTTTAGGTTATGAGAGACCATAAATACTTCCGCATGCGAAAATCGATTTTCCATCCATGGTTTAAGGCAGGCCTTCTGCACATGAAAATAGATTTTTTTTCGCACGCGGACCTCTTAAGAAACCCACATGCGAAAATACTCCCACTACTTTTTTCTCCCATCCACTACTACGGAAACAGTTTTTCGTGGCGGCCATTTTGGGTCTTCGCTGGCGGCAATTGGGGCCGCCACAAAGCAAAGGCCAGTGAAGATCAAGATCTTCGCTAGCGGTTATAGACCGCCAGCAAAGAAATATCTTCGCTAGCGGTCGCTTTATGTAGGCCGCCAGCGAAGAAATATTTTCTCTGGCGGCCAATTTACGTCAGCCGCCAGCGAAGCCAAATCTTCGCTGGCCGCTGGCTTAAGACAGCCGCCAGCGAAAATGTTCTTCTCTGGCGGCTTACACTCTTTTTGGACACGTGGCCCGCTAGGAAAAAAGCCCATAGTTTCTGGAGAAGGCACATGGCCCGCCAGTAAAAATAGGACATCGTCATATTTTTGACACGTGGCCCGCCTGCGAAGATGCAATATTTATAAAAAAATATTATATATTATTTTTTTCTTACCTTTGTTCATGTATTTTAGAGTCACACGTGGATGATATAACTAATCGAGCTATCGATAAAGTATGTTCTCTTTCGTGCAGCCGCCATTGATGATTAATATACATGCACGCGGAAATAATATATGAAGATTAATATATAATATATATATATATATATATATATATATATACACAATATCTAAGCACCTATATAGATAGAATTGGACCGACACCACATATACAAGTAGTTGAATGTCTTACAACCCGAGCGATATACATACGCGTGAAACCTATCTATATTATACTCCTGCTCCAGTTAGACAGACATTCGTTCTCCGGCAGGGCCAAAACTCCATCGTGGTCGAAAAACCTCCCAAGCTGATGTGCGCACTCACGGTGGATGAAGTAGCACATGTCCCGTTGTATGTTCTCAATGGATTTATCATCGAGCTCCCTTTCAGACTTGGGAATTTTTGGAAGCTGGATCGAGATCATGACAAATTACGAAATTGTTCACAGTAATGCAAGTTAGCGATTAACTTAACAAGAGTATTGACGGTTTGTACTTACATCGTCGTAATTCGCGCAATATCTCCCATTGACCTTAAGGTATTCGCAGGTGTAATATCCGCATAGTACGGTTCCCACCGGTTGCTTATGACACTTTCAACATCAATTATAAAGTATATTAGTTAATTAAATGGAAAAACACATGCATTTATAAAAATTAAGTAGTATTGTTTGGCATCCAAATTTACTTACCGGCCACTTATTGCGGATGAGTATGCGTTGTCTGGAGTTTTTCCGTTGTCCGCCTTGCTGGTAATACCTTTTATATGCACTGTTTGGAGAGATAATTAATTTAAATTCGTCAAAGATAACAACACGTCATGAGAATATATAAGAATAAGAAACGTCCATGCATATAACTTACAGATCGATAATTCTGAGCATTTCTTGATATGTATTGCTATCTTTATCAAGAGAATCCAAGACGACGACTTCATTGTACTTTGGATAGAGAAGAAATACTATCCAATGGTCGCTGCAAAAGAAATGGTTAGTCCAGCCGTGATTATATGTATATACTCGTAGTTGATATGAAAACTTACTCAAAGGCGTATGGCGCGTAAACACATTCCTTGTCCTGCGTAGATTCAAGTGCTATAGCTACATAAGTAGCAACATCGAGAATCTTTTCCTGATGCCTTTGTTCTATATATGCGTCCCTCTCTTGCCGTGTCATCGCCTGAACATGTGCCGGTAGCTTGTTCTCGTCTAGCAGGTAGGTGTGGTTCGGCTGGCTTATCCGGCACGGGTTTAGGAAGCCGACAGGCTTTCGCATCGCTTCGGCTTGCACGTAATTCATCCTTCAAAAAATGTAAGGTCAAATTAGGTACGCACATAGGTACAATGATTTATTGACACGTTCTAGTCATGCACTTACAGACACCAGATGCCGACCAAATTGGCGTCGAGCCTCTTCCGACGGTAGAGGGCATGCATATCGGAGAAATGGACTTGGAATAGGCATGGCCCGCTCCAGAAAATGTTCTCCTGCACGGCAACTGTGAACGATGAAAGGCCTTTTATGGTGCTTGCCCTGATGTACCATTCATGCCACCTCCTTAGTTGCCACGGTCCTTCTGTTAGTTGCCAGGCATGGATGAATGGTTGGCCATTCTGAAACTCATGCGGCACATCCGGGCAGTTGATATAATTAAGATAATCTTCCATGGTTTCCTTGAGGCCTGTTAACTTTCTGTCATCAAAATCGGCATCTTTGATATCTTTGTCCCTTCCTCGGAATGCCGTTATCATATATCTTTTCTTCGATTCACTTTTTCCTTTGTGCTTGTGTGTCCTTACCATCACTGGCACATCGGCACCCTTAGGTTCCTCCGGTTGCGATGGCTGTGTTTGCGATGGGTCTAGTTCATCAGGCATTGTCCGCTTAGGCCCTGATTGTGCACGCTCTGATTGCTGTGCCGGAGGCACTTCCTGAACTTGTACTTCTGATTGATCCATTTCAAGCCCTGATTGTACTTCTGTCTCCTTTTCAATTGGAGGTGACGCAACAGCAGGCTCTGATCTTGGAGGTGATGCAACTACATGATCTGATTGCGGAGGTGATGAAACTGGAGGATCCCTCGGTTCTTGTTCCCTTGGTGGACGAGGCGGTGACACCGGTATCCTTGGTGGACGATCCGTTCCATCCGTTGACCCTAGTTGAATATCATTCTTGTGCCACAGCACAAACTGGTCAACGGTATCTCCAAGGTACACAATCCCCTCGGGTGTTGGAATGTCGATCTCGTGCATCCGGTGAGCCTCATTGACCGTCCGGACCTCTACCTTGGCATAGTCATCCGGAATGTCTTGGCAATGGAATCTGCGGCCCGGTATGAACCTCCCAGTTGCAACCTGTATTTTCTTTCCTGCCCTGCCGACCGGAATCAAGAGCTTGCAAGGAGTATCCTCCGTTACATCGTCCATCGGATAGCTCGGATCAGGCTGCGAAACGGCACCACCGTGCATCATATTCTGGCTCCAATATCTATGGCATTCCTCACGAGCTGCTGCCCTAGCCTGGGATTCTATCTCCTCCTTATAGCGATCACGCTTCTTGTAGGTATGAGCATCCTCTTTGAATCCATCCTTCCAGCTAGTCTTGGAGGATACTCCTCGGACACGGCCAGAGTGCTCCGGGTTGCCCAACGCATAGGTCAGCTCGTCCCGGTCTCTATCTGGCACGAACATCCCGGCCTCTTGCTGCGTGACGATGTTCTTCATCTTGACAGCTACCTCCTGGAGCTTTGGATCCTTGAAGACTACATCCCCCTCCGGGGTGAAGGCCGGTGTTCTTGCACGCACCCAGTTCCTGGTTCGTGGGTTGTGATTTTTCATAGGAACCGGTTTCCCAGCCTTTTCCATCTCTTCATCTTGTTTTGTCCATTTCTTAACCGCTGCACGGTAACCGGTCGATCCCAAACGATGAGGATATTCATTCCTTCTTGCTAGTTCAGACATCCTCTGGCTCTTCTCCTTTTCCTCCGCCGATGTCTTCAGGGCAACGAACTCATCCCACTGGGCTGGTGTTATCTTTCCGTACTCCGTAAACGGCGTACGTCCCTTCTGAACATATTTCTTGTTAAGGTCTGTTTTCCAGTTCCGCCACAGCTTGCCCATGGTCTTGAGTGCATAGACCTTCGCTGTATCGTCGTCTGTCCCTTGTGGATACTCAAACCTGCTTTGCAGCGACGTCCAACAGCTGTTCTTTGTAGCGTCAGGAACTTTCTTCCAATCCTTCCATGTGATCTCCACGATATCCCTAACTATCGCCCCGCATTGGTTGCTATACTTGGAACATGAATCTTCGGGTGATAGGGGTTCCCCTTTCTCACTGATCCGCGTCAGCACGCTGACTTCTTTCAACAACATGTTCTTCCCTCGCTCGCCCCTTCTTTTCTTGGGTTTACTTGAAGCTGAGACGCGCACGACAGCTCCAGCTTCGGCTTCCGCTTCAGGTGCGGCTTGGGCTTTCCTGTTAGATCGGCGTGGAGCATTCTTCTATATTTGCATTTCACATGACATCGGTTATAATCGATATATATACTTAATACGATCGGAACTAATCATATACAATATGTTACGTACCACCGGTTCGCGGGGGATGTAGTCGGAGTCGACTTCTTCATTGTCGCTCCCACCCTTTTTCTTCCTTGCAGGAGAAGGATGGGGGTCACTCGGCGAGTGATACGATCCACTCTCTGCTTCACCGGAGCTTGACGACGACAGTTCCTCCGCAACTACTTCCATGCAAATATCTTCCTTGACGACGGCCTGAGTTTCCTTGCCCTTGTCACCCGCGGGTTGTGCTTCGGTGGGTTTTTCCATTGATATCCTTTTACAGTGAATTTATATTAGATGCGAAATGGAATCGTTTTACTGTCCTAAGTGCATATACTACTGACTAGCTAGAAATTTTTGTCCCTCCAAATATTTGTCCCTTCAAATTTCAGTACACTGAAAAGAGGATTTCAAATATCCATAGGACTGATTATAAAAGGAGACAGTACTCTACTGCACAAAGTCCAAATATCCATAGGACTGAATATATATGTAGTTTCAGTTCAGTGGCAAACAAACCATAATTTCACTCAAACATAGTCTTAAGTGCTAAATTTCACATAAGTGTCCATTATTCTGAATTTATATGCAGCAGCTGCATTTCAGATAATTTTTGAACTTATATGCATAGTATTAAATCAATTTCTAAAAGCATGGTATAGCTGCCAGTTTAAAAGCAAAGGTTATATACTTCCAAATAAACTACTAATCTGCAAAACATTTCAGATTATGGTTTGCAGATTAGTATATGCAAACAATTGGTATATATATATATATATATATATATATATATATATATATATATATATATATATAGGCATACATCACATATATATAGGGATCACATATATACAACTGCATGCATACATGAATAAGATTATCCATTTCTACAATCCAAAGTTTATAAAATTGTCAGGAAGTAATAGGGCACATCATCAGCAACCAGTAGCAGCTCAAGCAAGGTGGCAAGAATCAGAATTTAGTGGATAAAATTCAATAGATGGCATGCTATTGATCTTATCTTAGCATATACTAGTATAAGTAGGAGTTATGTGACTGCATATACACCATCCCATATATATACAAATTTCAGACTTTCAGACTTGAAAAAAAAATTGAGATTTCACATTTATATCACAATCTGCAATCTGCAATCATTCCACATTTTAGAACATATACAATCTGCAATCAGATTATTGATTCCCCATGAATAAATCCAAATTTATATAAACAAGTCCAAATTTCAGTTCTAAAGCAGCTTAAAAAGGGAAATCACATTTTCAGTGCACTCACAACTAGAGTTCCTACCCTAAGTGCTATTAACCAATGAATCATCTAGACACAAATATAGTAATTAAGGCAGTTTGGCAAATTGCCTTAATTATCTAGACCAGTTCAAAATTGAACCTTTATTCCTCTCACCGCAATGGATGATTCTTTGAATGGAAACAAATCACATATAACAGAACTTATTAAACTCTTTGAAATTTCAAAACAGAACAAAACCACTAATTCATCGATGAATCCATCCAACAGAAGTAAAATCAATCAATCCATCCATTCAACCCTAATCCATCCATTCATACAATCAATCAATAATCCATCCATTCATCGATACAAACAATCAATCATCGATCCATCCATTGATTCGGCGGCGACAGGGGTACCTGGATGAGGCGGTGAGCAAAGGAAGAAGAGGAGGCGGCGGCGGTGAGGACGCGGCCGTCGGCGGCTGTGAGGAGGCGGCGAGCAGAGGAGAGAGGAGGGCGGAGGACGGCGGCGGCTGTGAGGAGGCGGCGAGCAGAGGAAGAAGAGGAGGCGGCGGCGGTGAGGACGCGGCCGCCGGCGGCTGTGAGGACGCGGGCATCGGCGGTGAGGAGGCGGCCAGCGGCGGTGAGGAGGTGGCCATCGGTGGTGGTGACGACGCGGCCGGCGGCGGTGAGGAGGCGGCCATCGGCGGTGAGGACGCGGCGGTGGCAGTGAGGAGGTGGCCGGGGGCGGTGAGGAGGCGGCCGGCGACGACAGTGAGGAGGCAGCCGAGCGGCGGTGAGGAGGAGGCGGCGGCGGTGAGGGCTACCTGCCTCCTGGCGCGAAAAGGGAGGCGGCGGCGCTAGGTTTTTGCTGGCGGCGGCGGCTGAAAATTTTGGCAGCCTGGCGGCGGCTCTAGGGTTTTCGCGCCTTCGGGACTTAGTGAAAATTGAGGACTCCCGCGCGCCCATATATAGCGAAACCCATTTTCTCTGGCGGCCGGCTTACCTCGCCGCTAGCTAAAACCTTTTTCGCTGGCGGCCACATTAGGCGGGCCGCTAGCGAAACTATTTTCTCTAGCGGCCGGATTACCTCGCCGCCAGCAAAAAACCTTTTTCGCTGGCGATGTTCGCTAGGCTGAGCTTATGCGAGCTTCCGCATAGCGGCCCGCTAGAAACCCATTTTCGCTAGAACGGCCTAGCTTTTCGCTAGCGGCCTGCTTACCTGGCCGCCAGCGAAATAGGTTTTCGCTGGCAGCCGGAATAGGCGGCCCGCTACCGAAACCCATTTTCGCTGGCGGCCGTCTTACCTCGCCGCTAGAGAACACCTTTTTCGCTGGCGGCGGAAGTGTCCTCGACCGCCAGAAAAACGTTTGTCCCATTTCAATATTTTTTTCTTTGCACAACTAAATGTAAAAATATCCACAGAACTAATTACAAAAAGAGTTGGTAATCATCCGTACAAAAATTCATCATCCATCTTAGGTCACCATAATTACATATGTAGATTAACCTTTGACATTCTTCCCTACTCCCTTGTTCCTCATGTATGGCTTCGGGGAATCACCAATCATTGCTTCCGCGACCTTAATGTTGTTTGTAAAGTCCGTGAAGAGTGTCATGTTCTCGTACTGATTATATGCCTCAACATCTTGGACATCATCAACTCCCAAAATCTTTTGTTTCCCCGAGACAACTATATCTTTCTTCAACTGAGATGGATCAGTCACATAGAAAACCTGAGCGGCCCGATCGGCAAGTACCCATGGGTCATTCTTGTGCCCTACGTTGACCAGGTCGATGATTGTCAGCCCGAAAATGTCGACAACCACGCCAGATGGGTGTTTCACCCATTGGCACCGGAACAGTGGAATCTGCATGTTGGATCCATAGTCCAGTTCACAGATTTCTTCTATGAATCCATAGTATGTGCTCTTTTGTCCAGTTGGGTCGATTGCCTCTACTCGAAGGCCACTGTTTTGGCATGCACTCCTTTGGTCTTTCGCTTTGGTATAAAATGTGTACCCATTCAGATCATATGCTTGCCATGAGGTGTAAACACTTGATGGCCCGTCAGCCAATCTCTTAATAGTTTTTTCCTCCGTAGTATCGCCATCTGGTAGGCCGAGGTTCTTGAACCATTCAGTAAAGGCAGCCTTGTGTCGTTTCATGATCCATGCATCAGAACGCCCTGTATTCATTGCTTGTAATTCCTTAAGGTGCTGATCTATGTACGGCTCCACTATCGCGAGCTGTTGCAGCACAGTGAAATGAGCTTCTTTCACTTTCTTGTAATCATCGTCGTGGATTCTTTTCTGCCCTTTTGTCCCTCTTCCAGATAATCTACCTTCATGTCGAGGTACCGGTAAACCAATTGCTTTCCCCTCTTTTAGGTAATCAATGCAACACTCAACGACTTCCTCGGTAGTATATCCCTCTATCATCGATCCCTCTGGGTGGGCACGGTTCCGTACGTAGCCTTTTTAGAATGGACATGTACCGTTCGAATGGCCACATCTGATGCAGGTACAGGGGACCAAGTGCAATAATCTGAGGCACAATATGAACTATGAGGTGTTCCATCATATTGAAAAATGACGGCGGGAAACACATCTCAAGCTCGCACACGGTCTCTATAGCGAAAGTGCGGAGAGGACCTAACTCGTCAAGATCAATTACTCTCTGTGAGATTGCATTGAAGAAGTAACACAGCTTTGTGATGACCACCTTAACGTGTAATGGTTCGATTGCTCTGATGGCGATAGCGAGGAATACTGTGAGCATTACATGGCAATCATGGGAATTGTAGCCTGAAAATGACAAATCATTCATGGATACCAGTCGCTTAATGTTTGAGGAGAAACCAGTAGGCACTCTCACCCCACGTAGGCATTTGCACATTGCCTTTTTCTCCTCATTTGTCAAGGTGTAGCAGGCCGGCGGAAGATACACTTTTCCGTTACCCTCATCTACAGGGTGAAGCTCTTTCCTTATCTGCATATTCACGAGGTCCTTACGGGACTTCAGCCCATCCTTTGTCTTGCTAGGTATGTCTAGTAAAGTACCCATGGTGCTATCGAAGACATTTTTCTCTAGGTGCATGACATCGATAGAATGACGTATCTCTAAATCTTGCCAGTACGGAAGGTACTTAAAGAAAATGGAATGCTTCTTGAATGGCCCGCTAGCGCTTGCTGGCTCTTTGGCCTCATTTCTCTTCCGCTTGTTGGTTTCCTTCTTTTTGGCCTTCCCAAAAACAACCTTGAGCTTTTTCGTTATTGTGAACACTTTATCACCCTTCCATGGTTCTGGTGGATCACCATCCTCAACAGTGTTGTCGAAATATTCTGCTTTGGAGCGGTACGGGTGATTCTTTCTTAAGTAACGTCGGTGCCGCATGTACACTAGCTTCCTCGATCCCTGAAGATACCTGTACACTGTACCATCAACACAAATAACGCAGCCTGTCTTCCCCTTGAGCTGTCCTGATAGGGAAAACAGTGCGGGCAAGTCGTTGATGGTGACAAAGATAATTGCATTAAGCGTGAAGTAATTCTGCATGAATTCGTCCCAAACCCGGACCCCGTGATTCCACAGATCAGCCATATCCTCCAGCAAAGGCTCCAGAAACACATCCATGTCATTGCCAGGTTGTCGTGGTCCCTGTACAAGGATGGTCAACAAAATATACTTCCTTTTCTGACACAGCCACGTAGGGAGGTTGTACATGGTTAGGAGTACTGGCCACGTGCTGTGTGAGCTGCTCAAGTCACCAAATGGATTCATTCCATCGGTGCTCAATGCAAACCTTACATTTCTTGGGTCCTCTGCAAACTCATGGTACTTTCTGTCAAATTCCTTCCACTGTCGAGCATCTGCCGGATGTCGAATCATCCCATCCTTTTTCCGCTTTTCATGATGCCAGCGCATCAGTTCGGCATCCCTCGGGTTCGAGAACAAACGCTTCAA
This sequence comes from Oryza officinalis, assembly GCA_008326285.1. Lineage (NCBI taxonomy): Eukaryota > Viridiplantae > Streptophyta > Magnoliopsida > Poales > Poaceae > Oryza > Oryza officinalis. The sequence continues at coordinate 8,457,806 of BDMV01000004.1, read as the reverse complement.
TCGATCTTTCACCGGAAGGTACCACATGACCAACTGGGGGATCTTCTTCTTGTTGTTGTCTTCTACCTCGTCTTGGGTAACATCCTGATGCTCGGACTGGCTACGGCTTGTTTTGTATCGACTAGTGTTGCACGTTGGGCATCTGTCCAAATCCTCGTACTCTTTACGAAACAGTACGCAGTGGTTAACACAGGCGTGTATCTTTCGCACACCCAGAGATAAAGGGCAAATAAGCTTCTTCGCTTCATAGGTGCTGGTTGGCAGGGAGTTGGGTTGCGGAAACAGTTTCTTCAACAGAACCAACAAATCGTTGAAACTACTGTCCGACCAACCGTTTCTGGCCTTCAATCTCATAAGTTCAAGCACCGTCCGCAACAATGTGAAATCCTTCGTGCAACCATTTGCCTCATCGTACAAAAGAACCTTCGTTGCCTTTTGTAATGATTCGAAGTTCTCCAACCCACGAGCGGACCCAGCTACAACCTCAGGTTTAGCATGACGCAACATCTCTTCCAAATCAAAATTACCATCATCTACGCAAACATTACCATCATCGACATCATCAACTATACTGTGATGACCATCATCGCCACCAACATCATCATCAACATTAATGGGCTCTACTTCCTCTTCTCCTTCTTCTGCTACTACCATCAAATCCTCGTCCCAGTTGAACACTTCATCCTGTACTATCGCCCGGTTGGGAACTTGTTTGCTTGGGATCTCTCCATGATGTGACCAATTTGTGTAGCCTGCAACAAATCCATGCATCACCAAGTGTTGCTCGATTATAGATGGGTCGATCCAAATTTTCTGATTCTTGCAATGTAAGCATGGACATCTAATTTCCTTTGTCTTCTTAGATGCAGCATTCTTCTTAGCAGCTTTCATGAATATGTCAACTCCTTCAATGTATGAGGACCGGTGTCTCTCTCTATACATCCATGCTCTGTCCGCCATCTATGCATTATTTGCGAAAAAATATGTACAACTTTGTCACTTTATATATTTTTGATAATATGTCACATTAAAATTATACTAATTAATATTTATAACCACTATAATCTAGACAAGATAATTAAAGCTAGCCAAAAATCTACAAACTACAAACAACTAGAAAAAAATAAAAAACTAGCTCTTTTTCGCTTCTTCTCAGCGTTCTCTGCAGTTAACTAATATATAGATCTGCTACAAATAAACATATCAAAACTAGATATATATATGGAACATCGATCATGCACAATATTTCTTACAAAGTTTGCCCATTTTAAGCTCCAAATAACAAATAAAAAATAGTTTTCTTCCCCCGTGTCACATACTTTTTGCTATGCAAAATCTCAACAAACAACCAATAAAATTGAAAAAAAACTTTACAAATGGAGTAGGAGAAAGTATATGTAACCTCTGATGCAGTAGATGTTTCAAAAGATTGAAGATCAAAACCTTCCCCTCTATGTATTTGTTCACAAGAGAGAGAAAATCGTGTTCAAATGCCATGGCTGCTAGCTGGGCTGGTGATATAGGTGATGCTATTTTCCCTGGCGGTCAACATATGTCGGTACATTCGAACCGCCATAGAAAATATTTAGGGGTGGCGGCGGCTAGAGTGGGCCGCCAGCGAAGATGTAGGAATCTTCTCTAGCGGGCCACGTCACCTTACCGCCAGCGAAAAAGTGATATGTTCGCTGGCGGTGTATTAAGATGGCCGCCAGAGAAAATACCGCATCTTCGCTGGCGGCTAGATTTAGGAGGCCGCCAGCGAAGATGTGTTTTCGCTGGCGGCCCGAGACCCCCACCCCCCCTATCTTTTTAGCTGGCGGTTTCACCTCATTTCCGCCATAGAAAAGTTTTTCCAAACGCCATGAAAGATTGTTTTCGTAGTAGTGATCCTCTCTCTCTCACTAAGTCTCCCTACTCCTGTCCACCACTCCTCTCCCCACTCCTCCTCTGACTCCTCTCCATCTCCTCACACTCCCTCTCCTCTCGACAAGGCGATGGCGGACAAGAGCGGTAGCGACGGCGTGCTCAAGCTCCGACGGGACTCCTCCCTTCTCTCCTTAGCGGTCGTGCCTTCCCCCTCCCCTTCCTCCACCGCGGCCATGACTACAGTGGCGACGATCGCGACGACGACGACTGCGGCAAGTGGGCAGATGGGCGGGAGTGGCCGACGTCGGAGGGATCCGACGGCAGACGGGAGCGGCCAGCGATGGGGAGGGTGATGGTGTGGATCCACCTACATGGAGTTTGGTGGCGGCATGGGGCTTGACAGCGGTGGATCCAGCATGGGCGACGACGGGCGAGGGCGGGGGGCGAGGGCTTGGGCTCCAGCGACGACGGGCAAGGGCGGTAGGCTCGGGCTTCGACGGCGGCAACGGCAGCGACGGGAGGGGCGGATCCGGCATCCCCTTCTCCTCCCACATAGATCCCACCGCCTCTCACCCCCATGCGTGCAATGACAGCAATGACAATGAGGACAACGGCGATGAGGATTCTATGGTTAGGGTTTCGAAAAATTGAATTTCACATGCAGTTGCTCTACCCGCATGTAAAAATTCGATTTTCGCTAACACCTGGGTGCATGCGGGCCACCCAGTCAACTGCAAAAATCGGTTTTGATCGCATGCAGAAATTAATTTTGTAGTAGTGACAAGTGATAAACTCATGCATTCGTGCGGCTATATATTGATGTTCAAGGAATTTCCAATATTAGTGTGGGATATTGCCTATATAACTTTGACAAAAAAAATTCCTTTAAAATCTTTCAGATATGAAATTGTAGTATAATTGTGGCATAATTATATTTGTAACTTTAGTGTAACTAGAGTATTATATTAACTTATTAATTCATATGTACCTCTCATGCACGAAACTAGCGCGGCTTGGTTGGCTAGCAACAGAAGCTTTTAGTCGCCTGATCAAGGGTTCGAATACTGCTTCATGCGTGGGTTTAAAACTTTTCATCACTCGCTGCATGAATTTTAAAGCATATCTGACAGTCCAAAATTTGTAAGTTTTGAAAGAAAAATATCTGTCGACAATTATCTAGCAAAGCCATATTTGTGTTTGGTTGTATTTTAATCATGAACAACTTAAGAAATTATTAGATAATATTCTATTTTAAAGTACATATCCACATACAAAATTATTTACAATTTCTTCTATTCATAACCCTAAAGTCCATAATAAATCAGTCTATAAGTTTGGCATTGATATTTCCAACTATATAACGTGTTGAGCATATTTATTTTCTTTATTTTATATACTTTACTGATTTATATTTCTTGTCCACTAAATTAGTTATATATTTTTATATCTTTTTTTGCATGGAATAAACTTTGTTCGTAATGGGACAATTTATTTACATAATTCGAAATAACTGGATACAATTTCAACATGTGTCTTATGTATTACAAATTTTAGAAATAATAAATGAACTCAAGAAATTTTAAATATCAATTTTGAACTCAAGAAATTTTAAATATCAATTTCACATAGGGTTCCACTATAGACACACACACACATATAATTTTTAAAATTTGAAAACATATTTTTAGTCTGCACCACATTGCCACGTCACCTACAAAACCGCCCTAAATTGTTGTCAAGGTTTAAAATTGCACATTTTTAAATAGTAGGGTTGAATAATATGCAGTTAAATTAGATAATGTTTACGGTCAATTTGTGGAGTTTAACCAAAGCTCACGGTTGTAAATGGTCTTTTCCATATTTCAAGAATTGCATATTGTTCTATTTGTCTTTACTGAAAATCCAGATATTCAGATATTCCCATGCATATTTGTACTCTCTACAACTAGTTTAATGTTTGAAAATATTTGGTCATCCAACATAATAGAGCTTGTACGTCCCATCTTGTGCCATGTGCTCCAAAGATGAATTTCCACATTTAGCTAAGCCCAGTTCCCTATCTAGCATTCTACTCCACATGGAAGTGTTGAAACAGCCGTCCGGGCAGCCAACATCTCGAATTTTTTTTACAAATAATATTGTTTAAATGGAAAATCGCAAATCTAGCGGGCTTTTGTAGAAAATCGCAAATCTAGCGGCCTGTCGACCCACGGAGGGACGAAATGCGGCCCAGTCAGCCAACCGCGTGACGACAGGGCCCAGCGCCGCTCCTGTCGTCGTTCCGCGTGGCGACAGGCCTTCTAGTCGGCCAACGGCATGACGATAGGGCCCAGCGCCGCTCCTGTCGTCGCTTCGCGTGGCGACAGGCCGCCCAGTCGGCCAACCGAGTGACGATAGGGCCCAACGCCGCTCGACAGGCCGCCCAGTCGGCCAGCGGCGTGCTGACAGGGTGCTTTATAAGCCAGGGGTTCGATGATTCCAGGACCACTTCGTCGCCTCACCTCGTCTCCTCGCCTCGCGCTAGTTTCGCCGCCGCCAGCTGAGGCCGCCGTCGCGCCAGCCTGCCGTCGCCATTGCCGTGGCTACCGGTGGCTACCGGTGCACCACGTCGTCGTGAAGATAGCAGCAGGAGAAGAGAAGGCAAGCTGCAGTGATTAAGGTATAAATTTGCAATCGTTAGTATATGTTTGCAGTGATTAAGGTATAAGTTAGGTTGTGAAATTTTAATTTGTACATATGAGGTTTGTTATTTCGTTGTTTTTATTTGTGAATCGGTAGTCATTGTTGTTAGTGCATATATAATCTGTTGAATCTGTTAACCATTAGTCATTGTGTTAATGTTAGTATATATAGTTATGTAGTTGTATATTGCAAATAATTCGAAGTTAGTATATGTTTGCTGAGGTGATTAGAAATTTCGTACTGGTGAGATAGTTATCTTCGGGGAGAAATCAATGTTGAGCGTTAGTACGAATCGAAAGGAAATTATATTTAATTAGTGAACTTTTACAATGCAGAGCTGTGTCATTTAGCCAGAGGGAATTACTACGTGGTTGGATAGGAGGCGTCTGCAATAGTGCAGGAAAGAGCAACAACAGCGAAGGTATAAATTTGTAATCCCTTTGGATGACGACAAATTTTTTGTATTAATCATTATTGGTTGTTAGTACATGTATTATACGTTTATTATTAGTTAAAATCGAATGGAACGTATATTTAAGTAATGAAATATAGTTTGAATAAGTTAGAGAAATAACGTAAGCATAGAGCATACGACACCTTACTGGGTAGTGACGTATTAATAGCAATTGGGATGCTATTTCAGGATGTCAGGTGGTGTGCCCGTTCGGGTGTATTATGGTGACGCTCCAATACAACTCTGTGATAGCGGGGTAGATTTGACCGTATATGCATTCGTTGATACTACCCTAAATACACCAGACCAGTTGGTTTTGAACGAAGTGCTAGGGTGGCTGCATAATATGTTCGGGATAGATCCTTTGATTGAGAAATTAATCATAAAAGCCGTGTGGCCAGTAAGGGGTGAATACGGATGGCAGTGGAGGGTAGTAGAGCTTGCATCTACCGGGAGTTGGAGAAAATTTGTGGCTAAAGTAAGAGAGAAAGGTTATAGCCTGGCAATATTGGTGCAAAAGAAAATAGATATTGTTGGGACCGGCGAGAGCAGCCGCACGGAGGTGGAACAAGCGCATATTGTGGAAGAGGCTAATATTTCCAGGAGTGGTGAAGAGGAAGCAGTAGAGGAGGAGGCTACTGCAGATGTAGTTGTGCCCGGTGGCAATTGTCCGGGTAACGAATTGGATGACGAAGAGCCAGACTCACCTTTGGCTGTTGATGCAGCGGAGGAGAACGATGCGGTAGTGGAAGAGATGGAAATGGAGAACGAGGAATATATTTCGTTCGTGGTGGAAGGGGAAGATATGACACAGTGGGACGAGGAAACCAACGTACCCGAAGATTGGACAACCATATCCATGAGCCGTCTGGGGGTTAACGATGGTTTAGATGCCCACTGGCGATATGATAGAGAGAAGGTGCAAGTTGGACAGATGTTTCACGACAAAGGGCACCTACAAGATGCGGTGAAGAGGTGGGCTTTTCTGCAGAAGCGGGAGTTCAGGGTGAATGTTTCAAATCGGACGACGTACGACGTGAGGTGCACAAAGCCCGGATGCCCTTGGAGAGTGCATGGTTACAAGCCACAACATGACAACTTATGGGTAGCTTCAAGGGTTGAGGAGCATACCTGTTTGTTGGACAATACCCCTTTGGTACATAGGAACATGACGGCTGCATTCATGGCACAAATGGTGTACTCGAAGGTTGTTAAAAAAACCTCATTGTCGCCGTTCACAATAATGCATGACGTGGAGAAAGAGTACGGGTATGAGATATCGTACGACAAGGCTTGGAGGGGTAAGCAGAAAGCACTGGAGATGAGATTTGGAAGTTACGAAGACTCATACCACAACCTTCCCCCACTTTTGGAGGTGTTGCAGGCCAGAAACCCGGGCACACATATGGCTATTCTCGATGAGGTTGCTGACAATGGGAAAAACGTCCTTCGTCGTGCATTTTGGTCATTTGGGTGCATGATAGAGGTCTTCCAAAATTGCATTCCGTTGTTGTGTGTTGATGGTACTTTTATGACAGGCAAGTATAGGGGAACAATTTTAACCGCAATCGGAGTCGACGCTGATAGCCATGTCGTCCCCGTTGCCTTTGCTTTTGTTGAAAGCGAGAACACATCGAGTTGGCTATGGTTCCTGCGTCACATTAAAAGGGGTGTTGTTCAAAACAGACCAAATGTGTGTGTTCTGCATGACCGCCATGCCGGCATTCTATCAGCGGTGCAGCAGCTAAAGGAAGATATAACAGACGAGGTTTCCTGGCCAGATTTGCCTAGCAGATGGTGCATGCGACATCTCGGGGCAAATTTTTACAGACAATTTATGAGTAAGAGGTTAATGGACCTGTTCAAAAAACTGTGCAAGCAGAACCAACAAAGAAAGTTCGACGCCATATGGGAACAGCTGGATCGGCTGACCACTACTCACATGCAAGAAGTTCGAAAAAAACCCGTTCTTGCCCGACAAGAGGAGCCGGAAGGCCTGGAACCCGTTCCAAACGAACCACCATCTGTTACTCGATGTAGGAAGCGGGGGAGGGGTACGAAGTGCTTCACTGACTGGATAGAACATGAGCCAAGGGAAAAGTGGTCCTTGTTGTATGATACCAATGGTTCACGGTATGGTGTGATGACAACAAATCTTGTAGAAGTGTACAACTGGGTGATGAAAAGTACACGTCCTTTACCACTTGTTGCTATCCTGGAGGGCATCACAAGGGGTACACAGAAGTATCTTCGTAAAAGATACGCCATGGCTAGTCTTAACTTTGCCAATCCTAATGTAAGGTATAGCCCCGCTATCACACAATACATGGAGGAGAAAAGCAAGAAGGGGGGAATGCACAGGGTCTGGCCTGCTGGGAATAGGGAGTTGCTGTTTGAGGTACGTCTGCGTGACAAGAGTGGTGTCGGTATTGGGAGAACGGACATCACATTGGAGTGCACGTTGTGGCCAGACTATCATGCTTGCAAGTGCAACTGCAACAAGCTTTTCCTTCGACATCTGCCATGCTCTCATGTTCTTGCCGCATCCGCAAAAGGTGGTGTCGATGCGAACATATTCGTCTCGCCTTACTTTACTAAGGAAGCATGGGAGGCAACCTGGCGCGGTGAATTGCGTGGTTGGCGTGCGGTATGTGAGTTTATTCGCCCACCCCCAGGGGAAGCCAACTGGGTACCTGATTCAAATTTGCTAGTTGCAACGAAGGGGCGTCGCAAGACCCGTCGAATCAAGAACCACATGGATGAAGCTGAAACGAACACCCGTTCACGGCGTCCAAAGGCTTGCATTGTATGCGGTGGAGACCATAGCCGTAAAGATTGCAGCATGTACAATGTAGGCAAAGATCCAGAAGGTGGCGATATTCGGCGTGTTCCAGGGCGGAGGTCGACTTCGAGAAGGAATCCTTAGTTATTCGTCTTGTAATATTTATATTTACCACTTCATGTTTCTGGCTTGTAATATTTATATTTACCAGTCATACAGTGTGTTCACTTCAAGCTGTTAGTATTTACCAATTCATGTTTCCGGCTTGTAATATTTATATTTACCAGCACCGCATTGTGTTCACCTCATTTTATCAGTATTTGACTTATATTTTTGAAATTTCGCTTTGCATAATTTTGTCATTTATTAATTTATTTTTGATGCTCACGTCACTGATAATCATGCATTTTGTAGGTATGGCTGCCAGGGATGACGTATCGCTGATCGACGAGGTGATCGATAAACATCACCGATCGAGACGACTTAGTCAGGGGACGTTCTGCAACGTGCTGAGAATGCGGGGACCGGATCAGTACTGGCGTATAGATCCTCGTTGGGTTCCAAGGCATGTGAAAAACCATTTGTCACCGAGAGCTGTCATTTAAATTTTCTCGTATTGCTGATTATTTATTTTTGACATGTAACAGGTTGAGAGCCGCTGGGTTGTTGACCTTCGCACGCTTGGTTGATCCTTCACGTGGAAGGTCACCCCGTATCAACATGGATGCGGCCTTGCTGAGTGCTTTGGTGGATAGATGGAGGCCCGAGACACACACCTTTCACCTAACAGTTGGAGAGATGGTACCCACTCTACAGGATGTGTCTTTTTTGTTGGGTCTACCAATAGCAGGAGCAGCAGTTGGCCCGACACAGGTTCACGCTGGATGGGCGGATGATCTGTTGGCCAGTTTTGGTGGAGTGGTGGCTGCTCTGCTGCTTGATCTCACAGATGGGCATGGGCCCACGAGGAGTTGGTTGCACCAGTTCCACCAGGAGGAGTTCCCAGAGGACCAGGAGGACTGGGTAGTGCGCCGACACTTAGTCGCGTATCTACTGTGGCTGTTTGGGTGGGTGATGTTCACGGGAACTCACGCTGACTCCGTGGACAAGCACTTCATCCACTACGCGGAGCAGATCGCCGAGCTACCTGTTGAGGACATTCCGGAGTATAGTTGGGGGTCGGCAGTTCTTGCGTCGACGTACGCCGGTCTCTGCGATGCTTGCAACAGGAACAACAGGGGAAGTTCTCTGACAGGATGCCCTCTGCTTCTAATGTTATGGGCGCATGAGCGCTTTGACATTGGGAGGCCACAGCTAGAGTCGTACGCAAGCTACGGCGTCGATGAGATGTACAAGTCTGGACTTGAAGACATCGACGATCGTTCAACCATGGGATCGCTGTGGACACACCGCGAGGTAAATTGTACTTTGCAAGACATTTTTCATAGCACCCTCTTTTTCTGCGCATGATCTAGAGTTACGGGAACTAATCATATTTTTCTTGCATTTGCAGCCGAGGTGGGTGAGCAGAACGACACGTCGCGTGTACGCACAGTTCGTGGCAGACTTCGATCAGCTTACGCCCGACCGTGTACGCTGGACCCCGTACACGCATCACGATGTCATCGAGCGGGCACCGCACGGTCTGGCGCACCTCTGCACGTGCGACGTAGAGCTTTGGAGGACCACTTGTCACCTCGTGCTGGACGTGCACGTCAAGCCGTACCACGTGCAGAGGGTACGTAAACAGCTCGGCATGTACCAGGACTTCCCTCCGAGAGGTGGACGCTCATTAGTTGTTACCCTCCACAAGTAAGTACACGTCCGACAATGTTAATTTCACGTAGTGTGTTTTACCCCATTTTAAATGTTTCTTACGTGCTCACTACGCCCTACGCAGGTACACCCGGAAGGGACTCGGTCTATCCCACGAGGCGACCATTGTTCAGACGATCGCGCCAACGGTTGCGGAGTGGGAACATGCGGCTGAGCACTTGGTTCTCCAAACACCTCCAGACGACAGAGCTTCGTACGGACAGTACCTTCGTTGGTACCGTAGTGTTACGCGCTGGAGGTGTTTCCCGCCACAAGGGGAAACTTCTATCACTCACCAGGCGTCGATCACGGACACGTTTGCCCCCACAGCCTCGAGCTGTGTTCAACTCAATGGTATGACGGTGCTTTCGTTGATTATCATTAAATGTGGAATACGTTCAATTGTTCTAACGCCCTTCCCAATTCGTTCGATAGGCCGAGTTTGTGGAACAGGTTCACACTGAGTCCAACACGTTGCTACAGAGAATGGAGACGAGGCCTCAGCACGTTAGGCAGGACGACGTGACGTCCGTCCTTCGCAGTTTCCGTTCACGGGCTGCGGCGCTCCTTCGTCGTGTCTCCTGTCGGAGCGCGGCTGATGTTGTGCAGCCCACCAGGCGGGCAGGATCGCCACCACTACCACGACGCTCTAGTGTGGACCAGTTTCGCTCCTCTACTTCACGTCGCCACTACGACGACGCCGGTCCATCGCACGCTCGGCCTTCGCTTCAGGAGACACCGGTCCCCTTTCGCCCAGGGAGATCGTTTGACTTTGGGGTTCCGGCATCGAGTATGCCACCACCGTGGCCTCCGGTACAGCAGGTTTGCCTTGCTTAACATACAGTTCATATCGTACTCAACCTTCGTTTTATACCATTTCGTAACCTCCGCAACGTGAACAGCCACAGCAAGTGTACGATACGCATCCAGCTTCTGAGCCACCAGACTTTTCCTACCTGCCGACAAGTCACAACCTGGCGCCCACACCCAGTTGGGGACTCTACTGTACTCCGCGCGCCCCGGAGGCAGGTTACACACAGCACACAAGTAAGTATTGTTTACAACCAAGGCAACCATCGTCGTTCGCTTAATTCTCATGCGTACTTACTAACTATTATAGTGTGCCATCGTCTCTAATTTGCAACAGGTGACGACTACGGGTTTTCCCAGGGGCATTCTGCAGTTCCTGCTGTCTCTCCTCGAACACAGTTCGTGGACGATTTCTTTGCGCCGAATGCACCCGATGCGCAAGCTGGCGTAGACTACTGGTACGGTGCTCCTCCGGTCACGCAGCCTACGCAGCAAGAGGAGTTCGTGCAGCCAGAGGATGCCACTCCACGGCAGACGGCACGACATAGGCACCCACCTGATCATTTGACCTATCCCACGGAGCAGATCAGACAACGTAAGAAGGGAGGGCCTAGCAAGCGTGCGAGAGGGGGGCATTCTTGACTTGTAGCCTCGCCAGTAGGCTACAAGTGCTACCTGTTTGTAATATTTACAGTTAGTAACTTTGAGTTACCTCTTCGTACGTAACTCTATTTGGTCGCCGCACTCATATGTTACGAAAACATTCCATGTCATTCGCTACATCTACTCAACGAAACGACGAAAAACTTTCGGTGCGTAACAGAGGGCTACGATTGGTCCCTACCAGTTTTTGGCCTGTGACAGACATTTACGATACGTCGCTATCATCTTTCGGCGCGTGAAGGCGTCCGGACTCAGCTTTTGCCGATGCTTTGTTCGACACAATCATTCAATTTGCGCTGCCGCGTGAACGTGTTGTCAAATCCACGCTACTGGTGAACTCATGTTAGATGGATATGTGCCTCCTTCCTCCACTATATATTATATAGGTCCGAATACGCGCTCTTCATCCAATGGCCCGAGGAAGTGCTCATTTCAACCGGTCACAATTGAAGGAAAAAAAGAGAGAGGTGAGGAAGAAGGACAAGAGCCGCGAAGCGTTGTTGCTGTGCTTATTCGATCGCACGTTAGTACAATATCCCGACGTATGGTTATATTTTGTGTCGCATACTAGTGTAATTACCATGTATTTCAAATTTGTGAATAGATCTGTAGCACTTAGATGCGGACCCTAGATTTTTTGCGAGTAGATTTGTAGCACTGTGAGTAGATATGTTGAAATTTGTGAGTACATATGTAGCACTTAGAAGTGTGAATAATTTTAGGCTAGATTTGTTATGCACACGTTTGGTTTGTAGTACTACTATATTTGACCGTACAATGAGAAGTATTAAGGGTGTTTACAATATTTGATAGTTGTTTTTTAAAACTGTAGGATGCCAAGACGTAGAAAAGCTACCAACTCAAGGTAACATAAATCATTTCTGTGATATTATGTGTTATTCGTTGTGCATGAAATGAGGAATCCTAGATTAACAGGTTAGGGTGCTTCATTTATTATTGACTTGTAGTTCTCGCCCGAAGACTGGAAATGCCTTCAACCCATTGCCTTTGCCTAGCGGTGTTCCAGTGCCCATGTGCTGGTGCGGTGATCCTTGCAAGGTAGCCAAGTCTGATGAAGAGGAGACGTACATGCAGAGATACTGGATGTGTGCCAATTTTGAGTTTGAGCCAACACCTGAGATCCGCCGCATTAACTTAGTGGTGAGGAACTGATGTTTTGTAATAATTATTTGGTGTATTAAGTAGTCTTGAACAACTTATTTGGTTAGTAAACATTGCATTTGTTGTAGACCCCTCCACCGCTATGTGATTTTGAGTAGTGGATCGACACCGAGATCAAGCCGCAAAACAAGGAGCGGTTGGAGTACATGCGGCGATGGGATGCAGAGCGCAAGGAGAAGATAGAGCAGAGACGCAAGGAGGAGGCCGCAGAAAAAGAGCACAAGGCTGAGGCGGATAGGAGGCGTGTTGCTGCGTATAGGGAGGAGCAGGAGCGGAAGCTTGAGCGTGCGCGGCGAGTGAAGGCAGCAATGGAGGAGAATCCCGATGCGTAGAGGAAGGGAAAGTGGCCTCGTTGCACTCAGTAGTATGCACGAGTTGGTAGTTGTATTGTCGTCGTGTTCAACTCTTGCACTACCTTCCTTCTAGTTCTAATCTAACCTTATCTATGTAACCACAGTGGAACCAGGTGTATCATGTTTAAATTGTACTACAACTTCTCCTTGTTTCGGTATGGTCATGGATGTGCTCAACATCAATTCTTAAAAAAAGTTTCTTCTCCGTTTCTAAAAACATGTTCTGTGAATTCGAAATTTTTTGAGTTCTCCGAAAACAATTTTCAGAATTTTCGAAAATAGACAGAATCAATTTTCGCTTCTGCAAATTTTTGGCCCTATCCGAAAGTGATTTTTGGAATTTTCCAAAATAACCGATAAACAAAATAAGGTTTTGTAAATTAATAAATTACAAATGAATATATCTAAAATTATTAAATTATACTCCGATATGTTTATCCAAATATGCAGTTACAAATGTGTATGTCAGTTATAATAAATTATAATTATATTAACAACTTATAAATTACAATTAATCAATTATAAACAGTTCTCTCATTAATTCTTAACTAACAACTTAAAAACAATTCTTACCCAATTAAAAAAAAATTTCTGTACATTACTAAATTATAAATAGATATATCTAAAATTAATAAATTAAAAATCCAATGTGTTTCTCCAAACATTCAATTCAAAATGGGTATTAATCAATTATAACAAAATTATATTTACAAAAACTACTTACAAACTTAATTATGAAAACAACTTACAAATTATAAGTAATCAATTATAAATTATATGTCATTAATTAATTAATAACAAGTTAAAAACAACTTTTAAAACAATAATTTGTATTAACAAAAAAAAACTACACTTAACAAATAATAATAAGGCCGGCCGGCCCGGCCTGTCGAACAGCCGGCGTTCGACTGGTCCGGCGGGTCGGCCTGTCGAACACCCGGAGTTCGACTGGGCCGGCCTGTCAACATGCCGCGTGACGACAGGGCCCAGTCGAACCGCGGCCGGTCGATCGGTCCGGCCTATTATCTTTCCGCCGTTCGATTAGGTCCTGTCGTCACGCGGTTGGTCGACTGGGCCGCATTTCGTCCCTCCGTGGGTCGACAGGCCGCTAGATTTGCGATTTTCTACAAAAGCCCGCTAGATTTGCGATTTTCCATTTAAACAATATTATTTGTAAAAAGAATTTCCAACATCTCTCTCTCATACACACACAAACAGGCTAGGTGGTCAGTGGCCTAGAAAACAGGAAAAACTTAAAACAACAGAAAGGAGATGATTAGCTAGGTAGTACCTGCAATCCAGGGTGCAAGCTTTTTTTTTCTATCCTTTATTGGCTGGAGTTTAGGACGATAGTATGAGTAATATCTCCGAGGCATTGCTACGGTTGTTTCACCAACTCATTGTTACACAAATGTTGTACTAGTAGGTACGTTGTAGCTGTTATGGCAACGCAACGTGTTTGTTGTCTGTAGACTAGTCTTTTCATGACATCTTATTGTTATAACTTTTTTTCTTTTTTCTCTTTTGTTATAAGCTCTTATCTCGGGAGCGTTTGACAGGAGGAAAAAAAAAGAAAATTGATAAGATACGTAAAATGAGATAAACCATTAACGCATTATTAACTGAGTATTAATTATTTAAACTTAAAAAATAAATTAATATAATTTTAAACTAAATTTTTTATAGAAAATTTTTATATTAAATATACATCATTTAACAGTTTAACAAACGTGCGCGTGAAAAACGAGAATTATTTTAACACGTAAAATGCGATAGATTAACGCATGATTAATTAAGTATTAGCTATAAAAAATTTAAAAAATAGATTAGTATGGTTTTTTAAAACAATTTTCCTATGTAATATTTTTTGCAAAGAATACGAAAAGCGTGCGTGCAGAAAACTAGTGAGAAGAGGTTGGGAACATTCACATAAGAACTCAGCCTTTAGTGGTGTAATGGCTAGGTGCATCCTAGCCATTACACAGATTGATCTGCTGTGTTTCCACGAGCTTCATGAGAAAAATATGCTGTATAAATCACATATGCAGTGCAAACTTAGAAACTATTGTAGAATTAAAAAATAAATATCTAAGTTTGTCCACGTCATCATGAGTAAAATTTTTACTCCCATTAAAACTTTTACTCATGGTTAAATATGGATAAAATTATTTCTCATGGTCGAGTAAACAAATCTCAGACGTCCACTGTCGTTTTCTGGTTTGCACTACATATATATATTTATATGGTTTGACTATATATTTTTTCGAGTGTGCAAAGCTTTGGTAAAATGTAACTAGAAGTAGAAACTTTCTATGTGCAAAGTTTTGACAAAAATCACTAGGAACTTGAATGAAAACTAATAAAAAGCCCAGAAGCCCATGTGTGTGCAAAGTTTTGGCAATAATCACTAGGAACTTGAATGAAAACTAAAAAAACAAAAGCCAATAAGCCCATGTGTGACCCATTTAGGGCATCATCAATGTATATGGCAAAAGTGATCCATATATATGGGACTCACATATATAAACTTTAACTATATATGTGATAGAAAATATATATAGATACAAGGTAATATATATAGATACAAGGTAACATTAGAACAAGAGAGAAATGTAGAGATAGAAAATATATATTGTTTATTTCATATGGATAGTCTATATGTATATGAGTACCTTTTGTTATTTTTTATATGGATTAGTTGCACAATGATACTAGTTGGCTAAATGAAATATTATATTACCTATGGACTACTTGTACATCATATTATGAATGCGCTTAGTACAAATTTACCTCAAAATTCTTAGGCGGAAATTAAACCAGCTATGCACCAACGAGAAAATTACTGTGTTGCGTCCTCTGTCCCTAAGACTTAGGCCCTTTTGAAATGCAGGAAATTTAAAATATAGATAGAAAAAAATGTATTCTCAATTTCTACAGGAAGACAAACCATAAGAAAAATTGCAATGTAGGTAGGAAAACCATAGGATTGCAAGAGACTAAGGATTGAAAACATAAGCTATCACTTCTTGGTTATTTTTTTTCAAAATTACTGTAGGACTGCCATTCCATAAAAATTTCAAAAGAAATGATATGATTCAATCCTTAGTTTCAATGGCTTTTATAGGAATTTTTTTGTAAGATTACAGTCCTCCAAATTTCATAATCCTTTATTTCAAAGAGCCTTAATATTTGTCCCACAAACACCTTAATTTTAGGCGTAGGGTAGGGTTCATTGGCTCTCTTTATTAGCCTTGTTGTGAGCCCCCGGTTTTGTATACCGGAAACCCCATGTGTATTACAATACCATTCCCTGGATCAGTAGATGGTACACACATGGCACAGTTGTATATCTCAAGCTGACATCGTCATACAGGTCTTACAATATATTAATAAGAGTAGCCCAAATGGAACCCGAATAGACCAAGCATGGTTGACAGCAACACAAAATACCAAAACAACTAAATGAAGTAGCGGAAGCGAAGCAGCGGCGGTCCATCTTATCCCACACGCATCGTCGTTTACACGTGGGCTAATAGACGAACGTCTGAGGATACGTCGGTATTTGATTTCAAATATTATTTATTCAAGGAGCTATGATTTGCATATGCCAATTATTTTCGAAAAACAAAAACCCTCGGGCATATTTACTTTATAAATAAAGCTATATATCTAAATGTATCACCATTTTGGATAAAACCCATTAAGGGATAGTTTATTAAAACAAATATTGTTCCACTAAAGAAATAGCTTTGATTATTTTCTATGCACCTTTATATAGAGTGATAAGCTTTTGGAAATTATTTGCAAAATAATGTCTATTGGTAAAGTATTTACTAGAAACCTTAATTGCGAAATATAAATTCCTAATAGGCTATTTTCAAGGATATGACCTCCTCAGACAAAGTCTAGTCCTCAGGCATAATTTTAGTTTGCTTGTTTATTGTTTATTTGTGTGTGTCTAGAATCTGTGCCAAAAGATCTCGATTAAATCCTTTTACCGAAAAGGTTGTCCTCTGTACAAATTCTATCTCAAACCCCCTTCAAATTTCCAAATTTCATATCCCAAAGAAAATATTCGAACATCCTATTTCTTTGGGCCACATTTCCCTCTGTTAGCCCAACCCATTCCGCAAAACAAGTTCATTTCCACTCCCTCTACCGTGGCCTTCCTGCTGGGCTTTTTCTGGAAAAGTCCATGTTGCCTCCCCGAGCCCTTTCATTCCTATTGGGTTGGTAGTAAAAATAAAGTCTAATTCTTCCCCCCATACTGTTTTCGGTGGCGACGTCGCCGCACGCCGCGCCGCTACGACGAGGCCGCTGCGACACCACCGGCTGCCATCTTCCGCTCCCGTCTCACCGGCGAGCTTGCCGGCCATTCCACGCGCATCCTGCTCAACCTCGCACCGCCGCCAGCCATGCAACAAGCTAGTTGTGCATGTGCATGCATGCAAGCAAGTCAGCCACGAGCATGCACCATGCAGCTGGCTAGCTATGCGTATGCCTGCATGCAAGCGGCTAGTCGAGCCTAAGCTGGCATGCGCACCAACCCGCGCGGCCGCTGCAACTACCCCGTCCCTGTCTTCATGGCCATTCAAGACGAGCTCGTGCGGTGAAGCCTATATAAGGGCAACCATAGCTGAATACGCAACCGTCCCTCTCCATTCTTTCTTCTCCTCCTGCTCGTTCTGCATCCTCTCAGCCACTTCCTCCCGCGCACGCGCTGCCGTCTCTCCGCTTGCTCCACCGCGGCCGGCTCCGGCTGGGCCTCAGTTGAGCAAGAGGACGGGTAGGCCGCCGCGCCGTCATCTGAACCCCGAGAACGACTAACTTATCGAACGGCTAACCTCTAACATCTAACATTCGACCCATTGACTCACTAACCCGCTGACCTCTAACTCACTAACCCGCTGACCTCTAACTCGCTAACCCCTGACCCCTAACTTGCACTAACCGCTAACATTTATTCCTTAACACTGTGTGTTCGTTTGTTACCATCGATCGAACACGTGGTGTGCGAGGACGATCCGCGGGTCGACCATCCCCAGGCTGTACCTCGACGACCGTAGTTCGTGCGAGGACCGTCGCCCGGTACGCCGCTACCCGGCTGCCGCAAGGTGAGCTCCTCTCCTGCTCTTCCTCTTGCTTTTGCTTCCTTACCGCATTCCTCGTCTACCGTTGTTGCCGCGGCGCGGTGACGTCGTGAGGCGCAACACCGTACCCGTTCCTTGCGCGGCCGCCCTCCGCAACGATCGCCGCTTCACCACCGGCCATGCATGCGCCATACAACAAGCTAACCGTGTGCATGCATGCATGCAGGCAGCTCACATGCATGCAACTAGCTAGTCGTGTGTATGCATATGCATGCATGCAAGCAGCTCACATGCATGCAGCTAGCTAGCCGTGTGTATGCATATGCGTCGTCGTCGTTCGGCCGAAACCCCGGCCGGCGTCGCCCCTGTCCGGTGAACCGTTTCGGCCTCCACTCCGCCGTGCCGTCCGGTGCCAAGCAGCTCGCGCACGGCCGACGTCGTGGCCAGCACGTCGTCTCCTGCCGCGGCCGCCGAGTCGTGAACCTCGGCTACGCCCGGCCATCGCGCGCGCTCTGCCGCACAGCCGCCCCCGGCCTCCTCCAGCCCGGCCGAGCCGCGTCACCCCTGCGCCCGGCCGATGCCGTGGCCCAGCTCGTGCCGAGCTGCCCCGGCCGACCACCTCCCTCCCGCGGACATCGGCCAAGCCGCGCGCCACCAACCTCCTGGCCGTGCCGCGCAAACCGAGCCAGCACCGACCCGCCTCCCGGCCGCCTCGGCTGCGCGCCGCCGCCCCTGCCGTGGCACTGCCGCGCCGTGCCGCCATGCTCGGCCGCCCCTCCAGCCGCCTGGCCCGGCCGAGCGCCGGCGCACGCGCGCCGCGCCCCTGGCCGAGCCCGGCCACCACTGCCGCCTTTCCCGGCGCCGCCTCCTGGCCGCGCGACGCGAGCAGTGCCGTCCCGGCCGGCGCAGCCTCCCGGCCGAGCGCCGTGGCCGGCACCCACGCTGCCGCGCGCCACGGCCGGAGCCACCCGCCTGCCTGGCCGCAGCCGCCGCGCCGCCTGCGCGCATCCCCAGCCGCGCGCTGTCCCCGGCCTGCACCGCCGGCGCCGCTCCGCCCTGCCGAGCCGCGCGCCGCCGCCCCGGCCGAGCCGCGCCGCCCGCCGCCGCACGCGCGCGCCGCGCCACCCGCGTGCTGCCACCGCGCGCCCGCAGCCGCCGTGCCGCCCGGGCCGAGCCGCGCCGTTGCCTGCGCGCTCCCAGCCGCGCGCCCGCGCCGCCGCCGGCGCCGCTCCACCCCCGGCCGCGCCGCGCCCAGCCGCCCCACCGCCGGCGCCCTCTCGCTCGGCACCCTCCTCTCCTCCCGGCAAGAACAGCAGAGGAAGCAGGAGAAAAGAAAGAGAGAAGAAGGAGAGAGAAGAAGGAAAGGAAGAAAAAGAAAAAGAAAAGGAAAAGGAGGTGGGACCCACTAGTGGGCCCCACATTTATTCTCTCCCCGCGGGCCCCACTTTGACCTAGAACTTGCGAAAGTCTATATTGCCTCCCTCACGATGTCGGGCTAAGCCCATGAAAATCCCTACAAGTCTACTTGATGTCCCTCAACTTCATTGGGCTAGCCGACCTGATATTATATCCACAAGTCCATGTAACCTCCCTTTGGTTCCTCGGACCAAGACCATGAAGTCACTTATAGAAGTCTATACAACGTCCCTACTCATCCATTGGGCTGCCGACTAAAAAGTCGACATTAACTCCCTAGCCGACCTCCCTCATCTCTGGGCTAAAGCCCAAGCCCTCCCAAAACCAAGTCCACATTGCCTCCCTCTTACTTCACAGCCAAAAGAATATTCTTGGGAATATTCCTTTCCAACTTAATAAATTCATTTTCGCATTCCAGAAAATCCATTAATCTTCCAAAATTCATATCTCCTCAACCGTAAGTCCAATTGACTCCGTTCAACTTCCATAATTTTTCTAAAAATGTGATCTATCCAATGGCACAATTAGTTTATAATAGTTATTATCTGCTTTATAGGGTTTTGGATGTTTTTCTCTTTTCGATCGCGTAGTGGATGATCCGGAAATTCTACTGACGCGGGATTGTTGGAAGTTATAGGAACCTAAAAGCAAGGCAAGTCACTACGCCCCCTTCCTCGAACATGTTGATCCTATTTTTATAAATGTGTTGATTGCAAATAAAATTGCATGCTAATTATAAAACGCGTACCTACATTTGCTTAAAGCCTTACCTTTGATATTGTTTATCCTTATGTATTTACACACCTTTGTACCTGAGTATATTACTTTACGCGTGATTATTTACTCACTGCTTAGCCCTGCTTACATAGACGTTATACACTCCATATGTGGGATATGTGGAGTGGTTATACTGATCACTCGATGGGAGTGATTGATAGAGATCGGGTGGAGACATAAGCGCCACCCACAGCATGAAAACCTTTGTGAAAACCCAAAAACTTAATTAAACAAAAGTGATTTCGACTGGGGCGGCACGGATAGAATATGGGTGGTTCTGGGAACGGTAAGCCGCCGACCCTGGTCAGTTAAGGACCGAGTCAAGAAGCTAAGCAGGAAACGAACCGAGTACGACCACACTTCTTGAGTGGGGTTAGACCCGGTGGACTAGGTTATTCTCGTGGGGTGGCACCCCAGACATGGTAGGTTCTGGATATCGGTATGGAAATGTGGAAGTGTGTGGTTTAATGACGTCAAGCTTTATATATGTATGATGTAACCTTCAATCTCGGGAGCGCCAGGACTCCCCTCACAACCGGCTCGAGGTAGGAATGTGGCGCCGGGGGTGCAATGGGGATTCATAGTCCTTGGAGCGGGTGCCGCCATGCGAGGGTAACTGAAAAACCGGGCCGTGACAAGTCTCATGTGTTGGGTGCGTCACGGAGTGTGGGATTAAAAGCGTACATCCACTGCAGTGTGAGTAAACTAAACTATTCGAATAGCCGTGCTCGCGGATATGAGCGCCGGGACTTGCATTACTCTTGACTAGCCTCTCAATTTGTAATATTGCTTAAAATATGATGGGTATGGAAGGTGTGACCTTGCCTGATGTGCAAAAAGGTCGTAGTGGTTAAAACTGTGGAAATTGGATGCGAGGGTAAACCGGACCAAGCGAGGCTTGGGGAAGGTGGATGAACCCTCGCAGGTTAATGACAACTTCAACTTAACGTGGTTTTCAGTTAAAACTGTTATGGCATAGGTTTGTGAAATAATTTGTGAAAACTAGCTTTATGCAAATAAACCAAGCCATCCTTGAACCCCTATGAACATTATATGCATTCTGTAGTGGTGGCTTGCTGAGTACGGTTGGTACTCACTCTTGCTTATTTACATCTTTTAGANCTCTCCTCCCGGCAAGAACAGCAGAGGAAGCAGGAGAAAAGAAAGAGAGAAGAAGGAGAGAGAAGAAGGAAAGGAAGAAAAAGAAAAAGAAAAGGAAAAGGAGGTGGGACCCACTAGTGGGCCCCACATTTATTCTCTCCCCGCGGGCCCCACTTTGACCTAGAACTTGCGAAAGTCTATATTGCCTCCCTCACGATGTCGGGCTAAGCCCATGAAAATCCCTACAAGTCTACTTGATGTCCCTCAACTTCATTGGGCTAGCCGACCTGATATTATATCCACAAGTCCATGTAACCTCCCTTTGGTTCCTCGGACCAAGACCATGAAGTCACTTATAGAAGTCTATACAACGTCCCTACTCATCCATTGGGCTGCCGACTAAAAAGTCGACATTAACTCCCTAGCCGACCTCCCTCATCTCTGGGCTAAAGCCCAAGCCCTCCCAAAACCAAGTCCACATTGCCTCCCTCTTACTTCACAGCCAAAAGAATATTCTTGGGAATATTCCTTTCCAACTTAATAAATTCATTTTCGCATTCCAGAAAATCCATTAATCTTCCAAAATTCATATCTCCTCAACCGTAAGTCCAATTGACTCCGTTCAACTTCCATAATTTTTCTAAAAATGTGATCTATCCAATGGCACAATTAGTTTATAATAGTTATTATCTGCTTTATAGGGTTTTGGATGTTTTTCTCTTTTCGATCGCGTAGTGGATGATCCGGAAATTCTACTGACGCGGGATTGTTGGAAGTTATAGGAACCTAAAAGCAAGGCAAGTCACTACGCCCCCTTCCTCGAACATGTTGATCCTATTTTTATAAATGTGTTGATTGCAAATAAAATTGCATGCTAATTATAAAACGCGTACCTACATTTGCTTAAAGCCTTACCTTTGATATTGTTTATCCTTATGTATTTACACACCTTTGTGACCTGAGTATATTACTTTACGCGTGATTATTTACTCACTGCTTAGCCCTGCTTACATAGACGTTATACACTCCATATGTGGGATATGTGGACGTGGTTATACTGATCACTCGATGGGAGTGATTGATAGAGATCGGGTGGAGACATAAGCGCCACCCACAGCATGAAAACCTTTGTGAAAACCCAAAAACCTAATTAAACAAAAGTGATTTCGACTGGGGCGGCACGGATAGAATATGGGTGGTTCTGGGAACGGTAAGCCGCCGACCCTGGTCAGTTAAGGACCGAGTCAAGAAGCTAAGCAGGAAACGAACCGAGTACGACCACACTTCTTGAGTGGGGTTAGACCCGGTGGACTAGGTTATTCTCGTGGGGTGGCACCCCAGACATGGTAGGTTCTGGATATCGGTATGGAAATGTGGAAGTGTGTGGTTTAATGACGTCAAGCTTTATATATGTATGATGTAACCTTCAATCTCGGGAGCGCCAGGACTCCCCTCACAACCGGCTCGAGGTAGGAATGTGGCGCCGGGGGTGCAATGGGGATTCATAGTCCTTGGAGCGGGTGCCGCCATGCGAGGGTAACTGAAAAACCGGGCCGTGACAAGTCTCATGTGTTGGGTGCGTCACGGAGTGTGGGATTAAAAGCGTACATCCACTGCAGTGTGAGTAAACTAAACTATTCGAATAGCCGTGCTCGCGGATATGAGCGCCGGGACTTGCATTACTCTTGACTAGCCTCGTCAATTTGTAATATTGCTTAAAATATGATGGGTATGGAAGGGTGACCTTGCCTGATGTGCAAAAAGGTCGTAGTGGTTAAAACTGTGGAAATTGGATGCGAGGGTAAACCGGACCAAGCGAGGCTTGGGGAAGGTGGATGAACCCTCGCAGGTTAATGACAACTTCAACTTAACGTGGTTTTCAGTTAAAACTGTTATGGCATAGGTTTGTGAAATAATTTGTGAAAACTAGCTTTATGCAAATAAACCAAGCCATCCTTGAACCCCTATGAACATTATATGCATTCTGTAGTGGTGGCTTGCTGAGTACGGTTGGTACTCACTCTTGCTTATTTACATCTTTTAGAAAGGTGTTGGTGTCGACCTGTACATGTGCTATGCTGGCAAGGAGTTACCGAGGACGGTGGAATAGGGACCTAGGTTCACCAGTAACGAAAAACGATAGATCGAATTGAGTTAGTTCAGGCATGAATGTATTTTGAAAAAGATTTTTGGTTATTCTGAATTTTTAATTCCGTATTCCAAAGTCGAAATATTCAGGATGTTACACTTGTTTTCTCTCTTTTTTTTAAGACCACATCCCCACCTCCTATCTTTACCACATTCAACATGAAGTGTGTGGTAGTGCTTTGCAAACACGAAACAAACTAGAGTGTTCATATCATGTGGGTAAAACCGTACAAACTCTGCAAAGTTCTCCAAAACTAATCGATTAGCCGTGCTCACGGTCATAAGCGACTTGGTGAAGTGCCACTGTGGGGACACCTCGGGTTAGATATTATGTAAGTTATTTGAAATGATAGCGCGAAATATTTAGTTAGATGGGGTCCAATAATAATTGAGTAAAATAGTAACCATCCAACCTCATTGCTTCCCTATCAAGTCAAATGACATACATAGTATAAAACCTGAAGCGCCGAGTAGAGAGCATAGGGGATATTGCTGGGACTTTAGCATGCCAGTCAACTTTAGCCTGAGACATGCCTGTCAACCACACGAAGATGGCGACCAGATGTGTTACACATCTCAGGAGACTTTACAAAATTCGCTAAAGCTCTACGACATCCCAAATGCTCAATACTCATACCGGTGTAGAACTAGATCCCAGGAAAAACCCTAGTTCCACACTTTCATCTAAGCGATGAAAATCAGAATAATAGGGAGTTAACACAAATAAACCTTACTCTATATTTTAATTTAAATACTTAGGCCAAACGGCCAGATAATTACTGATCCGCGGAAGTTTGGCTACCCAAAACCACAAGCAGCCGACTGGGTAGATATCCCTTTTAGGTCCGGTCCTAGAAGAAACAATGATTTCCTGAATCACTCAGATTAAACTAGCATACAACCTGCAAAATGGATATTCCAGTATAAAAAGAATCAGTACATTAAGCGAGTTAATGTACTGGCAAGCATAAGGCAATGCTAACATATTACATGCATGGCTTATAATCAAGAAAAGCTTTATATGTAGCTCATTTTAGCGTAAAGCAAGTTTTAGTGCATAATTCTTTTCAAAAGAGTTGATGATTCAATTAACAAAATATTAACATAGGTAGATCATATTATTTACTATATCAACGTCACAAACCAACCCTTATTACCCATACTGGCAACAAGTCATAATCTCATCATAATAACATACTTGATTGCCCACCTGGCATCAAGTCTCATATTCATTATCATCATAATACGATTATCATAACTCAAATCAAATCACCATTTCCAAATCCATAGTTCACAAAGCATTATTTGAAAACATAAAACAAAATCTATACTCATGACACTTCACCAAGTCGCTCATGACCGTCAGCACGGCTAATCGATTAGTTTTGGAGAACTCTGCAGAGTTTGTACAGTTTTACCCACATGATATGAACACTCTAGTTTGTTTTGTGTTTGCAAAGCACTACCACACACTTCATGTTGAATGTGGTCTAGAGGTCATAACGTAGCCTTTACATTACTTAACGCCTAACCTTGCATCAGCAACGGCAAGTGTGAATCCATCATGGGGATGACCCAGAACCGTTAGGTGGTGAGCCCGCGCCTTAAACCTAACGCCGTGGCAGCGAACACATCCGTTCCCCCACGAGGCACTATACCATTGAATTGGACAGACTTAGATGCCTAAACTACCCCCATTAATCAGCGGGGTAAATAGGTAGTTCCTATGAATCATCGCTCGGACTAATTCATTCTACTCCGGCCTACCAATATGCAAGGTTAGACTTTAAGCAACTTAATTAGCTAAGGCCACCCCATAATAGCACATGTGGATGTACGATATACTTAAGTTGGTGACACGAAGTTCAGTCCTTAATTAACTCAGGCGAACACTCCCCCTATCGACGTGCAACTACCACCATATGCACACCACTTGTCGCCCAAGTCCAAAATCATTTTACTCACACTTTAGTTCACAAATACTTAACATTTTCATTTTCAATCCAGCATTAATCAAATAGTCAAAATCCCATTTATCAAGTCATAAGATTATTTATTTGCATAGTTCTAGGCATGGCTAAGCAAATGGCATATATAAATGTATATAAAGACTCCATTGAGCATTTATAAATAATCAAATCCATCCTATGGTTACAAAAGAAAAGGGTAACAACATAACAAGGTAGATTATGCAGCAATAAGGTCATAGCTACCACTTACTATTTTTCAAAATATCTTTTTTTAATCAAATACATATGCAGTTTCGCAAACAATACTTTTCATCTCCCAAATCATGAGTTTCAATGTGATCAAAGGAGAGGGGAGGTATAAACTTGCCTTGATCTGAAACAATGTGAATACCACCTAAATCACTCTTTCACCGTTGATGCGAATTATTTATACAAATGACACGATATGCTCATAAATACCAAATCATGCGAAAAATACAAAATACTCTAAAATGCATGATTTGTGCACAGTGAATAGGTTCTAACCTAAGATGAATTTAGGCAAAAGAATTCCTATTTTATCTCTTTTCATTTTTGAGTTATGAATTTTCCAAAGTTTGCATTGACATATAGTATTATTTACTAATGTATTGTTGTAAAACATTTTTAATATATTATTTTGATCAAATTAACCTTACTGGAATGGAGAAGATTGTTTTCTAAGATTAATACAATTGGTTTCATAATTTTTAGAGCTAGTATGAATTTATTATAAATTTTAGAAACTAAATTTTTCGTGTTGTGATTATTTTACTATATAAATTATTGGTGCTATTTCTGTTACAGAAAGTATGAAATTTTATATTATTAAATTAAAGTTCATACTTTTGTGATTCTAACAAAATTTGGTTCACCCCATTTGGAGTATGAATGAATTTTCTACAAATTTTACAAGCTCTATGTTAACTATTTCGTATTTGAAATTTTAGAAATAAATATCATACTGTAAGTAGCACATTTTATTTCATAACATTAAAGTTCACAATTTTATAAACCTACTGGAGTTGGTTCCACCTCAAAATGAGTTATATTTGTTTTTATATAAATTTCACAAGTTTGAGATAATTTTCAGTTGAAAAGATAAAGATTTATTAATTTCCTTTTATATTTCCAAAATACAAATCATTGGGGTCCACTGGTCAGCCTCTGTCAATATGCAGAAAGGTCCTAGGTTTCTCAGGATTCAACCCGAGCTCCACAACACGTGCTAATACAGTCTTCATTAAGACTCCCCGAGGTATTTAGATATTGCTAATTAGTCCTTGGTCCCATATGTCAGTCTAGGGATCTTTACAAATTAAACCTTGCAAGTTTTAAATCCTTTCTAAGCCGAGTTCTTAGTGCTTAATTAAATGGGGCCCGCATGTCAGCGGCTCGGTGGCTGGGGAGCAGAGGTAGCAGCGCTCAGCGAATTTCTCGCCGGCGGCAAGGGCGAACGGCGGCCGGTCTCGGCAGGCGACTAAAAGAGAAAATGGAGAGGGTTCCATGGCGAAGCTATCGGTGGTAGTTTCACTAGCTGCAGTGGCCGGAATCGACGGCGACGATGACGCAGGCGGCGGTAGCTCTCGGCATGCAAGTGCATGTCGAGCTACGGCTCGATCCCGTGTGAGTGGATGCAAGCGTGCGCGTCTAAGAGGTTCCAGGAGGCTTACCGAAAGGCGCGCGAGGTTCGGCGAAGCCCAGACAGCGATGGTGATGGAGAAGATGGCTCGGCGGCGGCAGTAGCTGGCAGCTTCACGGCGTCAGCTCGCTTAGGTCGATGATCTGCTAAAAAGAGGTGGGGGACAACCCATGGATCACACAAGGATGCTCCACGAGTGAGGAATCACTCTGGTGCTCATCGGAAAAAGAGTATTTGGCGATGGAGTCCGGCGGCCGGAGTTGAGGAAGAAACGGCCGATCTCCGAGTTCACAGCATCGTGGTTCGATTCCTTCGATTGGCGGCTTCCTAGGGTCGAGATGAAGACGGTGGCGCGGCGGTTTGGCCTAATCTGGTCGGAGTTGATTGAATGGCGATGATGCCAATGCGGCGGCGCTCTGGAGCCCTCGGGGGCACGGCGGCGTTCCGGTGTCACCACTGCACGACATGAGATGGGTTTAGAGGGGATGGAATCGGCTCCTTGTGTAGATGACAGAACACAGGAAGAAAAGGGGTGACCACGGCTTGGTGGCGATAGCGGCGGTTGTCGTCCCCACGGTCGGCGATGAAAGAACGGGCAATGGAGAGGCTAGGCTCCCTCCCTCTCGGTTGGATCGGCACAGCGATAGAGAGAAGG
This sequence comes from Oryza officinalis, assembly GCA_008326285.1. Lineage (NCBI taxonomy): Eukaryota > Viridiplantae > Streptophyta > Magnoliopsida > Poales > Poaceae > Oryza > Oryza officinalis. The sequence continues at coordinate 8,430,382 of BDMV01000004.1, read as the reverse complement.
ACCGTGCGACACGGCTAGGAGAGGATATGGGCGAGCTTGGCGGCTGCCACGTCCCGGCCACGTGTGCCCCTCACTCTCTGTCCCTCTGTGCTGGCTTAAGCGGTGGAGTAAGATATACAGAAGCGAAGCTAGCTCGTGCGACTGCCATGTGGGTACAGGGCGTGGTAGGTTAAGAAGGAGGAGAGGCATGGGTAGATTTCTGGTGAACAATTTTCAAAGGATTTTCATATATATATTTCTTCCTCCCATCTTTATACTTTCACAATTTAATTTCGGTGCATGATACATTAATGTGGATTTTTCTGGGGGTAGATAAAAATACCTAGATTCCATTTTATTTGGTTTCACAAAAATAATCTATATTAAATTCTCAGGAAAATAAAGAAATTCAGTCCAGCCGAAATTGATTTGAATTTTTAGGAGGTCAAAACCTATAAAATAAATTCTGAAAAAATTATATTAATTCATGATAAATAGAGTAGTATTTGAATAAATTATATCCTCTATACATTTTCATGTGATAAAATACACATATGAGATGTGTATTGATTTTGCCGATTAGGGTTCAGAAATAATCTATAGTTTGACTGTTTTGACCTAATTATTTGAGGTATCAAATATACCTATTAATTTACACCAAAATTCCAGTGAGATGTATATATTGAATAGTATCTACATGAATTTCCTCATGATTTTATATTGCACCATCTATTTTTAAATATTCAATGAGTTCACCTACCTTTAAGTATTTCTATTTTATTTACATATTTAAATAATTGTAAAATTATATTTTGATTTGTAATTAACCAGAGATGTTGTGTTGTGTTTAGACTTTACTTTCATTTCACCATGCTCAAACTCACAAGATACTTGAGCATGGGTGCACTTAAGGTGACCACTAGTGTAGTGCGTTTATTACCTAGGTATGAATTAACATGCATGTACACTCATGTTCATGCAATGCATCCAAGATCCAAAAACATTTAAAAACTCAAATCACACACCATATCTTGTGTCTATGAAACTAGGAGAATGTTTTACATAACAAATTAATTTGAGAAGGAAGAGGATTTAAATCATTAGCAACCCTACACATAACCACTGGCTAGTTTAACCTTACTTAAGTTGTATATTCGAAAAATTTTGGTCATTAACTCGAAAACATATTTTAATTATTTAACTAAGGTCAAAATTCAAAATTCAAATTTTTGGTATGTTACAAATCTTTAGGCGCAAACATTAGTTTGAACATACCAAAAATCTAGCCAACCATTAATTCCTCTAAAAAAAGAATGCAATCGTAAAGGGCATATATTTGCTGTTTAATATCTTTACTACCCTGCCTTAGACTATACTATATTTTCTCAACTTTTACTTCCTCGTTTTCTGCACACTTCCCGACCTACAGTAAGTTTCTAAAAAAAAAGTAATTTATAGGAAAGTTGCCTTAAAACATTATATTAATTTATTTTCAAGTTCTTTTTAGCTACTACTCCCTCACAAAAAATAGAATTGTAGGATCGAACCTAGCACTACGAATTTAGACTGTCCTATCCAAATTCATATTCATAGTCCTATGATATGTCCTATCCGATGTTAGGTTTCTATATTTTTGGACAAAGATAAAATTTAATTAACTATGCACTAATATATTGTTCCGTTTTACATGCCGGGAAAGGTCCCCAAACCCAACCACCCACTTCCAAACCGAACAATGAGCACACAAGAAGGTAATCCATCTTGCGTCAAATGCAATAAAGATCCCATGCTGGACACATCACGTCAGTAATGGCATTTTCACTATAATGTTCATGTGCATCTGTCATTTTTTACTAGTAAGACACGAAAGAAACAACATATCTCTATACCAGTCGTTTGGTCAACTCGTACGTAAGGTGATACAAATCAAGAAGGGATCTTTGTTAATGCCAGAAATAAAATCATCCACATATTAGTCACTACTATCCTCCTTTATTGAGCTTCTAACAAAAATGCTGCAAAGCTACAACAAGATTCAAATGGGGTATACATGAACATTATCATACTTTTTTAGTTCTTTTTAGTTCTTGACATATGAAGTAGTCATCCTAGCAAAATTACTCTGATTTGCTTAAGAAAATATGTATAACAGACGGAGTTACAGGTTGGATGAGCGATTGGCGTATTCCTCAACCATTGCACCAAACAGGGATGGCTGCTCAATCAATCTTGTGGGTGAATCAAATTCTTTTACCAAACCTGAACAGAAATATTATGATTTTAGGATAGCATTCTGTGAGCTAAAACTAGCAATAGAAATACAATGCTTTCCCTCATCTAATAGAGAGAAACAAATGTCAATAATGAAGAGCATTTTAAACAAAGTTACGTGCATTTTTTCAGCAATATAGCAAAAAGGACTGAGAGACCTACCTGCATCCAGCACCAGAACTCTATCACAATCCATGACTGTTGGTATTCTGTGTGCAATGCTAATTATTGTACATGAAGAAAATTCTTGCCGTGTGATCTTCTGTATCGTGGCATCAGTTTGAGAATCAACTGAAGCAGTTGCCTCATCCATAAATAATATTCGAGTCTGCTTCAATATGACGCGGCCAAGGCAAAGAAGCTGCCTTTGGCCTACACTCCAGTTCTCCCCGCTATCAGACACTGGGAAGAATCAAGAAAAAATGGCCAGTTAATTCAATAAATTTGAGTTCCAAATTTTGATAGATGTAGATTCTTTTAACAATATGTATGCTCATTTCAAATCAAATATGGCAAGAGTTACCTGGATTTAGTATTTAGTTTCGACATGGAACTGGATGTGTTTTTTCTTTTACATTGTACAAAAAAAATGCGCCTTTTTTTTAAAGAAGGGTATTTTTTACCTGGCCTCTACATCCAACCGGATATATACAACCTTTTTAAATTGAAAACTTAGCACATCAAACAACCCAATCTAAAATTCGCTCATATGAAGATTTAAACTCAGGACCATGGGGTGTTACTGAGGTCACTGCAACCACTATATTGCACAAAAAAAAATGCGCCTACTTCTAGTTATTTGAACATTAATCTAATGTATTTAATCAGTTTAATATTTTGGAAAACTTTGGTACTTGGATTTTGTAAATGATCAAGGAGCCAACTTCTTCAGACATATTAACTTCTGAAATACTCTCTCCTCATTATACAGGGCATGTTTTGTTCGGACATGATCTTCAGCTCATGTTTCATCATTAATCTCTCACATAATATATTGCAAATAGCTACAAAACCAGTACGGTGTGAAAGCTCTTTGAATATGAGTCTAATGGTATAAATTTTCATATATTAAAGTATTAAACATCTCACAATTTGACGAACTGTTGGTCAAATCTACAATGTTTGGATTTTTTTTAAGCATGCGCGCAGTATATTCAGACTGAAAAATGAAGCAGACAATTCAAGTAATTAAGACTAAGCAGTAAATGCAACTTAAGTCAACATAGATACAGCAGAAACATATAAGTAGCAAACCTAGAGCATCAAGTTTCTGAGGTTTTGAAGCAACTACATCTTTCAGTTGGCAGCCCTCCAGAGCCTGCAAAAATTGAAGTAAAATTCCCCACAGATAATTAACACAATACAAGTATACGCTCATAAGGGGAAGGCTGAATGAAACATTATAGTTACACCATACCCGCCATATCTCAGCATCTGAATACTGCCCAATTGGATCAATGTTGCTTCGAATTGTTCCTTCAAAGAGAACTGGTTCTTGGGGAATAATGCCAAAGCGGGACCTTAGATCATGCAGACCCAATGTGCATATGTTTATTCCATCAATGATCATTTTCCCCTGCACAGGCTCTACAAGCCTGAACAATGCTTGGATCAAAGTTGATTTTCCACTGCCTGTTCTTCCAACAATTCCTATCTTTTCACCGCCAATAATACTTACGGTTATGCCTTTCAAAATTAAAGGTGTATTTGGCCGGTACCTAACCTGAAAGGATAAAAATGCTATGCTCAAATATTGTACACCTAAGTACAGAAATAATATTCCAATGAATTCTCCACTTTGTAGGGTGGATGCAATGGAGTGGAATCATCGAATCCCTGTACAAATCAAAATAATAATAGTACAAGACCATGCAGTTTAAGTACTTAACCTTCTCACCTTTAAACCATCGATGTCAATATCTCCATGAGTGGGCCAATTCGGAGAAGGAAGATTGTCTTCTATGTTCCACACTGCCTCAGAAGGAAGAGTACTGAACTGATTTACCCTCTCCACAGCAACCATATCATTTTCCAACATACAGCTAATGGATATTGCAAAATACACTAGAGAATTGAGGGAAAGGCCATATGAAAGAGACATGCCAACAAATTCTGCAAAAGCATAGGGAACATTAGTTACAGAATAAAATTTACTAAGCATACGATGTGAAAAAATATTGTTGTAAGATGATTAAGATGCAAAGAGTAAAAGGAGAAACAACCATGTTAAAATATTCGACCTACTTACTAACAGTAAGACAAATAAAAAAGAGAAGGAATTAGCTACACAGCTTTAAATTCATAATGCACTAAAGTATTCTAAAATGAGTCGGTTTTTTCATGAGACTGCTATGACTACCGGTCTCGGTTCATGCTAAGAAAAATGATCATATCTATCATATATTGGTACCTTTCTTGATAAAATTGCTAGGCAGACTAATCATAAGGAAAGCAGTTATTGCCAATACGAGTGTCCCAATCAACTCCAGACGGAACCCAAGCCATTCATTTGCTGCATAATTGTGGAAGTACATGCGCAAACTTGAATTGATTCTGTCCAAATTTTCTTGGAAAAATTCTTTGTCCTTCTTGAAGCATCTGATGGTTGTAGCACCTAGAACAGTCTCTGAAAAGTGATCAATTACTGGTGCCTTTGTTACTCCTTCAAGTCTAGTTAGCTCCCGAGAAGTTGCAAGATAGCGGTTCTGCACATATATAAGGAAACAATTGAGTGTCTCAATGAGTATTATAAATTTCTTGGAGCAGAATTAGCAAACAGTATCTGAGGCAAATTGCTGTAGTAGAAGCATACCCTGTACCAAATGTTCAATAGTACAAGTGGAATTACAGCTATAACCGATGGCCAGGCAACCTGACAAGTAACAATTATGGTACTTAATACTGAAATATACATTGAAATTGTCAGACCAACAAAAAAGGACAGCACAATATCAATGGTTGTTTGGTCCGATGATGCCTGAAAAGTACAAGGGGAAGTATTTCATCAGTAGAGGATAAAAGATATGTGGTGACAATCTCTCCAGTATTCACAAAAGATAGAGAAAAAAACTAAACTTGCTCTATACTTTTTATAAATGTGAAGAGTACAAGCAGTGCTGGTTTACAAGACCAAACTATTTTATACTGAATAGGGTGTAAGCATTGTTCACGCCAATTTAATTTAATAGTGAAATTAGGTTTGCAGATGAAGAAATAATCAATTCCAATTAGTTATCTATAGTACCGATGATGTTTGAGCAAATCGCAAGTTAATGTTATCAGCAAATGAACCATAAGTAGAGACTTACCCGACTGAGAATCCTCCCTGAAGGTGTGGTGTCAAAAAATGACATCGGGGCATGCAAAATACTGTCAAACATCTTCTTGAAAAAGATCTGAGCAGTCTGAAGTCCCAATATTGTCTCAAGAAGACTCTTGATTACTTGAAGGATAATTGAAACAGCAGCTATAGCAACATACACTCCAATAAATAAAGATGGATTAAATGGAATGTTGCCTGATGTTTCGTATGACAGCCAATAGCCACTAGCCATTTCAGTAACTTGCCACACAATTGCAAAACCAAGCATGCCGACAACCCCCCACCAACCCCAAGCCTCTGTCATATATAACTTGTACACACGCCAACTTACTTGACCACTCTCTCTTTCCTCTTCTCGTATAATTTTAGAAGTAGCTGCTTCTATATCAGGTGCAACAAGTACCTTCTCACCCTTTCCAATGGATCTAGAGCGAAGAGAAGGAATTCTGGTTACTGCCTTAGGCTGAGAATGTTTAGTTTTGACAACTTGTCGACTTTGATCCACCAGTTCCATTGAACTATCATGAGCAGCAACAAGAGCTAAGAAATCTGAGCCAGCATCTAGTAACTCATCATATTTCCCCGACTGCACAATCATGCCATCTCTCATGACCTGCACATTGACATGGAAAAAATGATTAAAGATCAAGTCAAGGACAAAAGTGTAAGTAGAATTTTTTTCTTTCTGTGAGAAGAGATGAGCGAAAACTACGTCCAACAGTTGCTTACAAATCTCTTCTAGAAGGAAGTTCCAATAACATGATTACATGATGAAAAGCATGTCAACATCAGAAATGCAAGTGGGGAATTCCTTTCAATGGTTGATTGCGTTCTTTTTAGATTATAGGGGACAGATTATGTGGGGATTATTTGTACCCTGCTTCCAAAAGTACGATTTCTCGAAGAATTTTCTACATCAGCATTGCATAGATCACTTGTTCTAAGCTATTTGTTAGCTTTATAATTTATAATATTTAATTCATACATATAAGCAATTCTCCATAATCCGTCCAATCATCCATTTCCAATGCCTATTTTTGGACCAAACAGCTTCGAGTATATAAAAAGAATATGAGTATATTTGCCATAGTTTTTAGAGATTTTTCGAGATAATAATTTGAAATTTACTTGCTTGTTGAAACATGATACAAGAGTATGCTGAAAATAACCATGCCAGAAGACTTACAAATATGTTATCCACATTATGCAAGAAATCCACTTGGTGAGTTACAAGTAAGATGGTCTTTCCTTTGAGCATGCCTCTCAGACATTCCTGCAGGAGAAAGCTTATTGTTGTGATACCATGCAAATATGTTAGCAGAACAGAAAAAAACTTAGTTAATCCTTGATAGTTATCCCAAGAAGAAACAAGTATAAATAACATATAATTGTAGCCTCCTATGTACATCGTAACAACTTTTTTATGGGCATCATAGAAACTTTTAAATCCATTTATTTCTTCTTTAGGGTAACATAAAAACATTCTCACAAGTAGACTGACTTAATTTAACTCTCCACAATAGTAGTAAATATAAATATTTGTCCTTTTCTTATATGTTATATCCTATCTTCATTTTTTTTTTCACTAATCTCCTATAGGTCATTCCTTCATTCCATATACACACTCATCTATTTTCTCAATTCAAGAAGGATTGAGTTTGCCCCATCACAATTGATAATCATTCTTCATCCTTCAAACAATACCAAATGCAGTAAGGTAGGGCATGCATGTATTCATGCAGTAAAAGTCATCAAATTATCAGTTGCATGTATCAAATGGCATGTGAAGCTAGCTGAGTAAATTTTACCTTAAAAATGCTTGAGCCAGTATGTGCATCAACTGCGCTGAATACATCATCAAGGAGATATATTTCACAATTTTGATAAACTGCCCTGGCAAGCTGGATACGCTGTTTTTGTCCACCACTGAGATTGATCCCTCGCTCTCCAATCTCTGTCTGGTCACCAAATTCCATCATTTCCAAATCCTTTTCCAGGCTGCAAGACCGCAAAACTTCTTTATATCTTTCAGCATCCATTGGCTGCCCGAATAAGATGTTCTCTTGAATTGTGCCATTTTGGATCCAAGCAGTCTGTGCAACATATGCAGTGCTCCCACATACCCTAACCTGTGGAGAGTGCAGAAGGTTAAAGAAAGCAAAAAGGTGGTGAAAACTACAGAGCAGCTTATAGTCCATGGAATTTATCTAGAAAATACTATTCTTTCCAAAAGCCAACACAAGTTGTCTAATGGTCATGATCTTCATAAGAAAAACTACTTTTTTAAGAATTCATGGTGGGCTTAAAGCTGAAAAACAGTATATATCACTCAAGGTTTAGTACAGTCAACAGTCAACATATAAAAAGTAGAAGAGTGGGGTTGTGTTAAAACCTGATTTTGAAAAAGTGTACAACAAAGTAGATTGGAAGTTTTTGCAACAAGCCTACAATGAAAGATTTTTCGTCACAATGGTGTAGTTGGATAGATCTGATTGTGAGGGGAGGAAGTGTAGCGGTTAAGGTCAATGATGAAGTTGGGAATTTCTTTCAGACAAAAAAGGCTTGAGACAGGGGGATCTGTTGTCACCAATTCTATTTAATCTAGTTGCCGATATGCCATCCATCCTAATTCAAAGAGCAAAAGAACGTGGAAGCTTCCATGGAGTAATTCTGCATTTGATTGATAATGGGCTCTCAATTTTGCAATATGCGGATGATACAATCCTTTTCATGGAACATAATCTAGAGGAAGCTAGAAATCTAAAATTGGTATTAAGTGCCTTTGAAAGGTTATCGGGCTTGAAGATTAACTTTCATAAACATAAGCTGTTCTATTATGGCAAGGCAAAAGAGGCCAAGAGGGAGTATTGTTTGTTGTTTGGTTGTGGAACTGGGCTTTACCCCCTTAGATACTTGGGGATCCCAATGCACCATAGGAAGTTATCCAATAAGGATTGGTTGATTTTGGAGGAAAGAATTCAAAAAAAGCTAAGTAGTTAAAAAGGGAAACATCTTTCAATCGGAGGGAGGCTGGTTTTGATCAATTCCGTTTTAAGTGGGATAGCTATGTTCATGTTATCATTCTTTGAGATTCCTAAAGGTATTCTCAAGAAATTGGACTTTTATAGATCTTGTTTCTTCTAGCAATGTGGCGAACATAGAAAAAGATATAGGTTGGCTATGTGGAGCATTTTATGCAAACCTAAGGAATGTGGAGGCACGGGAATACAAGATTTGGAATTGCAAAACAAATGTCTACTTAGTATATGGCTATATAGGCTTTTGAATGAGGATGGATTTGGCAGAATTTATTGAGAAAGAAATATTTGACGAAAAAAACTTTCACTCAGGTAGAAAACAACCCGAGGACTCTCATTTTTGGTTGGGACTCATGGCATCTAAGAACGCTTTTGTTTCATGTGGATCTTTAAAGGTTCACAATGGGTCCCAAGTGAGATTTTGGGAGGACGTTGGTGTGGGAACAACTCTTTGGCTAATGACTATTGTAGGTTGTATAACCTAGTTAGAAACAAAAATGCTTCTGTGGCAATAGTCTTGGGAGAAAGGCCACTTAATGTGAGGTTTAGAAGGGCTATAGTGGAGGATAACCTAAAGGCTTGGTTGGAGGTAGTAGCAAAAGTTTTTCTAATTAGATTGACGGAACAAAATGACTGTTTTGTTTGGGAGATGCATAAAAAAGGTTTGTTCTCTGTTAACTCATTTTTGCAGGTAATTTTCAAGATGGACATTCTGGGCGCAGAAATGGTCCTTGCTTCTTAAAAAGGAAGATGGCCAACATGTGAGAGATGCGTGCAAGAAATTAGAAATGACAATAGTAGATTTCTTTGCAAAGTATGGGTGGAACCAAAGAAGAAAATTGAAAGTTTAAGACTTTTCTCTGGTTGTGTGTTGCCTTTTAAGCTTTTTGTTTGCTTTGTGCAAAAAGTTGTGAGGTCTTGGTGTTAGTTTGAGTCTAACTACTCGTGTGCGAACTTATGGTTGTGTCTCTCCTTGTGTAAGGGGAAGAGTCTAAGTACTCTTGTAAATTGGTTGGCTGTGTACATCCATTTCAGGATGTAGAGGCCGGTTTAATCCATTATCTTAAACATATGGTTTTACCACAAATAAGAATGGACTCAACCTTCTCTAGGTATCAATTTGCTCAAATGGAACAAATGGTCTTGCACTCAATATGCACCCACCTACCCCTGATTTGAGCCATTCAGAAGGAAATGTCTAATGTCAATGCAATCTAATCATCTAGACCAACAAACGTCATCACAATTAATCTTGAGTATATTCGCACCTGACCGGCTACCCCTGATTTGGACTGATCAATCCAAAATTGTACAAATTTTGTACTACTATTAAAAGCTTATTTCGCAGGGCCGGAGAAACTATTAAAAGCTTTCACTGCTCATAATAAAATGCTTGGTTTGAAGATAACTGACAGACATACCTTCCCGGAGACCTTGTCCATCTCCCCCATGATACAGGACAGCAGCGACGACTTGCCGGAGCCAACCGTCCCGACCACAGCTGCAAGCTCACCCCTCCTTACCTCAATATTAATCCCCTTCAGCACTGTCTCCAGAACGGGTGTCTCCTCGACATCTTTCTCCTCCTCCTCCTCACCTTCTTCCCCGTCGTCGTCGTCGTCGTCGCCCTCTTCATTCTCCTTCTTGCCTCTCACATCCCACGCAAACACGCCATCGCGCACTTCCACGACCACACCATCCGGATGAATCGCAGTGTCGTCAACACGCTCCACCGTGGAATCATCAAGCTCTGCGTCGAGCAGGTATCTGTCAAGCCTTCCCAGCGACACGGTCGCCTGCGTCACAGCGGCAATCGCCTCGGGGAAGCTCTGCATTGGCCCATCCAGCATCTGGAAGAAGGCGGTGGCCGTGAACACCTTGCCGGCGTCGAGCGTGACGCCGGTCAGCACGCAGGTGCCGAACACGAGCACGGTCATGGCGAGCGGGCCGCTCCAGAGCACGACGGTGTTGGCGCACATGAAGTACATGGACTTGGCAAGCCACCCGAGCTCGGCCTCCCTCAGTTCGCGGATCTTGGAGCCGAACGTCTCCTCCCACCCCTGCAGCTTGATCACGCGCATGTAGTTGAGCAGCTCGGTGATGGCCTTCATGCGCTCGTCGCGCTTGCCGAGGAACTTGACCTGGTACTCCAGGTTGCGGCGGTTGGCGAGCGCCACGACCACGGTCACCACGGCGATCGCGGCGACGGCGGAGAGCACGGCGGGGCCGAGGTGGGTGTACAGCAGGGTGAGAGCCACGGCGATCTCCAACGGCATCAGCCACAGGTTGTGGAGCTCGTGCGTGACGTTGGCCACCTCCTCGGCGTCCACCTCCATGTAGTTCACGATCGCGCCGGCGCCGTGCGCGCGCCGCGCGCCCGTGGACAGCCGCAGCGACTTGCGGTACACCGCGGCGAGCAACGCGGCGTGGATGCGCATCCCGAGCTTCTGCCCCTGGAACTCGTAGTGGTGCGAGGCCAGCGCCTCGGCCGCCTTGCCGGCGAGGAGGATGACGACCAGCTGCAGCCCTTCCGTCAACTCCCCGCCGCGGCGGACGAAATTGACGAACCTGTCGACGAGGGAAGGGCCGATATACATGACCGAGAGGTGCGCCAGGCCGAGCACGGCGGTGAGCAAGAACTGCGGCCAGAACGACCGGATAAGTGCGGTGACCACGGGGTGCCCGGCCTTAGTCCCCGGCGCCGGCGGCGCGGGCCAGTTTGACACGAACAGCGCGTACGCCGCCTCGGCGGTATCATCTGGCGCCACGGGCGGGACCTCGTCCGCGGCGAGAGCCGCTCTGGAGCCCTTGGAAATGAGCGGGTTGATCCAGCTGAACGTCGCGAGCGACAACCACGACGCCGTCGCGTACGACGTCGCCGCCGCGGCGTGACCAGGAGGAACACAGCTTAAGTCTTCCCCGTCGGGAATCGCAGCATCACCGAGGCCGGTGGAGCCGGTAACGGAGAAGTAGAGAAGAGGGAGCGACATCACCAGCCCAGCGAACGCGACGGCATCGTCGGGGAGGATGGGCTCGCGAGCCGCGTAGCGTGCAGCCGCGCAGCCGGAGAAGAGCGCCGCGAGAGCCGCGGTCCCAGCCCAGAAGAGACGGAGGTGCCCCGGGTGAGAACGCGCCGCCACCGCCGCCGCCTTCTCCGCCGCGACGACCCCCGCGGCGGCGAGGTGCGCCACGAACTGCGCCGCGAGGAACGCGCACTCCGCGGCGAGCCATGCGGTCCTCGGGAGTAGCACGACCGCGAGCACGAGCAGCACGAGCGACGCGGCAGCAAAACACGCGGACGCCGCGAGCGCGACACCGTGCCGCAACCTCCCGCGCCGGGGCACCGCAGCCTCAGACTGCGGCGGCGGCTTCGCGAGCAGGGGCTCCTCCTCCGCGTGGTTCCCGTTGCCGTTCGCGATACCCCCACGCCGGAAGCGCGACAAGCGAGCGCGGACGGCGAGGAACACCACCGCGAGGAGGAAGGCGAGGCCGACGGCGCCGCCAAGGACCACGCGCTGCGGGCATGGGGAGAGGAAGAGGAAGGCGAGGCGGTCGGGGAGGGAGGAGGACGGGGACGGCGGCGGGGAGCACGCGGTGGTGGACAGCCACCACGGGAGCGAGGTCGCTGGCATGGCCGGTGCGGTGTGGTGCGGCGGCCGGAGAGCGTTACATCAGGGTGTCGGGTGGCCGGCGCTGCAGCGGTGAGGACGCGTGGCGGTTTTGATGGGGAGCGGAGCAGAGCAGGTAGAGACGAGAGGGGAGGGGGGGGAGAGAGAAACGTTGACCGAGTCGTTGAAAAAAAAGTTCGAATTTTTTGTTTCTACAGCTTCGGATATAGCTGGTTTGGGCTGTGAGTTACGTTACTGCCACTGACAGGTGGGCCAGATGAGCTGCTCTTACGGGTGGGCCTCATGTGTCAGTGACTTGAAACCGGCTGTGTTCGGTTCTCTATGAGTTAGGAACTGATGGCATGTAAAACAAAATGACTTATTAACGTATTATTAATTTAATATTAATTTATTTTTTAAAAAATACATTAATATAATATTTTAAAACAATTTTATATATAATACTTTTATAAAATACACATCGTTTAATAGTTTAAAAAACGTGCACGTGAAGAATGAGGGAAATGAGTTATCACCTTAGTAAGAACACACATATGTAATACGTGTAGCTTCGTTGGTCTCACAAAAGCATAAAAAGGTGGGGCCCACTTGGTCGTGGGCTTACGTAGGCTGAGTTCGGATGGATGGGTTGCTAACTAATCTTTTTGGCACGTCAAACGGAACAACTTATTAACGTTTGATTAATTAAGTATTAATTTATTTTAAAAAAATTGGATTAATATGATCTTTTAAAACAACTTTCATATAAAAAATTTTTACAAAACGTTTAACGGTTTGAAAAATGTACGTGTGAAAAATGAGAAAGAAGAATTGAAAAAGGTGAGAAAATAACACAACTGTAGCGTGGCTTCGTGTGAAGCAAGGAGACGCGGCGTCGTGGAATTTTCGCGGGATCGCATGGGCTGCTAGGCGCCGTGGATTTTCATTTTTCTTTTGAAAACGTGGGATTTGGAATATTTATTACGCAAATAAGATATTGTGTCCCAATCCATGTCGCAAGCAACGTGATATAATATACTCCTATGTTCTTTTCAAATAAAATCTGCTGGAATATCTTCTCTAGGCAGACGGATTTTGGTTGGTGTTGAATCATTCGCTGCTTAAAAGATTTCGTACCTCAGTTTTGCTTGAAAGATTTCCTACCTCAGTTTTGTATGTTAAGGCTGAGTTTGTTTATTCACTTTCTCATCTCATATTTTTTGTTTTTCACGTGCACGCTTCCCAAATTCGTTAAACAGTTTGTTTGATTTCGCTTGAGTTCGACGCGTTTTGCTTTTGTAGCTCTCTCGTTTATCTTGAACACGTTTTCCAAACGATTAAACTATATATTTTTTAAAAAAATTATAGAGAAATTTCTTTAAAAAATCAAATTGATCTATTTTTTTAAGTTTGTGATAATTAATTAATCATGTGCGAATGGATTATATCGTTTTACATGTGATCTAATAGCTTAAAGTCAAAAGCACAGACCAACTAACGCTTAGTCCGGCTTATAAACAAGAGAACACACGCTGATCGCTAATTAGCGATTGCGTCTATCTGGAGCTCTCGCGAAGCTCTAGGCGAGCAAAGAAAAAGCTCTCTCCTTTTCTTTCCCTCCTCCTCTGATCCGATGGCTCGTTGCTAGTGATGGGAGAGGGAAGGGTCGGTCTCTCTTCTTTACCAGTGTTGACAAAAAAATCCATGTCAGGTCGATGGTACCGAATCTGTGTTGACGCGAACTATATCGACAAACACGAAAACCTGAAAAATCTGTTTAGCTCTAGTGTAGATCCTAAACTTTGATAAGATACAATCATGTCAGTTAGTTTGATCCTGCAACTGACAAGATAGACTGATTGATGATCAAAGAGTCGATCGGCCAGTAAGCCGATGTAACGATTCTAGCCGATGTCGATAGGGTTTTGAGTAATCGACTATATGTTTGATGTAGATTCTGACAATTGAATAAATAATGATATAAAGATAATCGGTTGTAATAAGAAAATGAACCCATCGGCCAATATAAATGTGATAAAGTAGAAATCCAATGAGCTATTCAACCGATATAGATATAATGAAGCAAATATCCAACAAATCAAGTGACTGATATTGATATAAAATATTAGGTGTAGCCTTGATGGTTAAACATACATCGGTTGGAAGTCCGATGTTATTGAACCCAAATGATTAAGTAATCAATGAAACCTTTGCTGCAATTGGCTAAAACCAACTTGTATATAAATCTTATAAGCCGATAAAACACTTAAATAATATTTAGATAACTTATCGACTAAAATCTCGATGAAACAATGATTGATGCCTACTGACTTAAATAAATCTAACTTATAACCACGATCTCATATGTCGAACCTAACCGATGCAGCATAAGGTTGATAATTGTCTGATAGATTTAGACAAATCGATATGACACTGATCAAAGTGGTCATGTATTAAATTTAACCAAGACAGTAAAAACATCAAAGAAAAATTTAACACATCAGATCAGATAAGATTAGCTAATCCTTCGATGAAACATTAGCATTAACCTATCGGCTTAACAAGCCTTAGATTATCAATACCAATTTAGTAGGTTGGAGCTAACCGATGCAGCACGAGATTATATACGATAATCTAATACTCAATGAGCCGATAGATCTGTCTAATGTGATAGATATAACAAATCTATCTAAAGCGACATTATGTTTAAAGAAACATCAACTTGATCAGAATATCGGACCTAACCGAGTAAGTCCTAACTAAGCCGATATGACTATAAACAGTAATGGAACTATAGATAGAGATGATAAACCAGATAGGCAACATTTGCGTCGGCCCGATTAGAATATCTGACTCAACCGAGGAAGTCCTAGCCACGCTAGCGCAAGCGAAGATGACGGAACTCACTTCTTGCTAAAGGTCAAACTCAATCGATGTAGCCCATGCTCGAAACTAAGAATTCGCCGGGAGTAAATTAAGATGGCGATGCACCGAAAGTAATTGTATTGACCTGTAGAGATTGTTTACAAGGATCCCGGTTGTACGTATTTATACCCATAGGCTGATATGAGTCCTAATCGAACACGACACAAACTTTTCTAACGATAAAAGAAAAAACATAAGTCTTACTCAGACACTAAACGAAACTTCCTAAAGATAAATCATGTCTAATTAATAGATAAATTAAGCTGCCATGCCATGGTCTTCATGATTCTATCTTGAACTCGGGCTCTTCTGGATAAGCTTTTTATCGGTTGATTGTGTTTTTTCTTAACTGAATTCACTAAAGAATCTTACCAAATTTCGGCGTTAACAACTAGTAACTACTTTTGTTGAGTTTATCTCGTTTTCAGGTTTTTCTCGTTTCATTTCTCTCTTTTTTTTCATGTAAAGTGCAGGGTGGTCGTTGGTATTCTTCCTTTATTGTCCTGGGAGTACCAGCCATGGAGATTACCGGAGTTCTCTCTGGTGAGGAAGTTTGGTCTAGAATAGTCTGGGTTCTTTCCCAATGCCTACTGCGTGAGGAGCAGCAACAGATCTACATCAGAGGTAAAAGCTGCCCTCTACGTCTACAAGAAGAAGGTTACACCGGCCGTTCAAAACATCACCAGAAAGTTCTCCGCTGTGAAGGTCTTCTTCCTTCTCCTGGCATCAAATCTTTAAGGTGCAGCTATGTTTTTACTATCCCGTCAAGGATGCCATAACCTCCACAAACTGGAGGCCCTATTGGGTTTGTATCTTGGCCTTTCCATCTGTAGCTTCCATCTGTAGCTGGCCCTCGTTTTCTCCGACATCGTCGTTGGCTGCATCGACCAGGCGATCTAAGTAGTGGAAGATGTAAAGCTAGGGATCGGATTGCTTTTTTCTTTACTTTTGGAGCCCTTATTTGCATTTTCTTACAACCTTCATGCAATATGTTTATCATCTTGCTGTTGTCTTCTTATCTCTCTTTCTTTGAGAGATATCAAAATCACTCATGTAATATGTATGTGAAATCCCTATATTGAATAAATACATGAGTTCTCAGAAAAAAAGTCCGGCTAATAAAGCATAGCTAATTATTGAATTTAAAAGGGTTCATTTGATTTTTTTTAACTTGATCTTAGGACAGCCAACGATAGAATCACAAGCACGACATGACTACACCTATTAAAATTCAGATCTTTCGCTTGATTTACATAAATCAAAATTCAAATATATTACCACTCAGATTCACACTATACATGGGGCGTCTTCTATATTACTACATATTAGTAGTAAATGTGACGATTTACTACTCTTTAGATTGCTACTTACCATCCCGTTAAATGATAATACATAGGACTCATGAGTCAATTACTTGAGTGCATAATGACAGATCATCAAATCCTTAATAGTGGCAAATCATCCGATAAAAAATAATTGGGCACTTTACTCACCAAATATTCCCCCACGTATTCAAACCCGGGTCATTGGCAGGTGTTCAAACCGAATCTGGTGAGCTCATTAAGCAAAGTGACCAATTTGGTCAACATACGGATTGGTGACAAGTAAACAAAGTGATGGCTACAAGGTATAATCTCTTACTACTACAAAGTGGCCTCTATTAAGGTGGTGCTTGACAGTCCTGATAAAGATTTAAAGATTGAGTGGATTTGAAGATTGAGTGTTTCACGTAAAACGAGATGATATTAACGTGTGATTAATTGAGTTTTAATTATTATAAACTTGAAAAATAGATTTATCTCATATTTTAGAACAACTTTCATATAGAAAATTTTTGCACGAAATACACCGTTTAGCAGTTTGAAAAACGTATCATGAATATTTTTATCTTTTATCAGGAGTAGTAGTACATACGAACGCGGCAGTATAAACAAAAGTGATGGCTACAAAGTGACCAGATGTGATGTCTACAAAGCGATGGTTACAAGGTTAGTACACTAAAACATTTTGTCACTAGTAAAAAGTGTACCATATGTCCACACGACTAGACTATCCAACTTGAGTATAAAGAATAAACTATGTAAATGGAATATATAACAGACTATGACTTGGGTATTACGTTTTCTTGTGTATTAAGAAACAAGCCAAAATTCTTGTTCGGTAATATTGTAAAGTAGTTTTAGAAAACCGATACCATATCCAACTAGATTTTTTTCTTTGTAACCCTGTCTTCAACCTATATAAGATAGACAGAAAGCTCTCTAGAGGCATAACTACAGAGATAACCACAACTCGATCATCAGATCAATATACACTCGACGAATACAATCCCCAAACAGAAGTAGAGTATTACCTCTCATCGAAAGGGCCTGAACCAGTCTAAATCCTTGTCTTTCGCATCTCTCCACTTTTAGGTCTCGTACGCTACCTTCTTTTATTATTATCAATTTCTAGATTCGATAGTTGGCGCGCCAGGTAGGGGTGGCGCCGAGTTTACCGTCGACGAGTGCGATGGAACCAATCTCTGATGTTGCTGGATTCGTTTTCGCCCCAAGTCTGCGTCTCGGATTTAGTCTAGCCGAGGAGATCAATCTCGACGTGTTCGACGATTTAATCTCCAATATCACCAGGTTTTTTTTTCTTTCAACTTATCGCTGTTTAATTAGATTGATTTCTAATCTCAGATTAATCTCTTGATATTTTTTTGTTGTTGTTCGCATATAATTACACGACAGTACTGAGGCGATTGATGTCTATCATAGACTCGTGGCGTCGCTATGTGGTCAACCGGCCACGAGCCTACTCCACTACCGCCGTTATTGATGGCGACATCGTCTCCACCGTCGGCCGTCACTGTCGTCGTTGACTAGTTTCTTCACCTTCACGGTTGGTGAATTCCGTCACCATTGCTAATGGCAACATCATCTTCACCATTGGCCGCCTCTGCCGCTGCTGACTGGTTTGTTTGCTTCCACTATTGGTGGATTCCGCCGTCGTTGTTGATGGGGACATCATCTTCACCGTCGGCTGTCTCCTCCGCCGCCAACTGGTTTCTTTGCCTCTATGATTGGTGGATTCTGCCGTCATTGCTAATGGTGACATCGTCTTTACTATCGGTAGCCTCGCCGTCACTGACTAGTTTCTTCACTTTCACGGTTGGCGGATTTCGCTGTCGTTGCTGATAGCGACATCGTCTTCATCGTTGACCGCCTCTGCCGCCGCTGACTGGTTCCTTCACCTCCACGGTTGATGGATTCTGCCGCCGTTACTGATGGCGACATCGTCTTGACCGTTGGCCACCTCCGCCGCCGCTGACTAGTTTCTACGTCTCCATGGTTGATGGATTCCGCCGCCGTTGTTGATGACGACATTGTCTTCACCGTTGACAGCCTTCGCCGCCGCCGACTGGTGTTCTCGCTTCAATGGCCACGCGTCTTCGCCACGTTGTTACGCAACTTCACCTCCACTATCGGTCGTCTCAGCTGCTTTCTCGGTTGGTGTCTTCGTCACCATTGATGGACGACCTTATCCCTAGATCGGCCACTTCCGCCGTCACCGGTGGAAATTCCTACAAGCTAAGTCATCATTAATTTCTTTTTTATATGAAAATTTTCTTTTTCTCTACCTCACTACATTAACTAGTTCTTTGTTGAGTACTGAGTCGGGGGCTATAGATGTTATATTATATTTTTGTAATAATTTTTATAATGTTTATCTTGATTGCTTGCAAATAAATCCAAGTAAAAAAAGTGCCGAGTAGTGAAGCTCTATTTTCTGATGCTTTTCGTTTTGTGTGTTGACAGATGGTTGCCATGAGCCGATTCCTAGCACCCAGGGACTTGTCGGTTAGAGAGTACAATGCAAGGTGCTAAGTACTACTCGAAAAAAAATCAAAAGCATAAAGATAAAATAATTTATTTTCTGCTCTTAACAATTGCAATAGTACCCGAGTAGCACAAATTCTGATTCGTGAAGTTTTGTTCCATGAAAGACAAACTCATGTCACTCATACGCATATTTGGGAAGTGTTATGAGCCGACTCCTGATGCTTGAGGGTTATGACTAGTCGGGCAGAGTGTTTAAACGTAAGGAGTCAACTACTCAGGAAAATTAAAATTGAAAAGAGTAGAAATACATATTTATAAATATTTTAAAATGTTTGAATTTTTCTCAAGTATTATATTAACATAAGATACTACTCATCCTACATGTTTATACTGCAGCATCGATCAATCATACACCATCGACTTGCCTTCATCGCTGCTGACTAGTGCCTTCACTTCCACGGTTGGTGTACTCTATCGCCGTTGCTGATGGTGACATCGTCTTCACCGTCGGCTTGCTTTCGTCGTTGTCGATTGGTGTCGTCGCCTTCATCGTTGGCCTATTATGCCGTCGCTGATGGGCATTTTCGTCTTCACCGCCGACATGCCTTCGTCGCCGCTGTCTGGTGTCTTCATCTTCACGGCTGGCCTATTATGCCGCCGTTGATGGGCGTCTTCGTCTTCACCGCTGACTTGCCTTCGTTATCGCCGTCTGGTATCTTCGCCTTCTTGGCTAGCCTATTATGCCGCCGCTTATGGGCCTCTTTGTCTTCACCGCCGGCTTACCTCTATCGTCACCGACTAGTGTCCTCGCCTTCACGACTAGCCTATTATGTCATCACTGATGGGCATCTTCATCTTCATCGTCGGCTTGCCTTCGTCGCCTTCGTCTGGTGTCTTTGCCTTCACAGTTGGCCTATTATGCCACCGCTAATGGGTATCTTCGTCTTCACCACCGGCTTGCCTTTGTCGCTGTCGACTGATGTCCTCGCCTTCATGGTTGGCCTATTATGCCCCGCTGATGGGCATCTTCATCTTCACCATCGGTTTGCCTCCGTTGCACCGACTGGTGTCCTCGCCTTCATGGCTAGCCTATTATGCTGCCGTTAATGGGCATCTTCGTCTTCATCGCTGGCATGCCTTCGTTGCCGCCATCTGGTGTCTTTGCCTTCACGGTTGGCCTATTATGTCGTCGCTGATGGACGTCTTTGTCTTCACCGTTGTCTTGCCTTCATCGTCGTTGTCTAGTGTCTGTGTCTTAATGACTGGCCTATTATGCTGCTACTGATGGGCGTCTTCGCTTTCACCATCGGCTCACCTTTGCTGTTGCCAACTGATGAATTTGCCTTCATGACTGGCCTATTATGTTGCCGCTGATGGACGTCTTCATCTTCATCATCTGGCTACCTCCGTCGCCGCCGACTGGTCTTCAGGGCTGGCCTATTATGCCGCCACAGATGGGCATCTTCATCTTCACCGACTGGCGGCCTTCGCTGCTACCGACTGGTGCCTTCGCCTTCGTAGCTGGCTATTATGCCGCCGCTGATGGGCATCTTAGTCTTCACTGTCGGCTTGCCTTCGTCGTCGTCGTCTAGTATCTTTGCCTTCATGGCTGGTCTATTATGCCGTGGCTGATGGGCGTCTTTGTCTGCACCGTCGGCTTGCCTTTGTCATTGCCGTCTGATGTCTTTTTCTTCACGGTTGGCCTATTATGCTGCCGCTGATAGGCATCTTCGTCTTCACCGCCGGTTTGCCTTCATCACCGTCGTCTGGTGTCTTTGCCTTCATGGCTGATCTATTATGCCGCTACTGATGGGCGTCTTCATCTTCATCATCCAGCTGCCTCCGCCGTCGCCGACTAGTGTCCTCGCCTTCACGGCTAGCCTACTGTGCCACCACTGATGGGCGTCATCGTTTTCACTGTCTGTCGCCTCATCTGTTGTTGCCGACTAGTCTTTTCGCTTCCACGGCTACGCGTCTCCACCACTGTTATTGAGCAACTTCGTCTTTACAGCCAGTCGCCTCTACTGCCGTCGACTGGTGTCATCGCCTTTATGATTGTGCGTTTTTACCATCAGTTTGCCTCTACTGCCGTCGACTAGTGTCCACACCTCCAATTTTGTTATTCCACCAACCTCGACATCTCCAAGAACTTTGACATCTCGTCATGCGCCACCAGATATGATGCCGTGCTAATCTACTAGAACAAGTGGTACTCCAATCCTTAAGATTTTTACTTAGACATCCACAATGTGTATCTTCACCCAAGCGATGGTTACTTAACGACAAGAAGCTACAGTTCTTGACTCTATGTTTACTTGTTTCCAAACTAATCATAGAGTCGGGGTTTACACAAATACAAGACTAAAATCCGACAGGCAATTAACCAGTCAACAAGTTCTATGAAGTCAACTTCAAAAATCATTAGCTTCATCTTCGCTTCAAAGCAGGCTTTCTACTTCAGCAACTCCAGCATTCTTACCAACAACTTTTGGCTCCCAGTTGATGCTATAATCTACTCCAAGTTTCTCAAGTGTCTAGTTGATGCCACACGCATGATAACGTCAAGACAACTACTCAAGCTTGGACATCTCTTCAACAGTTTATTATCATTGACGTTATCACCAACACCTTCGTCGTTGGTATTACCTTCATCTTTGACCAACTACTGCCAATCAGGTTTTTCGCTTCAAGAGTCTAGGCTTCATCAACGCTGAAATCTGACTGGATCATCAACATCGTCACCTTCATCGACATCCTAACATGCATCTTCAGCATCGCCTCTATACCGGCCTTGACATCATCGCCACCAACTGGTTACCTCGCCTTCACGGCTAGCCTACTTCATCGTTGTTGGGCAATATCGTGTTCACGATCAATCGTCTCCATCGCTGATAACTAGATTCTTTGCCGCTCAGGTTGGTGGATTCCACCGTCGTTGATGGGCGACATCATTTTCACCACTGACTGCCTTTGTTCCTGCCGGTTGGTTTCTCTACCGCCACTTATGGGCATCTTCATCTTCACCGTCGCCCAACATCAATCTTTAGTGTCAGCATGCATGAGAATCTATATGCCCACATCTTTTTTCCGGCTAGTTTTTCTGCTCCAGGAACTTGGACCTAGTTGGGGAGAAGATTTTATTAAGCTGATGGCTTCATCAACAATCATTGGCTCACTAAAACCAAAAATCTCTTTCCAGATATGTACAACAGAAATTCATGGCCATGAGCTTATTTCCTACGTCCAAGGTCTGGATCAGTTATTATTTCCCACAAGGGTCACAAGTTGAGTTCTTGTGCCAGTCGAGATTTAATTGTCATATTTACTTCGGTACACCCCATGAGGGATAACCACTCAGGTGAGATGTGCTTGGTCTACATTACTCAGGAGATTTGTCACTTGGGAGCATATTAATAGGTGTGCTATACACGTCATATTTTAAGGATATCAGTGGGTATATTTTGAGTTTAATCCCAATATATTTGTAGCCCATATTCCCAGGTATGGCCTGTCATGTGCCATTAGGGACTTAGATACATTTGCTCTTGACAATATGCACGTGCTCAAGTGCCCAATACCTTCAAATCCTTTTATACAGTTGTTACACAACTTTTTAGGAGTTGGTACAATGCAATTTAAAAGGTGACAAACAGTGAAACTTTATATATAGTTGCTCTATTAACTTTTTTTTATATAAGTTAAGGTACTGTTTGGATTTTATAAACAATTGATTGGATACTATATCATTGCTTTTGGCCACATATGTGTGCATTCTTTAACAAAGATCAATATTATGGCTTAGGCTGATTATAATATTTTTTGGTCATTATAAAGACGGTTGGTAAATCTATTTGTAAATTTTATTAACTCGAATTTTACACTATGTATGCTATAAATTTTTTAGGTGTGGTGAAGTCGTGTGTCTTATAGGGACTTAAGCATATTCATCTTTGCGATATGCACACAGCATGAACCCAATTCCTTAGAAAATCCTTTACTCACTGCATAAAAGATTTTTATTAAAGTCATTTGCTATGCAATTTTAAAGGTGATCAATAGCGTGCTTTCATGGCTTTATAAACTGGCTTCTTCTTCATAAGATTCAAGTGCTATTTGGTATTATTTTCAAAGACGCGGTTAGCCTAATGCTACGCGCATTGTATATATGGTTGGCCTAGTGCTACGTGATTTTTTTATGAAGTCATAGTTGGCCTTGGGTTATGCACATTATATATCTTAAAGCAGTCGGTATATTACTCAGATCATGTTATTCGAAGATTCACACCGTATGGACTATATATTAATATTGAGTCACTCGATTGACTATAATTATCAGAAACTACTTGGTGGTTAGATTATTTATTTCTTGACTATATGCTTAGTTTGTTCAACTAACCATATAGTCGGGGGCTACACCTAATTAGGTGCATCTAGTCGATGCACCTGGGTATATATTCTTGGTTATTTTATGAAACTTTTTTAGCCCTTCACAGCCTACTGATTTGGTAAAAGCACTCAGGAGACTATGGCGAAGATGATTAAAGCACTCTGCTCTGGATTAATTTGGCTCGAGAGAAGATTATCTTTTTCACTGTGAAGGTCTTAGGAGCTACTGTAGAGATTATGGGTACTATATACCCACACGACTGGTCTATCCGACTAAATATAGGGGATAGATTATGTATATGGAATATGTAACAGACTATGACTTAGATATTACGTTTCCTTGTGTATTAAGGAATGGCCCAAAGTTCTAGTTCGGTAATATTGTAAAGTAGATTTAGAAAACCGATACCATATTTGGTTAGGTTTTCCTCTTTGTAACCCTTTCCCCAACCTATATAAGGTGGGCAGAGAGCCCTTTAGGGGCATAATGTTGGCGCAGAATTTCGACCCGCCCTAGTGTCAAAGCGGGTTCCACGTTACCACGGCGGCCTGGGAGATCTGCTTAGCTCCAGTGCAGGTCCAATGGCTTGCCTAGGTGTGTGTAGAGCGTGCCAGTTGATTTGATCTGCAATCAACAAGAATAAACAAGTAAACCATATTAGCACACGATGGCTTATCGGCCAATAGGCCGATGTTGCATTGTGAGGGCCTAGCCGATAGGGCAAAGCTATATCGGCCTACTTGAGGTTATAAGGAAATAGAATTAATATACAGATCTACTCTCATCGGCCTTCATCAATGTGTCTGTGTAGACTTGAGGACATTGGCCGATGAGGGATGCAAGAGAAAAATGCGCTAGCTAATACTCTAGTGCAAACTTGTACAAGCTAATCGGCCGATATAAATATATTGATCACAGTAAGATCCTAAGATCAATCCATGACAAACATATTTATATCTTGTCAACTCACTCATACAAGTGGCAAATACATGCAAAAACATAATATAATCACATGTACTAGGTAAGACCGGCTGAAACCCCAGCACTATCCTTAATTACGATCGAAAACAGGCTTTGAGTTAGATCTCAAGACACGACTAGGGTCGATAGCAACGCAAAGTGTGAATCGAGAGTTAACACAAGACAATCAAGCCGTCGATCGCTTTTGGGGATGGTAGATGCCTTGAAGGATTTAGACAAGCAAACTAATTCGACCATTGTCGGCAACAAACCCTAAAACGAGTTTACCGTTGACAAGATAGAATTAGAAAGCCATATCAAGATCATCCAAAACATGATAAACGACGATCAAGTCGTCAGGACTTAATGTGTCTAAAATGACATGCTAGTCCCGACGACGTAGATTGTTGGGTACGAGTTCTTACCTCTGCTCTGAGGAAGCAAGAACTTGTCGAGAATCAACCTCTTGCGAGGGTGGCGATGCGCCGAAAGTAGATTGAACTAAATTATGTTTTGTTGTTGAATTGAGAGAGAGTTTCTAAGTATAAACTGCCGGGATATTTATACCCGTGAGTTACAACATTGTCCATATAGGGCATGATTTTATCTATAACTAACAAACAAGTCCTTATGGCAGACTCTTGCCATAGATTAAATCGAAACTAACTTAACTTCCTAATTAAGAGATACAATTGCCTAAAATCAGGCCTCATCCCTATTTAGCAATCTCCTTTAAAGCTTGACTCAGGCCCAAACCGAGCCCGCTTTACCTCCATCGGCTTCTTGCTTCCATCGACCGATGGCCACATTGAACCCACATCGGCCGATACGGTCCCTCTGCTGGCGCTCCACTTAGTCTGTTACACCGCTGAGTCCGATACAACACCTAGTCCGATACTCGGCTTGGTCCGATAGCGTAACCGATCCGACTCGAATCGCTTCTTCTTCTGTGTCGGTTTTCTCTTCCTTCTCTGAGTAGATTACGAAAATCTGGTGTTAACACATAACCATATAGATAACCACAACTCGATCGTTAGATCAATATACACCCAGCGGATACAATCCTCAAACAGGAGTAGGGTATTACATCTCATCGAGAGGGCCTGAACCTGTCTAAATCCTTGTCTTTCATATCCATCCACTTTTAGGTCTGATGCGCTAACCTCTTTTATTATTTCCGATTTCCAGATTCGACAAAAAGTATACCGCTACGAGGTTAGTACACTAAAAAATTTTGTCACTAGTAAAAAGTATACCACTACTAGCATGGTAACTACGAGGATCATATATACTAATCCGTAGACTACTAGCATAATAACAAACAATATACGAGTTATATTCGAATAGATTTTGAGTAGGGGTTCCCGTCTGCATCGCTCCCACCGTAAGGGTGACATGGACGGCGACACAACCGCCACCGCTGCCGCTCTCCTCCATTCTCCCCTTCGCCTCGTCGCTGCCCGAGCAGCCGTCGGCTAAGCCAAACGACAGCAAGGGCGGTGGTGGCAGGGCGCTTCCCTTCCCCGAAGACACCATAGCAGATTGGGGCACCGAGGTGGCTTGGGACGTGGAGGAGGCAGCGCAAGCACCGGGCCCTTCCCGGTCGATTGGCGGGAGACCGACAGGCGATGGGACGGAGGAGGTAGCGGCGGCTACGGGGTGAAGGAGGTAGCGTTGGTGGAGAGGTAGAGGTCATGGTGGCGAGGCAGCAGGCTCGCCTACGCGTGGCGCCACCGGATCTGGCTCCCACCTCGCTGGATCTGGCGCCCCCCAGTCTGGATCTGGCCTCTTCGGCAAGGAAGGCTCCCTACGTCAACTCCTGGCGACAGCGACTGCAGCTGAGGAGGTGGTGGTGACGAGGTACAGGCGCAGTGGCATGTAGTGAAGGGATAGGTGGCGGAGTGGCGAGGATCATGGCGGTTGCGCACCCACGCATGGCGGCGGCGGCGGCGGTTTGCTTCAGGGCAATGATGTCCTCCCTGCGATGGTGTTTGGCCCGCGATGTGCTTTGTGGTGGGGAGGACCGGATCCACGGCCACGTGTCCAGATTCGGCCAGATCCATTGCCGGCGCCCCCAGATCTGGACGCCTTGTCTTCTCAATTGCCGGTCGAGCAATATCCTCTATGTGGAGCTCCTTCCCTCCTATGGCCTGACCTTCCCTTAGGTGTCGTTCCCTTCCTTGGAGGCGTCATTATGGCGTCCTTTCTCCCTCGCTACAAAGAACCTTGCCCATGCAATGATGGTCGTCGATGGACTCCTGCATGGAAGCTCTGTTGGCCTAGCTGTTCGGCAAGGCCTTTGTCTTCTGGGTTCCGTTCTTGGTTGTGGCGAGCGCCCAACTTTCTTCGTTTTCTGCTAGGTGAAGTCAGAGCTGCTTCATTGTGGTGCGATGAAGTTTGGCAAGGATAACACGTTGTAGTCTTCTAGGGGTGTTGGTGTTAGCTGTATGCATGAAGTGGTGTTTTGGCGGCTTGGGCTGATGACCTGTAACATCCTGAATATTTCGACTTTGGAATACGGAATTAAAAATTCAGAATAACCAAAAATCTTTTTCAAAATACATTCATGCCGGAACTAACTCAATTCGATCTGTCGTTTTTCGTTTACACGTGGGCTAATAGACGAACGTATGAGGATTACGTCGATATTTGATTTCAAATATTATTTATTCAAGGAGCTATGATTTGCATATGCCAATTATTTTCGAAAAACAAAAACCCTTGAGCATATTTACTTTATAAATAAAGCTATATATCTAAATGTATCACCATTTTGGATAAAACCCATTAAGGGATAGTTTATTAAAACAAATATTGTCCCACTAAAGAAATAGCTTTGATTATTTTCTATGCACCTTTATATAGAGTGATAAGCTTTTGGAAATTATTTGCAAAATAATGTCTATTGGTAAAGTATTTACTAGAAACCTTAATTGCGAAATATAAATTCCTAATAGGCTATTTTCAAGGATATGACCTCCTCAGACAAAGTCTAGTCCTCAGGCATAATTTTAGTTTGCTTGTTTATTGTTTATTTGTGTGTGTCTAGAATCTGTGCCAAAAGATCTCGATTAAATCCTTTTACCGAAAAGGTTGTCCTCTGTACAAATTCTATCTCAAACCCCCTTCAAATTTCCAAATTTCATATCCCAAAGAAAATATTCGAACATCCTATTTCTTTGGGCCACATTTCCCTCTGTTAGCCCAACCCATTCCGCAAAACAAGTTCATTTCCACTCCCTCTACCGTGGCCTTCCTGCTGGGCTTTTTCTGGAAAAGTCCATGTTGCCTCCCCGAGCCCTTTCATTCCTATTGGGTTGGTAGTAAAAATAAAGTCTAATTCTCCCCCCATACTGTTTTCGGTGGCGACGTCGCCGCACGCCGCGCCGCTACGACGAGGCCGCTGCGACACCACCGGCTGCCATCTTCCGCTCCCGTCTCACCGGCGAGCTTGCCGGCCATTCCACGCGCATCCTGCTCAACCTCGCACCGCCGCCAGCCATGCAACAAGCTAGTTGTGCATGTGCATGCATGCAAGCAAGTCAGCCACGAGCATGCACCATGCAGCTGGCTAGCTATGCGTATGCCTGCATGCAAGCGGCTAGTCGAGCCTAAGCTGGCATGCGCACCAACCCGCGCGGCCGCTGCAACTACCCCGTCCCTGTCTTCATGGCCATTCAAGACGAGCTCGTGCGGTGAAGCCTATATAAGGGCAACCATAGCCGAATACGCAACCGTCCCTCTCCATTCTTTCTTCTCCTCCTGCTCGTTCTGCATCCTCTCAGCCACTTCCTCCCGCGCACGCGCTGCCGTCTCTCCGCTTGCTCCACCGCGGCCGGCTCCGGCTGGGCCTCAGTTGAGCAAGAGGACGGGTAGGCCGCCGCGCCGTCATCTGAACCCCGAGAACGACTAACTTATCGAACGGCTAACCTCTAACATCTAACATTCGACCCATTGACTCACTAACCCGCTGACCTCTAACTCACTAACCCGCTGACCTCTAACTCGCTAACCCCTGACCCCTAACTTGCACTAACCCGCTAACATTTATTCCTTAACACTGTGTGTTCGTTTGTTACCATCGATCGAACACGTGGTGTGCGAGGACGATCCGCGGGTCGACCATCCCCAGGCTGTACCTCGACGACCGTAGTTCGTGCGAGGACCGTCGCCCGGTACGCCGCTACCCGGCTGCCGCAAGGTGAGCTCCTCTCCTGCTCTTCCTCTTGCTTTTGCTTCCTTACCGCATTCCTCGTCTACCGTTGTTGCCGCGGCGCGGTGACGTCGTGAGGCGCAACACCGTACCCGTTCCTTGCGCGGCCGCCCTCCGCAACGATCGCCGCTTCACCACCGGCCATGCATGCGCCATACAACAAGCTAACCGTGTGCATGCATGCATGCAGGCAGCTCACATGCATGCAACTAGCTAGTCGTGTGTATGCATATGCATGCATGCAAGCAGCTCACATGCATGCAGCTAGCTAGCCGTGTGTATGCATATGCGTCGTCGTCGTTCGGCCGAAACCCCGGCCGGCGTCGCCCCTGTCCGGTGAACCGTTTCGGCCTCCACTCCGCCGTGCCGTCCGGTGCCAAGCAGCTCGCGCACGGCCGACGTCGTGGCCAGCACGTCGTCTCCTGCCGCGGCCGCCGAGTCGTGAACCTCGGCTACGCCCGGCCATCGCGCGCGCTCTGCCGCACAGCCGCCCCCGGCCTCCTCCAGCCCGGCCGAGCCGCGTCACCCCTGCGCCCGGCCGATGCCGTGGCCCAGCTCGTGCCGAGCTGCCCCGGCCGACCACCTCCCTCCCGCGGACATCGGCCAAGCCGCGCGCCACCAACCTCCTGGCCGTGCCGCGCAAACCGAGCCAGCACCGACCCGCCTCCCGGCCGCCTCGGCTGCGCGCCGCCGCCCCTGCCGTGGCACTGCCGCGCCGTGCCGCCATGCTCGGCCGCCCCTCCAGCCGCCTGGCCCGGCCGAGCGCCGGCGCACGCGCGCCGCGCCCCTGGCCGAGCCCGGCCACCACTGCCGCCTTTCCCGGCGCCGCCTCCTGGCCGCGCGACGCGAGCAGTGCCGTCCCGGCCGGCGCAGCCTCTCGGCCGAGCGCCGTGGCCGGCACCCACGCTGCCGCGCGCCACGGCCGGAGCCACCCGCCTGCCTGGCCGCAGCCGCCGCGCCGCCTGCGCGCATCCCCAGCCGCGCGCTGTCCCCGGCCTGCACCGCCGGCGCCGCTCCGCCCTGCCGAGCCGCGCGCCGCCGCCCCCGGCCGAGCCGCGCCGCCCGGCCGCCGCACGCGCGCGCCGCGCCACCCGCGTGCTGCCACCGCGCGCCCGCAGCCGCCGTGCCGCCCGGGCCGAGCCGCGCCGTTGCCTGCGCGCTCCCAGCCGCGCGCCCGCGCCGCCGCCGGCGCCGCTCCACCCCCGGCCGCGCCGCGCCCAGCCGCCCCACCGCCGGCGCCCTCTCGCTCGGCACCCTCCTCTCCTCCCGGCAAGAACAGCAGAGGAAGCAGGAGAAAAGAAAGAGAGAAGAAGGAGAGAGAAGAAGGAAAGGAAGAAAAAGAAAAAGAAAAGGAAAAGGAGGTGGGACCCACTAGTGGGCCCCACATTTATTCTCTCCCCGCGGGCCCCACTTTGACCTAGAACTTGCGAAAGTCTATATTGCCTCCCTCACGATGTCGGGCTAAGCCCATGAAAATCCCTACAAGTCTACTTGATGTCCCTCAACTTCATTGGGCTAGCCGACCTGATATTATATCCACAAGTCCATGTAACCTCCCTTTGGTTCCTCGGACCAAGACCATGAAGTCACTTATAGAAGTCTATACAACGTCCCTACTCATCCATTGGGCTGCCGACTAAAAAGTCGACATTAACTCCCTAGCCGACCTCCCTCATCTCTGGGCTAAAGCCCAAGCCCTCCCAAAACCAAGTCCACATTGCCTCCCTCTTACTTCACAGCCAAAAGAATATTCTTGGGAATATTCCTTTCCAACTTAATAAATTCATTTTCGCATTCCAGAAAATCCATTAATCTTCCAAAATTCATATCTCCTCAACCGTAAGTCCAATTGACTCCGTTCAACTTCCATAATTTTTCTAAAAATGTGATCTATCCAATGGCACAATTAGTTTATAATAGTTATTATCTGCTTTATAGGGTTTTGGATGTTTTTCTCTTTTCGATCGCGTAGTGGATGATCCGGAAATTCTACTGACGCGGGATTGTTGGAAGATATAGGAACCTAAAAGCAAGGCAAGTCACTACGCCCCTTTCCTCGAACATGTTGATCCTATTTTTATAAATGTGTTGATTGCAAATAAAATTGCATGCTAATTATAAAACGCGTACCTACATTTGCTTAAAGCCTTACCTTTGATATTGTTTATCCTTATGTATTTACACACCTTTGTTACCTGAGTATATTACTTTACGCGTGATTATTTACTCACTGCTTAGCCCTGCTTACATAGACGTTATACACTCCATATGTGGGATATGTGGATGTGGTTACACTGATCACTCGATGGGAGTGATTGATAGAGATCGGGTGGAGACATAAGCGCCACCCACAGCATGAAAACCTTTGTGAAAACCCAAAAACTTAATTAAACAAAAGTGATTTCGACTGGGGCGGCACGGATAGAATATGGGTGGTTCTGGGAACGGTAAGCCGCCGACCCTGGTCAGTTAAGGACCGAGTCAAGAAGCTAAGCAGGAAACGAACCGAGTACGACCACACTTCTTGAGTGGGGTTAGACCCGGTGGACTAGGTTATTCTCGTGGGGTGGCACCCCAGACATGGTAGGTTCTGGATATCGGTATGGAAATGTGGAAGTGTGTGGTTTAATGACGTCAAGCTTTATATATGTATGATGTAACCTTCAATCTCGGGAGCGCCAGGACTCCCCTCACAACCGGCTCGAGGTAGGAATGTGGCGCCGGGGGTGCAATGGGGATTCATAGTCCTTGGAGCGGGTGCCGCCATGCGAGGGTAACTGAAAAACCGGGCCGTGACAAGTCTCATGTGTTGGGTGAGTCACGGAGTGTGGGATTAAAAGCGTACATCCACTGCAGTGTGAGTAAATTAAACTATTCGAATAGCCGTGCTCGCGGTTAATGAGCGCCGGGACTTGTATTACTCTTGACTAGCCTCGTCAATTTGTAATATTGCTTAAAATATGATGGGTGTGGAAGGTGTGACCTTGCCTGATATGCAAAAAGGTCATAGTGGTTAAAATTGTGGAAATTGGATGCGAGGGTAAACCGGACCAAGCGAGGCTTGGGGAAGGTGGATGAACCCTCGCAGGTTAATGATAACTTCAACTTAACGTGGTTTTCAGTTAAAACTGTTGTGGGATAGGTTTGTGAAATAATTTGTGAAAACTAGCTTTATGCAAATAAACCAAGCCATCCTTGAACCCCTATGAACATTATATGCATTCTGTAGTGGTGGCTTGCTGAGTACGGTTGGTACTCACTCTTGCTTATTTACATCTTTTAGAAAGGTGTTGGTGTCGACCTGTACATGTGCTATGCTGGCAAGGAGTTACCGAGGACGGTGGAATAGGGACCTAGGTTCACCAGTCGATGCGTGTGGGATAAGATGGACCGCCGCTGCTTCGCTTCCGCTACTTCATTTAGTTGTTTTGGTATTTTGTGTTGCTGTCGACCATGCTTGGTCTATTCGGGTTCCATTTGGGCTACCCTTGTATTATTAATATATTGTAAGACCTGTAAGACGATGTCAGCTTGAGATATACAACTGTGCCATGTGTGTACCATCTACTGATCCAGGGAATGGTATTGTAATACACATGGGGTTCCCGGTATACAAAACCGGGGGCTCACAGGGTTGGTATCAGAGCAAGACGACTGCAGGACCTAAGGACCCTTGTAACCACCGTTAAAACCTAGGACTGGTTTAGTGCAGCCTATTACCCTCAAGCTATATATTTGCAAAAACTATTTTGATAAAGCCATGGGTTCTTACTACTCCTCTTTCTCGAGTAATTTTGAAAATTCATTTATATCCAACCCCTACTCACCACTCTAATTTCAAATACTCCTATACAGACTATAAGGATTAAGGATGAAGAGATAGCTGGTTTATTAGGACCTCATGAACCACTAACCGATCTGACTAAATACCCTTAGATGTGTGTCGTAGACGTTGTATTGTGCATAAGCCACCTCCTATTGTGAGTTATTGCAGTATGGGGTGGCAACCCATCGTTTTGTGCATTGATTTTCTTGTTGTGTAGTAGCTCTTAAGCAGTTAACTACTCACCCCCCCTCCCTTGTGTGCTCACCAAGTATATGATACACATCACCCGAACAATTAAAACTTCCCATTAAGCAGCCCTTTCTTAGAAAACTCTATTTCTTTCTTCCCGATGGACTTTCTCATGCCTCCCTAATCTTCCAAATACCGGTGTTGTCAGGATGAAGGATGATTACCAACATGAGTACAATTAGGATCGACAAGTGTTAAGTTAAGACCCCACCCGGTACAGCCACAGTAAGCCGACCACAACAAAACCACTTGGGAATTCGGCAACCTACGAAGATAGGAGTGCGACCTCAGCCGAAAGCTTCGACCACAAGGACGGCGACCCAAACAGTACCGACCAAGGACTCCGGAAGACCCGGGAATCGCCATATTTCAACAGTACCCACAGGAACACAACAGGAGCCTCGATTGACAGGATCCACAATAGCATACTGCTCGTCGCCAATAATTGGAACAGGCCACACCGGGACACACGAGCACTGGAGTTGTTGACCCCATCACAGTAGCCAGTGGTCGATGCCTATAAAGGGAGCCCCAGGCTACCCCAGGGAAATGCATCACTCCTCTCCCTTCTTTTGAACCAAGCTAGCCAGAAAAAAAAACCCCCTAGCCCCATGGCAGACCCCATGGTAACCACAGGGAGTCTCCCTCAGAACAACCCCATGGCAACCACAGAGAACCCCCCTCACAGTGACCCCATGGTAACCACAGATTGTCCACCTCAGGACAACCCCAATGCATATGCCAAACAGCTGGAGTGCATACTTCGGCAGCTAGGTGGTTTCACTGAACCCATCTACCATAGTGAGCAGATCGTCCGAGGATCCCGGAAGTACTGGAAGGTGAAGATCTTTCTTTCCTTTCAGGGAGAAGGAGAAGGAACGGCGATCTCCTTCCAGACACGTCATCCCCGGATCACCCCTGAAGCTGCCTTCCAGGATGTGCTTCGTGAAACCCTCTATCGGTTTTGCAAGATCTCCGCCCCTTTGGGTATAGTCAATGACTATGGCTTGCACCCATTCCGCACCGAAGAAGACAACCGGTACCACCTCCGCGTGACCAGACAGGACCAAGGAACCCGGTGCGCTCTCCTCTCCGAGTTAGCCTGCACTGTCGAGAATGCCTATGAGCAGGCACTCGAGGAGCTGGACGAGCTTCGAGACCAGTACACAGACCTGGAAGCCCGTTACCAGCGGCTGACCCACAGGAACACCTCTGCACTGCTTGCACAGGCGAATGTGGCGGCCAGTATGATGAAAGCCGGTGAGATGAGCAGGAAACGCGAGAAGTCCCCCCTAGGGATGGATCTAGTCTCCCCTGCGCCATCGCCATGAGTACCGTTAGGTGTGCAAACCTCTATTAGGCTTTGCACTGTTAAGCGTAGTAGTTCCTTTTCCCTTTCCCTTGAATTGTACCCTACCCCTGGAGTTGTACCCCTGTATCCTGTTATGAATGGAATGAAACCGTTGGTCCGTCATAAGTTCATGGTTTGCAGCTGAACATTTTGTTCGTAGCTAGATCATCATGCCTTCCTCTGGGAAGCCCATTGTTGTCAGTATGGGTTATTCCAAGTTTTGGTTAATAAGCACACCTAACAGAAAGAAGCGACCCCCGTTACCCGAGCAGGAAGCGATGTAAGTACGGCGATGAACTAATAATAAAATCAGTATTCAAGCCCTCATCAACAAGCGGCCCCAGACGACTCATTAAGGACCCGAAGTAGCCATGCCCATGACAGGAAGAACAAGAAAATTTCATTGGACACTCTAAGGACTGACTCTGCAGCAAAATGCCCAGCCATAAGATAATCCAGTTTTATGGGCATGTAATCGCCTTAAGACCCGTCAAACCAAGGCTGACAAGAACCATGACCACCAGTCCTCGGGAATACATGACAAGATACTGTCCACCACCAGTAAGTGGAACAGGACTTACCGTGAGAAGCACAAACACTGGAGATGCTGACCCCATAACAGGAGCCACCGAAAGATGGTGCCTACAAAAGGAACCCCAAGCAACCACGATAAAGGGCACCCTTCTTTTGGTCTAAGCTAGCCAGAAACCCAAGCCCATGGAAAACCCACCCGTAACCATGGAGGGGCATGCCATGGAAAACCCTAACGGGTATGCCGAACAACTAGGCCACCTACTCCGGCAACTCGATTTCTTTGAGGAGCCCGTCTACTGTGGCGAGCAAATCGTCCAGGGATCCCAGAAGAGCTGGAAGGTGAAAGTCTTCCTCCACTTCCAAGGAGATGAAGTGGTCGCTTTCCAGACTCGCCATCCTCGAATCACCTCTGAAGCTGCCATCAAGGATGTGTTTCGTGAGGCCCTCCTACGGCTTTGCAAGATTTGCGTCCCCTTGGGTGTAGCCGACAGCTTTGGTCTCCACCCCTATCGCGAAGAAGACGACAACCGGTGCCGCCTCCGCTCGACTGGACAACTCGAAGGGAGCAGGTGCACTCTCCTCTCCAAGCTAGCCTGCACCACTGAGAACGCCTATGAGCAGGCCCTCGAAGAACTGGATGAACTTCGAGATCGGTATGCCGATCTAGAAGCCCGCTACCAGCGCTTATCTCTGGAGTGCACTACCATACAACTCTTGCAAGCATCTGAGATAGTTCGCCGCATCCAAGGCCACAAGTTGACCAGGATTCGCAGGAAGCCTCCGCTGGAGTTCGATCCACTCTCGCCTCCACCGTCACCATGAGCAAGCTATGTGTGTAGACCCTTGTTGGGAAATGTCTTATCCAGTAGTAGCAACTCTCCCTTTTCCTCACTAAGGATGTATTCCCCTTTTATCTCGTTCAAAGGAGAAATTGGATGAAGGGTAACACAACCTTTTGCCTGCCATGAATCCATTGTTCAGAAAGGGTCGTCTGTGTCCACACTTAGGCTGACCTGCCCTTTCCATAGAAAGCCATCCGACGGATTGAACTATTTCAAGATTGAACGATAATCTCGTCTAATGAGAAAGCAACCCCTAGATACCCAAAGTTAAAACAGGCATGAACCTGTTCGGAAAACCCACAATGCCGTTAGTAATCAAGCCTCATCAACGGATAAGCCAAGTCAGGCACAAGTACAAACTAGAGACAACCACACTAATGACACGAAAGGCCAAAGATTAAAGAGATGGACTATGAAGATCGATACATAGGGGATACATGCCAAGGTTTGGCAACCATGTCGTCAACTACCTACTCTAACATCGCCTTCAGAACGGAAATGAAGACGATGGGCGCCAACACTATGAGGAGGAACACCGCCTCACATAGGTGGTCGGCATACTCGTCCGCAACAAGCACGCGCCACCACCCCCAAAGGATGACCACTGGACGCACCAACCAAGATAAAGTGGCGCAAATAGTTGCGCTAACAAACCGTAGGCCGGACCATACCCACACCCAGTACAAGGCAATGCACACCCACGACAAGAAGGTCCCTCTTCGATTGGGATGTCCCCGCGCCATCATCACAGCAGCCCCGCCCCCAATGGCGTCGCTTGCCGCCTGCGCCGGAGAAGAAGCACGCCGCTGCGACTCAACCGCAGCAGTCGCCGACCCCGACCGCCGGCGTAGCTCACCCCTGGCCGCAACGCCCCCGCTCGGAGCACCTTGCGCCGCAGCGCCTCGCTCCGCGCCGCCACCGGCACCGTGGTAGCTAGCGCCGCGCTCGCCGCCATCCAGGTCGCTTCCACCGCCGAGCCGCCGCTCCATCTCCTCCCTTAGTTGAGCTACACCACCCTCCACTCACACTCCGCTCGGGGCTACCGCGCAAAGAGGCGTAAAGCAGCCCCCTCTCTCTTCCCCTTTTTATCAAAAGTTGCACGCCTGGCAAAGCAACTACCCAAGTGTACAGGGCGATTTGAAATTTTGGATAGACCGGTGTATTTCGAAACGAGCCGTTGAATATTTGGATGCCCCGGTTAATGGCTATGAACCTCGCAGAGTACACAAGGTACCACTGCGACAACCAGTCGTTGCGCGCTACAACCACTGCCACATGCGCATGCATATGAATCACAAAAAAAAAAAAATAAAGGTACCGACGCCTGTCCCCAGAAAAAGTGCAAGCTTATCCGCGTGAAAAAGGAGTTTAAAATGGTCAGGACAGTGAACCAGGATGTTCTTCACCAGCCCAGCACCGAACCTGTATAATTTGGAAAATTCATGGTACCTCAGCCTCTGTGTTTCTTCAGAAGTCTCCCGGAGTGCAACCATCCCTCTCTTTTTCTAACCCCTAAGTAATCTCGGGGACGAGATTATTTTAAGGGGGGTAGGTTTGTAACATCCTGAATATTTCGACTTTGGAATACGGAATTAAAAATTCAGAATAACCAAAAATCTTTTTCAAAATACATTCATGCCTGAACTAACTCAATTCGATCTGTCGTTTTTCGTTTACACGTGGGCTAATAGACGAACGTCTGAGGATACGTCGATATTTGATTTCAAATATTATTTATTCAAGGAGCTATGATTTGCATATGCCAATTATTTTCGAAAAACAAAAACCCTTGAGCATATTTACTTTATAAATAAAGCTATATATCTAAATGTATCACCATTTTGGATAAAACCCATTAAGGGATAGTTTATTAAAACAAATATTGTTCCACTAAAGAAATAGCTTTGATTATTTTCTATGCACCTTTATATAGAGTGATAAGCTTTTGGAAATTATTTGCAAAATAATGTCTATTGGTAAAGTATTTACTAGAAACCTTAATTGCGAAATATAAATTCCTAATAGGCTATTTTCAAGGATATGACCTCCTCAGACAAAGTCTAGTCCTCAGGCATAATTTTAGTTTGCTTGTTTATTGTTTATTTGTGTGTGTCTAGAATCTGTGCCAAAAGATCTCGACTAAATCCTTTTACCGAAAAGGTTGTCCTCTGTACAAATTCTATCTCAAACCCCCTTCAAATTTCCAAATTTCATATCCCAAAGAAAATATTCGAACATCCTATTTCTTTGGGCCACATTTCCCTCTGTTAGCC
This sequence comes from Oryza officinalis, assembly GCA_008326285.1. Taxonomy (NCBI): domain Eukaryota; kingdom Viridiplantae; phylum Streptophyta; class Magnoliopsida; order Poales; family Poaceae; genus Oryza; species Oryza officinalis. The sequence goes on along the minus strand of BDMV01000004.1, from coordinate 8,392,777 downwards.
CAACCCATTCCGCAAAACAAGTTCATTTCCACTCCCTCTACCGTGGCCTTCCTGCTGGGCTTTTTCTGGAAAAGTCCATGTTGCCTCCCCGAGCCCTTTCATTCCTATTGGGTTGGTAGTAAAAATAAAGTCTAATTCTCCCCCCATACTGTTTTCGGTGGCGACGTCGCCGCACGCCGCGCCGCTACGACGAGGCCGCTGCGACACCACCGGCTGCCATCTTCCGCTCCCGTCTCACCGGCGAGCTTGCCGGCCATTCCACGCGCATCCTGCTCAACCTCGCACCGCCGCCAGCCATGCAACAAGCTAGTTGTGCATGTGCATGCATGCAAGCAAGTCAGCCACGAGCATGCACCATGCAGCTGGCTAGCTATGCGTATGCCTGCATGCAAGCGGCTAGTCGAGCCTAAGCTGGCATGCGCACCAACCCGCGCGGCCGCTGCAACTACCCCGTCCCTGTCTTCATGGCCATTCAAGACGAGCTCGTGCGGTGAAGCCTATATAAGGGCAACCATAGCCGAATACGCAACCGTCCCTCTCCATTCTTTCTTCTCCTCCTGCTCGTTCTGCATCCTCTCAGCCACTTCCTCCCGCGCACGCGCTGCCGTCTCTCCGCTTGCTCCACCGCGGCCGGCTCCGGCTGGGCCTCAGTTGAGCAAGAGGACGGGTAGGCCGCCGCGCCGTCATCTGAACCCCGAGAACGACTAACTTATCGAACGGCTAACCTCTAACATCTAACATTCGACCCATTGACTCACTAACCCGCTGACCTCTAACTCACTAACCCGCTGACCTCTAACTCGCTAACCCCTGACCCCTAACTTGCACTAACCCGCTAACATTTATTCCTTAACACTGTGTGTTCGTTTGTTACCACCGATCGAACACGTGGTGTGCGAGGACGATCCGCGGGTCGACCATCCCCAGGCTGTACCTCGACGACCGTAGTTCGTGCGAGGACCGTCGCCCGGTACGCCGCTACCCGGCTGCCGCAAGGTGAGCTCCTCTCCTGCTCTTCCTCTTGCTTTTGCTTCCTTACCGCATTCCTCGTCTACCGTTGTTGCCGCGGCGCGGTGACGTCGTGAGGCGCAACACCGTACCCGTTCCTTGCGCGGCCGCCCTCCGCAACGATCGCCGCTTCACCACCGGCCATGCATGCGCCATACAACAAGCTAACCGTGTGCATGCATGCATGCAGGCAGCTCACATGCATGCAACTAGCTAGTCGTGTGTATGCATATGCATGCATGCAAGCAGCTCACATGCATGCAGCTAGCTAGCCGTGTGTATGCATATGCGTCGTCGTCGTTCGGCCGAAACCCCGGCCGGCGTCGCCCCTGTCCGGTGAACCGTTTCGGCCTCCACTCCGCCGTGCCGTCCGGTGCCAAGCAGCTCGCGCACGGCCGACGTCGTGGCCAGCACGTCGTCTCCTGCCGCGGCCGCCGAGTCGTGAACCTCGGCTACGCCCGGCCATCGCGCGCGCTCTGCCGCACAGCCGCCCCCGGCCTCCTCCAGCCCGGCCGAGCCGCGTCACCCCTGCGCCCGGCCGATGCCGTGGCCCAGCTCGTGCCGAGCTGCCCCGGCCGACCACCTCCCTCCCGCGGACATCGGCCAAGCCGCGCGCCACCAACCTCCTGGCCGTGCCGCGCAAACCGAGCCAGCACCGACCCGCCTCCCGGCCGCCTCGGCTGCGCGCCGCCGCCCCTGCCGTGGCACTGCCGCGCCGTGCCGCCATGCTCGGCCGCCCCTCCAGCCGCCTGGCCCGGCCGAGCGCCGGCGCACGCGCGCCGCGCCCCTGGCCGAGCCCGGCCACCACTGCCGCCTTTCCCGGCGCCGCCTCCTGGCCACGCGACGCGAGCAGTGCCGTCCCGGCCGGCGCAGCCTCTCGGCCGAGCGCCGTGGCCGGCACCCACGCTGCCGCGCGCCACGGCCGGAGCCACCCGCCTGCCTGGCCGCAGCCGCCGCGCCGCCTGCGCGCATCCCCAGCCGCGCGCTGTCCCCGGCCTGCACCGCCGGCGCCGCTCCGCCCTGCCGAGCCGCGCGCCGCCGCCCCCGGCCGAGCCGCGCCGCCCGGCCGCCGCACGCGCGCGCCGCGCCACCCGCGTGCTGCCACCGCGCGCCCGCAGCCGCCGTGCCGCCCGGGCCGAGCCGCGCCGTTGCCTGCGCGCTCCCAGCCGCGCGCCCGCGCCGCCGCCGGCGCCGCTCCACCCCCGGCCGCGCCGCGCCCAGCCGCCCCACCGCCGGCGCCCTCTCGCTCGGCACCCTCCTCTCCTCCCGGCAAGAACAGCAGAGGAAGCAGGAGAAAAGAAAGAGAGAAGAAGGAGAGAGAAGAAGGAAAGGAAGAAAAAGAAAAAGAAAAGGAAAAGGAGGTGGGACCCACTAGTGGGCCCCACATTTATTCTCTCCCCGCGGGCCCCACTTTGACCTAGAACTTGCGAAAGTCTATATTGCCTCCCTCACGATGTCGGGCTAAGCCCATGAAAATCCCTACAAGTCTACTTGATGTCCCTCAACTTCATTGGGCTAGCCGACCTGATATTATATCCACAAGTCCATGTAACCTCCCTTTGGTTCCTCGGACCAAGACCATGAAGTCACTTATAGAAGTCTATACAACGTCCCTACTCATCCATTGGGCTGCCGACTAAAAAGTCGACATTAACTCCCTAGCCGACCTCCCTCATCTCTGGGCTAAAGCCCAAGCCCTCCCAAAACCAAGTCCACATTGCCTCCCTCTTACTTCACAGCCAAAAGAATATTCTTGGGAATATTCCTTTCCAACTTAATAAATTCATTTTCGCATTCCAGAAAATCCATTAATCTTCCAAAATTCATATCTCCTCAACCGTAAGTCCAATTGACTCCGTTCAACTTCCATAATTTTTCTAAAAATGTGATCTATCCAATGGCACAATTAGTTTATAATAGTTATTATCTGCTTTATAGGGTTTTGGATGTTTTTCTCTTTTCGATCGCGTAGTGGATGATCCGGAAATTCTACTGACGCGGGATTGTTGGAAGATATAGGAACCTAAAAGCAAGGCAAGTCACTACGCCCCTTTCCTCGAACATGTTGATCCTATTTTTATAAATGTGTTGATTGCAAATAAAATTGCATGCTAATTATAAAACGCGTACCTACATTTGCTTAAAGCCTTACCTTTGATATTGTTTATCCTTATGTATTTACACACCTTTGTTACCTGAGTATATTACTTTACGCGTGATTATTTACTCACTGCTTAGCCCTGCTTACATAGACGTTATACACTCCATATGTGGGATATGTGGATGTGGTTACACTGATCACTCGATGGGAGTGATTGATAGAGATCGGGTGGAGACATAAGCGCCACCCACAGCATGAAAACCTTTGTGAAAACCCAAAAACTTAATTAAACAAAAGTGATTTCGACTGGGGCGGCACGGATAGAATATGGGTGGTTCTGGGAACGGTAAGCCGCCGACCCTGGTCAGTTAAGGACCGAGTCAAGAAGCTAAGCAGGAAACGAACCGAGTACGACCACACTTCTTGAGTGGGGTTAGACCCGGTGGACTAGGTTATTCTCGTGGGGTGGCACCCCAGACATGGTAGGTTCTGGATATCGGTATGGAAATGTGGAAGTGTGTGGTTTAATGACGTCAAGCTTTATATATGTATGATGTAACCTTCAATCTCGGGAGCGCCAGGACTCCCCTCACAACCGGCTCGAGGTAGGAATGTGGCGCCGGGGGTGCAATGGGGATTCATAGTCCTTGGAGCGGGTGCCGCCATGCGAGGGTAACTGAAAAACCGGGCCGTGACAAGTCTCATGTGTTGGGTGAGTCACGGAGTGTGGGATTAAAAGCGTACATCCACTGCAGTGTGAGTAAATTAAACTATTCGAATAGCCGTGCTCGCGGTTAATGAGCGCCGGGACTTGTATTACTCTTGACTAGCCTCGTCAATTTGTAATATTGCTTAAAATATGATGGGTGTGGAAGGTGTGACCTTGCCTGATATGCAAAAAGGTCATAGTGGTTAAAATTGTGGAAATTGGATGCGAGGGTAAACCGGACCAAGCGAGGCTTGGGGAAGGTGGATGAACCCTCGCAGGTTAATGATAACTTCAACTTAACGTGGTTTTCAGTTAAAACTGTTGTGGGATAGGTTTGTGAAATAATTTGTGAAAACTAGCTTTATGCAAATAAACCAAGCCATCCTTGAACCCCTATGAACATTATATGCATTCTGTAGTGGTGGCTTGCTGAGTACGGTTGGTACTCACTCTTGCTTATTTACATCTTTTAGAAAGGTGTTGGTGTCGACCTGTACATGTGCTATGCTGGCAAGGAGTTACCGAGGACGGTGGAATAGGGACCTAGGTTCACCAGTCGATGCGTGTGGGATAAGATGGACCGCCGCTGCTTCGCTTCCGCTACTTCATTTAGTTGTTTTGGTATTTCGTGTTGCCGTCGACCATGCTTGGTCTATTCGGGTTTCATTTGGGCTACCCTTGTATTATTAATATATTGTAAGACCTGTAAGACGATGTCAGCTTGAGATATACAACTGTGCCATGTGTGTACCATCTACTGATCCAGGGAATGGTATTGTAATACACATGGGGTTCCTGGTATACAAAACCGGGGGCTCACATGACCAAAGCGGGCAGTTGGTGTTGTTTTGTTCGTTTTGGCGATGCCTTCGACAACGATGGTGTGATACCTATGGAGTTGGAGCTGCTGTATCTCTAGGCAACAAGCTCGGCAACGATAACACTTATCTCACGAAGTCGGAGCCTTTGTGCTGCTTTACAACAAGCTCTTTATCGACATTTGCTTTGGGCTCCACCTTTGTTCTTTTTTCTTGGTCTTGGTAGTTTAGGTTTGTTTAAGTATGGTTGTAGTTATGGTTTTCGCCTAACTTCCCCTAATTAACTGTGCATTGTAAGGCTTGGTATCATTTTCTTCTTAAAACGAGACACCTTATTCTTTATATAAATCGTCGGCAACGGTTAAAAAAAAGTAATGTATGGTATAAATGAGAAAACATGCCAAAGCGATGGCTAGTAGGCTTCGTTCGGATGAAGGGTAAAAGGTGGGGATTGAGGCCTGTTTCCCGACCCCGAAGCAGAAGCCCACCACGTGGGGGAGAAATCCCTAGGCCGCTCAACAAGGAATAAGTTCATCTGAGGTCCCTAAATTTGTCAACGAATCTGATTTTCGTCCTTCAACGGAAAAACCAGATACAACCGGTCCCTGAACTATCAAAACCAGTGCAAACGAGGTCCCTCGACGGTTTGAAAGGCGGTTTTGGCTGACGTGCCTACGTGGCTAGTTTGACTAGTTCTTCGTCCTACGTGGCATTGATGTGGCGCTTACATGGCAATTCGATCCCGAAAAAATAATAAAAACCACGGGCCCACATGTCAGCTACACAGAAAAAATAATGAAAAAATGGTGGGACCCATGTGGGCCCCACATGTCATCCTTACTGCTCCCCTCTTCTCCCTCCCAAGGTTGGAGCAAGTGAAGGATGGGGCGGAGCGGGGTGGGCGGCGCGCAGAGTGGCGAGCGGAGTGGCGGCGGCCGAAGCAAGCTTGCGGAGCAGAGCGGGTGGTGGCGAGCGAGCCCATAGACGGCGGCACCTCCTTCTCTCTCTTCCTCCCGGCCTGCCACGCCTGTCTTTGCCTCCGCACCGCACACGGGAGGGAATCCGGCGGTGGCTGGAGGATATGCGAGCGAGGCGGCGGCCCGACGACCTCCTCTCTATCTCCATGGCAACGATGACGGCGCCTCCTTCTCCCCTCTCCCTCCCAACCATCCTTCCTCTCTCAACGACGGCGGGAGGGAATCCAGTGGCGGCTGGAGGAGATGCGAGCGAGGTGGCGGCCCGGCGGCGAGACGAGAGCGGAGGTCCGACAACCTACCCGCGGCAATCGAGCTCGGTGACGTTGCGCCCATCACCTAGCTCCTTCTCACGGGTCGTCGCCCTTGTCCCCGATGGCCGTAGCCCCTCTCCCCATCGGCCGTCGACCACCGGCCGCCGTGCCTCCAAGGCTGCCACACTCCTAGTGATTGTGCAGATCTGGTGGATGCAGGAGGTTAGGTGGGGGCGGCGAGATCCATGCGGTGGGGAGGAGACGGGAGGAAGAGGAGAGCAGCGGGGTGAGAGGGAAGGCAGCCAGGTCGTCGTTGTCCGCGGCATGTGCTTGTGGCGCGGTGGAAGTTGTGCCGCATTTCCCGCGCGGCGAGGATGGAGGTGGTGGGAGACGGGGCGGGAGCAAGGGACGGCGGGGGCGGTCGGTCCTCAACGCAGAAGCATGGGTGGGGTGGCGGCGGCGGAGCTGGAGCTGAGGGACCTCGTTTGCTCCTATCTCGCTGCCTCCCGTGCTAGCCGTCCTCGGTGCGCTCCTCTCCCTCTTGCTTTTGCCATCTCCGGCGTTCTTGGAGCTGCAGGCCACAGGTGGCTGGCTGTCACCTGCTTCGTCGCCGTAGGACGTCGCCGTAGCTGTGGGACGCCGCCGCCGTGGGAGCGGGAGAGGATGGAGGCGAGGATGGAAGAGGGGGAAGAGGGTGAGAGGGAGGAAGTGGGACCCACATTAGTGGGTCCCACTATTTGTTGTTTGGCTGACGTATGGGTCCCGCATATTTTGTTTTATTTTTCTAGTTTTTAATTTTGTTCCTTTTATTTTTTCGGATCAAACAGCCACGTAAGTGCCACGTCGACAAAGACCTAGTCAAATGTTTCACGTAGACGCCACGTCAGCCAAAACTAGAGACAATACTGCCGAGGGACCTTGTTTGCACGGTTTGTAAGTTGAGGGATGGGTTGTATGACTGAGCGACAAATTTAGGGATCTCAAGTGAACTTATTCCGCTCAACAACGCATTCGGCTCGGTCCGGGAAGGTGGGCTTCCCGGCCCAATATCCCTCGAACCCCACGCTACGCACCGCTTCTCTTCCTCTCGTAGCGAAGCCGGCGCCGCCGCCAAATGTCGGCGCCGTCGCCTCCATCTGAGCCGCCGCGCCTCCACCAGCGCCGTGGTAGGAGAGATGGTGAGAGCGGCGGGCGATTAGGCCGGGTTGACCGCCGTCCCTTCGCCGCACCTGGAGTAGCCATCGATCTGCCGTCGTCGTAGGTTTAGGTGCCTTCATCACATCCTGGCATCTCGCCAAGCCTCGACTTCTCTCCTGGTTCGTATGCCGCCTGGGGATCCGATGCCACCGCCCCTCGTTCCAGCCACAGGTATGGTGATGTCCTCTTCCTCAAACTCTCCTTGTAAAAATCCTCCATTTCTCCTCTGATGGAGCGGAGAGCTCTGTTTCTTGCCTTCTCGATGGATTTGGTGAATAATATTGAACACTCTTAGGCTGCTAGTGTTTCTGAAAGATTTGAAATAGCTAGACTGCTAGTGTTTCTTGTATTGGATTATTACCCGTGGTTTGGAAGTTAGTAACTTGCTGCAAGCGGTAATGACATTTATTTTTCAGTCGCTGTTTGATAGACTAGGACTCTCTATTTGCTCTGCATTAGTTCTAGAGAATGACATATCTGCGTTTGTAATAGAGAATGACATGTGTTTGTTCAAAGTCATTAGCTGAAATCCGACCGCAAGTATATTCCAGTCAATTTGCATATCTGAAGAATTGGCTTGCATGGAACATGGATATAACTGACAAATTACCAACAAAGAGATCATTCTTTGTTTTTAGCATAGTGAGAAAGACCATTCCTTTTCTTGTTTGAGTAGTAACAAAAAGATCATTATTTTTCTTGTATTGGATTATTATCGTCAGATGTATCTCATGCTTAAGCTGGCTGTCAGGAAAAGATGTTGTCAGTTAGTGGAGGTGAAGCTTATATGGGACTGGGAAATCAATCACGTGGAGGGGATTGTGTTGGTGAAAGAGTGATAATACCTCTCTGTGTAAAACATCATTCTATTGCTATTAGTTTTCTTGAGTCTGGTTGGCCTACATGCATTTGTGTTTAATTAATAATATAGATCTAGTTTCAGCCATCTGCATATGTGTTTAATTATGATGTTCCTTTACGCCAGATTATCTTGTTACAGTGGGGCCCAGGATTGTGAGATTATCTTGTGGCCACCTTAGTGTACACTAGCCGTGAAGAAAGCCTGCTAAGCGGATTTTGCAGTATAGCAGTTGGAAGATGTCAAGTGCCAAAGGAAACTGTCCTCTCTATCTTGGTTTAGATCATTGGAGAGACCTATCCCACAGGAGCAGGTATTGATAAAAGAAGTCACTAGCTTGCTATGATCGATGAGTACCTGAATTACTGTGCACCTTTTGCTACCTTCCGGTCACCCTTTTGGATAATTCAAGATGTTAGCATATCCAGGTGTTACAACTGGTAGAGGTTTAGTCTGAACTGTGTAGTATATTCTCCTCCTGTAGATAACACAGCAACCTGCCACAGACTGAACTGTGTAGTGAGAATGATGTAATCAGATTATCATCGGAATGTAATGCATTTTTTCCCTTTTCGCAGGTAATGGAGATACTAATACCCTGGCAGTAAAGCTCTTTTGTTCTCAAATTTATGGACAAATTAGATTTTTGGGACTCAAAATTTCTTTTTTAAGATAGACTCTTAGTCGCTGGTTGTATGCAATGTAAGGTGGTGTTTGAATCTCCTACGTAAAACGAGGTGACCTTAACGTGTGATTAATTAAGTTTTAATTATTACAAACTTGAAAAATGGATTTATCTGATATTTTAGAACAACTTTCATATAGAAAATTTTCGCACGAAATACACCGTTTAGCAGTTTGAAAAGCGTGTCACGAATATCTAAAAGTTTATCTTTCATTTGTAGTAGTTTCAAACGCGGCCTAATTGTTGTTTAATGTCAGTGGCTTCAGATTTACCCTATCTGATTGTATGATTGTAGTGATGGATATGATATGATGTTAACATGAGTAATTGTGGATGGGCGCTAATATATATTTTCTTGGTTTTGAGTGATTGGTGTCCATCGACATTTTGTTAGTAGTGTTATGTTCACTGGGGAATTATAATTATTTTTCATTTTTTTCAAATGTTTCTATTTTTTGGTACTGTACGAATTTTGCAAGCAGTTTTGGTGGTATTCAGAATTTTAAGGATCATTTTTGGAAGCTTTTAGAATTTTTCTGATTTCCTACAGAATTTTTTTGATTTTCTGCAGAAATTTTAAATTTTAGGGATATTTTTTGATTTTTCATTCTATGTACACCTATTTTAAAACTTTAAGACCGCTATGTTCTAATTTGTTTTCTAGTTCTACTTTAAATAGCAGTGTTATTTTACGTTTACACTGGACGTTAACATCCCTGCCAATCAGCAAACCCCTTCGAGAAAGGGTGGAGGGGATCCACCCAATCTCTTCTTGGTGATGGTTTAATTCTCCCCATGAACCGAACAAAGCAAGAGGGGTAGTAGGCTAGTAGAGTAGTAGCCCTTTTGAATGCGTCTGTGCCGAGGTCGATCGCTCCCGAGTTTTTGGTGGCCGCCGCCTGCGCTGACAGGCCGTCTCGCGTTGAACCGAACGTCAGGCTGACTCTTAGCCTGCAAGGAACACTGATGGCGCGCAAAATTCTTCCTTGTGGTCGTCAGAACCAGTAGAAGAAACACAGACGAATGAGACCACGCTCATCCTCATAAATATTCACGTAACTTATATGAGAACTTTTAAAGATTAAGCTGATATTATCTTGAAATTAATGATATCATTCATATCTTACCTCTACGAGAAATTTCAAAGATTAAGCCGATATTATCTTGAAATTGATGATATCATCACAGCCGTCTCACTATTCAGGCATGTACAAAATCAATTTTCGAGCAAGCTTGTAAAATAGATAAATATTGTGCTTTTATGGCAGACAGGGACTATTACATGACAACATAGCAGCAAAAAGTGACCGCTATAAATATTTTAAATTTAGAATGAGATTCATTCAGAATTTTGGAACTTTGACCATCAGCTTTGTACTAACGTCAGTTTATAAAACCTAATAAGATTATTAGAGTTCTTTTCAACATAAAATCTACCTAAACCCTTCTTTAGAAAAACTAAGAAGGTGAGAAAAACGACAAATATTTATAACAAGAGGGAGTAGCTCTCATTCCTCTTGATCAAAATTTATATTCACTAATATAAGCTGTGTATTTTATCTTCTAATTCCTCTATCAATTTTTAGTCATAAACAAGTCCACAAAGAGTTTTGTTCGGTTGGGTTTTTTCCAACAGAAGAGTCAGCAGGAAAGCTGTCGACCATACAGACTCCGCATTCAGCAACGAACAGAACTTCAAAACGAGTGATGCCAGAAAATGAGGTAAGATTGAAGTTACAGAACCAAATTGGAATGTCAGAGAACGAGTGTTTTTCCTTTGAAGCTTCAATAGCTCATGCGCAAAGAGTTTCGTGTTGATCTAAGAGTAACTAGTGAAGTAACTACTAAAACGTCGACGCACACACAAACATAGCAAGGGAAAACGTGGAAATACAACACATAATCTCTTCAAACTTATAAAAAGTTTCATCTAGAGTTTATCCTTTTTCCTGTAGTTAGTTTTTTCAGGTATATCTTGTATACTTGTATGTATGACTAATCTTGTGATTCTTAATTAATTGGCTATCATCAATCGCTTGCCTCTGTGCTGTAAGAGCGATTTGCATACTCCTGAACCATTGCTCGAAAAACTGACGGCCTCCCCATCAACTTGGACGGCGCATCAAATTCCTTCACTAACCCTGAAAAAAAGATAAACACAAACCAAGCTTGAATAGAAGTGCAAAATCAAATTATCAGCAAATTTGTCAGGATTTTTTTTATCTTGCCATGCTTTTCTTTGGGGCTGGAAAAACATTCTGGTAATACTAGAAATAGTCAGTGTAAATCCTCACCTGCATCCAACACCAGAACTCTATCGCTGTCCATGACAGTCGGTATGCGGTGCGCAATGCTGATGACAGTGCAATCAGTGAACTCTTCTCGGATGATCCTCTGGATAGTCGCATCCGTCTGAGAATCAACTGAAGCTGTTGCCTCATCCATGAACAGGATCCGGCTGCGCTTCAGAATGACACGGCCAAAGCAGAGGAGCTGCTTCTGTCCTACGCTCCAGTTCTCCCCCATATCGGCAACTACAAAGAACCACCAAACAGCAAATATGTGCAACAGTAATTGCAGCTACAAAAACAAAAAAAAATGTTGTTCAATTAAAAAGCATACCTAGCGCATCAAGCTTCTCTGGTTTTGCAGCTACTATATCTTTTAGTTGACAACGCTCAAGGGCCTGCAGAGGAATAGATATGTTAGTCTCAACAGAAACAAAGAGTTGCAATAGAAAAATCCACATATTGAAACATACAGAAGCTGTAACCAAACTTTTGTACCTGCCATATCTCGTCCTCAGAATATCGCCCAATTGGGTCGATGTTGCTTCTTATGGTTCCTTCAAAGAGCACAGGCTCTTGAGGAATCACACCAAAGCGCGACCTGAGATCATGAAGGCCCAAAGTGCAAATATCTACTCCATCAATGATGATATGCCCTTCTACAGGCTCCACAAGCCTGAACAAAGCCTGAACCAAAGTTGACTTTCCACTGCCAGTCCTTCCCACAACTCCTATCTTTTCTCCGCTGTTAATGTTAATAGTAATGCCCTTCAAGATTAGAGGTGTGTTTGATCGATACCTAACCTGAAAAGAATAGTATTGATAGAGCTCACTTCTATTAATCGTAGTGTACAAAAAGGAAGTTCAATGAAGGAACATGAAATTTCTTACCTTTAGATCTTTAACGTCAATATCTCCTCTTCTAGGCCAATGTGGTGAGGGAAGACAATCTGCCACTTCCCATGCTGCCTCAGAAGGAAGAGTACTGTACTGATTCACCCTTTCCACGGCGACCATATCATTTTCTAGCATACAGCTCATTGAAATTGTATAGTACACCAATGAATTGAGAGATAGACCATACGAAAGGGACATGCCGACAAACTCTACATCAGAAATAGTACAAATCAATGAAGTGATCTTTTGAAGGTCACAAAGGATTAAACTGATAACATATATTAGCAGGTCTTTTAATATAATTGATCATTTAGAGACTGCTGTATTTATCCTCAACCATACAAAAAGTAGCTACTATTCTGCGAAAATATGGAAGTTTGCATCTAACATAAATTTGCGCTTGATCTTTGCTTCTAATGACATAGAACTATCCATAAAGCACTATATCTCAAATTTAGACATCCATAGATTCACAACAACCCATGCTATCCTATTCTACCCAGTGATAAAATTCACTAAGAATCATTCATTTATTTCTATATTCTTCCAGATGATGACTGGTATACTTTCTAATATAACTACTATGCTAAGACTCTTTTTTCCTTAACAGTTCAAAACTGTGTTCAAGGGAACTAGCCAATTTATACGTAAGATGTAGACAACATAACATCAGGAGTCAACAATTTGACTCTCTTCTACCAAATGGGACCTGTATAAATACTTGGCGCAACAATATTTTAAGAGTACCTTTCTTGATGAAATTGCTAGGCAAGCTGATCATGAGAAAAGCAGTTATAGACAGTAGAAGTGTGCCAATCAACTCCAGGCGAAAACCCAGCCACTCATTAGCTCCATAATTATGAAAAGACATGCGCAAATTCGAATTGATTCTGTCCAAGTTTATTTGGTAAAACTCATCTTCCTTCCCAAAGCACCTTACAGTTGGAGCACCCAAAAAGGTTTCTGAGAAGTGATCAATAACAGGTGCCCTTGTTACTCCTTGAAGACGAGTTAACTCTCGAGATGTTGCGATGTAATAATTCTGAAAAACATGAAGAAATGAAAGCAATCAAATTTATTATTATAATTCAATTATGGCTGTTATATGATGCTAAGTAGTACAAAAAACGATTTCAGTTCTCTGATATGCATGGTTGTAGCTGGATCATACCCGGTACCAAATGTTTAAAAGCACTAGTGGAAGTACTGCTATGACTGACGGCCATGCAACCTGGCAGGTAACAGCAATGCTGCTCACCACGGAAATGCACATTGATGTAGCAAAACCAACATAGAATACAAGGGCAGTGTCAATTTTCATTTGGTCTGCTGATGCCTGAAAAAATAGAGCAACAATAGTTCAGAAAATGATTGTGCACGTGCTGTGAAACAAATTAAATTCTACTTCTACACAAGACATACCCGGCTTAGTATTCTCCCAGAAGGAGTGGTGTCAAAAAATGACATTGGTGCCCGTAGAATGCTGTCAAACATCTTGTTAAAGAAGACCTGGGCTGACTTAAACCCCAAGAATGTCACGAAAAGAGTACTGATCGCATCACATACAATTGAAGCAGCAACTATCGAAACGTAAACACCAAGAAAAACAGAAGTGTCAAATATTGTGCCCCCAGATGTTTCAAATGAGAGCCAGTAGTTACTAGCCATACTGGAGCCTTCCGACAGCACTGATACAGCTAAAATGACCAGAACTCCCCACCAACCCCAAGCTTCTGTTATGTATAGCTTGTACACTTGCCAACTTACTCGGCCACTCTCCTTTTCCTCTTCCTGGATCAGTTTAGATGAACCTGCTTCTTTGCTCGGTGCAACACTGGTACCACCATTTTCATTACTAGAATTGGACTTGACGGGAGATTTTGCTGGTACGGTGGTGTCCTGAGAATACCCAGTGGTCTGATCATGGGACGCTTGCCCTGGAACCTCCATTGAACTATGGTGAGCAGTAACAAGAGCTGAAAAATCTGAGCATGATGTTAGTAGCTGGCTGTAGCTCCCAGACTGAATGACTATCCCATCTTTCATTACCTGTTCAAACAAGTTAATATTGTTTAATTGGTATTATGTGTAAATGATATCAGACCATGGTGCATTTGTCATCATATCATAAACATGGCATATGCTGATACCTAAACTAAACATAGAAAAAAAGGCAAAGAAAAATAATTCTTGTCCCTACTACCAGAATAAAACAACAAAAACAGTCTACAGTGCTACTGTATTGCTCAATATGGCTAAACGATTCACAATATGTCAGAGTTCATTTCTGCAGCAAAAACATATTTACTACTCTATTTCCTCCAAATGTAACAAGTACAGTTTGAGAATAGAACTTACGAATACTGTATCCACATTTTTTAAGAAATCCACTTGGTGAGTCACAAGCAAAACTGTCTTCTTCTTGAGTATACCTTTCAGACATTCCTGCAGAAAAAAGGTAACCATTAGAGTACTACTTAAAAACTGGGTTAACAGTACCTACAGTTCCGTACTTGTTTTCATAATTTTCGGGTTAACAGTACCTACAGTTCCATACTTGTTTTCATAATTTTCTTTCGAGACATCTTAGTAATAAGAAAACCATTGGAAAGCAATTAATACTGGAAAATTAAGTAGGTCACTAGTCCATTTTGTTTTTTTTTTGAGGGGAAACTAGTCCATTTTGTTGTAAACTGAATTCCACATCATCAACCTTTATAGCCATTCCTATTAAAAAATTACAGGTTGTAATACAAGGTTCCTTTTAGTTTGCCATAACAAATGAGTACATAAAAGATGGAACAAAGTTTCTTGAAATAGAAAGGAAAACGAAAGAGCGCTAAAATTTTCCATCGCCTTCTTCTATGCGAATCCAACAGAAAAAAGAAATTTGATAAATAGGTAAACTAAATGGGATCTGAATTATGCAAATATAAAATCATATTGGTAAGGACAATTCTAAAAGCATTTTAATCAATATTGTTTTTCTAATCTTCCATTTATGTAGAAAAACAGAAAGATGCCGTGAGGGCTTGATGTGAACGTTGATTCACAGCAAGATTTTTTTTAGTTAATGGATTAAACCAGCCTCTACATCCAAACGGATGTACACAGCCAGATTCACAGCAAGATAACTACCATGCCGAAAGCCAGATGGCATTGCTTGATGTTGAAATTTATTTTAGAATTTTACAAGAATGACTTTTTCTCCTTATCTTTCAAAGAATTCGACCTTCCACATTTGGTCTTTTCTCATTTATTTTACCTTTCGGCTTTCCCTCACTAGACATCCTGTAAATCTTCATTACAAGTTCCACGAGTTCATTTTCACTTGTGGTTATTTTGCATTTGTTCTGAATTTAAATAAACTCAATGAAATAGCCAAACACCACAAGAACATAAAAGAAATAAATGGGAATTTACCTTGAAGATAGCTGAACCAGTATGAGCATCAACTGCACTAAAGATATCATCAAGCAGATATATATCACAATCTTGATAAACTGCTCTAGCAAGCTGGATGCGTTGTTTCTGGCCACCACTGAGGTTGATCCCCCTCTCTCCTATTTCAGTATTGTCTCCAAACTCCATCATTTCTAAATCTTTCTCTAAGCAACAAGCATGTATGACTTCCCTGTATCTCTCTGAATGCATTGGTTGTCCAAATAAAATGTTCTCTTGAATGGTTCCATTTTGGATCCAAGCTGTCTGAGCAACACAAGCTGTGCTCCCACATATGCTAACCTGTATCGAATACGAAATGATAACACAGTTATTATCAGATAAAAAATAGGAAAATAACTTGGAAAAGCTAGAGACAGACAAAAAACCGAAAATAGCTTGAAGAAATTGGCAACAACTGGTATGCTAATAGATAAGCATATGTAATGAGCTGAGTCTCAATATTCAGAATTATTGATGCATGCAAATGCCATACTGGTATTTTATTCTGAATAATACATAAGCACGGTCTCAACATTTAGATTTATTGATATACTACTTCTGATATGATCAGCTACAAAGTATGCAAAGTGCGAAGAAAGAGTCTGGCAAAAAAAGGTGTGAATAAATGAATCATATCAAAACTACCATCTGGACGATAGATAAGTAAAACATAGGAATGCAAGATGCAAGGAGGGGGAGCCATGAGACCTCAAGTTTGTTTTAATCCAGATACCTATGGAGAATGGACTGTGTGTGGTGACGGAAACTGACAGCAGCCAGTTTGAATCAATGGTGGCTAGTGGGTCTGCTGAGGCTAGCAAGAGGAACTGAAAGTGAAATGGACAACATATGTGGAGATTTATGGCAACTGGTGTGAATCGACGGTGGCCAACAAGGTTGCTGAAGGTAGCAAGAGGAACAGATAGACAACGGACGCTGCAAATCAATGGTGGATGGTGAAGATTGGTGGACAGCAAAGGGGATTGACGACAGGGTTTCACTTGTTCGATGTCTGTTTGACAAGCTCACCTTCAGCCTTTTGCCAGAGGGTAGTTTCTTCATAATTAACAGAGATAGACACCCGTCAAGTGTGCACAACTGGCACATAAAGGAACAGTGCAAATCTTCTATGTTATTAAAGTGTTCTTTCATCTTTTAGTTATACAAATCTAAAATCACAGACCAATTTCTCCAATGGCTGAATCCAAAGAATCCAGAACAAGGAAGGCCAAAGGCAAATTGAGTGGACCAGGCAGGTTTATGTCAAACTAATTTCTGGGGAAATAACCCCACAATCTGCCGTGAGCTTACCAAAAGAGCTAAACTAAAGAATCTTATATACAGAATTAAAGGAACAATTAGCTTTTACATCAGCTGGATTTTGTTGGCTTCCGTAAAACTGTCAAGAAAGATTTGAATCATTTTGTTGTGATGGTAAACACTTGAATTCACATTTTCTTATCAGAATAGAATGTTAATTATTCGTTAATCAAATACCAAGAATTTGACATATGTACACTCACCGTGCCAGAGACCTTGTGCATTTCTCCCATGATGCAGGACAGCAGTGACGACTTGCCGGAGCCCACTGTCCCAACCACTGCCGCTAGCTCACCCTTCCTCACCTCAACCTCAATCCCCTTCAGCACTGTCTCCATCTCCATCCCCTCCTCTCGGCCATTCTCTGTACCATGGCCCTGCCGGCCATCTTCTGTACCATCAACCGGCACATCCCAAGCAAACACTCCATTCTGTACTTTCACCGCTGCTGCATCACCGGTGCTACTATCAATGCGCTCCACAGCCGTGCTGTCAATCTCGGCATCAGACAGGAACTTGTTCAGCCTGCCAAGTGACACAAACGCTTGCATACACATCACGATCGTCTGCGGGAAGTTGTGCATAGGGCCCTCGAGCATTGAGAAGAACGCGGTGGCCGTGAACACCTTGCCAGCATCTAGCTCTCCTCCGGTGGCGAGGTAGGTCCCAAAGACCAGCACAGTCATGGCGAGTGGGCCGCTGGAGAACACGACATTGTTGGCGCACATGAAGAGTACAATCTTGGTCAACCACCCCATTTCAGTCTGCCTGAGTTCTCGCACCTTGCCACCGAATTTCTCCTCCCAGGCCTGCAGCTTGATGACACGCATGTGGTTCAGCATCTCCGTGATGGCCTTGATGCGGCTGTCGCGGACGCCGAGGAACTTGAGCTGGTAGGCCAAGTTGAGCTTGTTGGCGAACGCGGTGATCACGGTGACCGCGGTGATCACGGCGAGCGTCATGAGCACGGAGGGGCCGAGGTAGGCGTACAGCAGGACAAGCGCCACCACGATCTGCAGCGGCATCAGCCAAAGGCCGTGAAGACCGTGCATGGCGTAGGACACCGTCCCGGCGTCCACCTGCATGTAGTTGACGATGGCGCCCGAGCCGTGCGCGCGGCGCGCACCGGTGGACAGACGCAGCGACTTGCGGTACAGCGCCGTGAGCAGCGCACCGCGGATGCGCATCCCCAGCAGCTGCCCCTGGAAGTTGTAGTGGTGCGACGCCAGCGTCTGGACCGCCTTGCCGGCGACGAGGATGGAGACAAGCCGGAGGCCCTCCCACATCGTGCCGCCATGGCTGATGAAGTCAACGAAATGGTTGATGAGCGACGGGCCAACGTACATGGCGGCGAGGCGTACAAGCCCCAGCGCGGCCGTCAATAGGACGCGCGGCCAGAAGGACAG
This sequence comes from Oryza officinalis, assembly GCA_008326285.1. Classification (NCBI taxonomy): domain Eukaryota; kingdom Viridiplantae; phylum Streptophyta; class Magnoliopsida; order Poales; family Poaceae; genus Oryza; species Oryza officinalis. The sequence continues at coordinate 8,374,817 of BDMV01000004.1, read as the reverse complement.
CCACAGCGCGACGCCCACCGGATAGCGCGACCCCTGCGCCGGCCAGTTTGACACGAACCGAGCGTACGACGCCTCGGCGCGATGGGCCGGCGACACCGGCGGGACGTCGTCGGCGGTGAGCGAGTCGCTGGCGTACCCCTTGGAGACCAGTGGATTGATCCAACTGAACGTCGAGCGCGACAGCCACGACGCCGCGTCGTACGGCGTAGCGGGCTCCGCCGCGGTGGTGACGTCAGCGGGTTCGCCTTCGCACGTACCTGCGACCTCGCCGGAGGAGGCGGTGATGGCTATATACACCAGAGGCAGCGAGAGGGCGAGGCCGGCGAAGGCGAGGGGGTCGTCGGGGAAGAGCAGCGAATCCTCGGCCCATCGGACCGCGGCCGAAGCGGAGAAGAGCGCGCCGACGAGGGCCGTCACGACCCAAAACACGCGGAGCAGCAGAGGGAGGGCGCCATCGGTCGCTCCCCTCCGCGACGCGACGGTCCACGCCGCCACGGCGTGCGCGACGAAGTGGACGGCGAGGAAGACGGATTCCCAAACCCTCCATGCCGTGTTCGGCAGGAGGAACAACGCGAGCGCGAGGAGGACGGCCGACGCTGCCGCGAACACCCCCGACGCCCCGAGCGCGGCCGCGACCCGGAAAGACCGCGCCGACGCCCGAGTCTTCGGCAGCAGCGGCTCCCGTTCGGGACCATCCCCAGTGCCGCCGCCGCCGCCACCGCGTGGGCGGACGAGGATGACGAGGGACGCGACGACGAAGACGAGGTCGACGGCGCCGAGGAGCGCGCGCTGCGGGCAGGGCGAGAGGAAGAGGAAGGCGAGCAGGTCGGGGAAGGAACCACCTGTCGGCGGCGGCGGCGAGCACGCCGGGGTGGTGGCCATCCACCCCGGGAGCAGGAGAGCCATGTCGACTCAGTCTCAGTGTCGCGCGCCGTCGGCGAACATTTGGGTTGGGTTGGGGCGGCCGCGCGACGGTGGCGGACGGCAAGTCCGGTGCGACTCAGGAAAAATTGTTTGGGGCAATTTCATCTATGCCCTCACTTTCAACTCCAACGGCTGTTTTACCCTCACTTTTTAGGGTTTGCAATTTTGCCCCCACTTTTTCAAAACGAACCAGCCGTTTGCCCTTATTTTTAACGGACGTTCAGTGGGTCCCACGTTTTTGTGTTAAAGAAATGAAAATAAAAATTAAAAAAGGTTTTTGAATTATCAATTGTCCATTCTACCCCTGAGTGAATGGATAGAGATTGAATCCTCTCCTCTCCACCGAGTGAACAAACCTAGACAGCGGCGGCCGGGGCGCAGGCAGGCCGGGCGACGCGGCGGCGGGGGCGCAGGCGGGGCCACACGGCGGCGGGGACGCAGGCGCGGCGAGCAGCGGCGCAGGCGGGGCGACGCGGCGGTGGGGGCGCAGGCGGGGCCACGCGGCGCCGGGGGCGCAGGCGGGCCGACGCGACGGTAGGGGCGCAGGCGGGGCGACACCACACTCCAGCGAGTCTCCGGCGGGGCGGCGGGCACGGGGCTTCCCGCGGCAGCCGCTCCCAGGCGCGGCGAGCAGCGGCCAGGCGCAGCGGCTAGGGCAGGGCTTGCTGCGCCCTTGCGCGCCGAACGGCTGGAGGCAGGCGACGGCTGCAGGCGCGGCAGAACCAACAGAGAAAGGCTTCAATGGAGGAAATCCTATCAATGGAGCAGATTTTCATGGAAGAGGTTAACAGGTAATTCGATTCTTGTCATTGTGGTTGTCCCTTGATTCTATTTTATTTGTAGGATGAATTACTTTTGGTACTTAGGACGAATTTCCTAAATGGATAACCTTTACTGTGATTTGTAGGCCAACTCACAGTGATTTGCTATTAGTTGTTAGAGTTAAGTCTTTTTTCAGTTTGCCGGATGGAGGGCCAAAGAAATACCTTCAGGGTAAAACCTTGCCAACCCAAAATATTGACATGCATAAGTGTGATTTGCTGCAAGTGGTTAATTTCATAGCTGAACACTACATGTGGGGTTCTAAACAATACTTGAGTTTGTGGCGTTCTTTGGATGATGGTTTTGTTGAGATAAAATCCGATGAGGATTTGCGGGAGTGGTTTCAACTCAATCTAGATAAGGGGGTTGTGTGCATTGATGCCCAAATCAATGATTTCAATGGTCCATTGCAATTTTCACCCTCAAAACGTAGATGTCATCCTTCAGTAAGGTCTAGAGCATGCATAAGCGAGATTGCTACAATTGAGGGAACCACAAATGAGGGAACCACAAATGAGGGAGCCACAAATGAGAGAGTCATAAAAAAGAGAGCCAAGAATTCCAAAAGAAAGGGTTCAAATGATGAGGACGCAGTAGGAATTAATGATGAGGGCATATATTCGGACCCTGAATCGCTTGTGGCACATAGTGATAGCAGCTATGATTCTGATTTGGCTGAATCTTCTGACTCTCATTGTTCTGACCCTGAGTTCGATCCTAATCAAGAAATAGTTGATGACGATGATGATGACAATGTATCTGTCTTTGCATATGATGTTGATGATCCTTGTATTGATGTTGGTGTGGTATTCCCAGATGTGGATCAATGCAAGTTAGCAGTTACCCATCATGCTATCTTGAATGATCATGCTTTTGATACCATCAAGAAAGACAAGAAAAGGTTTAGAGCCATTTGCAAAAGAGCAAAACAGGGTTGCAAGTGGCGTTTTTTTGCATCTAAAAGCCCTAAGTACATTGGATGCAAGGTACTTTTGTATTTGTATTTATGAAATGTGATTATGTTTTGTCATTTTGTTCAATAAGCTGATTATTCTTTGATTGTAGGTTAAGACAAGTGGACCAAAGCACACTTGTGGATCTTTCAACAAGTGTGGTGAAACAATGGCCTCAACTAAGTGGGTAGCTGATCGAGTGGTGGACTTGTTGCGGGATAACCCCTCAAGGGGAGCAAAGGATCTACAGGAGGAGCTGAATAAGAAGCATCAGATTGACATCCCATATTTCAGGGTCTTCAGAGGCAGAGAGAGAGCACTTGACATGATAAATGGAAAATGGGATGACAGCTACGATCTGCTGCCTACTTATCGTAATGAGCTATTGAGATCAATGCCAGGCAGTGTAGTTGAGCTGGACACTGAAGAGTGCAATGGTGATGTTTGCTTCAGGAGGTTCTTTGTTGCTCTTAAACCCTGTGTCGATGGGTTTTTGGAAGGATGTAGGCCTTACATAGCAATGGACTCCACTCACTTGACTGGAAGGTCTAGAGGCCAGTTGGCTTCGGCTGTTGCAATTGATGGTCATAACTGGCTTTTTCCAGTGGCATATGGGGTGATTGAGACAGAATCTAAGGATAGTTGGACTTGGTTTGTTCAGAATGTGAAAAAAGCTATTGGTACTCCAAAAGGTTTGTCTATTCTTCAAGTTGTTACTTGCATACTCCATTTTTTTAATTTCAAATTTGACTAACCCAGAACTATACTCCTATTGTAGGTTTGGTCATTAGTACAGATGCAGGCAAAGGAATAGAGAGTGCTATAAATGATGTTTATCCAGGAGTGGAACATAGAGAGTGTATGAGGCACTTGTGGAAGAACATGAAGAAGAAGTTCCATGGCCCTCTATTTGCCCAAAATATGTGGGCGGCTGCCAAAAGCTTCACATGTGAGAAGTTCACCTATCATATGGGCAAGATAAAGGAGAAGTGTCCTGATGCACTTTTCTGGTTGGATGACAATCATCCATACATTTGGAGTAGAAGCAAATTTTCTGAAGAATGCAAGGTAGATTACATCAATAATAATCTTTCTGAATGCTTCAATAGTTGGGTCTCAAAAACCAAGGATCGACGGATTGTGGACATGCATGATGCAATAAGACAGATGATCATAACCAAGTTTGTTGCAAGATGCAAGATTGCTGGCAAAATGGAGGGAAGAATAATTCCAACTATTACAAAGGATCTGAATGCTAAAAGTAAGAATATCAAGGACCATGAGGTATTGATATGTGGAGCTGGGACAGCTGAAGTAACTGTGGGCACCATTAGGCATGTAATACATTTGGAGCAACAAACATGTTCCTGTAGGGTTTGGCAAGTGACAGGAAAGCCCTGTAGTCATGCTTTAGCTTTCATTGCGAAGCTTAGTAGGGATGTCCATATGGATGATTTTGTGGATGACTGCTTCTCCGTCGAGAAGTTCAAGAAGGCATATGCAGGGACTTTCAATCCAATGACATCAAAGGATAGATGGACACATGTTGATCTAGACTATAAAATCAAGAAGCCTAGATTGAGAAGGAAACCTGGGAGGCCAAGAGTGGGTAGGATGAAGGCAAGTGATGAGGCTGGCACTAGTAAGAGAAAGAAATGCACTGAATGTAATGAGCTAGGCCACACGGCCAAGACTTGCCAAGGAGGTCCCACGGCAAGTCAAAAGAGGAGGCACTCATCTTCAGAAATTGAAACTGGAGAGGGGAACAATGACCCAAGTGTTGCAGCCATATCAAAGTGAGTAATGCATTGCTATTTCCTTATATTTATCTTCAGATTTTGCTTATTTTGTTATTGCTGATTTCTGTCTTAACCATCAAGTGTACGTGCAAGTGCAAGTGCAAGTGGAAGTGGAAGTGGGAAGTGGAAGGGGAAGGGGAAGGGGAAGGGGAAGGGGAACAGGAAGGGGAAGTGACATTGTCTGAAGAAATGCGTTTAGAACTGATGTCTGATGTAGAACTGATGTCCCTGTATATATGTGATGTATTGTTCTGTTCCCAGCACTTGTTCTGGATATGTACTGATGAAGCTTGCCAAGCAGCTAGCTGTACTTCTGAATTTATTTTGAAACTCAAGTGCAAATGTGATTTAAATGCTGAAATCAGTCCTTGTATATGCATATAAGGTACAAATTGCAAATGTGATCTGAAATGTGATATAATGTATCTGTATGTGGCTTCGACAAAAATTTTCTGAACATTGTTGATGTGCAGATGATATAATGAATCTCATTACCTGAAAGATTCTGATCAGTATGTATATGCTTATCGATCTGATCTGAAATGTTTTAAAGTCTGAAATTTGTATATATATGTTGTTCTGTTCCCTTTTGCTATAACTGAAGCATATACATACATACATATACATATATACATACACACACATATATATGCCCTTGTTAGGGTACATATAGAGATGAGTGAATATATAATTTGGGACAATTGCATTCATGCACCCACTTTCAATCTCAAGGGTATAACTGCATCTAATCTCTATGGACAAAAATAGGGGTAAAACTGCAACAACAACCAAGGGTATAAATGTCTTTTCGCCATTGAATTAACACCGTTAAATCAGCCCATCCAAACTGGGGGTAGAACTCTGCTTCGTTTTCAAAAAGCTAGGGTAAAATTGCAAACCCTAAAAAGTAAGGGCAAAACAGCAATTGGGATTGAAAGTGGGGGCATGGATGCAATTGTCCCAAAATTAAACGCTCAATAAATATATATTGAAACAGTTTGCTCTGATATAATAAAGAGTAAAAGAATAAATGGAGAGTAAAACTTTTATATTGTATGGTTAGTGATTTAAAAGTAATGTAAAAAAATTACAATAACAAACTTTAAAATTAACTCCAAAATAAAATTTAAATTTTGGTTATGACTGATAAAGGCAATCACCAAACGGTAGAGTGGTTTTAAAAACAAGCACCTTTTGACCTAAAATTTAAGTAAAAACGTGATAAAATTACTCCTTCCTTCAAGCTTTAACAAGTCATCTCTTATTACTATGTTTATTTTTACTTTGGACTCATTTTTAACCAATATTTTTATTTTGGATCGGGTAATCTTATCTTTATTGCACTTTGGATCATCTTGATTCTTTAATTAAGCATATGAATAATCTCAAGTACGTAGAGTATCTTTTTAATATACAATTAGTTATACACAGATGGATAGCGGAGTTGACAGTCGTCCAAAAAGCCATAAAAGTAAAATTATGAAGTTCCAAGTGAAAATATTGGTTGGTTAAAGAATGGTTCAAAGCGAAACATAGTTAATAAAAAAGGTTCCCAAAGTAAAATTCATTTGAACCTCATAAAATATGTCCAATATTTTAGGTATGCTACCCCACTGAAATTCATAACAATATTTTCTTTGATTGGACGAAGTACACAAGAATACAACATAATGTACGATTAAAATTAAAGTGTTCTTTTCAGGACTGCTTACCCGTTCGTAGATCACCCATTTATTCTCTTTCTGCGGCCGGCATGCAACTACCACTAATATGTCATCGGAATCACCAGTTCAACAAACCATTGAAGCAATAGGTTAATCAATAACTAATTCATCAAACAAAATTTAAAATGTTAGATTCTCACATCGTGAAATAAATTTTAAAATGTCAGATTCTTCTATCTGATGATGCTGGCTATAGGATCAATTTGTCATTTCATTTGTATTGACGACCCCAGGTTGCACAGAATTTAATTAACTACCAATCCAACGAAACGATGAAAAGAACACGTATACTTTGTTTAACTATGTGAATGGTATTTGCTTCCTTCGTTTGGAAGTTTGGGAAAACAGATAAAAAACGGCTGACGATTTCAAGAAGGCGGCAACAAGAAAAATGAAACTGAAAGAGAAAAAAACAAGGCGACGTGGATAGCTGTCCTTTGAGTCGCGAAGTCACGCATCGGTCAACGATCGTGGCTTGTACTTTGTGATATTTGAGGGTGATGCGTTCTTGATGGGGTTAATTAGATTCATGCTACTGTAAATATGTCAATTCAGAAAAATGTTATTACTAATCAGTATATCGAAATTTAGAAAAATATCACTACTATTCAGTATATCGGTTGCGTGCCACTCGTATTGTTCTCAAATTTGTTTCATGCCCCTATGTACATGCTTTTCCACCATTTTGACATACAGTATTTTCGTATGGATCGAATTGCCCTTGCTTCAGGTGTCGGATCCGACTCCGATACCAGCTCCGACTTCGACTCCGGCGCAGGATGACGAGCTCGTCGGCTTGGCTCCAGACCCACGACGGACGCTTTGAGCGCTGCGGGGGCGCTTGGCGCACGGCTCGGAGCCGTGCATGGAGCGGCGGGTCCATGGGCAAGAGCCGATGGGCTTGATAGTGGCGGTCTCGGCGCGGGAAGGGGATAGGAACGGGAGCGGCGAGGCATCGCCATCGTCGGAGTCAACACTGGCGGCCTGGTCCGTGTAGGCGTCAGATGCCACGAGCAACGCAGACTCCTGGGAGTCGGAGTTGACCTCGATGGAGCGTGACCTGTTAGGGTTGCTGGCAGCCCTGTGTGAGGGGGCCTCTCTCGTGGCACCACTGCGGGCGCTGGTGTCAGAGTCAGAGGTGGTGTCGGAGTCAGATCCAGCACCCAAGGCAGGGGCAACCGTGAAGGGAGGCGCGATAGTCCTGTTGGGGTTACCGGCGGCCATGGGCGAGGTGGCCTTTCTCGTGGCACTGCCGCGGGTGTCGACATCAGAGTCGGAGGCGACGCTGGAGTCGGATCGGCACCCGAGGCGAGGGCAATTTGGTCCATACAAAAATACGATATGCTGAAACGGTGAAAAAGCACCTGCGGAGGGTACATAGTGGCATGGAACAAATTTGGGAACAATATGAGTGGCACATAGTCGATATGCTGAATAGTAGTATGAAACAAATTTGGGAACAATACGAGTGGCACGTAGTTGATATGATGAATAGTAGTGACATTTTTCTGAATTGGCATATTTACAGTGACATGGATCCAATTAACACTTCTTTTGTAACAGATATGATACGCTATCAGGGTGGAAATAAATAAATTAAATATTAGAAAATTAATAAGTTGATTTAGAAAAGTTATCTAAAAATACTAATGCATTTTTTTTTGCAAAAGTTACATTGTATCATTTAGGTTGTATTTGTTTGGGTGACTTGGGAACTCATTCCCTCCGTACGTACGAAAAACGGAGCGACTCATTAGCACATGATTAATTAAGTATTTAATAATTTTTTTTGAAAAATGGATTAATATGATTTTTTAAAACAACTTTCGTATAGAAACTTTTTGAAAAAAAATACACCGTTTAGCAGTTTGAAAAACATACGTGTGAAACATGAAGAAGGGCCTTAGAAGCTTAAAAAGTGTATCCATCATAACGCATAATCCATTTACTCCTTCTTTTTCACACGCACAATTCTCAAATTGATAAACGATAAGTTTTAAAAAAATTTCTATAGAAAAAATATTTTAAAAATCATATTAATATATTTTTAAAGTTTTTTTAGCTCCTAATTAATTAATCATACACTAATCACTGTTTCGTTTTATATGACGGGACGAAGAGTTCTCGACCCTCACCACCGAACACTTAGTCACCTTCCACATTAGTATATGATATAGCGGGAACTTGGAAGCAGCTTTCAAGCTAAACAAATTGGCTTCAAACGCCCAAATACACCAAAAATAGCCTCATCTTCTCAAGTCAAGTCTTCTCGTAACAACTGCACCTCTGTAAGCCTGGACAAACCAGAGCCAAGAACCAATCCATGTCAAGTCTTCAAGTCAAAGTCTACCTACAAATACACCGACGACATGCAAATATATCCATGTCATCACAGAATCAGTGATACACTAGATGGAACCCCGCGCTTCGTCGTGGGTGGCTAGAGAGACAATAGAAATGAAATATAACTGCATATTGATCTATATAAAGTTCTCCAAAAGCTTGAGGGTGAAAGGTAAAAGATTATACTCGTTTACATGAGAGCTAAAATACTGTCTTTAATTGTCAAGCCATGAAGAACTGCAACGGTAACAGGAAAGTTGTGCTCATCAGTACAAGATACAATCTTGTAGATGCAACACACAATTAGTTTATAGAATTGAGTCTCACTGAAGCAAGCAACAATACAAATTATAGGCTCACGTGATAGCATGTAAGTCTGTTGATATAGAACTGATTTGAAGTAGCACACAAATCTGTAAATTGACAAAGACCTGATTACAAATTATAGGATTACGTGATGGCATCAAGGTTTCTTGGTCTAGAACTGATTAATTTGAAGTAACAATTGAAAGCAATATGTCTATTGTGTGTAATTGCTACAATATCGATCAAACAATTTGACACTAGTGGAGAAGGGGTTTTTAACCCTGGTTCGTAACCCTCTGTAGTCCCGGTTATGCAACCGGGACTACGAATCCGGGACTAAAGATGGGCATCTTTAGTCCCGGGTGAAATAACCGGGACTAAAGATCCATCATTAGTCCCGATTGGTAACACCAACCGGGACTAAAGATGGCTGAGCTACGTAGCTGCCTCAACCATCTTTAGTCCCGGTTGGTGTTACCAACCGGGACTAATGATATATTTTTTTAAAAAAACATTTGCTGGTTCTGCCAGCTGCTTGTTTATATATTATGCATATATATGTATAAATACATATATATGCATAATATATATGTATATATAATATGCGTATATATGTAATATATGTATTTATATATATATATATGTAATATGCATATATATATATATGTATAAATACATGTTTTACATATATATATATATATCCTACATATAAGCACTCAAGTAAATATATACTTATATTACCGAAATATACTCACACACATAAGTACATGATTGCACATCTGAATATGTACATATATTACAATATTTCGTTAATTATAATGTTCTATTGTATATTACAAAGAAAGCTAAGACATATTATCCATGGGGAGGATGATCAATAGCTCTTCCATCGTAGTAGAATTCTCCCGCGGGATCAATTATTTGTTCATTGATAAATCCCATCAGTTATTCTTGAACAACCTTGATAAATTCTTCGCTGGATAGGTTTTCCCTCATGTAAATAATCTATCATTTGAAAAAAAATTGAGATATAAGTATATGAAGTCAATAAGAAATCGGGACATAATGTATGAATAATTTTTACGTACTTTCAGATCCCTGTCACTGTTGATTTGCTGTACAAGTGCGTGAGTATATTCGCAGACGTAGTTGCCGCACAAGTTATTCCCCTTCTCATGTTTTGCACACTTAAGGAGAAACGACGAGAGATTTAGTGTACTAATTTTTTCTAGAAGCAATGAATGATTAAATATGTTTTGGAGCATGTACTCACCGGAAAATTAAATCTCCTACCAAGTTTTTCTTTCCAAACCCCGCGGACCAATGTACGAAACTTTGCCCATGCCCTATGTACAGTTGGAAGCTATGATTAAATACCGGAGATATGCATAGTACCAATAGCAGTGTTCATAATTAATGACAGTTGAATAGATGGCATTACCTGTCTATCACTTCAAAAACCTTGGTGAAAGTAGACTCTGATTTATCCATTGAGTCATAGACATGGACTTTGCAAAGTTCAAGGTCGAAGAGGAAAAGGACCCAGTGAAATCTGCAAATTGCGTCAGACGATATATATGTGACGGTATGAGTACGGGGAGAAAGTTGGTACAAATTTCAAAGACAGTTAAAACTCACTCTGTGTTGTAGGGCAATAATATGTAGGTCTTGTAATGCTGCTGCACTAGGAAATGAACAATATTGTCTTCTGTATCTTTCTCAAAGTCCCGTATCATTACGTCATTGACTTTGCGGGGGTCCATAAATCCAATATTGAAAATCCCCTACCTACGACACGATTGAATCTCCATTCTACAAAAGATAAAGGAATTTGCATCAGTCTTATCGTCACATTCTAACCAGGGAATGGTACATAGAAGAAGCTAAGGAACAAAATAAAGTTTGCTAAAACGATACTTACAAAACCCAGCAGCTGAGAATGGAGACGTCGAGAGCGTCTAGTTGGTATACATCGAACACATTCTCGAAGTTGATCCACAGAACATCATTTCCTTGGTAGTAGTCTGTGTTTCTTATCCTCGCTCCAAACATTATTCTACCTCTGGATGAACGTTCCATATACCATTGATGGAATCGATGCATTTGTGTTGAGAGAGTGTTCACCTCACCAGGCTTGACAAGCGGTTCACCGACTTTAAATTTGTATTTCAAGTCGGCTTCTGTCGCCATGGTTATCGGTGTGTCTCCCATCAGTTGCGCCCTGCTCAGACCCATCTCTTTCATCCATTGCCTCAGCTCCTCTTCACTGGGTGGTAGCAACGGCTCAACCGATTGTTTCCACTGCTTTCCGAGCTAAGGCACTTCTTTGGCCTTTGCTCTTTGTTTCTTGTACGACTTCGTCACCGACCGGTCATAATCGAAAAGTACAGCCCTCTTGACCGGTTCGCTCATCTTCTGGAAGAACTTCTTAGCAGTCGGATCTATTGGAATCTTCTTTGGTGGTTTCCGTGCCTCGAAGAACGCCTTCACTTCTGCTCGTACGACCTCCTCATTCTCCTCGAGAGTGCGGTCGTACGCCCTTTTCTTGAGAGCGGGGAGTTTTGGCTCGTCAAGTCTTGGCTTCTTTCTTGGTGGTGTGGACTTTGACGGCGCGGGACGAAGTGGGCACAACTTTTTAGGCCGTGAAGGCGGAGCAAACGGTGACGGTGCAGGCGAAGGAGTCGGTGCAGGCGAAGAAGAGGTTGCAGGCGGAGAAGACTGCGGTGGAGGAGCCGGTGCAAGCGACAGAGAGGTTGCAGGCGGAGGAGAAGGTGCAGGCGGAGGAGACGGAGGAGAAGACGCCGCTGCTCGCCCGGGAAACATGATGTGCCGCTTGCACCATAGTATAATGGCGTGGGCTGTGTCTCCTAGTTTCGTCTCCCCGTCTCCTCCGGGGATGTCCAGCTCGAGATCATCGAACCCTCGTTCCGCCAATTCAACCTCGACCTTTGAGTACCCAGGTGGAATCGGTCTGCAATGATATGTCCCTAAAGGGTCGACTGGTATGGCCATGCCCGACGCCACCTTCACGAGAGTCAAGATTACTTAGTAATTAACAGATGCATGCACCATCGGTTATGCAATTTACAAGACATATATCATAAAACTAAGAGCATACCTTGAGTGATATGTTCTTGAAGGGAATGTGCAGCTCACAAGGAGTCCACCGCGTGATTTCATCTACGGGGTACGACGGGTTGTCCTGAGCTTGCCCTGCTGCACCTTCCATGCCCTGTTCTCCTGCCTGCCCTGTAGAAGCACAGCTGTTGCGATTGCCCGAGGGGCTCACCATGATTGGAGGGGCATACAGCTGCACCGTCTGCTCACTCTGTCGTTCCGCAAGGCGTTGGTCCACCCGTTGTTCGACCTCCTCTTGCATCCGTATTTCCTGCAGGGCGACCCTCTCCTCGAGATATCTTAATTTGTCCTCGGTAACCCTCTTGCTCCTCATCCGACTCTTGTAAGTGTGGCTGTCCTCTTGAAATCCGTATTTCCATGCAACCACGCCTTTTCCCCGTGTTCGTCCTGGATGCTCGGGATTCTGTAGTGCGAGCGTAAGCTCGTCCTTCTCTCTGTCAGGATGGAATGTTCCCTGAGCAGACGCTTTCACTGCTTCCGTGAGTCGGCTAGCTGCTTCGCGGATCGCATCGCCGAATACAAGGGAGCCATAAGTGGGATCGAGCTTTCCACCATGAGCATAGTACCAATTTCTTGAACGTTCAGGCCAGTTCGCTGTGGCCGGCTCAATACCCTTTCCAATCAACCCGGCTTCCAGTTCATCCCACTTGGGGATTGCCTTCTTATAGCCACCTGACCCTAGCCGGTGATGGTACTGCTTCTTAGCGGCATTGGCTTTGTTCTTTTCTATTTGCGTTTACCCGTGCTCGGAAGTCCTGTATGCAACAAACGCATCCCAATGATCCCTCAGCTTCGTTAACTTGTCGAAATCAGGTGTCAGACCCTTCACGACGTATTTCTTGTATAGAGCTGACTTGTACTTCTGGAACTGTTCAGCCATTTTCTTCATCGTCCATTCTTTCAGTCTTGGCTGATCTGCCTCAGGGACCATGAAGGTCTCGAGCATGGTGGTCCACAGCATTGCTTTCTCCGTATCTGGCAGATAACTTTCATCATCCTCTGCTGTTCTTGTTTGACGCCAGTGCACTATGCTAATGGGCACGTGATCCCTCACGACCCAACCACTGTGTTCCACAAACTTACGTAGTATACCGGCCGGGGCAACTGGTTCGCCGTCTGGGGCCACTTCAGTAATAATATGCCTGCCCTCTAGCTTCCTTGCGGCACCCCGTTGTCCGCGTGCCCTCTTCTCTCCAACGGCCGGTTCCCTTTCAGTTTCCTGTTGGTTTGTGCCCTCGTTTCCCTCCTCGTTGAGGTATTGGTTAAGGTCCTCTGGCTCCTTATCCGCCCAATATTGGCTGCTGCCCTCTGTGATCTCGTCCATGAGGATCTGTTCATCATCGCGATCTGCCATCTGTTTGTAACATTACGAGGTACACATCAACTAACAGTATATTGTTTTACATATAATGACATTGTTGAGAAATATGTACAATGACCAGTTAATTCATTGTTATACATGCAACCTACGTGCATATATCATATATATACACACACACATGAAGGAATTCATGAAACTTGCCTTAGTTTTGCTTGGAGTTATTGGGGCCACTTAAGCTTGAGTGACGACGGGGGTCAGCACCTATTAGAAAAAAAATTAGACAAAAAATTAAAACACTATTAAAAAATGTTCAAAGATGTGCAATATTATATTCAAATTCGCAAACATAACTATTTTAATCATATAGAAAAGACAAAGAAAATTTTAATTTTAATCATTATTAAATATATATTTTTAGAGGTAATCGTTCCATACATACATATGAATGAATAAAGACAGAGATAGTGGTTCAAGATATTGGGTGAACACAACACCTCGCGTGCACCGTGTACATATCCTTGCCGCTACGGCCTACGCTATGCATGGGAATCGGTCAAAAATTTTGGATTCTCTCGAATTTCTTCCAGATTAGCTAGCTGTGGTTTGTTGAAATTAACTGCTTCAAATTCATTTGAATTTTGTTCTGAATTCGAGTTTTTCTTGGTCAGATTATTCCCTTGACGAGGAAAAGAGCCCTGATGTGATGTTGATCGAGTCAAGTGTTTGCACTAAGTTCGGATCGAGTTTCAAACAAAGAATTTGATAGCTAGGTTCCTTGTATGTAAGTGGACGGATTTACCTGGTGGAAATTAAGTATCAAGTTGTGGTGCCAGAAGAATAGTGATATTTAACGCACCGAATGGTGTTTACTATGGCCCGGACCATTCAGTATTGACCCTGTACTAATTAATATATACTCAAGTAGACTCTTCTTAACATAAGCAATGCATATATGCTACCTCCATCCTAAAACATATATATAGTAAGTTTTAACTATATATATGGATATAGATTTATTTATATGCATAAAAAGTTATTATACTTTAGGACAGAGCCAGTAGTGATTATGCTCGAATGAGATGAAACATTTAGAACAAAATTATAAAGCTCGACGATGATGACAACTACTTTATAGTTCATGAACTGTTATTTTAGATCGTTAGCTAGCATATATGGGTGAATTGAAGTGCTATAGACCTATATATTACGATAAAATCAATGTTCTACTTTTTGCTACGAGTTGGAAACAGTTTATATCAGCAACCGTTGTGATAACCAGTTTTGAATCGATAATAATTGGACTTCGTGCACTAGTGTAAGCTCTGATGTTCGATATACAAGGAAATATCCTATGAAAACAAGTAAAAGTGTTGAAAACTCATGAGAATTATATCTAAAAGTTTTGTAAATTCATGATAAATTGCTAGAGATAGTTGTAGATATTAAATACATTCTTATCAAATCTCAAGTCCAAACTCAACTTCATTTGAGAGAAACAAAAATAACAAATTTTAGGTGAATAGTGTTATGTTACTATTCATCTAAAATTTGTCTTTTCTGTTACTCTAACAAAAGTTGAGTTTGAACTTAAGATTAGGTGAGAATGCACTTCGTTCGCTCGCTCAGTCGTTCGTTCGCTCGTTCGTTCGTTTGTTCGGTCGGTCGGTCGGTCGTTCGTTCGGTTGGTCGTTCGGTCGTTCGGTCGTTCGGTCGTGAATAGGTTCGTTCGCTCGTTCGTTCGTTCGTTCGTTCGGTCGTTCGTTCGGTCGGTCGTTCGGTCGTTCGGTCTGCATGTCGTTCGTTCGTTCATGTCCGTTCACATTCGTTCTATCGTTAGGTCATTCGTGGCGCGGCCGTGGTGGTAGGGCGGCCGTGGTGGTGGCGGCGGCGGCCGTGGTGGTGGCGGCGGCCGTGGTGGCGCGGGTACGTGGCATTCATGGTGACGGCGGCCGTGGTGGTGCGGGCCGGTGGCGGCGGCGGTGGCGCAGGTACGTGCCATTCATGGTGACGGTGGTACGGACGGCGCAGCAACGGTGGTGCAGTACGTGGCATTCTTGAAAACGGACGGAAGAAAAGATGGAGATCGGCGCAAACCTCGGCTGGGAGACGCGGTGCGGACGGCGACGACGTACGGCGGCGGAGACGACGAAGACGACGACGACGGCAAAGACAGATGACGTGTGCGCTGAGAGTTGAGAGAGAATGAGAAACGGCTAAGTGTGGATCCGGAGAAGACGATGCGCCCAGCTATTTATAGTCGGGATCTTTAGTCCCGGTTGGTGGCAGCAACCGGGACTAAAGATATCTTTAGTCCCGGGTGGTGGTATAAACCGGGACTAAAGATGTTTATACCACCACCCGGGACTAAAGATATCTTTAGTCCCGGTTGCTGCCACCACCGGGACTAAAGATGTTTTCCCGCTGCGGCCAAATTATCTTTTTGTCCCGGCTATGTTTAACAACTGAAACTAAAGATTGAAACAGTGCACATATAAATAACATATGACCTATTTTAATAGTTTCAATTTGATATTACATTCCAATAATGATATACAATTAAAATTTGACCAATTTAAATACTATTTGAATAGTATTAAAATATCTAATACCATATTACCTATTTAAATAGTTTTAAATTATTATTAAATATAAATAATCACATATAGACCAATTTAAATACTATTTGAATAGTATTAAAATATCTAATACCATATTACCTTTTTAAATAGTTTTAAATTATTATTAAATATAAATAATCACATATAAATAACATATGACGTTTCAATTTGATATTATATTCCAATAATTGATATTACTATCTAATACTATATTACCTATTTAAATAGTTCAAAATTGATATTACATATATAATTGTAGTTAAAAAACACAAACATTACATGGCCTTCAATACATTATAAATAATTTGCGTCGTCCATACAACAACCTATGTCATAGTTTTCCTTACATAATTGTAGTAATAAAAAACACAAACATTGCATGGCCTTCAATACATTATAAATAATTTGCATTGTCCATACAACAACCTATGTCACAGTTTTTCTCACGTACTTTCTCCTCACTAATGTTCCTTCACTATGATCGTTGCGTGAGTAAGGGGTGTCCTCCTTTGAAAGGAGGATGCTCGGGTCAACCGTCACCGCGAATGGAGGTTGCCCGTCGAACTGATCGTAATCTTCGTCAGTCTTATCCTCGACTCCGACGATTTTCCTTTTGCCTGGGAGAACCATGTGGCGCTTTGGCTCGTCGGGTCCTTTACCCTTCTTTGGTTTGCTAGACATGTCCTTCACGTAGAAAACCTGTGTGACATCATTGGCTAGGACGAAAGGTTCGTCTGAGTATCCAACCTTGCTTAGGTCAATCGTTGTCATCCCACTGTCATCAATCGTTACGCCTCCACCAGTGAGCCTAACCCATTGGCATCGAAACAGAGGTACCTTTAGGGGTCCGTAGTCTAGTTTTCATATGTCCTCGATGACATCGTAATACGTGCTAGTTGCACCATCGTATCTCATGGCGTCGATACGAATAGCAGAGTTCTGGTTTATGCTCTTTCTGTCTTGGGCTCATGTGTAAAATGTATACCCATTGATTTCATATCCTTGGAATGTCGATATCGAGCAAGAAGGCCCCCTCGCCAAGAAGGCTAGTTGTCGGTCAATGGTTTCTGCACCCATTAGACGTTGTCGTAGCCAAACGGGGAAAGTATCGATGTGATGGCGTGTAATCCATGCATCAGACTTGCCGATGTTTTTCGACCGAACAATCGCCAGGTGCTCCTCGATGTAAGGAGCCACCAACGAAGATTGTTGCAAAACCGTGAAATGTGCTTTACGGAATAAATCGTTGTCCACGGTCATTATTGCTTTTCTTCCAAGAGTCCCCTTTCCCCGTAGTCTCCCCTCATGGCTTGATTCGGGTACCCCGATTGGACGAAGGTCTTCAATAAATTCTACACAGAACTTAATGACCTCCTCTGTTCCATAACCCTTGGCGATGCTTGTTTCCGGACGAGAACGGTTATGAACGTATTTCTTTAGAACGCCCATGTACCTCTCGAAAGGAAACATGTTGTGTAGGTATACAGGACCGAGAATACTGATCTCTTTCACAAGGTGACATAGAAGATGAGTCATTATATTGAAGAATGACGGTGGAAAGATCATCTCAAAGCCGACGAGACATTGGACCACGTCCTCTTGAAGGGTTGTTAAACTGTCTGGATCTATGATCTTTTGCGAAATTGCGTTCATGAAAGCACATAGCTTTGTTATTGTTCCCCGGACATTATCAGGAAGGATACCACGAATTATAACAGGAAGCAGTTGTGTCATCAACACGTGATAGTCATGAGACTTTAGGTTTGTGAATTTCTTTTCCTTCATGCTTATTATTCTCTTTATGTTCGAGGAGTATCCAGACGGTACCTTGATGCTCTCCAGGCATTCAAACATACTTTCCTTCTCTTCCTTGCTCAGGGTGTAGCTTGCAGGACTCAAGTAATGGCTTCCTTTATCCTTCGGTTCCGGGTAAAGGTCCTCGCGTTGTTGCATATGCTTAAGATCATTACGTGCTTCAAGTGTATCTTTCGACTTCCCATATACACCTAGGAAGTCTAACAGGTTGACGCAAAGGTTCTTAGTGAGGTGCATCACGTCGATCGCGTGCCGGACGTCTAAGACTTTCCAATAGGGTAACTCCCAAAAAATAGACTTCTTCTTCCACATCGCCGCGTGACCATCTTCGCTCTCTATAGGTTGGCTGCCAGGTCCCTTTCCAAATACTACTTTCAGATCTTTCACCATAGCAAACACGGTTTTTTTGTTACGATGTTTAGGCTTAGTACGGTGGTCTGCCTTCTGTTCGAAATGCTTGCCTTTTTTCCGTACAGGATGTGTTGCAACAAGGAATCGACGATGGCCCATGTAAACAACTTTCCTGCAGTGTTTCAGATACGTACTTTCAGTTTCATCCATGCAATGGGTGCAAGCCTTGTACCCCTTGTTTGACTGTCCGGATAGGTTGCTAAGTGCAGGCCAATCGTTAATGGTCACGAACAACAACGCTCGCAGGTTAAATTGTTCCTGTTT
Source organism: Oryza officinalis (assembly GCA_008326285.1). NCBI lineage: Eukaryota > Viridiplantae > Streptophyta > Magnoliopsida > Poales > Poaceae > Oryza > Oryza officinalis. The sequence continues at coordinate 8,356,379 of BDMV01000004.1, read as the reverse complement.
GTCCTCGTCCCACATGGAGACACCTTCTTTGTTCCACAGCAGAAGCAGATCCTCAACCAATGGTCTTAGGTACACATCAATGTCGTTACCAGGTTGCTTTGGGCCTTGAATGATAATTGGCATCATGATGTACTTTCGCTTCATGCATAGCTAAGGGGGAAGGTTGTAGATACACGTGGTAACAAGCCAAGTGCTATGGCCGCTGCTCATCTCTCCAAATGGATTCATGCCATCTGTACTTAAACCGAACCTTACATTTCGGGCATCCTCTCCAAAGTCTGGAAATGTTCTGTCGATGTTTCGCCACTGCGACCCGTCGGCGGGGTGTCTCAGCATCCCGTCTTGTTGACGTTCTTCTGCATGCCAGCGCATCATGCTAGCATGCTCTTTGTTTCTGAACAAACGCTTGAGCCGTGGTATTATAGGGAAATACCACATCACCTTAGCAGGAACTCTCTTCTTCGAAGGTTGTCCGTCAACATCACTGGATCATCTCGTCTAATCTTGTATCGTAGTGCTTTACAAACCGGGCATGCTTCTAGGTTCTCGTACTCCTCACCGCGATAGAGGATACAATCGTTCGGACATGCGTGTATCTTATGTACTTCTAGTCCTAGAGGGCATACCACCTTCTTAGCTTCGTACGTTGTTTCGGGCAACTCGTTTCCCTCCGGAAAAATGTTCTTGCTAAGTTTCAATAACTCGCCAAATGCCTTGTCACTCACACCATTTTTTGCCTTCCATTGCAAGAATTCTAGCGTTGTACCCAATTTTTTGTGCCCCTGTTCGCAACCTGGGTACAACGAAGTTTTGTGGTCCGCTAACATACGGTCCAATTTTTGGACCTCCTTCTCACTTTCGCAGCCATCCTTTACGTCCCGCAACATTTGACCAAGATCATCTACAGCGTCGTTATCTTGAATAGCTCCGTCCGCCTCGCCTTTCGGATTTTCTTCAAATCCACCGTATTGCTGAGCCCAGTCCGGAATATTCTTGTCTTCTACTTCATCTTCTTCCATTGTAATCCCTAGCTCTCCGTGCGAGGTCCAACAATTATATCCAGGCATGAATCCAGACTCAAACAAGTGCGCACGAATAGTTCTTAATGATGAATACTCCTTTCGGTTACTGCACTTTTTGCATGGACAACACATGAAACTCTTGTACTTGTTAGCATTGGCCACCTTCAAAAAATAATGCACGCCTTCAATAAACTCTTTCGACCGTCGGTCCGCGGTGTACATCCATTGTCGATCCATCTAGACATCAAATAGTCCAATGTTACTAACAAAATCCACATTCTCGAAACTAATTAAATAATCATACAAAAATTTAAAACATCATTATTCAAAGTGAAACTAATTTCTAGAAAAGAGAATGGAGAAAATATTCTAATTTTGCCTAACATCATTATCCAAATTTTCTAATTTCAAAATCAACCTAATTTTGCCTAACATATTTTCTCTCTCATCATTTTGCATAAACCTTTATGAAAAAAATATTTTATAGAAACAAAGCTATAAATGCAATATGCTAAGCATACATTATTAGAGAATGAATTTGCTAACCTTTTCGATCTCTCCGATTTGTATATTATCACCAAAACAAATTTATCAAAAATTTTGGCAGCACTTCCCTTCTTCCTCCTCCTCTTGGCAGCAATGGCTCGGGTTGGAGGAGGAAGAAGAAGTATAAAAAGGTGGATCACTATAGTCTCGGTTAATAACACTAACCGGGACTATAGATCTAAATTATCTTTAGTCCCGGTTTGTGTTACCAACCGGGACTAAAGTGAGTATCTTTAGTCCCGGTTGATTACACCAACCGGGACTAAAGATTCCTGCCCCCCGACACCGGCTTGACAGGGCCGGTAGGTGTGTGAACCGGGACTAAAGATGATCTTTAGTCCCGGTTGGTAAGACCCGTTGCCTTTTTTAACCGAGACTAAAGTTGATCTTTAGCCCCGGTTCATATTCGAACCGGGACTATTCTAGTTTTTCTGATTCCGACCAAAGATCAGTTATCCAGTAGTGTGAGTATCTGCAAGTGCACAATGGAATAGACATTGAGCGTAAAGAAACATAAAAAAAATCGCATCAGTTAATTAAATGTGCTAACGCATGGTGTGGATGCCTAAATCTCTCACAATCTTGGTCGAAGCTCACAATATGGATCCTCTTCTCCATGTACTAACAAGAGAATGCTCCCGTGCATAGTATTATACTATCTGTATTATTAGGGATAAATAAGTAATTTATTAATATCATGATTAGGAGTAATTGTTGTTTATGTTTTTTCCCTGGCTAAATCGATCTATGATCATCCATTGCGTTGACATTAAACAGGACCATTCAAACCACCTGAACTACACCAGTTCATTAAGTCAAGTTAATTGATATAGAGTGGGACTAATCACGGTGAAGCTGGTCGATCACTCATAACCGCGGGCACGGCTATTCAAATAGTTTTACTCTGACTAGAGATGTACAACTATACCCACAAGGCACGACTCCACGCATGTTTTCATGCCCCAAAGTACCACCATGGTACTGTAAAGGGGGAATCATGACAAGACCCATTACATAACCCTTCCCTAATCATTCACACCACGCTAAGGTTTCACCCCACCTTTAAATTGGGGTGGGCAGCCCTCCCATTGCCGCGGTGAATGCGACAGCCGATCAACCTGTAAGCCCAGGCCGACCCAGCTCCATCACGCCCACCCTCGCCTCGGTGCCTAGGAAAGGGTCAAGCTATACTACAAATCCAGCAGTTACCCACGCTTGCTTGTGGTAAGCATGTAAGTCTTCTAGAATTTTTTGTGAATCGGTCCTTAATTGCAATGAGTGTGACAAGCAAAACCACGTACCCGTAGCCCAACATTGAACCATATTTTAGTTGGATAATTATGACAAAAAAATATGGTCAGGTGTCTTGAGCTCATAGCTCATCAATATACTAAATGTAGAAAGTGTGATTATCCCATTAAATGAGCTAGTAGTAATTAAGCATGGCTTAGCATAACATAATTTTAGCAAGGTCAACATAAATGACACAAGCAAGTCAATTTATAACCCAAGTATGACAAAGGATAGATATCAAGTGAACATGGCACAAACAAGTAGATAGGTAATCCCTATTCTCATGTAATTAGCAAAACATACAATTTATTTGCAGATGATAAAAAAAATATAAATTAGGTTCAACATTCTCAAGAAGGAATGTGTGACTTGCCTTGCTTCTTCGAAACTCTTCTCCTTGCGAGCACGATCTTTCAAAACGACTGAATCTACATGCTGGCACACAAAATGAGAAAAAACTATAATAAAAAACCAAATAAACAGTACATGAAAGGTTAAAAAACATGTAGAGCTCAATTTTATATGAATTTTGCAAGTTGAATGGTTCAATTCGGAGTTCGTATGAATTAGTTATGAATTTTAGAAGTTTTGAGCCATTAAAATGGATTTCTGGAATTAAATACGATTTATTATGCAATTAACATGAATTATGACATCATCTGAGAAGGGGAACCGGCACCGTCCGATGGGCCCCGCCTGTCGGTGACTCAAAGGGGGCGCATCCACCACATGGCGCTGACGCGGTAGCCACGTGGGACGGACACACCGACGTGGCATCGACGCAGCAGAGGCACTAGCAGCTACGGCGGGGGCCANGGTGCCACGCGGACGGGCCAGATCTCTCCAAAGGAGATTGGGTGACTGTGGCAAGAGGAGAGATGGCTGGCCGGCTGACCTACCAGGGAGTGGCGGCGCACGGCCAAAGGCACGTCGGCGGGCACAGGCGGCGACGAAGGAGAGTGGGGAGGAAGAGGGGTGCTCACTGAGGGCGCATGGCGGGAGAGGTGACACGGAGGCGACGACGGCGAGGGACGGCGGTGGCGGGCTCCTCAGGAAGGCGATGCGGACAGTAGTCCAGTGGCTTTTGGTGAAGGCGATGGAGCGGCTGAGGTGCGGCTCAACGTTGCGGAGCCGGAGAAGGGGTCGGAGGTGCTTGATGGCTCTCCAATCGAGGCGAGCGGCGGTTGGAGGCGGCATGAGGTGGCGGCAGCTCGGGTTTGTGGCGAGGTCGCCGTTCTGGCGGTTCTAGCCGGCAATGAGGCAGTGGCCAAGGTAGTCCTTGGTGTGGCGAAGCTAGTCGTGGTGTTGGAGCGGTGTGGCGGCTAGGGCGATGGCGGCAACCAGCCGGAGTTTGGCGACGAGTGGCGGAGAGAGAGACAACGTGGGGAGCTCGGGCAAAAGGGGAAATAAATGAGAGAGGGGAGCCCGGGGGAGCTTTTTATGAGCACGGGGAGGCGGGATCATGCCCGGGCGATGCGGATTCGCTGGGAGTAGTGGGGGAAACGAGAGTGGGACGTGAAGGAGAACGCGTCCACGCGCTTGGACGTGCGGGCGCGTGTGGGAGCACGCGGAATCGACGACGACATGGGCAGGAGAAGCGGTTGCTGACTCTCTCGACCGGAGGAAGGAGATGAGCTCGACAGGTGGGCCTCGCCTGTCGACGGTTCAAGGGAGGGGGAGGGTGGTAGTGTAGACTTTGCGGAAGGGATTGAGGGCGAGCTGGGCCAGGCGGGAGGACTTGTGTGGGCACACGGAAATTATACCGTCCAATGCATTTTGTGACCACCACATAATTTTGGATGAGTGGGATCCATACACGCATAAATAGCCACTCATACCTCAATGTGCCCATGATCACAAAATTTACAACATTCGGTATAACATCCATAATGCCGAATAATGAGCAAAGGAGATATTGTTCGGACTCCGCATGCCAGTCAACTTCAGCCTGAGACATGCCCGTCAAACCACACGAAGGCGGCGACCAGATGTGTTACACATCTCAGGAGACTTGACTCAAATTGCAAGAGCTCTACAACATCTCAATTGCTCAAAATTCATACTCGTGCTTAGCTAGTCCCCAGGAAAAACGACTAGCCTTGCACTTTCATCGCAAGCAATTGATAAACATCACAAATACATAAAGGTAGATAAAAGGACAGCAATATACATATATCATAATGGGATTCAACAACTCATCTTACAACACAAACTATAGCGGCGGAAGTTTCATAAATTCACATAAAGCAAAAGTAAGGCCCGTGATTTACCAAACAACCCAAAGGGCAACCAACCGGGCAAGAGTCAAGCTGAAAAGGCTACTCACTACCCTCACCGCCCTCGGTAGGGTAGTAAGAATAATCAAGTTCACCGGCATCCTGGTCTGAAAGTTGCAGACATCGGGTTAAGTACAAGAATATACTCGCAAGACTTACACATTAATATATATACATAGAACAAAGGAGTATGCAAGCTTCTATCTTAAAAGATGGTATAATGGTTCAAGTTTTGCATAAAAGCCAATTTAGTTGAGCAAATATCAAGTTGCAAATATAGAGTTTCTAACTTAGCATAATCTGAAATTTAATCACAAATAAGCACTACCCGTGCTCTCATCACCATCCATGGACTTCCATTGTCCAACTATGGCTTCTCAACATATCTATTCCATCCTGTAACCGTGGACACGGTTATTCGAATAGTTTTACTCTGATCAGAGGGGTACATCTTTACCCACATGAAATGAGCAAAGATCAAATGCTTCACACGCACACAGGTGTGACCTACAAGTGATACAAGCTCATAACATGCCCTTTCCTAGTCACACCCCAACCACCTAAACCACGTCTAGGCCCCCGACGACTTAGCCACGTGCGTGTGTGATGTGGCTAAGGTAGGCTCACCATCGCGGGAGAAACCCCTTGCCAAAACCAGGCACACCCGGGCACTCCAAAGGGAAGACCACCCTCACGAATGACCAGCGTAGCGTAGATCATCACAGTGCAATGTAGTACTAAGTCAAGCCATCCCATACCGGCGTGTGGTAGTACGTAAGGTGCTTGAATAGATGTCAACATGTTCGGTCCTTAACAACCCAGATGAGGCTACTTGCATCAGGGAAAACCACCATCCCTTCATTGCCCTATCACTCGTCCAAGTTAAAGCATATTTTCCATATGAATCATTTAGTGAAAGTAGTCAGATTTTATGCCCATAAATCACAGGTAATGAATAAATTCAATCGATAGCTCCATCTATCGATTTTTAACACTACTAGACTTAAGCATGGCTAAGCATAGGTAAAACAACAAAACATTCCCAAGTATTTCTATCTCGAGGTTACAAGGATAAGTGGCAACAACAAAACCAAGAAGGATATGTAGCAATTAGGTATAACCAAAACTAACCATTACCGATAAGTTGGTAGTAAATCAACACATGCATATATATCGTTTTCCAACCAAATTATTTTAGCAAGATAGGGATTCTATATGCTTAGATGCTTGCCATGCTGCTGTGAAAAATCACTCTCAGTCTCAGCTTCTGGCTCCACGTACTCCGGAACGTCGGAATCTAAATAATCATAACGTATAAAACGAATAAACATCCAAATAAGGTGAAAAATCGAAAATGCTCTAAAATGCATGAATTCCTCACAGTGGGTTAGTCATCTCCTAAAATGAATTTATGTGAAGAAATTTCTATTTTATCAATGCTATTTTGAAAGTTATGAATTTTACAAGTTCAACAAAAAGAGAATTATTTATTTGTTTAAACTTGTTTTAGGAGGTAGTTTTGTCAAGTTCCTCTCATCCAGATCAAATGGTACACACTTCTAAAGTGAACATCAGTGGATTCATGATTTTGGGATTAACTAGTAATTTTCTATGGATTAAATAAGTCGTAGGTGAAAAATAAATGTTTTTATGATATTCACAATTATAGTCACATTTTCTGTATAGAATTTGGGAAAACTTTATTTTATAAACATAAAGATCACAAATTAAGGAATACATAGAAATTTGGTTCACTAAATTTGGATTATAATTGAATTTTCTACAAATTTTACAAGTTTTATGTTATCTATTTCATATTTGAAATTTTAGAAATAAATATCCTATTGTGAGCATAGGATTTTATTACACAATATTAAAGTTTACAATTTTATGGACCTACTGGAGTTGGTTTCATCTCAAAAGGAGTTAAATTTCATTTGATATGAATTTTACAAGTTTGGTACAATTTTCAGTTGAAAAGATATAGATTTCTTCATTTTCTTTAATATTTCCAAAATAAAAATCTTTGGGTCCACAGGTCAGCCTCTGGCTGTTTTGCAGAAAAGCGCCTAGGGTTCTTAGGAATCAACCCGCAGTCCTTAAACATGTGCTAATACATATACTATTAAGAGTCCCTAAGGTTTCCTTTATTTATAATTAGGTCCTGGTCCCATTTGTCATACTAATGAATCTTACAAAACCAACCTTGCAACTTTTAAACTTTTACTAAGCAGAAACATTAGGCGCTAATCATATTGGGCGCACATGCTAGCGGCTCGGGGGCTGGGAAGCAGAGGCAGTAGCACACCAGCGAACTTCCCGCCGGCGGCAACGGCGAAAGGCGACCGATCTCGGTGGGCAACTAAAAGAGAAAACATGAAGGAGTTCACGGCGAAGCTATTGGTGTTCGTCTCATCAGCTGAGGTGGTCGGAATCGATGGCGGCGACGGTGCAGGCGGCGGTGTCTTTCGGCACACATGTGCAAATCAAGTTCCGGCTCGAATCCGTGTGAACCAATGCATGCATGAGGTCATATAAGCCTCCTGGAGACTTACCGAAGCACACGCGACGGTCGGCAATGCTTGGACAGCGACGGCGACTTAGAAAGAACTCCGACGGCGATAGCAGCTAGCAGAGCAACGGCGCCAGCAATCTTCAGCTCTTGATCTGCTAAGAGGAGGTGAAGGACATCTCAAGGATCACATGAGGATGCTCCACGAGTGAGGAATTGAAGTGGGGCTCACCAGAGAAGAGGAATTCGATGATGAAGTCCGGCGGCCGGAATTAGGGAAGAAACGGCCGATCTCCTTCTCCACGGCTTCGGGGTTCAATTCCTTCGGTCGGCGTCTTCCTGGGATCAAGGTAATGATGATGGCGCGGTGGCTTGGCTCAGCTTGGACGAGGTTGGCCGAACGACGATGATGTCAAGGTGGCGGCGCTCTGGAGCTCTCGGGGACACGGCGGCGTTCCGGCGTCACAGCTGCACAACAAGGGATGAGGTCAAAGGGGATGGACTCGGCATCTTGTGAGGTTGATAGAACGCAGGAGGAAAAGAGATGACCGTGGCTCGTCGGGGACGGCGGCTGCCGTCGTTCCCATGGCCGGCGGCAAAGATGGAGGTGACAGGGGCGAAGCGCTCTCTCTCTCGGCTTGGTCGGCTCAAGGGCGGAATGGTAGAGTAGGGAATGCACTGGAGAGGGTATAGCGAGCGTCGGCAGCTGCCACGGCGGTGGACACACGTCGAACACGTCGGCGTCGATCTTTCCCTTGCTCTCTGTGTGTTTGAGCGGTGGAAAAAATATATATACCGAGTTGGAGCTAGCCTATGTGTCTGTCAAGTGGGTCCAGGCGATGTGCACAGAGGTAGAATGGGAGAGATGGGTAGAAAATTTGGTATACACAGTGCTAGGTAAGTTTTAGGGTTTTTCCCTTTTTAATTTTCCTTCTCCTTCTTTATAATTCCATAACTTCATTTCTGTGCAAAATAAAATAATATGGATTTTTCTGGAGATAGATAAAAATACCTAGATTCCATTTTCTTTGGTTTCACACAAAATTCCCAATATTTTAATCTCAGGAAAATAAAGAAATTCATTTCAGCTGAAAATGGTTTGAATTTTTAAAAGGTCCAAACCTACAAAATAAATTCTGAAAAAAATATATTAATTCTTGATAAATAGTGTAGTATTTGAATAAATTATAAACCCTATACATTTTTATGTGATAAAATACCTATATAGGATGTATATCAATTTTGCCGATTAGGGTTTTGTTTTTTTTGTTTTTTTTTTCCAAAAATTTATTTTGATGCACAAACTAATGCAAAATAATTATCTATGCAATCTACAAATAGAAATAAGCAAATCTTAAATACCTTGCATAAAATTTAGGGTTGTGACAACTTGTGCCGGCGGAAGGGGAGGAGAGGGAAGCCGGCCCGAGGGAAAGGGAGAGGGAGTGCGCCGAGGCCGAGAGAGGCAAAACGGACCTTGCCGGATTCGGCCCAAAACCAGAAGAGAGGATTTTAATTCATCTTTCATTTTGTTTAGTTGATTAAATGATATTTGTATTATTAAAATTATTTATGAGCTTCGAAAATTCACGGGAAAATCCAGAGAGTATTTTAATGCAGGGAGAATATTAAAAAAATATCCTCAGCCATGATTTTTAAAGAAAATTTTTAATTCCCTCATTAATTGTCTTGATAAATTAATTTAAATTTTAATATATATTATAAAAATAAATTATTAAATGATTTTTAATCCCGAGATGTGACAGTTGTGGTGCGCCGTGCGGAGTGAAGGGGAAGAGAAAAGAATCGGAATCGATCTGGTCTGTCCCGACTACCATGCCTCGGGCGTCGGTAGCGGAGCCGCGGGGGAAGGCTCGAGAAGCCGAACGTGGAAGGCCTAGATCCAAAGCAGGACAACGATCGGATGGAAGAAAATAATCGATGACGTGGCCTTGGGGCTGAGCGTGGAATGAACAGTGCGCACCAGAAAAACAATATGTAGTATATGATTAGCATACATTTTCAAACTATCAAGGTCAGGAAGTTTACATTTGTAAAGAACTCAGCAAATTGCGTGGAACCTAATTGGGATAGTTACTGATGTCTCAGTAAATCAGCAAAGACTAACCAATAGACTAGACTAATGGCAACTGCATAGCTTTGTAAATACGAGAGGAACTTTGTCCCTCAAAAAAAATACGAGAGGAACTTTGGAAAAAACATCGACATCCTCGGTATTATAGTCATTCTCTGCTATTTTTGATTATCTGGTGCAGTAGCAAAGTTGAGTTGAAATGGAATCGAGATTAGTTATCCCGGTTACTTCTGCTCTCTTTCCATGAATATGTAGAAGAATAAAAGGCAGGAAATTCAGATCAATAGCTTTTGATAACGACATCACCTAGGATTTAATCAGGCTCCATTCGCTGTGCAGCTGTGCTTCCCATTTTAAGTATTACCTGTCTACATCGGAGCCACCGGTTCTCATGGCTGCCTCCTTCTTGGCTTGACCCTAGGTCAAATTTAAGTAAAAATGCTAGCATCTCTGCATCAACTTGATATATCCCTTAAGAAAAGGGGATGTTCAGTGCTATTACACTGTCATCCACCCACAAACAAATCAGCTTCAGGAGAAAACAAACCAGTTTTGGACAGTGAAGGGTTTTGGAGACAGCCTCCATCTTCAAGTTTACAACTACCATGGGTTTAGGTCACATATTGAACAATTGAAAAGATTGCTTCGAGCTAATTTTTCATATAGTACTTAACACCCTAAAGTACAAAACCAATTTATTCATTTCAGTAGAACTCTTGATGGAGCATATTTGAGGGGGAGAAGCATAACTTTTGTTGCTACGTATATGTATTAGTTAACATGGATGCTATTCCTCACTTTGCTGGTGAGACCGCAGGAGTTATAAATACTAGTCAATCGTTCTATATGAAGTAAAATAAACTCCATGATGATGCTATGCAAACAAGGGCTCCTAACAAGAAGATTAAATTCAGATCAATCCAATGATCATCCTAATATGTTCAGGGACCATGTGGAAAAATCTAATATGTTGTATTATAATGTATTGCATTGACACTCTCAAGGGATATATGTAGAGTATATAGGAGGAGGTAGAGACTTGGAGTACAATACAAATTAAGATGGATTTATCTCTAGGACTCTATCTTATTATCTGTAGGATTCTATCTCTAGGACTCCATCTTCTTATCTCTAGGACTTTCTCATCTCTATATTTTGCATTTAACTCTTATCTCTAATCATACGTATATGTACTTCTAACATTCCCCCTCAGTCGTAACGGGAGCAAAGCGAACGATTACGACTGGATTTGAAATCTTCTGTTTCTTCATCTTCTTCGACTCACCATCATCGATTGCATCTCTGACGGTCCTCCACCTGATTCCTGCGTCCCCTTCGGTGTCGTCCCTTGACTACTCTATTCCCTCCCGCAGTCATTGCGTATCATGAACGATAGTGATGACACGAATGCTTGGATTGGAGTTACCAGAGATGATTTTTGTTGTAAATAGTCGTTGATGTAATTGAACATGTAGTTGGCGTGGCCATGGTAGTCATGGTAGTTGGTGTAGGTGCACACAGCTGAAGGAGAAAAAAAATATTTACGCCATGGTGTGAAGACGGAACTACAATTGTTACCATCTTGTACCTTATAGGTGTCAGAGGATGCCGTTGGAGACGTCTTGCAAATGTCAGAGGACATCGTTGGCGATGAGGCCATCACTTTTGATTGGTCCTTCTGCGTCGTAGCGGTCATCACAATAGTGACGCTGGATTGATGCAATTGTTGTCGTTGTAGACGACGTGGTCGATACCGTCGTCGATGACGCTGTCGTTGCTGTTGTAGAGGACGCTGTCGATGTCGTCAATGAAGCGTCTTGTAGAGGAGACACTGGTATCCATCCTTGTGAACGAAGCGGCGGCGGCGAGGTACCATGTTTATGAAGACCATCAGAAATGTGCTGTCGGCGAAGACGATCATGTAGTCATGCAGCTGATGAAGACATATTGATCTGCTTCCCAGACGCGAGATTGATCTGCTCTGCTTGGTTGAACCCAATGGCGGAGCCTCCACCTGGTTAGCCCAGGCAGCCGTCCAGGCTCGTTCACGAAAACTCCATTAAATTTTAATATTTGTTGAAACCTAATTTCGGCAATGAGAAAAAGGGTAGCGCACAAGCACCAAAGACGATGGGTTATAAGACAAAAAGGTTTATACAGGTTCAGGTCTTCTATAAAAAAGTAATACTCTACTCCTGTTTCGGGGATTGTATCTGCCGAATCTTTGGACTTCCAAGTCTTGCGCTCATGCATGTACAAAATCTTCTCCGCCGGGATCGTTGTAGACTACAACAACAAGCCGCCGGTCCTTCCTTATAGCATCCTTCGGCCACCTCCTCCGGTATATAGATTATGAAAACATCTCAAATATCTTTTGTTCCACCATGCTTATCAATATTTTTAATAAAAAATATCTTCCTCAGGCAAATGCCTTGATCATCTCTCGGCCATACAAAGTATATCACGAAGCTCCTCAGGCTCCGCTGACTAACAAGCAACTGATTGGTGGGCCAAAAATCAAACCCCAAGTTAAAAATAAAAGGGCTACGGTCGAAGAAACAAGCAAGCACGCCAATAAGCAGAGAAAGTTATCATCGATGACTCGGATGAAGAAATTGAAGAACTGTAGACTCCGAAAGTCAATATTAACTTGCCTAAGCCATCTACCAGATCAGCTGCAAAAATCAGGAAATGCAATAGGTAACTTCCGCATAACTTGTATTGCATCTCCTGTCAAAAATATGTTGAACTACATTCTAAATCCTGTTCACCATCTTTTGTAGAAAACCCCAAGATATTGACACCATCGGCCAGACTGAAATGCCAACTATAGATATGGGATCAGGAAACCCAAAGACTATAGAACTAGGAACCCAAAGCGCATTTCAGAGCCACCCCACTCCCAGCCAGGAGCCTCGGACTGCCAGCTAAGAACCCCTGACTGGAAACCAGTCGGGTCCTTCAAACCATGCGCTTGAACAAGAACCCCCGACTGGAAACCAGTCGGGTGAGGAACACTAAGCCCCTGACAACCAGAAAGTTCTAGTAGAAGATCCATCGCCATCCAATGAAGATATCAATAAGGATCAATTAACTGAAAACGATGTTGCACAAGGAGACCAAAACTATCCAATTCTTGACGTGGACAAAAACGATCAAGGCCCTTCCCGTAGTCGTCTAGACATAATCACAGGTGAATAACTCAATTGTTTAAATCTTTGTCTTGAATTCTCCTCGTAAATTCTTGCAACCTCGTCTCTTTTAGAATCAATAATTGGACAAGACGAAGAAATTCTCTGATTAAAATCAGCTGAAGATTCACTATCGCTAGTTAAGATCGAATGGCGTGATGCCAAGGGCAAAAAACAAGGGATTATACTGAACAAGCAGAAAGAAGCTGAAGAACAAGATCTGCTTGTAGCCAGCCTCAATGAAGCCACCCAGCCACCCGACTGATGAATGCAAGAAAAACTCCCCATCTTCTCAATTGTTGCTTTATATTAATCAACTAACTTGTCCCTTGTGATGCAGAGAATATATCGCCGATCCCAAGCTGAGTCTGACACCTTGGAAAAGCTTGTGCCTCATGTGAACTCCTTAGGGAATATCCAACAAGAGCTTAAAGAAGCCAAGGAAGAAACCATAGCAAGGGAAACAATCCTGCGAGAAGAAATCAGCAAGCTGCGAGACACAAACTTAGAGCTTCGCGGTTCAATTGGAGGTAAGAAAAATTAGCTCAATTGCTTCTAATCAATCAATCTTCTATTGTTAATCCTATGTCCTCATGTATCAACTCACTTAACCGAGATTGAATCACTTAAAGCCCGATTGAAAAAAGCTGAAAACAAAAACGCCAAGCTAGAGGCTGACAAAGCCAAAGCTATAGCTGAACTTGAAGGTAATCCTGACAAACTCAAATTCTTGATTTGGTTCAACATTGTTATTGCTATGCCTTGAATATTCACGGCCTTGCCGCCAACAAGATAAAATCCTGATCTCAATTTGATGCTTTCACCGAGAGAATCTAGACGGCTGAGAGTATCAGAGATGATACTGCCAACGCAGCCACCCCAGTCTTGAATGCAATCTTTCAGAACGGCCTGGGATCAACTACATAAGATACTCCTGAGATATTTGACAAGCTCAGAACAGCTCCCAAGAAATATCTAGATAACATCAATGGAGCGGCCACCATGGTGCAGGTCTGGCATTAGCGATGACTAAGTCTCTGTATCCCTGAGTCGATACAAGTACCATTGGAGACGGCTTTGCTGATGGAACTTCAGATAAACAAGCCTTGGAGTTGATTAGTGAAACTCAGCAGTCGGCTAAGAAAATAGCTGCTAATGTAATAGGGAACTTCTAGGGATAGATGTTTATTGTGAAAAACACTTGTAGACTGACTTGTAAAATATTAGCTTATTTATGTTTATGCTCTGATTTGAATCTAGCTTTTAATTTCTTAAAAATTTTCATCCGACTATCACCTGGCCTAAAACTTGATTAAATCTTCAGAAAATTTTTAGTCCTTATGCACTCGGCTCAAATCAAAACAAAAAGCAATGATAAACCGAATATAAACAAATCATATTCAAGAAGAACTTCATACTTGACTAATATTGATAGCCCTCGACTGATAACTCAAGAAGGCAATGTACTTGAAGTCGGCAGTCGAGAAGAACAAAGTACAAAAGATGGACTCTACGTATAATAACGACGAAGGTCTTCAATGTTCCAAGAATTCTCCAAGTTTGATCCATCTTCACGCTTTAGTTGATAGGCCCCTGGCCAAGCAACTTCAGTGATTATGAAAGGCTCTTCCCATAACGGAGATAATTATGTCTATCCTTCGTCGTCTGAATCTTTCTCAAAACCATGTCACCAACAATAAACGCCCGTGATCGAACATTGCGATTGTGATAACGCTGAAGTCCTTGGAGATATCTTGCCGACTGAACAAGAGCAGCTTCATGGGCCTCTTCTAGTCGGGTTAGGTCTTCAATGCGGTTTTGATCATAACGCTCCTCACTGAAATTACGAACTCAAAGAGATTCAAATTCCATCTTACTCAGCAACATAGCTTCAACTCCATAAACCAGAAAGAAAGATGACTGACCCATAGCCCGACTGGGTGTAGTTCGCAACGACCATAAAACCGAAGGTAACTCTTGAACCCATTGTCCGACATAGGGACGTAATCTGTCAAAGACATGAGCCTTGTTGCCTTGAAGAACCATACCGTTAGCATGCTCAACTTGTCCGTTACTCCTAGGATGCGCGATTGATGCATAATAAATCTTGATTCCAAAGTCTTCACAAAAATCTTTAAAAACGCCTTCGGTGAACTGAGTCCCATTGTCAGTAATAATCCTATTTGGAATACCAGACCAATGCACAATATTGAGGAAAAAATCACGAGCTTTGTCTACTGTAATTGTAGCAACCAACTTAGCTTCAATCCACTTGGAAAACTCGTCAATAGTGACGAAGAGATGCGTGAAACCTCCTGGAGCTCTTTTGAAAAGACCCGCCATGTCCAAACCCCAAACAGCAAAAGGCCAAGAAAGTGGAATAGTTGGATCTGCCGAGCAAAAAACTGACAGCCTTCACAAGTCCGAACAACTTTATCTGCATTGTTGAAACCTGATTTCGGCAATAAGAAACAGGGGGTAGCGCACAAGTACCAAACACGATGGGTTAGTAGACAAAGGAATTTAGACAGGTTTAGGCCTTCTATAAAGAAGTAACACCCTACTCCTGTTTCGGGGATTTGATCCGTCGAGTGATTTATTGATCTCTTGATCAGGTTGTGTATGAAGAAAATTTATCTTATTGCTATTGTCTCAACGCCCCTCAAGGGACGTCCTACCCTCCTTATATAGGTTTAGAGGGTAGGCTCACAAGTCAGAGACCTAACATCATACTATATAAGACTCCATAGTATTCCCGACTCAGTACTATAAGCCGTTCCTTAATACACAAGGTAACGTAATACTTAAGTCCTAAGTCGATTACATAATCATAAAGCATAGCCTATCCACTATAGTCAGTTGGATAAGCTAGCCGTGTGGGTATATGGTACTCATAATCTCCGCAGTATCCCCTGAGACCTTCACAGTCGATGAGATAACATAGCCTCAAACCAGAATAACACATAGCCGAGTGCCTCCATCGCCGAGTGCTTCCATCAACTTTGCCTAAGTCTCCCGAGTGCTTTATCATCCAATAAGAAGGCTGTGAAGGGCTAAAAAAATTTCAAGAATAATCAAGTATATATACCTAGGTGCATCGACTAGATGCACCTAATTAGGTGTAGCCCCCGACTATGTGTTTAGTTAAACAAACTAAGCATATAGTCAAGAACTATAATAATCATACTCATCCGAGTAATATAAGTAAATGCCTAGCCAAAGCCAAAAGCAATCACAAAAAATCATATAACACATAACCTCATAAACAAGACATAGTGTATAATGACCCCGAGTACTGGCAAGCTCATGCTATTCGAGTTATTCTGCCCGAGTCCCCTCAAGACACACAACTCCTCCATCCTCAGGAATATATGACATTCGTGGTATAAAATCCGAGTTAATAAAACCCATAAATAGAGTTACCAACCGCCTGAAAAATATGACCAAAATATAATCAGCCTAAGCCATAATATTGGTCTTAATCAGAAAAGCATACCAAGGTGGCAAAATAGCATTGGTATATAAAATCAATTGCCTTTAAATAATCCAAATAGCTTTAACAACCCATGAAAAAGTTGCCAAAATAGTCTTAAAAAACTACACTGTTTGTCTCCTCCCAAACCACATCAACTCCTAAAAAGTTGAATAACTGCTGTATGGAAGGATTTGAATGGTATTAGGCATTAAACACATGCATATTGCCAAGGCAAATCTGCTTAAGTCCCTAAAAGACACGTGATAGGCCGAACCAGAATTATGGGCTGCAAGTTTCTCATGGGCCTCGACCTAAACACGAGAAAACCTACTGATACCCTAAAAACCACTGAAGCGCCGTCGTCTTCCCCACCGCTTCATCTTCTAAAATTTCCCCTTTCTCCTGTTCATAAACTCTTCCGAAGAAAACCTAGAACACGAGCTCATCCGAATCCACTCATCCAGAAACTCAAAACTACATCAAAATCCACCACACGCATCTTGCTCCTAAGATCTCCTCCAAGTTTCCCCACTCCCAACAACAGATTTGCTTCCTCACAAACCGCATCCATGGCGGAAGAGAGAGAAATTCCCTTCGACCAATGGGCAACCTCCGATGTGAAGGAATCCACTCTGAGAGAAATGGTGAAGGACAGAGTTCTTCCTGCCAAGGAGATCATCGGCTGGCATCCAGCATACGGCGAAGAGTTCCCAACTCCGAACACCGGTGAGATCGTAGTTTCCACCCACTTCTTCTATTGAGGATTTGGTCTGCCCACTTCTGAATTCTTTCGTGGTATCCTTGATTACTACGGTCTCAAAATTTATCATTTGAATCCAAACTACATACTACACATCGTCATTTTCATCCATGTGTGCGAAGCCTTTCTGGGAATTTATCCCCATTTCAACCTCTTCTGCCGCATGTTTTCTCTCAAGGCCCACCCAACCAAGGATAACCCTTGTGTTGTTGGTGGCGCCAGATTTCAACTCCGTGGTACTCTCCGTAAATATTACTTTCCACTTCCTCTGAAATCTTCCAACAAGGGCTGGCATGCAAACTGGTTTTATATCTCAAACCCAGCCCCCAGCTTGCCCGACTTCATTGGTCTCCCACCAATCCAACGAGCCAACTGGAATGCTTTGCCAGAAAACAAAGATTGGATAGAAGCTAACAATCTTCTGGCTAAAATTCTAGAAATGAAGAATAAGGGCCTCCAAGGAGAACAGATCACTCGGCACTTCATCAAGTGCCGACTGGCTCCTATCAAAGAGAGGTCTAAACCAGCATTTCAATACGAAAGTCAGAGTGATCCCAATCGGGAAGACCAAGAATCCCTAAATTTCCAGGTCTTGTGCGCTCGTATGTACAAGATCTTCTCTTCTGGAATTGCAGTGGACTACAGCAATAAATTGCTGGTTGTTTCCTTCCATCTTCATCGACCACCTCCTCCGGTGAGTAGACTCCGCATCTTAAACCACCTTTCAACTTGTCCACGTTCTTTAATATTTCTCAAAAATACTGCTTGTAGGCAAATGCTCTGATTATCTCTTGGCCATATAAAGTGTGTCATGAAGATATACCAGCTTAGCCAACTACCAAGAAATCAACTAGCAGCCCAAAAATCAAACCTCAAGCTAAAAGTAAAAGACCTGCTGCTGCCGTTGAAGAAACTAGCAAACGTGCCAGCAAACAGAGGAAACTGGTCGTGGATGACTCGAATGAAGAATCTGAGGAAATACAAACTCCGAAAGCCAACATAAGCTTTCCTAGGCCATCCACAAGATCTGCCCCAAAGATCAGAAAATCCAACAGGTATCCTTCACACAACCGAATTCATATGGTTAATAAAAACCTACTTGATTCCACCTTGATCATCTTTATCTTCTTCTGCAGAAAACCTCAAGACATAGATCCCACTGGGCAGATAGAGAAAATAAATCCATCCACAACAACAGAGAAACCAAAATCTGCAGAACAAGGGTCTCAAAACCCTCTCCCGGATGAAGCCATCCCCAAGCAAGAGCCCCCGACTGCCAGTCAAGATACCCCGACTGGAAACCAGTCGGACTCTGCTAATCAAGCATCAGCTCAGGGACCCCCGACTGAAAACCAGCCAGACAGGGAAAAACAAGACCCAGGCAATCAAGAAACTCTGGTTGAAGATCTAACACCAAGGACTGAAACCAACAAGGATCAATCAGCCAAGGATACTAGCACTCAAGAAAACCAACCCGAAGCTACAACAGGTAACCTTCAATAGTTATCAAACTTCTTGTCTCAAACATATCTTCTGACTTCCATCTTTATTCATTAACCTTAGAACAAACAACCGAAGAAGAAGAAATTACCCGACTGAAGTCCATAGAGGACTCAATGCCTCCAATCAAGATCGAGTGGCGAGATGCCGAAGGCAAAAAGCAGGGCATTATCTTAAACAAGCAAAAAGAAGCCGAAGAACGCGATATGCTTGTCGCCAACCTCAATGAAGCGACTCGGTTGATGAATGTATAAACAAATTTCTCATATCTCAATTGCATAATCTTTTGTATCCAACTGACTCAACCTCCATAATGCAGAGAATATATCGTCGCTCGCTTGCCAAGTCTGATAGTCTAGCGAAACTGGTGCCTCACGTCAATTCTTTAGAAAACATCCAGTAGGATCTCAAGGAAGCTAAAGAAGAGGCTGCTGCTAGAGAAGTCGTCGTTTGGGAAGAGATCAACAAGCTTCGAGATATGAACCTGGAGCTTCGTGGTTCAATCGGAGGTAATAAAAACCAACTCATCTGTTCTTGTTTAATCCGTTCGACTCCAATAACTCCAAATCTTCATGTTGTAGCTAACATATCCGAGATTGATTCCCTCAAGGCTCAACTAAAGAAAGCAGAGACTGATAACGCCAAACTTGAGTCTAACAAAGATAAAGCTTTAGAAGAAATTGAAGGTAACCCCTGAAACTCATACTCCTTGATCTAACTGATCTTAGTTATTTGTCTAATCTGAATCATATCAAACTTGTAGCTAATAAGATTAAATCCCATGCTCAATTTGAAGTCTTTGCTGAAAAAGTCCGAAGAGCTGAAAGAGTCAGGGATGATATTGCCAATGCAGCTGCGCCAATATTGTCAGCAATCTATGAAAGCGGCCTTGGAACAAGTGCTATGGATGCTGTAGAAATCTTTGATAAACTCAGGACGGCTCCAAAAAAGTACATAGAGAATATTGCTGATGCTGCAACCATGAGTGCAAGCCAAACCCTAGCAATGACCAAATCTCTCTATCCCCGAGTGGATATAAATTCCATAGGAGATGGTTTTGCTCAAGGCACTACAGATGAATAAGCCGTAGAGCTGATAAATGAAGCACAGGAATTGGCCAAGAAGATTGCTGCCGATGTAGTTGAGAACTTCCAGGGATGAAACTTTTGATGTAAATAACTTTTGTAATCTAACTTGTAGATACTCAGTTCATTTATGTTTATGCCATAATTTGAGTCTTTGTATTAAATTTCTTAAAAATTTTTGTCCGACTGTCACCAAGCCTAGACTTGATTAAGTCATTAAAAAATTTTCGGTCCTTATTTACTTAACTCAGACCAGAACATTAAACAATGATAAACCAAGTATAAACAAGTCATTTTTGATAAAAAAACATCATACTTTATTAATACGTATAGCCCCTGACTGACAACTCAAGAAGGCAACTTACTTGAAGTCGGCAGTTGAGAAAAACAAGATACAATAAATTTAAGTATAGTATCGACGAAGGTGTTCAACGTTCCATGAATTCTCCACCATAGTCCCATTTTCATGCATCAAACGATATGCTCCTGGCCGAGTGACCTCAGCAATTATATAGGGTCCTTCCCATAATGGAGATAACTTATGTCTATCCTTCGTGGTCTGAATCTTCCGTAAAACCATATCACCAACAATACAAGCTCGCGATCGAGCGTTTCGATTATGATAATGTCGAAGTCCTTGAAGGTACCTTGCCGACTGAATTAATGCAGCTTCGCGAGCCTCTTCCAGTCGGGTCAAATCATCAACTCGGTCTTGATCATAACGTTCATCATTGAAACTGCGAACTCAAAGAGATTCAAACTCCATCTCACTCGGCAACATTGCTTTAGCCCCATAGACTAAAAAGAAAGGTGACTGGCCAGTAGCCCAACTGGGCGTAGTCCGCAATGACCATAATACCGAAGGCAACTCTTGGACCCATCTTCCAGCATAAGGGCTTAGCCTATCAAACACTCGGGCCTTAATACCTTGAAGAACCATACCATTGGCACGTTCAACCTGCCCATTGCTCCTGGGGTGTGCCACTGACGCATAGCAAATCTTGATTTCGAAATCTTCACAAAATTCTTTAAACACGCCACCAGTGAACTGAGTCCCATTATCGGTTATAATCCTGCTAGGAACACCAAACCGATGCACTATTTTTAAAATAAAATCTCGCGCCTTATTCGCGGTTATTGTAGCAACCGGCCTAGCCTCAATCCACTTAGAGAACTTGTCAATTGCGATGAACAGATGTGTAAATCCTCCTGGAGCCTTTTTGAAAGGACCGACCATGTCCAAGCCCCATACCGCAAAAGGCCATGACAATGGGATTGTTTGTAACTCTTGGGCTGGAACATGACTTTGCCGAGCGAAGAACTGACAACCTTCACATGTGTGGACCACCTTGTCTGCGTCGGAGACCGCCGTGAGCTAGAAAAAACCTTGCCTGTAAGCCTTGCCCACCAAAGTACGTGCCGCAGCATGACTGCCGCAAATTCCCGAGTGAATATCCTGCAACAATTGTCGTCCCTCCTCAGGCATGACGCACCTTAACAAAACTCCAGATGGGCTTCTCCTGTACAACTCCGAATCGACCATGACATAACTCTGACTGCGACGTCAGACTCGCTCTGCATCATTCCAGTCTTCGGGCAGCTCCTGCCGAGTCAGAAAATTGATAAACGACATTCTTCAGTCAGCGTCGAGCATGGCGACCTGGTCTGTAACTTCTTTATTGCTAACTAATTTTTTAGTGACAGTCGGTTCATAGAGGTGTTCTACAAAAACATCAGTCGGGGTTGCTTCTCGCTTGGAACCAAACTATGCCAATTGATCTGCCGCCTCATTGTTGTACCTTAAAACATAAGATAACTCCAAGCCATCAAACTTGTCTTCTAGCTTGCGAACTTTTTGACGATAAGCTGCCATATTGTCGTTTAAACAAGATCAGTCCTTCATTACTTGATTTACCACCAACTGGGAATCTCCTCATACAACCATTCGACGTATGCCGAGAGACACAGCAAGCCGTAGCCCATGAAGTAAAGCTTCGTACTCGGCCACACTGTGTGAAGCAGGGAAATGTATATGAAGAACATACCGTAGCCTCTCCCCAGTCGGGGCAATCAAGACAACTCCTGCTCATGTGCCGGTGACTCGTTTGGACCCATCAAAATGCATGGTCCAATACTACAGCTCCTCCCTAGATACATCTTCTTGACGCTCGGTCCACTCGGCCACAAAGTCAGCCAAGATTTGAGATTTTATAGATGTTCTGGCCTTGAAGGTAATATCCAGTGGCATCAATTCTAAAGCCCACTTCGCAATGCGCCCGGTAACCTCCCGATTATGGATGACATCGCCGAGTGGAAAAGACGTGACCACAGTAACCGAGTGACTTTGAAAATAATGGGCTAACTTCCCGACGGTAATTAAAACTCCATATAGTAGCTTTTGTACCTGAGGGTAACGTGTTTTGGATCCGGCCAACACCTCGCTAACAAAGTAGATCGGCCTTTGAACTTTTTGAGCTCGTCCTTCCTCTTCTCGTTCAACGACCAAAACCGTGCTGACCACCTGAAAAGTTGCGGAAACATAGAGTAACAAAGGTTCTTAAGGATAAGGCGATGCCAACATGGGTGGCGTTGTGAGGAAGTCCTTGAAGTCTTCAAAGGCTTTCTGGGCCTCTGGGGTCCATTGGAATTTGTCTGTCTTCTTGAGCAACCTGAAAAAGGGCATGCCTCGTTCACCAAGTATAGAAACAAAGCGACTTAGCGCTGCCATACAACCAGTAAGCTTCTGGACATCCTTCTGGGTATTCGGCGGCTTCATATTCCGGATAGCGTTGATTTTCTCTGGATTAGCTTCAATGCCGCGGTGAGACACCATAAAACCGAGTAACTTTCCTGACGACACCCCAAAAGTACACTTCTTTGGGTTCAACTTCATCCTGAAGGCTTGAATATTTGAGAAAGTCTCTTCCAAGTTGGCGATCAGATCATGTTTTTGCTTAGTCTTGATGACAACATCGTCGACGTAGGGTTCCATGTTTCTCCCGAGTTGGGTCTGAAGGCATCTCTGGATCATGCGCTGATAAGTAGCTCCAGCGTTCTTTAGGCCGAAGGGCATTGTAATATAACAATAAGCTCCGAACGGGGTAATGAATGATGTCTTCAGGTAGTCGGACTCCTTCAAGCTGATTTGATGATATCCCAAATAACAATCCAAGAAGCTCAAAAGCTCGCAGCCGGCTATTGAGTCGATGACTTGATC
This sequence comes from Oryza officinalis, assembly GCA_008326285.1. NCBI lineage: Eukaryota > Viridiplantae > Streptophyta > Magnoliopsida > Poales > Poaceae > Oryza > Oryza officinalis. The sequence goes on along the minus strand of BDMV01000004.1, from coordinate 8,333,407 downwards.
GATATGGGGCAAACTGAAGGGATCCTTGGGACAAGACTTGTTGAGGTCGGTGTAATCTACACACATGTGCCACTGCCCTGTCTTCTTGCGAACCAGGACTAGGTTGGCCAACCAGTCGGGGTGGTAAACTTCTTTGATGAATCCAGCCGCCAAGAGCTTGGCGAGTTCCTCCTTGATAGCATCCCTTCGATCTTGGGCAAAACGGCGGAGTAGTTGTTTTATAGGTTTCGCATCCTCTTTAACATTTAGTGAGTGCAAAATCACCTCTCTAGAAATACCAGGCATATCAGACGGTTTCCAAGCAAATATATCTTTATTATTTTGTAGAAAGGTGATAAGCGCGCTTTCCTATTTGGGATCTAACTCGGCGCCTATTATAGCAGTTTTGCAGGGATCAGAGGGATCAAGGGGAATCTTATTTGTCTTGGCGTCGCCTTCTCCCGACTTGGCTATCTTCTTTGCTGGATCTCGCCTTCGCCTGATGCCAATGCAGCCAGTCAGACCTCCTGTTGGCCGAGTAATCTCTCACGAGTTTGGGCCATGTCGCAGCTTTTCTTGTCGCAGGTGAAGGCTTGCTTGACGTCGCTGCGCAAGGAGATGACTCCATTGGGACCGGACATCTTCATCATGAGGTAGGTGTAGTACGGGACCGCCATAAACATGGCGAGCACAGGTCTTCCAATGATTGCATGATAAGCTGCTTCGAAGTCGGCAACTTCGAAGCTGACGTTCTCTGTCCGAAAGTTTTCCCGAGTGCCGAAGGTGACCAGAAGGGTGATTTGCCCGAGTGGTATAGATGACAGCCCTGGGATGACTCCGTGAAAAGGGGTTGAACTCGGCTTCAATTCGGATCTTGGGATTTATATCTCGTCCAAAGTCTTGACGTAGAGGATGTTGAGGGCGCTTCCGCCATCAATGAGGACATGCTTGAGCTTGACGTTGCGAACCACCGGGTCTAGTACCAGGGGATACCGCCCCGGGTGAACCACTCGGTCAGGATGATCCGAGCTGTTGAACGTGATAGCCACCTCCGACCATTGTAAGTAACGTGGGACTTCAGGCTGTACTGCGTTGATTTCCCTGTCGGTCAGCTTCTGCTTCCTCTTTCACTCATACGCTAGTGGCCCTCCGAAAATATGGTTTAACTCGGTCCTGTGATCTTGGAAAGGCTCTAAGCCACCAGCTAGGTCGTCCTTCTTGGTTCCTGAGGTGTCGGCTCCATCTGACGGCTTCTGGTGTAGTTGAGTTGCATATTGCTCGGTGAACTGTTTGTAGATGAAACAATTTTTGGCCACGTGCTTGTGATTTGGGTGATGAGTGCATTGGGTTTTCATGATCCTATTGTAGGCGATGACTCGGGGACGCTGTTGTTGGTAGTTAGGCGTTGCGGCGACCAGATCCTCGGGCTTACGCTTGTGATCTTTTTGGCCATTGTTGTTGTTGCCATTGCCGTTGCCATTGTCCTTCTTGGGGCGTCAGCTACTCCCGGATTGCTTGTCCTGCTTGTCCTGCCGTGAGGCTTTGATTGCATCGTCTGATTTGGCGTAGGAGTTGGCTGTCTCGAACATCTTCTTGACTGTCCTTGGAGGCTTGCGCCCGAATTTGCCGATCAGTAACTCATTGCGGACAACCTTCTGGAACGCGGCTATGATGACGTCGTCGGTGATGTCAGGGATCTTGTTTCGCTTCTCTGAAAAATGCCGAATATAGTCTTTCAATGACTCGTCGAGCTTCTGGATCACGTTGTAAAGATCAAAGTGGGTCCCGGGCCTTTCAAAGGTGCCCTGAAAATTGGTGATGAAGTGGTCCCGGAGCTCACTCCATGAATCAATTGAACCTCTTGGTAAGCTGGTGAGCCAATTCCTGGCTGAGTCGGCAAGAGCAACGGGCAAGTAATTTGCCATGGCTTTGCTGTCTCCTCCTGCTGCATGGATGGCGAGAGTGTAGATGGTTAACCATGACTTGGGGTCAGTTTTGCCATCATACTTGTCAATCCCCGTGGGCTTGAATCCACTAGGCCAATCCACTCGACACAGGTCCCGAGTGAACGCAGATACTCCATCGTCGTAGTTGTCAGGGGAACTCCTTCGGTCTTCATGATAGGCCTTGTTGCGCTCGTGATGACGCCGGTCAAGTATCTCCCTTAAGTCACTCGGAGTGGGCCTTCGAGAGCCACTCTGATAGTTGGAGCTATTGCCATAACGAATCCGATCATGGACAGGTGGTCGGCTGTGAACTCTCTCACAAGAGTTGGCCAACTGATCTTGACGCTTCCAGATTGCGTGATGACGGGGATCTTTGGACTTGGCGGGTGTCTTGCTGAGCTCGGGTCTCCGGTAGTCTTTAGATCGCATCGGTGGTAAGCGGCTACCGTCGGGTGTCTCGGCGATGGACTCGGTAGCTCTCCGAGCAGAGCCTGCGGGAGCGCCGGGTAATGTTGTGGCTGCGACGATAGTCTTGACTTTATCTAGGATTGGAGTTTTGCCGGGGGGTGCCACCTCGATGACGGTGTCAATGAGGGTGAGAGCGGCGACCGCGTTCTGTTGGGGCGTGAGGAAGATGTTGGTGTTGTTGACTCGGGTCTGAAGTATGGCTTCGCGGGCGGAGCTCCCAGCCGCCCTTAGATCTTGTTTTCTCTTGTCATTGTCTTCTTTTCGCTTGAGCTCCTCCTCCTTGCGCTTGAGTTCTTCCTCTATACGCTTGCGTTCTTCCTCTTTACGCTTGCGCTCCTCTTCGAACTTGGCTCGTTCCTCTTCTGCAACCCTGCGGGCCATGGCTGAGTTGGTCTCCGCTACTTCGGCCATGAGGACATTGAAGAATAGCGGAGCGTAGTCGTTGTCGAAGTCGGAGTCGTTGAGATCCTCCGTGGAGATGTCGTAGAGGTGGTCGAAATCGAAAGAGCTGAGGTAGTCAGCGATCTCAGTAGATGAGCACAATCCGAGTGGTTGAATCATGGCGACGATCTCCCTGGAGCTTGGACCACAGCATGACGATGATGAAGAAGATTCTCCCGAGTGGATCGATTCCAACTCGGAAGATAAAAGATTGAAGTAGATCTCAGCGTCAGTTGGTAACCCAAACGGTGCCGAGTGGTTTTCCCCTCCCGACTGGTTCGTATCCGAGTCAAGGAGAGAAATTTTGCCGAAGTTGTCGGTGATGAAGTCAAGGCCGCTGAAGCGGAACACCTGCCTAGCAGGGAAGGCAAAGTCATCGATGCCTGATGAAGATCCCATCGTGCTAGTCGGCGAGACGAAGAAGAAAACTTAGCGCAACCCCTACCTGGCACGTCAACTGTCGAAACCTAATTTCGGCAATAAGAAACAAGGGGTAGCGCACAAGTGCCAAACACGATGGGTTAGTAGACAAAGGAATTTAGATAGGTTCAGGCCTTCTATAAAGAAGTAACAACCTACTCCTGTTTCGGGGATTTGATCCGCCGAGTGATTTATTGATTTCTTGATCAGGATGTGTATGAAGAAAATCTATCTTATTGCTATTGTCTCCATGCCCCTCAAGGGACGTCCTACCCTCCTTATATAGGTTTAGAGGGTAGGCTCACAAGTCAGAGACCTAACATCATACTATATAAGACTCCATAATATTCCCGACTCAGGATTATAAGCCGTTCCTTAATACACAAGATAACGTAATACTTAAGTCCTAAGCCGATGACATAATCATGAAGCATGGCCTATCCCCTATAGTCAGTCGGATAAGCTAGCCGTGTGAGTATATGGTACCCATAATCTCCACATGCATCAGTAACTGCTGTAAGCCAAAAAAATCCCTACCGATAAGCTTTTCCCACCAAGGTGCGCGCTGCAGCATGACTGCCACATATTCCCGAGTGAATGTCTTGCAACAACTGCCGGCTTTCCTCAGGTGTGACGCATCTTAACAGAACACCAGACGGGCTTCACTTGTACAACTCGGAATCAACCATGATATAACTTTGGCTACGTCGTTGAACTCGTTCAGCTTCGTCCTGATCTTGGGTAACTCCTGCCGAGTCAAAAACTTAATGAAAGGCGCCCTCCAATCGGTATCAAGCATAGAAACTTGGTTCACAACCTCATCTTCTTCAATAGCTTCCTTTTTTGCACCAGTTGGCTCAACCTTTTTATTATAATACCTTGAAACCCTTTCTTTATCTCTTTTAATATTCTCCAAAGCACATAGGCAAACTTGAGCCAAATCTTCTTATTCATCCACTGATAATTCATTCTGCAAAGAAATTCGTCTTGAGCTGATATTAGTTTCCCATGGTAACATAGCTTCATGTCTATACACCAATTGATAAGGTGGTACTTGAGTAGCTCCATGACATACCATCCGATAAGCCCACAATGAATCGGGTAATGTAGTATGCCACTTTCTCGGTTGTTCTTTAATCTTTCTCTTAATCAATTTAATCAAACTCTTGTTAGATGCCTCAGCTTGTCCATTGGCTTGTGCATAATAGGGAGAAGAATTTAATAACTTGATACCCATGCAATCGGCAAACTGAACAACCTCATTTGATACAAAAATAGAACCTTGATCTGTTGTTATTGTCTATGGAATTCCAAACCGATAGATTATGTGTTCTTTAATACACTCAACTGCATCTTTGGAATCAACCGTCTTCAAAGGAATTGCTTCAACCCACTTTGTAAAATAATCTGTAGCCACAAAAATATACTTATACCCTTTGCTTGATGGAGGATTAATTTGGCCGATCATATCTATTCCCCAACCTCCGAACGGCCAAGGCTTTATTATCGGGTTCATAGCTGATGCTGGTGCTCTCTGAACTACTCCAAATTTCTGGCAAACTTGACATCCTTTGTGATATTTAAAGCAATCTTCCAACATTGTCGGCCAAAAATATCCAACCCGACGAAATAACCATCTCATCTTATGAGCCGATTAATGTGTTCTACAAACCCCTTCATGTACCTCACACATAACCACCTTAACTTCTTCTAAATCCAAGCACTTGAGAAAAACTCCATCAATCATCCGATCATATAAATCATCATCAAGTAATACATACTTAAGGGCTTTGTACTTCAATTTCCTCGATGCCGATTGAGAAGGATTCTTCAAATACTCAATCATTTCATTCTTCCAATCATTGGCATCAATATTGGCAACTTCTATCTCCACATCTTTAAACATCGGCTTATATTCGGATGCACCCTGAGCTAAATCATTGGCCTCAATATTCTGTTCTCTGAAAATATGCTTCATGGTTATAATATTAAAACTCTTCATCAATTCTTGGCATCTCTCATTATAAACCCTCAAGATTTCACTTTTACACTCATATTCCCCTGACAACTGCTTGATCACCAACAATAAATCACCAATAATATCTATTGCATCAGCCCTACTTCCTTTAACAATTGAAGTCCTTTGAACATTGCTTCATATTTAGTTTGATTATTGGTATAATATGGCTTGATTGTAAATGCAAACTCAAACTTGGCCCCCGAGGCATAATAATGGCCAAGTTGATGCAACATCCATGTGTGCAAACAGATCCATCAAAGAATAAAGTTCAAGGCATCGTTTTAACATAATCAACTAACTCACCTCGATGTTGAACAATAAAATCGGCTATCGATTGTCCTTTAACCGCCTTAGCCGATTCATATCTTAGATCAAATTCTGTGAAGGCAAAAATCCACTTCCCAATCCTTTCCTTCAATACAGGACCGATAGCATATATTTTATCACATCTGCTTTGCAAACTATCGTGCACTCATTGGATAATAGATAATGCCTTAACTTGGTACATGAAAAATACAAATATTAACACAACTTCTCCGCCGGGGTATACCTTGTTTTTGCACCCAAAAGTCTTCTACTAAGATACAATATAGCTCTTTTCTTGCCCTCAAACTCCTGAATCAAAACTGACCCGATGGATTTCTCATCGATTGATAGATATAACTTGAAAGGAACCCCTTTTTGTGGTGGCATTAATACTAGAAGAGAACTCAAGTAATCTTTGATATTATCTAAACCCTTCTGTTGTTTCTCTCCCTATACAAACTCTTGATTGACCTTCAATCGCAATAATGGAGTAAAAGATTTAATTCTAGTTGACAACTTTGATATAAATCTTCTAATAAAATTAATCTTGCCAATCAGAGGATGCAATTTTGTCTTTAATGCTCCTTTGGCTGATTTCAATCCCTCTTTCATGAACAATATATCACAAAAACTATCCAACCAATACAGCAAACGCAAACTTGTTTGGCTTCATCTTCAAACCATACTTCCTTGTCCTTTCCAGCACCCTTTCTAAATCGGCTAAATGTCAATCGACTTCTTTTGATTTCACAACCACTTCATCTATGTAGATTTCAACTAGCAATCCAATAAGACCGTGAAATATATAATTCATAGCCCTTTGATATGTAGCACCGGCACTTTTTAATCAAACAGTCATATCAACCCACTTATACAAGCCGATTGCTCCAGGACACCTAAAAGTAGTTTTGTGAATATTTTCTTCAGCCACAAAAATTTGATTATATCTTGCATTGTCATCCATAAAACTTATAATCTTGTGCCTAGAAGCTGCATCAACCAATAAACCGTCAATCAACATTGGGTATTCATCTTTGGGAGTAGCCTTGTTTAAATCTCTGAAAACAACACAAACCCTTAACTTCTCATTTTTCTTCATTGCTGGCACTATATTAAAAACCCACTCAGTGTATCGGCAGGGCCTAATGAAGTTAGCATCATAAAGTCTAGTAATCTCTGCCTTGATATCATCATACATCTTAGTTTTAAATCTCCTTGGAGATTGTCTGTATGGCCGATACCCTTGTTTAATAGGTAGCCGATGTTCTAGTACTGATCGGCTACGTCCTGGCATTTCATGATATTCCCAAGCAAAACAATCTCTGTATTCTTTTAATAATTATATTAACTCTTTCTTAAATTTATTAGACAATTTAGCACTTACAAATATTGGCCTTAGCTTATCACCAATTCCAATATCTACTTCTTCCAACTCATCGGCCAACATAAAACCCTATCATAACTTGGCCTCAAAATCATCCTCAGTGTCTTTAGAGTAAAAGTTGAGGTCTTCCATCGGTGACTGGCTGTATATCATAATCGGATACTTTTAAGAAATCACCTTCCCAAACTTTTGCAGACAAGTAATCAATTCCATCCATCTTGGCAATAGTAACATTAGCTGACATGTCAGCTTGCACGATTTCTACTTGATCTTCTTGCCATTGTATGAAACTATAATGCATCGTTGATGGGATGCAATAGTTAGCATGAATCCTATCTCTCCCGAGCAACAAATTATAAGAACCCCTCTCATCAATGACAAAAACTGTGGTAGGAATAGTTTTACTGCCCAATGTTAACTCCACATTTAGAACTCCTTTGGCATCCAATTAATTCCCACGGAAATCCATAAGCACCATGTTGGTCTTGATTAAATCTTCTAATGTCTTCCCAAGCTTTCTAAATGTATTGTAAGACATCAAATTTACTGCAGCCCCTCCATTGACCAACATCTTGGACATCGGCTTCCCATTGATGAACCCCTTAACAAATAAAGGCCTAAGGTGCCGATGCTCCATTTCTTCTGGTTTTTCTTATATAGCCTGCTGAGGTTATAAAACTAACCGTGCCAATGACTACTCACAAATTTCTTCATCGGATCTGGAAGTCTTGTACTCCGCAAGTAATATGAACACCATATTGATCAAAGATGAAGTCCCAACATCATCAATCTTGACAGCTTTTCCTTTATCAGAAGCTGGGATCTTTGCTCTATTTGCTCCAACATCATTGGCTTTAACAATTCTTCTCTTTACTCGCCACTCCTTCCTGGTATGCCTTAGCCGATGATTGATTTCCTCTTCAACTTCTTCCACCTGTTCCCTATTCCATAATCTTTGAACTCTTCTTTTCTGATTTTTAGTAAAAATTCCACTTGGACACCATTGATGACTCTGTGCTTGTTTTTCTTGGCCTTCTTCAACATGTTCAAAGTAGTCTTCATAGATCGGCCCTAATCGTTGATGTACTGGAAGCCTCTCTTGCATCGGCCGATGTGAAGTCCTTACATCATATCATCATGAAGAACTCCCATATTCATTATCCGATTCAACACCATTACAACCTGGGCAATCTTCAATTGAAGGCAATCTCATCCCTTCATTCCAGCAGAACCAAAAAAACTCACAACTCCAAGCAAGATCTCTCGTATTCATGATAACTTTGTGTTTCCTTCTCATATCTCTTCTGATTATTGCTGATCAAACTTAATGAATTGATCCCTACCCGATGATTTCTCCTATCGGCTTCATCTGCAGTTTTCCTTGGATAAACCATGTTTATTAGAAAAGGATGCCCATCAATCTTCATCGGCTTTTTACCATCATCAGATTTAATCCTCTCTTGTTCTACAGCCGATTGAATTTGTTGCCTGAATACCTTGCATTCATTTGTACTATGTGATCCTATATTATGCCACCTGCAATACTTCCTTTTCTTCAACTCTTCAGCCGATGGAATATCATGATTCTGAGGTAGTATAATCTGTTTTTCTTGCAACAAGAGATCAAAGATCCTATTAGCTTTATTGATATCAAAATCATATTTTTCTTCCCTTCCATTATCCTTGACCCGTCGACAAACATCTGTCTTTTTATTTCTTGCCCACTCTGCCAAGCCAATCTCTGGATCTTCTTCTTGATCTCAATTAGATGCGTAGTTGTAAACATTATTAACATTCTTGATTTTTTTGAAAACCTTTCCCTCTTAGACTCCTGGAATCGTTGTTCATGAGCTGATACCTTCTAAACTAATTGAGTCATGCTCTCAAAGTCTTGTGAAGAAAATTTATCTTTAATTGGCCCCAACAACCCCTAAATGCCAAATCAGTCAATTGGGAATCAGTCAAATTCAAACAATAGCATCTACTCCTTATATCTCTGAACCTCTGAATAAAATATGGGAGCAATTCATCAGATCTTTGCTTGATTGAAGTTAAATCTGATAGCTTCATCTCTCGGACTCCAGCAAAGAAATACTTGTAAAATTGTTTTTCTAAATCGGCCCATCCTCTAACAGAATTAGGTGGCAAGGAAGAAAATCATGTAAATGCCGATCTAGATAATGATAATGGGAAAAATCTAACTCTTAAAGCTTCTTCAGCCGATGTCTCTCTGCATTGTGCTAGAAATCGGTTAATGTGTTCAACTGTTGAAATATTATCTTGTCCAAAAAACTTTGAAAATTTGGGATCCTGTATCGGTTAGGCAATGGCACTCTATCAAAGTGTTCTGGATACAGATGCCGATACATAATACCATTGTCCTTGGGTTTGAGACCAAACTGCTCTCTCATGACCTCAGCGATCATATCAGCCCACTCCTGGTTCATGTTGTTTCTAAATTGTTCTGGTGGAGGCAATTGAACAAATTGATTCATTTGGGATCGATACTGATCAGCCTCCCCATGGCGATATTGCTGAGGATTGAAATATTGATGCACATACTGTTGATGTGGACTTTGCTGAGGCTGATAATTTTGGGGAACTTCATGCATATACAGTTGTCCGATTGGTTGCCCCCCAATCGGTTGTTGAGCTTGCCCCCAGCTGATGTTTCAAGTGGTTATCCTCCATAATATGCAGCCTGATGCTAATCTTGACTCTGATTATTGACAACCATTGCTGAATTAGGGCCTGCTACATGCTTTTGTTCTGGATCTCCAGTCTTAATTATCTGGTATGCTTGAAATTTATGATTTGGAAGATAAACTGGTCCCTTAGCTTGTTCCTTAGCTATAGTCCCATCTACCACCTTTTTTATCATAGATGTTAATGTGTTAACCAACAGGCCAGATTGATTTATCAAAGCGTGATGTACTACAGCATCAATCCAGTCTTGCAAAGTCATAAGAGGAGGTTCTTCTTTAGTTTCTGGCTCAGCAGTTTCTTCTATCTTCTTGCTTTCTTCACCTTTAGGCTTTGGTATGATGATTTTGGATTTGTGTATCAAAGTTCCTTGCTGAGTAACACTAAAGGATTCTAGATACATCTTCTGAAACTCTTGAGTCAATTGTTCCATTTGTGCTTTTTGTTCATCAGACAACCTATCAATGGTGACTAGAATGATGTTTACTTCTTTGATCTCTGACATGGTGAATGTCTTGGTCCACTGGGTGTGCCAAAAGCATGTTGATGTGAAAAAAAGGCAGCCTGAAAGATTTGCTTAACTTCAGTGCAGGTCGAAAAGCTTCGGGTTCAGGGCGTGCCAGTTGGTTTGATCCTGCAACCAACAAGATAGACAATGGTAAACGTTAGAAGATGATAGCTGATCGGCCGATAGGCCGATGTCAGATCGTATCAGCCGATGCATGAATGAATCAGCTATAGTTTGTAAAAGATGTTGTTCATGGACTAGATTTAAATTGAATATAATTGTAAACAACCTTTCTTTAATTAAACTAATCCTATAGTTCGAACACAAGCGATGCACGAATGAATCAGCATGAAATTGATAAAATTAAAGTTAGTTGTTAAACAATTACATGATCTAAATAATTAGCCGATGTACAGAATTTTGTATAATAGGCCTAACTCAATTGCGATCGGCTATAGAGGTCCGTATCCCTATTGATACAACTCGTATTGGGTTTGTCGATCGGCTATAGAGGTAATTGACATGTAATTATAAAATTAATATTTCTGTTAAATACAAGCAATTACGATAGATCGGACCTAGCCGAGACAGTATTAATTGTTGGTAACAAAGATCAAATAAGTTTATATCATAGCCGATGAAATAACTCAGGGGATTAAAGATAACATATCTGCTATAGCTCCAATACAGCCTTATATCAGACTATCAATCTTGATTAAATCTACTAAACAAGTTACAATCTCAATAGATCGGACCTAACCGAGACAGTGCAAAATTGATGGCAAGTTTAATAGAATTAAAGGGTTGATAAACTTATATGAATGATAGATATAATGCATTGAGTAAAAGATAGCATGCAATCTTAGAACGAAACAGTTATCGGCTAACAGCCAGATACTACCCTTATCGGCATTTCAAGAGCAAGTTTGTTCTTACAACTTTGACTACAACTTAGTAGGTCAAACCTAACTGATGTAGCACCAAGCTATGATCAAAGTAGTAAGGTATAAACAAACCTTTGATTGTTTTTCAGTATGGTAAATATATTAATCAATCTACAACAACTGTAAGATTTAAATCACATCGACCTGTTCGAACTGAGCTAGCCGATAGGGATAAATAACTCTATTAATTTAGATTAAGTAATATATATATATGATAACTTAACACTTGTATCGACCGGTTTAGAGTGTCGAACTTAACCGATAGAAGCCCTAGCCTCGCCAATACAAACAACTATAGACGGAACTTACCTCTTGTCGGAGATCGAACCTACCCGATGCAGCCCAACTCGAAGGCAAGAACTTGTCGAAAGAAAACCTAGAAAACTAGGGTGGCGATGTGCTGAAAGTGTATATTGAATTGTTGTTGTTTTACAAGACCCTAGGTGTACATATTTATACCATGAGCATAAACTAGTCCATATCGGACATAATACAAACTTTTCCTAAAGATAAAGCAAAATTTACAAGCCCAATCCGGACTCTAATCAATCTATCCTAAATCCTTCCCAAATCTGGCCTTATCTGGATAATATTTCCTCGTCTTGATCAACCTTTCAAACCGAACCTAACAAGAATTCGTCTTCTGGCCGTCAACCTCCTTCTATCGGTGATCTTTAGGACTCTGAAGCCGATATGATCCAATTCTTTGAACTCCAGCAGATGCATCTTCTTCTTTTTGGAACCTAAAATTTTGCATTAATCCTGCTTTTGTAATATCAAGGTGTGTTTGATTTTTCTATTGTGATGAACAATTGGTATCTAAGGATATTGGTTTTGATAGTTCGAGATTATTGGCGAAGTGGTTTTTGAGATGATTGAATTTTCAGACGGTGAACAGTGGGTCCGGTCAGACAGGGTTGGCAAGGCCGGTCAGACCGAAGGTATGTGTGCGGTCAGACCGGCCAGCCTGCAGTCTGACCGGCCAAGTCTGTGTCGGTTTCGGTTTCGGGTTGTTTTATTGGATATCCATGGTTAATTCATGTTTATGGCTTCTAGATGGATACTATGCATATGTAATACTGTTGTGTGCTAACAATGAGTCAAGTTTGGGATAGCTTGTGCTCGGATATGGTTTCTTTGTTTGATTCATGTGTAGGTAATCTTTACGTCTTGGGAGAGTATTGCCGGTGATGGATCGGGAGTCAACTTGAAGATAAGGTGACGTCCGGACGGTCAAAGATCATGCGGGATATTGAGGCTAAAGATTAATGCACGTGGTTGGTAATGATTCCATATGGCATACGATGGAGATATTGTGTGCGTATGGGATGGGGAGTCGAATTTGGAAGGAGTCCAAATTTGGTACAATTGGAATATGTAATGTTGGTTTCTTGTACAGGAAGGTTTCCTAGGTGGATTACGACTTCTTGTATGAGTTTGGTTCGTGGCTTTAGGCTGCCTACCTCATGTATAAATAGAGAGGAAGGGTGTGGCCTCCCGGTATTGCTTTAGAATGCATCGAGTTAAAAGTTTAGTTAGGGTTTCGAGTTTAGTCGAGATTTTCGTGAGGAGTGCTGTTGTTGCACTTTGTAAACACAAAGAGAAGTAATAAAGTTGTCATCTACTTTGAGAGATCTTCAATTTGTGTTTGCTCGAGTTTCGGCAGTCTAACTGGTGAGACACCGGCGGTCAGACCGACGATACAGGGTGGTCAGACCGGCGATACAGGGCGGTCAGACTGTTAGGACAGGGCGGTCAGACCGGCCGATCTATTCCGGTCAGACCGATCTACATCGATCAACTTTTTGTTCAAATTTATGTGGATGATATCATCTTTGGTTGTTCTACTCACGCTTTGGTTGTAGAGTTTGCTGAGACTATGCGCAGGGAATTTGAGATGAGCATGATGGGTAAGTTATCGTACTTTTTGGGATTGCAAATTAAGCAAACACCTCAAGGTACGTTTGTGCATCAAACGAAGTATACCAAGGATCTTTTGAGACGTTTCAAGATGAAGAATAGTAAGCCGATCTCTACACCAATTGGTTCTACTGCTGTGTTGGATCCTGATGAAGATGGTGAGGCTGTGGCTCGAAAGGAGTATAGAAGTATGATTGAATCTTTGTTGTATCTAACTGCTTCTAGGCCAGACATACAATTTGTTGTGTGTTTGTGTGCACGCTTTCAAGCTTCTCCTCGTGCTTCACATCGTCAAGCGGTCAAGCGAATAATGAGGTATTTGAATCATACACTTGAATTTGGAATTTGGTATTCTACTTCATCTTCTATTTGTTTAAGTGGATATTCTGATGCTGATTTTGCGGGCTGTAGAATTGATAGAAAAAGTACTAGTGGAACATGTCGTTTTCTTGGTACATCATTGATTGCATGGTCTTCTAGGAAACAATCTAGTGTAGCCCAATCAACTGCTGAATCAGAATATGTTGCTGCTGCTAGCTGTTGTTCTCAGATTCTTTGACTTATTTCAACTTTGAAAGATTATGGTCTTGTTGTTGAAAAGGTTCCTCTGTTTTGTGACAATACAAGTACTATTAACATTGCAAAGAATCCTGTACAACACTCACGCACAAAGCACATTGATATTCGCTTTCACTTTTTGAGGGATCAAGTTGAAAAGGGAGATGTTGAATTGAAGTTTTTGAATACAAAATTGCAATTTACGGTTATTTTCACTAAACCATTGGATTCATATCGTTTTGCTTTTCTTTGTGGAGAGTTGGGAATCATTCATCCTTTTGGCATGGTTTGAGGGGGAGTTTTTGTGCTCTTTGTTTTATCAAGCAACAATAAAAAGAAACAAATTGAAAGAGCTTTGTATTATGCATAGAGTGTTTTTGTTCATGCTAGCAATACTTTAAAGGTTTATTTGTCTATTTTATAGCTTGTATGAATTTTAGTGTTTTCATAAGGCTTAGATATTGCTTTTAAGAGAGATGATGCATGACACTTAAATTTCATATTTGAATTAATGAAATATGCAATATTGATACTAATGCATAGGTTGGATTGTAAATGCTTATGTATATGCTTTATTGAATTGTTATTCCTCAAATAGCTTTGAAATTGCTCATTGTGCAAGAGAATAAAAAATATTTATGTGAAAAAAATGAATACCAAATCCTTGGAAACAGTCTTGACGACAAGGACGTATTCGATATGAGAAAATAATGGGCGCCGAATCCTTGGAAACAGTCTTGACGATAAGGACGTAGCCAAAATAATTAAAAATGAGCAAAAATATGAAAAAGCTCTGAAAATTCTCTTGGTTGTTTTGAGTTAAAGTTAGTTTGGGAAAGAGTAATGATTGCAATAGGTCTATATGTATTAATTTATTTTTCAATCTATGTGTTTGTAACGATGTTGCATTATAAATCTTTTGAATACATGAATCTTGATTGCGTTATTGAACTTAATTGTAAAATCTTTGGTTTATGATTATACTCTAGTTTATGCTTGCTATATAGTTGATGGGTTTATCTTCTCTTTGTTGCAACACATGACATGCTTTACTATATGTCTGATATTAAGCTCTTGAATATTAACTGACTATCATTCCAATGCTTGATGAAATCATTGTCAATAGGGGGAGAAGAGTTACAAACAATGCAACAATGCAAATGCAAGTGTTTTTCTTCTGTTTTTCTTTCTTTGTTTTTCTTTCAAAGGAGGAGAAATTTTTATATTTGTTTTTATTTTTCCAAACACCAAAACAAGTATTTTTGATGGGTTTGCTAATGTGTTCATCAAGGAGGAGATTGTAAAATCAAGGTGTGTTTGATTTTTCTATTGTGATGAACAATTGGTATCTGTGGATATTGGTTTTGATATTTGGAGATTATTGGCGAAGTGGTTTTTGAGATGACTGAATTTTCAGACGGTGAACAGTGGGTCCGGTCAGACAGGGCTGGCAAGGCCGGTCAGACCAGAGGTATGTGTGCGGTCAGACCGGCCAGCCTGCGGTCTGACCGGCCGATTCTGTGGCGGTTTCGTTTTCGGGTTGTTTTATTGGATATCCGTGGTTAATTCATGTTTATGGCTTCTAGATGGATACTATGCGTATGTAATACTGTTGTGTGCTAACAATGAGTCATGTTTGGGATAGCTTGTGCTCGGATATGGTTTCTTTGTTTGATTCATGTGTAGGTAATCTTTACGTCTCGGGAGAGTATTGCCTGTGATGGATCGGGAGTCAACTTGGAGATAAGGTGACGTCCGGACGGTCAGAGATCATGCGGGATACTTAGGCCAAAGATTAATGCACGTGGTTGGTGATGATTCCATATGTCATACGATGGAGATATTGTGTGCGTATGGGATGTGGAGTCGAATTTGGAAGGAGTCCAAATTTGGTACAATTGGAATATGTAATGTTGGTTTCTTGTATGGGAAGGTTTCCTAGGTCGATTAGGACTTCTTGTATGAGTTTGGTTCGTGGCTTTAGGCTGCCTACCTCATGTATAAATAGAGAGGGAGGGTGTGGCCTCCCGGTATTGCTTTAGAGTGCATTGAGTTGAAAGTTTAGTTAGGGTTTCGAGTTTAGTCGAGATTTTTGTGAGGAGTGCTGTTGTTGTACTTTGTAAACACAGAAAGAAATAATAAAGTTGTCATCTACTTTGAGAGATCTTCAATTTGTGTTTGCTCGTGTTTCGGCAGTCTAACCGGTGAGACACCGGAGGTCAAACCGGCGATACAGGGCGGTCAGACTGTCAGGACAGGGCGGTCAGACCGGTCGATCTATTCCGGTCAGACCGATCTACATCGATTTGAGGGCAACTTTTAATTCCGTTAAAAGTTTTGGTTTTTGGGTACTACAACCATTCACCCCCCTCTGGTTGGCTTAGTTTTTGTTCTTCGATCCTACACTTTTGTCTTATCCTTTTTCTAACGAAATATGCCAAATTTTATCGTTAACAGTGGGATATCGGTGCCAGCGGCAGGGGACCAGAAGGTCGCTATGCGCGGCAGCATGGTAGAGGGCGGCGAGGGCACCAGAAGGAGACAGCGAACTTACCAGCACATGCAGCATGGTGAGTGGAGGACGGGAACAGCTGGCATCGAGGAAAAAGAGGCGGTGTGGCTTAGGTCAACGATGGTGATGCAATTTCAGCTATCTTCGAGTGATGTGAAGGCAAGGCCGGTGAAGAGCTTGACGTTGCTGTGCCAACGAGGTGACTGCGAGGTCAGGCGACATTCCAGCAAGATGGCAATTGCAGCGGGAGCTGGAGGATGGTGACCTCCTCACCAGTTGCAGGTGCGGCGATGGCACGTAAGAGCGAAGCAACAAGGGTGGCTTGAGTTTCTCTGGCGAGGCAATGGGAGAGGCCGACAAGGCGGCGATATTGTGGCAGCCTTCGAGTCAACACAAGGCTTGGCCGGGGAGGGAGATGACATTGTGGTGCCAAGGGAGCATACGGCGACATCGGTTGGCACACGAGCACGACGACAGAGCCTGATGGCACGATGGAGAGAGAGGAGGAGTGGTGTGAGGTGGCTAGAGTCTCAGGATTCATCAAAATGGAACGAGGGGAGGGAGGGGGCTCTGTTTTATAGGCCAAGGAGGGAGAGAACCGACCGTGGGAGGGAGGAGCGGTGGTAGAAATTTCAGCTAGCGGCCCTCAATGCCAATTCGGTCATTGCCATCAATGTGCACCGGAGCGACATCCTGGACCGAGACCACTGGGTGGTCCACGGGCGCAGGCGGTCCAGATAGGCAACCCAACTAGGCGGTAGTGACGCGTAGCTGGGAGGCCAACAGTGGTACGCGACGGTGGGCACAGGACATGGCGGGAAAAGGAGAGGAGGGAGAGAAGTGCTCACCATGCACACGAGATGGCAGATTGACAAGGGAAGGCAGCCAGCGGTGAGGGCACCGCGGTGGTGCTTGCTCGAGACAACAGTGGGAACGGAGCTCCGGCTGCGATGAGCAACACCGGAGGAGCGGCCAAGCACTAGCAAAACATGGGGAACAAGAGGGTGTTAGAAGAGGGAGAGGAAGAGAGGGTGCGAGCCAGCAAGAATCATTGGCCGGAGACCAGCGAAGAGAGGGGACTGTAGGTATTTGATACAATCATAGATAAATCCATAAGCGCATGGATACCGATGTAGCATTTCACCCATGAGTATTCCCAAGACTATTGAATCTATATTTCCGCAGGGAAGGCAACGGAGTAAGATATAGTTTATATAACCTTAATCAACCTATAATTAATTCAACAAAGTCTAAACAGGCATTAGGATAATATATGATATGGTAGTGGACACACAGGAGATTCACCTTTCTAATAATGTTTAGCAGAACAAAACATTAGAGAACTATGACACAACTGTGTTTCTCTAGTAATCATGTATAGTACACACTTAATATGTACATGCTTACAACATAGGGCTTAGTTTCTGGAACCCAGATACTACCAAGAGACCACTCCCTACTGGTCTACCAATGTGGTTATGGCATTTATTCACTCTTACGTTATACCCGAACATGGAGGAATACAAAGGATGGACCAGGCTGTCACCACCTACTGCCTACCACACTTTCCGTGGGGCACACCCGCATCTAACGACATTTATCTAACATAAGAACCATGCTTGTGTTAGTAAATAATATCACTAACTCTCCCAGGACTCTCACCCTATGGATGAACAGGTTAGAGCTAGAGCAACCTATAAAGGTCATTGGACCGTTACCGTAGCATGGATCGACTAACCTAGGATGAAGCAGATATACAAAATATATGCTACTCATAGAGTAGGAATATATAGACTATGAGCATAAGTAAATAAAGAAGATAATTCTATTAATTCAACTATAGTCTTACAAGAAGAATAAAGTACTAAAGACATACCGGAATCTTCGAGAAGACTGTAGGACTAAAGCTCCTAAGCTTTATTTGTACTAAACTATAGAGAATATAATGTGGATAGAGAGAATTGCTTCTTGAGGTGTGTGTTGCAAGTGAGGAGCGTGAGGCCTATTTACAGTGTTGAGTAAACTTTAGAGAGAACGATGCTAGGAGCATATGCTTCCTCCAACTCCTTCCATGCTTACACCTATCCCAAACCGACATTAGATGGCGGTTACTAAGGTTGGTGCCACCATAACTGTCATTAGGAGTCCATCAAGAACGTCCATGAGGAAGATAGCAATGAGGGGAGCTGTGGGTGATTTGGCTGGCCCCTGGGCCCCAACCCTTGCCACTTCTACTAGTGACTGCCAGGTGGGCTCCTAAGGCGGTTGAGGATGATTTGGCCCCACTTTAGGTCGATTTGAGCTAACTTGTGGGCTTCTCAGTTTGTGTGCTCGCACTTGATTCGCTGAAAGTTTGTTTGCTTGCATGCTGGCTTCATTTCTCCTTCACTTGGTTTATAATCTCTACATCCATGTTAATTCTCCAAGTCTAGTACAACTATATTATTTATTATTGATATATGTGTAAGAAATGCTAATTCTTGCTTTATTCATTGTGCTAGTTGGCGGTCGATATTGGTATTAAACGACTGTCAGGAACCTACATACATGGAGTGGATATTCGTCTAAATAAGCAATGCTAAGCAGTGTGAATAATTGACTATGCATAAATAATAGACTAAGAAAACAACGATATATGGGTAACAATTTCAAAGATGGCTTACAAACAAGTTTAGGTACACCTTTATAATTAACCAACAATTTTATTTGCAATCAATACATTTATAAAATAGGATAACATGCTCAAGAAGGGGAGCATAGTGACATGCCTCAGTCACAGGGCTCCTCGACTGTTCCAGCTTCTTCTTCACAAACGTAGTCTGCTTGGCGAACGACGGGTCAAAAACCGGTTTTGCTATTCTAACACAAAATGGGGCAAAATCATGGAAAAGGGGTAAAAATGCAAAACCAGTGCCATTGGGTAGATTGTGATTTTAGAAGAATTTTGGTGAATGTTTTATCAAAACCTGATTTAAAATGAGAGTGTTATGGTCTTCCAAAGTTTCAATTTTGAATTAAATCAATTTAATTGCAAAACCTTCTATTCAAATTTGAGAATGAAAATTACCTTTTATCACTAACAGATGGGGCCCACACCTTTTTCTTTTAATATAACATTATTTTTAAAATGGAAAGCATCTGACTCGATGACAGGTGGGGCCAGGGTCAACTTTTGACCTTCCTGCTCTCTTTTCTCGTGCTCCCTGCTCTCTATCTTTCACACGAGAGCACAACGGTGCTAGGGCTGGCCCACGCCGGCGGAGGGTGGCTCGGAACTCGGTGCGGCCAAGGAGGGGAGGTCCGTGGGGATCCCGACCACCCGTGGGAGGCGACGCGGCTGCCACGGCGGCATGAAGTGGCATCCAAGCTTGGGTGCGGCTGTTGTGAGGATCAAGTTTGGACCTCGCCGGCAAAGCGGCGGTCGGATGGCGAGAGGCCGGTGGTGAGGTCACGAGGGTCCTAGGGACTCGCCGAAGCTCGCACGAAGGCGGCCGGTGGCTGAGAAGAGTGGTGGAGTTGAAGGCTCAAAGCGGCCACGGGAGCGGCAGCCGGAGCTTGCCCTCCAGCGAAATTCGCCGATGCCAAGGCGCAATCGGCTGGTTCATGGCTCCGAGCAGCATCATCGCTGCAAAAGGGATCCATTCCCTCTGTTGGCGTGGCCGAGGATGGCTGCTATGGGCTCGGCCATCGATGGCCTCGACACTGACATGGCGGCACGCGCATGGTGCCAGCGACGGGGCTCAAACAACGGACGTCGCCCGAGTTGAGGACGGCAACGGGGATGAAAGGGAAACCTACCGGTGAGAGAATGGTGCCCGAAATCGATCACGAGCGGCGGTGCGATTGGCGTGGCTTGGCCCGGGTTGAGCAAAGGCAGCCGTGCCTAGGCGTGGGTGCGCACGGGTGGTGTTGGAAATCACTCCCTAGCTAGATACACTCACACACACTAGAGGCGAAGAACACTGAAAATTTTGGCGACGTAGCAATCACTGCACGTCCTTTTCTTTCTTTTTCCTTCACTACAATGAATAGATGCAGTACATATATATATATATAGCGGGCACTTCATCCCGAAGCAACCCACTCTCACACGATCTGGCTACTTTCCTGCTACACCGAGCATGCAGCTGATGACCAAGCAAGTTACTCACCCTACATGCAAGCTAACAAACTAGAACGTGCAGATCCATGCATGATGCTACTAACTATGCTAACTAACTCCTAATCCCATGCACAGCCTTTGCACTTGTTACAACACATCTCACGCGCGTATACACTTTGCCGTCTCACACGACACCTTGGCCTCTCGCCATGTACACGATCCAGCTCAAAATCACCAGCCACGTCTCACACTTTCAGCGGCGTTTTGATCCATTGCTTCCACATATTGCTCGTGCAAACTCTATGCAAACTAATCAATACTTGCATGAGCTAACCTATCAACTTATTTGCTACATGCGATCAAATTAAGTAAACATGCTTATGCACTAATGACAAGATTATTTCTAACAGGTGGGAGCGCAAGCATGGCGGTACACCGATTTTGGCTTCGCTTACAGCGTTGCGGGCTGTGACATCCAGGAAAGGCGGTGAGGGGGGAGAAGAGTCGAGCGGCGGGTTAGTTTTTCACACCGTGCAGCAGCCGGGGAGCGCCAACCGAGGGACAACGATGGAAAAACTACGGTCATAGAGGAACGGGTTGGGGACGGTTGAGCTCGTTTTTCGTCCAAGCTCCCTACGGCAGAACGAAGACGAGGTTCGCTTGCGGTTCGTCCTCAGGCGTCGGTTCTTGCTTTGGCTCCGGTTCGGCTTGGCAACAAGCGCATACAAAGAGAGCAAGGTAAGGAAAGGAGAAGGGGAAAACCGGGGGAGCCAAAGTAGACTTTTTAATGAAAGAAGAAGTATTAGGTTTGGGTTCAGATGGGCTAGCTAGTCCCACTACGGAGGGAAATTAGACTTTTAAGAAAAGGCTTTTTAAATTAATTTCTTAAAGAATTTAGCTTCACGAAGAGGTTTCTAGAAAATAAATTATTATTTTATTATATCTACAAACTAACCCATTGAAGGGATATTAATTAATAAAAGGAGTTTCCAATATATATATTTAGTATTTGCCTTTATTTGCAAATATTTACTTAATTGACATTATTTCACAATCCTGGTTCTTTATTAAAACCACAATTGAATTTATAAATTGAATTAAAATTTCCATTTTTCATTATTTTGGCGCTAGCACAACACAAAAAAGGAAAAGAAACTACAAGAAATACCAGCATGAGGAAATTTTGAAAAAGGTTTTTGATTGTTCGACATTTTGTTTTCGTATTTTAAATTCAAAATTTTTAGGGTGTTACACTGAACTATTGTTTACCCAAGTTTTATGCATCGCCACTATTGTGATAACCCTGAGCTTGACTCGATACGCTCGCGGCTCTGATTGGCCCGATCTTTCGGTGAGTTGATGATAAATACGATTTAGAAAAAAACGTTGACAACCCGACTAAAATTGTACGAGACGTTATTGTGTTGTGACTTAGTGATCGATACATCTCTCCGTGGGTTGTTGATCTTGCTAATACATGATAAAGCCTGAGCTCCACTTAATATGCTCATGACCCTTGTTGGCCCGATCTTTCGGTGAGTTAATGGTAACTACGAATTGAGAGAAACGTTAACAACCTGACAATAACCGTACAAGATGTTGCTGTGTTGCGCCTTAGCGATCGATACACCGTTCCATGGGTTGTTCATCTTGTCGGTGCAGATCAAACTTATTCCTGCAAGCAAATCAAAGAAACAAGCAAGAACAAGATAAAAGCAATCTGATATTGCAAATAGAAATCGAATACGCATGATAAGTTGGGTTCCGAAGATGAGTAATTAGGTTGTCTAGCCGACACATGTTTTTACATTTTTTATAATTTGCACTATGCTGCTTGCTGCTTGTTTATATAATAAATGTATTTATACATATATATATTTCATATATATGTATAAATACATACATATATATATTACATATGTATATATGTATAACCAAAATATGTAGAGACACATAAGTAAATACATAGATATATAGATTACCAAAATATATACAGACATATAAGTAATTATATATACACATAAAATCTATGGTATGTATATATATATTACAATCCTTCTATTCTAACCGTGGGTGGGGTTGACGAATAGGTTTTTCATCGTGATAGAATTCTCCCGCAGGATCAATAACCTGATCCATGATAAATCCCATCAGTTGTTCTTGAACAGCCTGTATAAATGCATCGTAGGGAAGTTGCTCCATCATCCAAAGAATCTATCATTTCAAAAAATGAGATATAAATATATGAAATCAATAAGAAATCGAGACATAATATATGAATGATGTTTACGTACATCGAGATCCTTCTCACTGTTGATTGCATGTGTTATGGTATGAATATAGTTGCAAACGTAGTAGCCGCATAAGTTCGTCCCTTGCTCCCGTTTTAGACACTAAAGGAGATCGAAACGATATATTTAATATATAGTTTTATTTTAGAATAAATTAAATGATTCAATACAATTTTGGAGCACGTACTCACCGAAAGTTCATCCTGACATCTAGTTTTTCTTTGAAATTCTCGCAGATGAGTGTATGGAACCGTGTCTATGCCCTATGTACAGTTGCAAACTATGATTAATTATCCGAGATCCGCATATATAGTAGCAATAGTAACACTCATAAATGACAGTGCAATGGATGGCATTACCTGTCTAGCACTTCAAAAATTTTGGTGAAAGTTTCCTTCGGTTTATCCATTGAGTCATAGACATGGACTTTGCCTGCAGTAAGGTCTATAACAAAAAGGATCCAATGGAATCTGCAAATTGCGTGAGATGACATATATGTCATAGTATGAGTACGAGAAGAAAATTGGTACGAAAGGAGGTAAAAACTCACGTGGTGTTGTACGGCAATAGTATGAAGGTCTTGAAATGTTGTTGCACCAGGAAATGGAGAATATTATCCTCTGTTTCTTACTCAAAATCCTATATCATCACAGTGTTAACTTTGCGAGGGTCCATGAATCCAACCTTGAAAGCTCCCTGCTTATTACATATTTGAATTTTCATCAGCTATCCGCACACTGCAATCATTCGATGCTACATACAAGGATCTAAGGAACAAAATAAAATTAATTAAACAATACTTACAGAACCCATAGACTGAGAAGAGAGACATCAAGGGTGTCTCGATGGTACACGTCGAAGACTTCCTTGAAACGGACCCACAACTCATCATCTCCTTGGAAGTAATCTGAGTTTTTTACCCTCACACCGAACATCACTCTACCGACGGTTGATTTATCCATGTAGTATTAATGGAATGGGTACATCTGTGTAGAGAGGGTTTGAACCTGATCAAGCTTGACAAGTGGTTCATCGAGGGTAAATTTCTATTTCAGATCCTCTGCTGTTGCTTTTTTTATTGGTGCGTCGGCGAGCAATTGCTCCCTCTTTAGTTCCGTCTCCGCCATAAATTGTCTTATCTCCATTTCACTAGGCGGTAGCAACGGATCAGTTGATTGTTTGGGTTGCTTTTTGAGCTAAGGGACCTCTTTGGACTTTCCTTTTGTCTTCTTAAAAGACTTCGTTATTGATCGGTCATAGTCGGACAGTAAGGTCTTTTTAACCGATGTGCTCATCTTCTTAAAGAACTCCTTAGATAATGGGTCTATAGGAATCTTCTTTACTGGACTCCGTGGCTTGAAGTGTGCCTTCTCTTGCACTCTTACGATCTCGTCAGTCTCCTCGAGAGTGCGGTCGTACGCCCTAGTCTTGAGAGCGGGGAGCTTAGGCTCGTCAAGTCTTGGCTTTTTCGTTTGTACATTGGACTTTGACAGCGCGGAACGAGGTGGGCAAGTCTTTCTTGTACTTGCAACTGGTTGCGGCGTTGAAGACGGAGCAGACGATGCCCGCGGCAGAGACCTCGGAGTCGATGCCTGCCAAGGAGATGGTGCAGGTAGAGGAGGCGGAGGAGACAGTTCAGTGGAGGAGATGTAAGAACGGACACTGTTTCTCGCCCAGGAAACACGATGTAGCACTTGCACCATAGTATAATGGTGTGGGCTGTGTCTCCTAGTTTCATCTCCTCGTCTCCTCCGGGGATGTCCAGCTCGAGATCCTCGAACCCTCATTCCACCAGTTCTACATTGACTCTTGAGTACCCAAGTGGAATCAGCCTGCAATGGCATGTCCCTGAAGGGTCCACTGGTATGGCCATGCCGACGCCACCTACACGAGAATCGAGGTTAATTAGTAATTAACATATGCACCAACTTTCGCAATGTACAAGACATATATCATAAAACTACGAGCATACCTTGAGTGATATGTTCTTGAAGAGACTATGCAGCTCACACGGTGTCCGCTGCGTGATTTCATCAACGGGGCACGGTGGTTTGTCGTGAGTTGGCCCTGCTGTAGTTTCCATGCCCTATTCTTCTACTTGCCCTGTAGAAGCGTGTAACATCCTGAATATTTCGACGTTGGAATACGGAATTAAAAATTCAGAATAACCAAAAATCTTTTTCAAAATACATTCATGTCTGAACTAACTCATTTCGATCTGTCGTTTTTCGTTTACACGTGGGCTAATAGACGAACGTCTGAGGATACGTCGGTATTTGATTTCAATTATTATTTATTCAAGGAGCTATGATTTGCATATGCCAATTATTTTTGAAAAACAAAAACCCTCGGGCATATTTACTTTATAAATAAAGCTATATACCTAAATGTATCACCATTTTGGATAAAACCCATTAAGGGATAGTTTATTAAAATTTTCTCTGTTCGAATCCTTTTTCCTCATAAATCATGTTATTCAAATTCCCTAATTTAGTCCCTTCCTCGGAATCCTAGGACTACCGATGAATTCGTATATCGAACGTTGATTCGGTAACGCGGTCCATCCATCCGATTAAATTCGGGGAAATCTCTAAGTCTGATCCTTGCCCATCTAAATGCCAGATTAAATCCAAGAGCTCACTTAACAGTCCAATTGTAATTCAAACTCAAAATTAAATGTCCATTTATACAGTCCCTTTACAATTTTGGAATTTAATCTCATTCAAATTCCATAAATCCAAATTCCTACAAAATTACAAAACATCCTATTCCTTTGGACTCTTTCCTGTTCGGCCCAACTCTTTTCTCCCTCCCTCTCCTTAGGCCAGCCCATCTTCCTCTAGGCCAGCCTAGTACTCTTCCCTTCCCCTGGCCCAAGGCCTGCCCAGCAAAACAAGTCTGTTTGTTGTCCCTCTTCCTCAGCCAGCTCGCACGCCAGGTGTTCGACGGAATGTCTGCAAGCACCGAGCCCCACGGCTCCCCCCCTGCACCGAGCTTCCAGTCCACCGAGGCTTTCCCCCAAA
Source organism: Oryza officinalis (assembly GCA_008326285.1). Lineage (NCBI taxonomy): Eukaryota > Viridiplantae > Streptophyta > Magnoliopsida > Poales > Poaceae > Oryza > Oryza officinalis. The sequence continues at coordinate 8,307,882 of BDMV01000004.1, read as the reverse complement.
ACACCGGCAACACAGTGAGCAAAGTCCACACCGAACGCGTACGCCGCGTCCACGCCGTCCTGCAGCAGTCCCATCCTCGCTCTGCGATGACTCCCTGTCGACGACGACCGCCCCACAGGACCGTCGGCCCCACTCGGCCGAGCAAGCTTGTCGCTGTCCGCCGGCTGCGACGGCTATAAAAACCGCCCTATTTCGCTCACTGTCGCCATCACACCGACGAACGCGAGTCGCCCCGGCCGGCACTACCCCGGCTGAGGTTGCCGCACCGCTGCACCAACTCGCGCCAAGCAGCGTGCCCGGCCAACGCCGCGCCAGCCGCACCCATCGTCCTCGCCGCGTCGCGCCGCAGCCGCGGCCGCTGCCCGAGCCGGAGCCAGCGCCCCGCTGCCCGGCCGCGCCACCAGCCTTCTCCAGCCCGGCCGCCGCCCCGGCCTCCCAGCCGCGCCCGCGCCGCGCGCTGCCGGCCTTGCCGTGCCGCCGCTCCGCTCGGCCGGCGCCCTCCCGGCCGAGGCCAGCCATGGCCGCAGCCGCCGCGCGCCGTCCCGCGCCGCCGCGCCCTTGCCACTCCCGGCCTGCGCCCTCCCCGAGCCATCAGCGTCCCCGGCCTCCTCCTGCCCGGCCACGAGCCCCTGGCGCGCCGCCTCCCGGCTGTGCCGCCCAGGCTGTGCCGTCGAGCCGCCTGGTCCAGCCGTCTCCCGGCCACGCGGCGCGCCGCCGCCACCCGCGTGTTGTCCCACGCGCTGGCACCGCGCCCGCGCGCCCGCGCCGCAACGCCGCCGTCGCCCCGTGCCCCGGCCGGCCGCCTCCCCCAGCCATCGGCCCTCCCGCGGCACCCTCCTCTCCTCTGGAAGCAAGAGCAAGAGAAAGAAGGGATGAGACAGAGAGAAGAAAGAGATAAGGAGGAGAAGGGAAGAAAAAAAAAAAGAAAAGAAAAAGAAAAAAAAAAGAGAAAAAGAAAAAAAAAAGAGAAAGAGGTGGGACCCACGTTTGATTCTCTACCCGTGGGCCCCATCTTGACCCATACTTTGAAAAAGTCTGTATCACCTCCCTCTCGTTGTCGGGCAAAGCCCATAAAGCCTCCCAAAAAGTTTACCAAACGTCCCTCTGCGTCCATTGGGCTGCCGACTACAAAGTCTATATGGCGTCCCTCATCCTTTGTTGGGCTGAGCCCAAAAGATCAATCCCCTGCCAAAAGTCTATATGTCATCCTTTTCTCCAAATTTCAGGCTAAAGCCCACCAACAGCCTCCCACCTCACCAAAGTCTAACATATATCCCTCTACTCACCCAACCCCCTCTATTGAAGTCCATCTTGCCTCCCCAAGCCATTCATTCCTGTTGGGTCGGCAATAAAAAGATAAAATCTAATGCTCCTCCCCGGTACTACTCCCGGCAACGACGTCGCCGTGCGCCGCGCCGTCATCTGAACCCCGAGAACGACTAACTTATTGGACGGTTAACCTCTAACATCTAACATTTGACCCATTGACTCACTAACCCGCTGACTTCTAACTCACTAACCCGCTGACCTCTAACTCACTAACCCGCTGACCTCTAACTCGCTAACCCGCTGACCTCTAACTCGCTAATCCCTAACCCCTAACCTGCACTAACCCGCTAACATTTATTCCTTAACGCTGTGTGTTCGTTTGTTGCCACCGATCGAACACGTGGTGTGCGAGGACGATCCGCGGGCCGACTGTCCCCAGGCTGTACATCGACGACCGTAGTTTCGTGTGAGGACCACCGCTCGGTGTGCCGCTACCCGGCTGCCGCAAGGTGAGCTCCTCTCCTGTTCTTCCTCTTGCTTTTGTTTCCTTACCGCCGTTGTTGCCGCGGCACGGTAACGTTGTGAGGCGCAACACCGTACCCGTTCATTACGCGGTTGCCCTCCGCAGCGATCACCGCTGTGCTGCCGGCCATGCATGCGCCACACAGCTAGCTGGCTGTACGTGTGCATGCACGCAAGCAGCTCACATTCACGCAGCTAGCTAGCCGTGTGTATGCATATGCATGCATGCTTGTAGCTCGCCCAAGCCCTTCACCTCACCATGCGCACCCTCTTTTAAAAACAAAACCCGTACGTGAGGAGTTAAGGGCGGTTCCACCCGTCAGACCTTTCCCTTTTCTTTGTTTTAAAACTTTTTCAATCTTTCGAATTCCATATCTCCCTCGTTTTAAGTCGGATTTGAACGAAACTTTTGTCAAAATCTTTCTAAAATCAAGATCTACGCAATGGCACTAGTTTGGTTATTTTTGATTGTTCTAGAATATTTGGCTCTTTTGTGTTAGCGAGTAGTTTGTGACGTTAGTATTCAACCGGACAGGGTACATCTGCGAGGAGGAAACTGAGCTAATCGAGAACGAACCCCCAATTGAGCAAGGCAAGTCACTACGCCCCCTTCCTCGAACATGTTGATCCTATTTTTATAAATGTGTTGATTGCAAATAAAATTGCATGCTAATTATAAAACGCGTACCTACATTTGCTTAAAGCCTTACCTTTGATATTGTTTATCCTTATGTATTTACACACCTTTGTTACCTGAGTATATTACTTTACGCGTGATTATTTACTCACTGCTTAGCCCTGCTTACATAGACGTTATACACTCCATATGTGGGATATGTGGATGTGGTTACACTGATCACTCGATGGGAGTGATTGATAGAGATCGGGTGGAGACATAAGCGCCACCCACAGCATGAAAACCTTTGTGAAAACCCAAAAACTTAATTAAACAAAAGTGATTTCGACTGGGGCGGCACGGATAGAATATGGGTGGTTCTGGGAACGGTAAGCCGCCGACCCTGGTCAGTTAAGGACCGAGTCAAGAAGCTAAGCAGGAAACGAACCGAGTACGACCACACTTCTTGAGTGGGGTTAGACCCGGTGGACTAGGTTATTCTCGTGGGGTGGCACCCCAGACATGGTAGGTTCTGGATATCGGTATGGAAATGTGGAAGTGTGTGGTTTAATGACGTCAAGCTTTATATATGTATGATGTAACCTTCAATCTCGGGAGCGCCAGGACTCCCCTCACAACCGGCTCGAGGTAGGAATGTGGCGCCGGGGGTGCAATGGGGATTCATAGTCCTTGGAGCGGGTGCCGCCATGCGAGGGTAACTGAAAAACCGGGCCGTGACAAGTCTCATGTGTTGGGTGAGTCACGGAGTGTGGGATTAAAAGCGTACATCCACTGCAGTGTGAGTAAATTAAACTATTCGAATAGCCGTGCTCGCGGTTAATGAGCGCCGGGACTTGTATTACTCTTGACTAGCCTCGTCAATTTGTAATATTGCTTAAAATATGATGGGTGTGGAAGGTGTGACCTTGCCTGATATGCAAAAAGGTCATAGTGGTTAAAATTGTGGAAATTGGATGCGAGGGTAAACCGGACCAAGCGAGGCTTGGGGAAGGTGGATGAACCCTCGCAGGTTAATGATAACTTCAACTTAACGTGGTTTTCAGTTAAAACTGTTGTGGGATAGGTTTGTGAAATAATTTGTGAAAACTAGCTTTATGCAAATAAACCAAGCCATCCTTGAACCCCTATGAACATTATATGCATTCTGTAGTGGTGGCTTGCTGAGTACGGTTGGTACTCACTCTTGCTTATTTACATCTTTTAGAAAGGTGTTGGTGTCGACCTGTACATGTGCTATGCTGGCAAGGAGTTACCGAGGACGGTGGAATAGGGACCTAGGTTCACCAGTCGATGCGTGTGGGATAAGATGGACCGCCGCTGCTTCGCTTCCGCTACTTCATTTAGTTGTTTTGGTATTTTGTGTTGCTATCGACCATGCTTGGTCTATTCGGGTTCCATTTGGGCTACCCTTGTATTATTAATATATTGTAAGACCTGTAAGACGATGTCAGCTTGAGATATACAACTGTGCCATGTGTGTACCATCTACTGATCCAGGGAATGGTATTGTAATACACATGGGGTTCCCGGTATACAAAACCGGGGGCTCACAGGGTTGGTATCAGAGCAAGACGACTGCAGGACCTAAGGACCCTTGTAACCACCGTTAAAACCTAGGACTGGTTTAGTGCAGCCTATTACCCTCAAGCTATATATTTGCAAAAACTATTTTGATAAAGCCATGGGTTCTTACTACTCCTCTTTCTCGAGTAATTTTGAAAATTCATTTATATCCAACCCCTACTCACCACTCTAATTTCAAATACTCCTATACAGACTATAAGGATTAAGGATGAAGAGATAGCTGGTTTATTAGGACCTCATGAACCACTAACCGATCTGACTAAATACCCTTAGATGTGTGTCGTAGACGTTGTATTGTGCATAAGCCACCTCCTATTGTGAGTTATTGCAGTATGGGGTGGCAACCCATCGTTTTGTGCATTGATTTTCTTGTTGTGTAGTAGCTCTTAAGCAGTTAACTACTCACCCCCCCTCCCTTGTGTGCTCACCAAGTATATGATACACATCACCCGAACAATTAAAACTTCCCATTAAGCAGCCCTTTCTTAGAAAACTCTATTTCTTTCTTCCCGATGGACTTTCTCATGCCTCCCTAATCTTCCAAATACCGGTGTTGTCAGGATGAAGGATGATTACCAACATGAGTACAATTAGGATCGACAAGTGTTAAGTTAAGACCCCACCCGGTACAGCCACAGTAAGCCGACCACAACAAAACCACTTGGGAATTCGGCAACCTACGAAGATAGGAGTGCGACCTCAGCCGAAAGCTTCGACCACAAGGACGGCGACCCAAACAGTACCGACCAAGGACTCCGGAAGACCCGGGAATCGCCATATTTCAACAGTACCCACAGGAACACAACAGGAGCCTCGATTGACAGGATCCACAATAGCATACTGCTCGTCGCCAATAATTGGAACAGGCCACACCGGGACACACGAGCACTGGAGTTGTTGACCCCATCACAGTAGCCAGTGGTCGATGCCTATAAAGGGAGCCCCAGGCTACCCCAGGGAAATGCATCACTCCTCTCCCTTCTTTTGAACCAAGCTAGCCAGAAAAAAAAACCCCCAGCCCCATGGCAGACCCCATGGTAACCACAGGGAGTCTCCCTCAGAACAACCCCATGGCAACCACAGAGAACCCCCCTCACAGTGACCCCATGGTAACCACAGATTGTCCACCTCAGGACAACCCCAATGCATATGCCAAACAGCTGGAGTGCATACTTCGGCAGCTAGGTGGTTTCACTGAACCCATCTACCATAGTGAGCAGATCGTCCGAGGATCCCGGAAGTACTGGAAGGTGAAGATCTTTCTTTCCTTTCAGGGAGAAGGAGAAGGAACGGCGATCTCCTTCCAGACACGTCATCCCCGGATCACCCCTGAAGCTGCCTTCCAGGATGTGCTTCGTGAAACCCTCTATCGGTTTTGCAAGATCTCCGCCCCTTTGGGTATAGTCAATGACTATGGCTTGCACCCATTCCGCACCGAAGAAGACAACCGGTACCACCTCCGCGTGACCAGACAGGACCAAGGAACCCGGTGCGCTCTCCTCTCCGAGTTAGCCTGCACTGTCGAGAATGCCTATGAGCAGGCACTCGAGGAGCTGGACGAGCTTCGAGACCAGTACACAGACCTGGAAGCCCGTTACCAGCGGCTGACCCACAGGAACACCTCTGCACTGCTTGCACAGGCGAATGTGGCGGCCAGTATGATGAAAGCCGGTGAGATGAGCAGGAAACGCGAGAAGTCCCCCCTAGGGATGGATCTAGTCTCCCCTGCGCCATCGCCATGAGTACCGTTAGGTGTGCAAACCTCTATTAGGCTTTGCACTGTTAAGCGTAGTAGTTCCTTTTCCCTTTCCCTTGAATTGTACCCTACCCCTGGAGTTGTACCCCTGTATCCTGTTATGAATGGAATGAAACCGTTGGTCCGTCATAAGTTCATGGTTTGCAGCTGAACATTTTGTTCGTAGCTAGATCATCATGCCTTCCTCTGGGAAGCCCATTGTTGTCAGTATGGGTTATTCCAAGTTTTGGTTAATAAGCACACCTAACAGAAAGAAGCGACCCCCGTTACCCGAGCAGGAAGCGATGTAAGTACGGCGATGAACTAATAATAAAATCAGTATTCAAGCCCTCATCAACAAGCGGCCCCAGACGACTCATTAAGGACCCGAAGTAGCCATGCCCATGACAGGAAGAACAAGAAAATTTCATTGGACACTCTAAGGACTGACTCTGCAGCAAAATGCCCAGCCATAAGATAATCCAGTTTTATGGGCATGTAATCGCCTTAAGACCCGTCAAACCAAGGCTGACAAGAACCATGACCACCAGTCCTCGGGAATACATGACAAGATACTGTCCACCACCAGTAAGTGGAACAGGACTTACCGTGAGAAGCACAAACACTGGAGATGCTGACCCCATAACAGGAGCCACCGAAAGATGGTGCCTACAAAAGGAACCCCAAGCAACCACGATAAAGGGCACCCTTCTTTTGGTCTAAGCTAGCCAGAAACCCAAGCCCATGGAAAACCCACCCGTAACCATGGAGGGGCATGCCATGGAAAACCCTAACGGGTATGCCGAACAACTAGGCCACCTACTCCGGCAACTCGATTTCTTTGAGGAGCCCGTCTACTGTGGCGAGCAAATCGTCCAGGGATCCCAGAAGAGCTGGAAGGTGAAAGTCTTCCTCCACTTCCAAGGAGATGAAGTGGTCGCTTTCCAGACTCGCCATCCTCGAATCACCTCTGAAGCTGCCATCAAGGATGTGTTTCGTGAGGCCCTCCTACGGCTTTGCAAGATTTGCGTCCCCTTGGGTGTAGCCGACAGCTTTGGTCTCCACCCCTATCGCGAAGAAGACGACAACCGGTGCCGCCTCCGCTCGACTGGACAACTCGAAGGGAGCAGGTGCACTCTCCTCTCCAAGCTAGCCTGCACCACTGAGAACGCCTATGAGCAGGCCCTCGAAGAACTGGATGAACTTCGAGATCGGTATGCCGATCTAGAAGCCCGCTACCAGCGCTTATCTCTGGAGTGCACTACCATACAACTCTTGCAAGCATCTGAGATAGTTCGCCGCATCCAAGGCCACAAGTTGACCAGGATTCGCAGGAAGCCTCCGCTGGAGTTCGATCCACTCTCGCCTCCACCGTCGCCATGAGCAAGCTATGTGTGTAGACCCTTGTTGGGAAATGTCTTATCCAGTAGTAGCAACTCTCCCTTTTCCTCACTAAGGATGTATTCCCCTTTTATCTCGTTCAAAGGAGAAATTGGATGAAGGGCAACACAACCTTTTGCCTGCCATGAATCCATTGTTCAGAAAGGGTCGTCTGTGTCCACACTTAGGCTGACCTGCCCTTTCCATAGAAAGCCATCCGACGGATTGAACTATTTCAAGATTGAACGATAATCTCGTCTAATGAGAAAGCAACCCCTAGATACCCAAAGTTAAAACAGGCATGAACCTGTTCGGAAAACCCACAATGCCGTTAGTAATCAAGCCTCATCAACGGATAAGCCAAGTCAGGCACAAGTACAAACTAGAGACAACCACACTAATGACACGAAAGGCCAAAGATTAAAGAGATGGACTATGAAGATCGATACATAGGGGATACATGCCAAGGTTTGGCAACCATGTCGTCAACTACCTACTCTAACATCGCCTTCAGAACGGAAATGAAGACGATGGGCGCCAACACTATGAGGAGGAACACCGCCTCACATAGGTGGTCGGCATACTCGTCCGCAACAAGCACGCGCCACCACCCCCAAAGGATGACCACTGGACGCACCAACCAAGATAAAGTGGCGCAAATAGTTGCGCTAACAAACTGTAGGCCGGACCATACCCACACCCAGTACAAGGCAATGCACACCCACGACAAGAAGGTCCCTCTTCGATTGGGATGTCCCCGCGCCATCATCACAGCAGCCCCGCCCCCAATGGCGTCGCTTGCCGCCTGCGCCGGAGAAGAAGCACGCCGCTGCGACTCAACCGCAGCAGTCGCCGACCCCGACCGCCGGCGTAGCTCACCCCTGGCCGCAACGCCCCCGCTCGGAGCACCTTGCGCCGCAGCGCCTCGCTCCGCGCCGCCACCGGCACCGTGGTAGCTAGCGCCGCGCTCGCCGCCATCCAGGTCGCTTCCACCGCCGAGCCGCCGCTCCATCTCCTCCCTTAGTTGAGCTACACCACCCTCCACTCACACTCCGCTCGGGGCTACCGCGCAAAGAGGCGTAAAGCAGCCCCCTCTCTCTTCCCCTTTTTATCAAAAGTTGCACGCCTGGCAAAGCAACTACCCAAGTGTACAGGGCGATTTGAAATTTTGGATAGACCGGTGTATTTCGAAACGAGCCGTTGAATATTTGGATGCCCCGGTTAATGGCTATGAACCTCGCAGAGTACACAAGGTACCACTGCGACAACCAGTCGTTGCGCGCTACAACCACTGCCACATGCGCATGCATATGAATCACAAAAAAAAGAAAAAGGTACCGACGCCTGTCCCCAGAAAAAGTGCAAGCTTATCCGCGTGAAAAAGGAGTTTAAAATGGTCAGGACAGTGAACCAGGATGTTCTTCACCAGCCCAGCACCGAACCTGTATAATTTGGAAAATTCATGGTACCTCAGCCTCTGTGTTTCTTCAGAAGTCTCCCGGAGTGCAACCATCCCTCTCTTTTTCTAACCCCTAAGTAATCTCGGGGACGAGATTATTTTAAGGGGGGTAGGTTTGTAACATCCTGAATATTTCGACTTTGGAATACGGAATTAAAAATTCAGAATAACCAAAAATCTTTTTCAAAATACATTCATGCCTGAACTAACTCAATTCGATCTGTCGTTTTTCGTTTACACGTGGGCTAATAGACGAACGTCTGAGGATACGTCGATATTTGATTTCAAATATTATTTATTCAAGGAGCTATGATTTGCATATGCCAATTATTTTCGAAAAACAAAAACCCTTGAGCATATTTACTTTATAAATAAAGCTATATATCTAAATGTATCACCATTTTGGATAAAACCCATTAAGGGATAGTTTATTAAAACAAATATTGTTCCACTAAAGAAATAGCTTTGATTATTTTCTATGCACCTTTATATAGAGTGATAAGCTTTTGGAAATTATTTGCAAAATAATGTCTATTGGTAAAGTATTTACTAGAAACCTTAATTGCGAAATATAAATTCCTAATAGGCTATTTTCAAGGATATGACCTCCTCAGACAAAGTCTAGTCCTCAGGCATAATTTTAGTTTGCTTGTTTATTGTTTATTTGTGTGTGTCTAGAATCTGTGCCAAAAGATCTCGACTAAATCCTTTTACCGAAAAGGTTGTCCTCTGTACAAATTCTATCTCAAACCCCCTTCAAATTTCCAAATTTCATATCCCAAAGAAAATATTCGAACATCCTATTTCTTTGGGCCACATTTCCCTCTGTTAGCCCAACCCATTCCGCAAAACAAGTTCATTTCCACTCCCTCTACCGTGGCCTTCCTGCTGGGCTTTTTCTGGAAAAGTCCATGTTGCCTCCCCGAGCCCTTTCATTCCTATTGGGTTGGTAGTAAAAATAAAGTCTAATTCTCCCCCCATACTGTTTTCGGTGGCGACGTCGCCGCACGCCGCGCCGCTACGACGAGGCCGCTGCGACACCACCGGCTGCCATCTTCCGCTCCCGTCTCACCGGCGAGCTTGCCGGCCATTCCACGCGCATCCTGCTCAACCTCGCACCGCCGCCAGCCATGCAACAAGCTAGTTGTGCATGTGCATGCATGCAAGCAAGTCAGCCACGAGCATGCACCATGCAGCTGGCTAGCTATGCGTATGCCTGCATGCAAGCGGCTAGTCGAGCCTAAGCTGGCATGCGCACCAACCCGCGCGGCCGCTGCAACTACCCCGTCCCTGTCTTCATGGCCATTCAAGACGAGCTCGTGCGGTGAAGCCTATATAAGGGCAACCATAGCCGAATACGCAACCGTCCCTCTCCATTCTTTCTTCTCCTCCTGCTCGTTCTGCATCCTCTCAGCCACTTCCTCCCGCGCACGCGCTGCCGTCTCTCCGCTTGCTCCACCGCGGCCGGCTCCGGCTGGGCCTCAGTTGAGCAAGAGGACGGGTAGGCCGCCGCGCCGTCATCTGAACCCCGAGAACGACTAACTTATCGAACGGCTAACCTCTAACATCTAACATTCGACCCATTGACTCACTAACCCGCTGACCTCTAACTCACTAACCCGCTGACCTCTAACTCGCTAACCCCTGACCCCTAACTTGCACTAACCCGCTAACATTTATTCCTTAACACTGTGTGTTCGTTTGTTACCATCGATCGAACACGTGGTGTGCGAGGACGATCCGCGGGTCGACCATCCCCAGGCTGTACCTCGACGACCGTAGTTCGTGCGAGGACCGTCGCCCGGTACGCCGCTACCCGGCTGCCGCAAGGTGAGCTCCTCTCCTGCTCTTCCTCTTGCTTTTGCTTCCTTACCGCATTCCTCGTCTACCGTTGTTGCCGCGGCGCGGTGACGTCGTGAGGCGCAACACCGTACCCGTTCCTTGCGCGGCCGCCCTCCGCAACGATCGCCGCTTCACCACCGGCCATGCATGCGCCATACAACAAGCTAACCGTGTGCATGCATGCATGCAGGCAGCTCACATGCATGCAACTAGCTAGTCGTGTGTATGCATATGCATGCATGCAAGCAGCTCACATGCATGCAGCTAGCTAGCCGTGTGTATGCATATGCGTCGTCGTCGTTCGGCCGAAACCCCGGCCGGCGTCGCCCCTGTCCGGTGAACCGTTTCGGCCTCCACTCCGCCGTGCCGTCCGGTGCCAAGCAGCTCGCGCACGGCCGACGTCGTGGCCAGCACGTCGTCTCCTGCCGCGGCCGCCGAGTCGTGAACCTCGGCTACGCCCGGCCATCGCGCGCGCTCTGCCGCACAGCCGCCCCCGGCCTCCTCCAGCCCGGCCGAGCCGCGTCACCCCTGCGCCCGGCCGATGCCGTGGCCCAGCTCGTGCCGAGCTGCCCCGGCCGACCACCTCCCTCCCGCGGACATCGGCCAAGCCGCGCGCCACCAACCTCCTGGCCGTGCCGCGCAAACCGAGCCAGCACCGACCCGCCTCCCGGCCGCCTCGGCTGCGCGCCGCCGCCCCTGCCGTGGCACTGCCGCGCCGTGCCGCCATGCTCGGCCGCCCCTCCAGCCGCCTGGCCCGGCCGAGCGCCGGCGCACGCGCGCCGCGCCCCTGGCCGAGCCCGGCCACCACTGCCGCCTTTCCCGGCGCCGCCTCCTGGCCACGCGACGCGAGCAGTGCCGTCCCGGCCGGCGCAGCCTCTCGGCCGAGCGCCGTGGCCGGCACCCACGCTGCCGCGCGCCACGGCCGGAGCCACCCGCCTGCCTGGCCGCAGCCGCCGCGCCGCCTGCGCGCATCCCCAGCCGCGCGCTGTCCCCGGCCTGCACCGCCGGCGCCGCTCCGCCCTGCCGAGCCGCGCGCCGCCGCCCCCGGCCGAGCCGCGCCGCCCGGCCGCCGCACGCGCGCGCCGCGCCACCCGCGTGCTGCCACCGCGCGCCCGCAGCCGCCGTGCCGCCCGGGCCGAGCCGCGCCGTTGCCTGCGCGCTCCCAGCCGCGCGCCCGCGCCGCCGCCGGCGCCGCTCCACCCCCGGCCGCGCCGCGCCCAGCCGCCCCACCGCCGGCGCCCTCTCGCTCGGCACCCTCCTCTCCTCCCGGCAAGAACAGCAGAGGAAGCAGGAGAAAAGAAAGAGAGAAGAAGGAGAGAGAAGAAGGAAAGGAAGAAAAAGAAAAAGAAAAGGAAAAGGAGGTGGGACCCACTAGTGGGCCCCACATTTATTCTCTCCCCGCGGGCCCCACTTTGACCTAGAACTTGCGAAAGTCTATATTGCCTCCCTCACGATGTCGGGCTAAGCCCATGAAAATCCCTACAAGTCTACTTGATGTCCCTCAACTTCATTGGGCTAGCCGACCTGATATTATATCCACAAGTCCATGTAACCTCCCTTTGGTTCCTCGGACCAAGACCATGAAGTCACTTATAGAAGTCTATACAACGTCCCTACTCATCCATTGGGCTGCCGACTAAAAAGTCGACATTAACTCCCTAGCCGACCTCCCTCATCTCTGGGCTAAAGCCCAAGCCCTCCCAAAACCAAGTCCACATTGCCTCCCTCTTACTTCACAGCCAAAAGAATATTCTTGGGAATATTCCTTTCCAACTTAATAAATTCATTTTCGCATTCCAGAAAATCCATTAATCTTCCAAAATTCATATCTCCTCAACCGTAAGTCCAATTGACTCCGTTCAACTTCCATAATTTTTCTAAAAATGTGATCTATCCAATGGCACAATTAGTTTATAATAGTTATTATCTGCTTTATAGGGTTTTGGATGTTTTTCTCTTTTCGATCGCGTAGTGGATGATCCGGAAATTCTACTGACGCGGGATTGTTGGAAGATATAGGAACCTAAAAGCAAGGCAAGTCACTACGCCCCTTTCCTCGAACATGTTGATCCTATTTTTATAAATGTGTTGATTGCAAATAAAATTGCATGCTAATTATAAAACGCGTACCTACATTTGCTTAAAGCCTTACCTTTGATATTGTTTATCCTTATGTATTTACACACCTTTGTTACCTGAGTATATTACTTTACGCGTGATTATTTACTCACTGCTTAGCCCTGCTTACATAGACGTTATACACTCCATATGTGGGATATGTGGATGTGGTTACACTGATCACTCGATGGGAGTGATTGATAGAGATCGGGTGGAGACATAAGCGCCACCCACAGCATGAAAACCTTTGTGAAAACCCAAAAACTTAATTAAACAAAAGTGATTTCGACTGGGGCGGCACGGATAGAATATGGGTGGTTCTGGGAACGGTAAGCCGCCGACCCTGGTCAGTTAAGGACCGAGTCAAGAAGCTAAGCAGGAAACGAACCGAGTACGACCACACTTCTTGAGTGGGGTTAGACCCGGTGGACTAGGTTATTCTCGTGGGGTGGCACCCCAGACATGGTAGGTTCTGGATATCGGTATGGAAATGTGGAAGTGTGTGGTTTAATGACGTCAAGCTTTATATATGTATGATGTAACCTTCAATCTCGGGAGCGCCAGGACTCCCCTCACAACCGGCTCGAGGTAGGAATGTGGCGCCGGGGGTGCAATGGGGATTCATAGTCCTTGGAGCGGGTGCCGCCATGCGAGGGTAACTGAAAAACCGGGCCGTGACAAGTCTCATGTGTTGGGTGAGTCACGGAGTGTGGGATTAAAAGCGTACATCCACTGCAGTGTGAGTAAATTAAACTATTCGAATAGCCGTGCTCGCGGTTAATGAGCGCCGGGACTTGTATTACTCTTGACTAGCCTCGTCAATTTGTAATATTGCTTAAAATATGATGGGTGTGGAAGGTGTGACCTTGCCTGATATGCAAAAAGGTCATAGTGGTTAAAATTGTGGAAATTGGATGCGAGGGTAAACCGGACCAAGCGAGGCTTGGGGAAGGTGGATGAACCCTCGCAGGTTAATGATAACTTCAACTTAACGTGGTTTTCAGTTAAAACTGTTGTGGGATAGGTTTGTGAAATAATTTGTGAAAACTAGCTTTATGCAAATAAACCAAGCCATCCTTGAACCCCTATGAACATTATATGCATTCTGTAGTGGTGGCTTGCTGAGTACGGTTGGTACTCACTCTTGCTTATTTACATCTTTTAGAAAGGTGTTGGTGACGACCTGTACATGTGCTATGCTGGCAAGGAGTTACCGAGGACGGTGGAATAGGGACCTAGGTTCACCAGTCGATGCGTGTGGGATAAGATGGACCGCCGCTGCTTCGCTTCCGCTGCTTCATTTAGTTGTTTTGGTATTTTGTGTTGCTATCGACCATGCTTGGTCTATTCGGGTTCCATTTGGGGCTACCCTTGTATTATTAATATATTGTAAGACCTGTAAGACGATGTCAGCTTGAGATATACAACTGTGCCATGTGTGTACCATCTACTGATCCAGGGAATGGTATTGTAATACACATGGGGTTCCCGGTATACAAAACCGGGGGCTCACAAAGCGCAACTGCTACGATTGCCTGAGGGGCTCACCATGACGGGAGGAACATGTTGTTGGTTCTACTGCCTCTGCTGTTCAGTCAGGCGTTGGTCCACCCATCTTTCCACCTCCTCTTGCATCCTTAACTCTTGCATCGCGACCCTATACTCAAGATTTGTTAACTTCGCCCCAGTATCTCTTTTGCTCCTCATGCGACTCTTGTACTTGTGGATGTCCTCTTGAAATCCAAATTTCCATGGAACCAAGCCTTTTCCTCATGTTTGTCCTGGATGCTCGGCAATCTGCAGTGTGAGCGTAAGCTCGTCCTTCTCTCTATTGGGCTAGAATGTTCCTTGAGCAGAGGCCTCTACTGCTTCCGTCAGTCGGCTTGCTACTTCGCGAATCTCATCGCCGAATATCAGGGAGCCATCACCGAGATCGAGTGTTCCACCATGAGCATAGTACCAATGCTTTGATCGTTCCGGCCAAATGGCTGTGGCCGGAACGATACCTCTTTCTAGCAACCCTGCTTTCATTTTCTCCCACTTCGGCACTGCCTTCTTATAGCCGCCTAACCCTAACCGATGATGGTACTTCTTTTTAGCGGCATTGGCTTTATTCTTTTGTATCTGTCGTTGCCCTTGCTCCCCTATCTTGTATGCGACAAACGCATCCCAATGATCCTTCAGCTTGGTCATTTTGTCCAAGTCAGGTGTCAGGCCCTTCATGATATATTTCTTGTACAAATCTTTCTTGTACTGTCAGAACTGTTCGGCCATCTTCTTTAAAGTCCAATCCTTCAATTTTTGCTTCTCTGCGTCAGGGACCTTGAATGTCTCAAGCATTGTGGTCCACAACATATGTTTCTCTGTATCGGGCAGATAAGGTTGTTTCTCCTTATCCTCATGTGCCCTTGTTTGGTGCCAGTTTACTATGCTGATGGGCACATGATCCCTCATGACCCAACCACTGTGTGACACAAACTTCGTTGCTACATCGGCAAGGGCAACTGGTCGGTCGTCTGGATTCACTTCAGTAATAATGTGCCTCCCCTCCACCTTCCTCGCGACGCCTCGTTGTCCGTGTCCCTTCTTCTCTCCTGTCGCCGGTAGGCTATCACTATTCTCCTCGTGCCCCTCCTCGTTTCCCTCCTCATTACCCTCCTCGTTGCCCTCTTCGTTCAGGTACTGGTTGGGGTCCTCATTCCCATCCTCGTCCACCCAGTATTGGCTGCTGCCCTCTGCGATCAGGTCATAGATGATATGTTCGTCATCGCGATTAGCTATCTGTTCGTAACATGAACGAGGTATATTGTTATATATATATTGACATTGTCGAGAACTATGATGACCAGCTAATTTCCACCTACCTAAGAAATATGAAACCTACGTTAAATTTCACCTAGTTAAGAAATATGAAACCTACATGTGTACATTTTAAATATAGCTAATACATATCATAGGAATGTACGAAAACTTTTATAGTTGCATGTAACTTGCCTTAGTTTTGCTTGAAGGCCTTGGGACCATGTAAGGTTGAGTGATGTGGGCGGTCAGTAGGTGGACCAGGTAATTTTGACAACAAAAAATAATTAGTGAAAACATGTAGATTGCATATACATCAGTACTAAAAGTCATGAAAGTCGTGAAAATCGTTCGGTCGTGAAAGTCATGAAAGTCGTTTGGTCCTTAAACTCGTTAAAGTCATGAAAGTCATTCGATCATGAAAATCGTTAAAGTCGTGAAAGTCGTTCAGTCGTGAAAGTTGTTCGGTCCTTAAACTCGTGAAAGTCGTGAAAGTCATTCGGTCGTGAAAATTGTTAAAGTCGGTCGATCATGTTTGATCATTCGGTCCATAAACTCGTTAAAGTCATGAAAGTAGTTCGGTTGTGAAAATCGTTAAAGTCGTGCAAGTCGTTTGGTCCTTAAACTCGTTAAAGTCATGAAAATATTTCGGTCGTGAAAATCGTTAAAGTCGTGAAAGTCGTTCGGTTGTGAAAGTCGTTCTGTCCTTAAACTCGTTAGAGTCGTGGAAGTCGTTCGGTCGAGAAAATCGTTAAAGTCGTTCAGTCGTGAAAGTCGCTAAACTCGTTAAAGTCATTAAACTCGTTCGGTCCTTAAGCTCATTAAAGTCGTTCGTTTGTTCACGTTCAATCATTCATTCGTTCACGTTCGGTCGTTCGTTCGTTCACATTCAGTCGTTTGTTCGTTCACGTTCGGTCGTTCAGTCCTTTGTTCGTTCACGTTCGGTCATTCACGTTCGTTCGTTCGGTGAGGGCATGTGGTGGCAGCGGCGGCGCGTGGCAGCGGTGGCGGTAGTGGTGGTGTGTGGTGGCAGCGGCGACGATGCGGCGGTCGCTCGAAGGAGAGAGAGATCGAAGAGGGAGAGGTGGGGATATCGGGCCTAACCTTGAAGTGAATGCGGCGGCGTGGGCAGCGACGCACAGCGGCTGCTGTGGCGACGACGATGACGACAGCGAGATGACGGTGGCGAAGACCTGTTGTTGGTGATGGCGTGTGGACCCCCGTTTTTGTAGCAGGAATCACTCGTGTTCATAGTACCATTTCCCTGGATCAAGTAGTCTAGTACCCACGATTACATTGCCGAATTATCAAGAGTGCATACACCAATCGTCTTACGCAAAATATTACAATAATAGGCCCGAAGGCAATCGTATAGAACAGGGGACCAAACAGTCCGGAATACAAACAAAAGCAGAGTCTAGATAAGGCAGCGGAGATAAGGCAGCGGCACGCCATTGCCACAGGCAACGACCGGGTCTAAGACCTACTGAGCGCCATCGTCTTCCGTACCCTCCTGGTAGTACTCGTATGGGTCTTCGGGAATTTCATCACCCGCATCTGAATGTTTTGCATATAGCAAAGGTGAGTACCAACCATACTCAGCAAGCCACCACAACAACGATGCACATGACAGGGAATAGTCAAAGAACGGATGTGGTTCTTTTGCGTAAAGCCAGCTTTGCAATTCTTTTCACAAGCCTAAGACCTAGCATAGACTAATCAAGTTTTAATACCACAGTTCATTAAGCAATGACGGTTCTGTCCACCATCCATTGTGATCCCAAGGATAGCTTCCCGCCATTGTATCGTCATGGTTTTCTGGGAGCTACCCCTTCTCGCTTCTGGAGAAGTTGAACCACCAGCACATAAAAGTCATTATGCATACCCATCCCAATCAGGTTAAGAATTTGGAGTCTAGCCAAGTGTAATACATATCCCGGTGCTCAATAACCGCGAGCACGGCTATTCGAATAGATTTGATTTACTCACACTGCAGTGGATGTACACTTTACCCGTACTCCGTAACTTGCCCAACACATGAGCCGAAGTCCCAATGAATGAGACGCGTCACGGCAAAGCATTTCAATAACCTCACATTGGCAGTACCCGCTCCATGAACTTGCATCCTCATGCACTCTAGACGTACACGGTTTCTAGCAGTGAGAGGAGTTTTGGCGCTCCCGGGGAGGGAAGACTCACACATGCATTAAGTTGTAATTAAGTTTAGGTTTACACGTGGCGGTCCTACTGGTGGCAATCCCCACCGTAGGCCCCACCTCTCATACACATCAAGAAGACCACTATGCAAGGGTACTGCCTCTGCTCGGCCATTTACTTCGCTAGGTCTATGCCTATTCGAGAAGTACGGTTGTACGGGGGTCGTTTCATGCTTAGCTTCATGGCTCGGTCCTTAACTGACCAGGGACGACACTAGCCTTTACCAGACACCACCCAAGTCATCCAGCCGCCCTAGTCGAAAACAGTTGTTTAGTTTTATTTTCCTTTCACAAATCATGTAATCATTATCATGGCAATGTGGCGCTCATGTCTCCACATGCCGCATATCAATTACCTTCCCTAAGGTAATTGCCCAAGCATATAGCCTTTAATAAATATGAGAATGCATGAATCTAGATTAGCATTACTAAGCATTTGTCATAAGTGACTAGGAACATCACACGCATTTATGGGTACAAGGGAATAAGGTAAACAATAATCAAAGTTATGGCATAATAACAAGTAGGATATTGATCATCGCATGCAATTTTATTTGTAAACAAAGTAAGTTCGCAATTGGGATCAATATGTTCAAGGATTAGTGATGACTTGCCTTGCTCGAAGCCCTACGGGTCTTGATTCTCAGTCGGACTCGCAACTCCCTCGGTGTCTAGAGTTACGTGCGAAAGAAATTGAATTCAATTAGAATTCAATTAAAATCCAACAAAATCCGATTAAAGAAAAAGATTGAACGAAAGCGTCGAATGCCGATATCGATTTCATTATTATTCATGAAATAGACAAATTCCGAGTTTAAATTTATTTTGGTCCTTAAAGTATTTGCGTTAGTCGATTAGAGTATTAATCCGATTTAATTTAAACGATTTCAAATAAATTAGATCCCAATAATAATAATTAACCCTAGGCGATACATAATTGACCAAATAATCAAAACGGTAATTAAGCGGATAACCTAATTAATGAGTAAAACTAAACAAACGACTAAGTAGATATTTAAATAAATAACGAAAGGCACGATTAATCTGGAAGTTTTTAGAAGTAACCGACAAATAAATCCTCCGATTATTATATACGTGAGTTGCAAAACCTAATGAATAAAAGTCTAAATAATCGACTAAACAACCCACTAAAGAAATAATCAACTAAATGAATAATCTCCTTAAGTAAATAATCACATTTAAATAATCCGATTTATTTCTACAAATTTTTAAAATAATCGGCGATGGATTAACCGATTCAACCCAAATATAAATATGTGTCTAAAATTTAATTTTCTGATTTTCTAAATCCTCTCTCTCTATTTTCTTTTTTTTCTATTTTCTAATTTCCCCCTTTTTCTTTTTCTTTTATTTATTTTCTCTCTTTTTCTTTTCTCTCCTTACTTTCGTTTCTTTTCTCTTTTCCCTTTTTCTTTTCTCCCTCATGCTCTCTCTCTCCTGCTTCCTCTCCCTCTCGGCTCCTTCTTCCTTCTTTCTTTCTTCTCTTCCCCCTTCTGTTTCTTCTCCCTCCCTCTCTCTCTCAAGTGGCGCCAACGGCGGAAGGGGGGAGAAAAGGAGAAGGGGAGGAGGCGGCGCTTACCGGCGGCGGCGGCGCAACAAGGTAGCGACGGCAGAGCGGCGGTGAGGCTCGGGTGGAGAAGAGGGGAAAAAGGGGAGAAATGGAGGGGGAGCGGGGCGAAGAGAAAGGGAGGCCGGTGGGGATTTATAGGAGTGGCGCGGGGAGGCGTCGCACGGCCAGCGCGGGGCTCAAGGCGGCCGGGAGCGGCGCGCGGCAGGTGCGGTGACGACGCAACGCGGCAGGGGGAGGCGCGAGGCGCGAGGCAGCGGCGATGGCGACGGCGACGCGACGGCGACGGGACGGCGCGGCGCGGCAGGGGGGAGCACGGGGCGCGAGGGCACCACGCGGCAGCGGCGACGGGACGCGACGGGCGCGGGGCATGAGGGGACGGCGCGGCAGCGGCGACGGGACGCGACAGGCACGGGGCTCAGCGCGGGAGCGGACGGCAGCGGCGTCGAGCGGCGATGGCGACGGCCAGCAGCGGCGCGGGGCGCGAGGGCGCGGCTAGGCGCGGCACGGCAGAGGAAGGGGATGGCTAGGGTTCTAGGTCGAACAGGTGGCGGGCAATGAATAGTAAACTTTTTCTATTTAGCCGATTTGAGTTGATTTTTAATTTAAAATTCATCCAAAATTTTTTAATTTCACCTAATTGAATATTGTTCAATATTTCCATTATTCCTAAACATTTCACTCAAAATTCCCATGTTTTCATAATTTATTTTCATATACATCATATATATATATATATATATATATACACACTCACACACACATTTATGCCTAGGATTTATATTTATGTCCCCAAATATATATATTTATATATATGTGAGATATTCATCGAATTTATATCGCCATGACCTAAAGAATGGCCCAACATTTTATGTCGCCCAACTTTATTTTCATACCTAATTTACATATGTTTGTCTATATATATATATACCTTGGTGTAGATAATTATTTATTTACATATAAAATTTTCTATTTAAATTTCTATTTCTCAATTGAATGGATGACATTTAGGTAGAATATTTTCTTTACTATAATTTCATCCAGAACTTTTATTTTAATTATTTTTCTTAATCGTTTATTTCTGTCGATTCTCCGCTTTTAGGGTTTGCACTTAAATAGATTTCGATAAATTCAATCCCGCAAATAAAGATTCAAATAAACGAGCAATAAAACGCGGCATGATGCAATTCGATTTAAAAGTTTTCAAAATTTTGTATTTTAGGGTTTCGATTTCGACGGTCGAATTTTCAAGGCGTTACATGGCGCTCCCTGGAGCTTTACTCCCGGTTGGTGGGCACAAATAGGACGAAAGATATCTTTAGTCCCGGTTGTTATTACAAACCGAGACTAAAGATCTAAAGATATCTTTCGTTCCGATTGCACTCACCAACTGGAACTAAAGATGTTTTCCCACTATTTCCAAATTTTTTTTGTCTCGGCTAGGGTTAACAACCGGGACTAAAAAATAAGTATTATAAACTATGATAACAAAACATTTCAAATAGTTAAAATTGCTATTACATTTTAAAAATCATACATAAATAACATATGCCCGATTTAAATAGTTTAAAATTGTTATTAAATTTTAAAAATAATATATAAATAACTCATGCTGGATCTAAATATTTTAAAATTATTATCAAATTTTAAAAATCATGTATAAATAACATATGCCCGATTTAAATAGTTTAAAATTATTATTAAATTTTAAAAATCATATATAAATAACTCATGCCCGATTTAAATAGTTTAAAATTCTTATTAGATTTAAATAAACATATATTATTAACTCAAGCTCGATTTAAATAGTTTAAAATTGTTATTAAATTTAAATAACCATATATAATTAACTCAAGCCCGATTTAAATAGTTTAAAATTGTTCTTAGTTTTAAATAACCATATATAATTAACTCAAGTCTGATTTAAATAGTTTAAAATTGTTATTAAATTTGAAAAATCATATATAAATAACATATGCTCGATTTAAATAGTTTAAAATTGTTATTAAATTTTAAAAATCATATATAAATAACTCATGCCCAATTTAAATAGTTTAAATTTTTTTTCAAATTTTAAAAATCTTGTATAAATAACATATGCCTGATTTAAATAGTTTAAAATTATTATTAAATTTTAAAAATCATATATAAATAACTCATGCCCGATTTAAATAGTTTAAAATTTTTATTAAATTTAAATAACCATATATAAATAACTCATGTCCGATTTAAATAGTTTAAAATTCTTATTAGATTTAAATAACCATATATAATTAACTCAAGGCCGATTTAAATAGTTTAAAATTGTTATTAAATTTAAATATTTTGAAATTGTTATTAGATTTAAATAACCATATATAATTAACTCAAGCCCGATTTAAATAGTTTAAAATTGTTATTAAATTTTAAAAATCATATATAATTAACTCATGCCCGATTTAAATAATTCAATACATTCAAAATAATTTACATCGTCCATACAACAACCTAGGTCATTACATTAAAAATAATTTACAGCGTGATGGTTGACCTCACGTACGTTCTCCTCACGAATGTTCCTTCGCTATGATCGTTGCGTGAGTATGGTGTGTCCTCATTCAATAAATTCGACATAGAACTCAATGACCTTCTCTGTTCCACACCCCTTCGCGATGCTTGCCTCCAGATGAGAACAGTTACAAACGTACTTCTTTAGAACACCCATGTACCTCTTGAAAGGGAACATGTTGTGTAGGTACACAGGACCGAGAATACGTATCTCTTTAACAAGATGACATAGAAGATGCGTCATTATATTGAAGAAGGATGGTGGAAAGATCATCTCAAAGCTGACAAGACATTGCACCACGTCATTTTCAAGGGCTATTAAACTGTCTGGATCGATGATCTTCTGCAAACATGTGTTCATGAAAGCACGTAGCTTTGTTATTGTTGCCCGGACATAATCAGGAAGGATACCTCAAATTATAACAGGAAGTAGTTGTGTCATGAGACTCTAGGTTTGTGAATTTCTTCTCCTTCATACTTATTAATCCCTTTATATTCGAGGAGTATCCAGACGGTACTTTAATGCTCTCCAAACATTCAAACATGCTTTCCTTCTCAGCCTTGCTCAGAGTGTAACTGGCTGGACTGAAGTAATGGTTTCCTTTCTCCTTTGGTTCCGGATGAAGGCCGTTGCGTTGTTTCATATGCTTTAGATCATTAAGTGCTTGAAGTGTATCTTTCGACTTCCCATATACACCTAGGAAGCCCAGCAGGTTGACACAAAGGTTCTTAGTGAGGTACATCAATAGGGTAACTCCCTAAAAAAATAGACTTCTTCCACATCGCCGTGTGACGGACGTCCAAGACTTTCCAATAGGGTAACTCCCAAAAAATAGACTTCTTCCACATCGCCGTGTGACCATCTTCACTTGCTATAGGTTTACTGTTAGGTCCCTTTTCAAATACTACTTTCAGATCTTTCACCATAGTAAACACGGCTTTTCCGTTACGATGTTTAGGCTTAGTATGGTTGTTTGCCTTCTGTTCAAAATGCTTGCTTTTTTTTGGACAGGGTGGCTTGCAACAAGAAATCAACAATGGCCCATGTAGACAACCTTTCTACAATGTATCAAATACATACCTTCAGTTTCATCCATACAGTAGGTGCAAGCGTTATACCCCTTGTTTGACTGTCCGAATAGGTTGCTAAGTACAGGCCAATCGTTAATGGTTACGAACAACAATGCTCGTAGGTTAAATTGCTCCTATTTGTCCTCATCCCACACGGTGACACCTTGTTTCTTTCACAGAAGTTTGAGATCTTCAACCAATGGTCTTAGGTACACATCAATGTTGTTACCAGGTTGCTTTGGACCTTGAATAATAATCAGCATCATAATGTACTTCCGCCTCATGCATAGCCAAGGGGGGAGATTGTAGATACACATGGTCACAGCCCAAGTGCTATGGTTGCTGCTCATCTCTCCAAATGGATTCATGCCATCTGTATTTAAACTGAATCTTACGTTTCGTGCGTCCTCTCCGAAGTCTTGATATACTCTGTCGATGTTCTGCCACTGCGACCCATCAGCGGGGTTTCTTAGCATCCCGTCTTGTTGACATTCTTTTGCGTGCTAGCGCATCATTCTTGAATGCGCTTTGTTCCTGAACAACCACCTCAGCCGTGGTATTATAGGGAAATACCACATCACCTTAGCAGGAACTCTCTTTTTCGAAGGCTGTCCATCAACATCACATGGGTCATCTCGTCTAATCTTGTCTGTAGTGTCTTACAAATCGAGCATGCTTTTAGGTTCTCGTACTCCTCACCGCGATAAAGGATACAATCGTTCGGATATGCGTGTATCTTCTTACTTCCAGACCTAGAGGGCAGACTATCTTCTTAGCTTCATACGTTGTTTCGAGCAATTCATTTTCCTTCGGAAGAATGTTCTTTACGAGTTTTAGTAACTCACCAAATGCCTTGTCACTCACACCATTTTTTTGCCTTCCATTGCAAGAATTCCAGCGTGGTACCCAACTTTTTGTGCCCCTATTTGCAACCTGGGTACAAGGACGTTTTGTAGTCCGCTAACATACGTTCCAAATTCTGGACCTCCTTTTCACTTTCGCACAACATCCGACCAAGATCAACCGCACCATCGTTATCTTCATCAGCCCCGTCTGCCTTGCCTGTTGTATTTTTTTCAAATCGATCATATTGAGCCCAGTCCGGAATGTTCGTGTCTTCTTGTTCATCATCTTCCATTGCAACCCCGAACTCTCCATGCGAGGTCCAACAATTATAGGCATGAATCCCAACTCAAACAAGTGTACATGAATAGTTTTTTATGTATAATATTCCTTCTGGTTTTTGCACTTTTTGCATGGACAACATATAAAACTCTTATGCTTGTTGGCATTGACAACACTGAAAAAATAATGCACGCTTTCAATAAGCTCTAACGACCGTTAGTCCGCGGTGTTCATCCATTGTCGATCCATCAACCTGAAATGCACAAAAATCGTAAAAACAAAATCCACGAAAGTCAAACTAATTAAATAATCGTATAATGATTATATATAAGTCATCATACAATAATCCCACATATTATTCATGTTTGAATTATTTTTAAAGTTCTAAACATATCTTTAATGTGTCGTACTTATTTCTAACTATTTTAACGATTTTTAAATTAATCTGATTTTCTATTCTTTTATGGTAATTTTCTATATTTTTCCTTTGTCATCTCTTCTATAACATTTTTATCCACTTGTTTCTAATTTTAAAAATAGCCTCATTTTCCCTAAACAAATTTTCTCTCTCATCATTTCCATAATTTTTTTAGAGACAATAATGTATAAAAACATAGGTATAAATGTAATATGCTAAGCATACATCATTAGAGGATGAAATTGCTAACCTTTTAGAACACTACGATTTATATATTATCACCAAAACACTTTCACAAAAAAATTTGGCAGCACCTCCCTTCATCCTCCCGACCTTTACAGCAATGGCTCGGGCTAAAGGAGGAAGAAGGAGTATCTAAAGGTATTTGATCTTTAGTCCTGGCTAGTGTTACCAATCGGGACTAAAGTGATTATCTGTAGTCTCGGTTGGTAACACCAACCAGGACAAAAGATGCTCAGCGGTCTGACACGGCTTGACAAAAAGTCAACCGGGACTAAAGATGATCTTTAGTTCTTGTTGGTAACACCAATCGGGACTAAAGATCATAAAGTTGAGGTGCACTTTTTAACTGGGACTAAAAATGATCTAGTTCCGGTTCCTATTCGAACTGGGACTAATGTGATTTTTGTCATCCGGGCAAATATCACTTCTCCAGTAGTGAAGGTAAAGTAGCAATGGCTAAAACTTTAATCTAAAACCCAAGAAATCCTGAAAGGTACCTAGCTATTTAAAGAGGTGGGAGGACAACCAATGGGTCCCTAGGGACGTGCTCCATCAGATAGGGGTGCACCCTACATGGGACTCAGTTGGGCTAGGGTCCCAGATGAAGTTACAAGCCCATAGGCCCATTATAGGTGACGCAACACTTTGTTTCTCTGATTGTGGTCAATGGAGATGGAATTTGGAGTTGAGGCTGGATCCATTATAAAGAGGACGCCGAGGGCTTTCCATCAAATACTCAGGAGCTGAAAACGGAGCTCGTATGCACATTTGGCAGCCGTTTGAAATCGGCTTTGTTGTAGGTGGCCAATTTGGATTCTAGAACTTTGGAGGCTTGTTCTTGATGTCTTCTTGTTGACATATAATATGAGCAACAGTTATATCCATACTAGCCATGGTCACGTCATCCGTCCCTCCTTCACGAAAAACCGTTCTCGGTTTTACCATATGGTGCATTTCGCGTAGTCCATTTAAAACAATATTTTCTTCCAATCAAAACTTGAAAAACTTGAAGTAGCTTGATTAGTAATAATATAACTCTCTAGCTTTCAATATTGTTTGATGGTTATAGGTGGTTCAAAAATTGAACATATGTAAACTTTGTGCACCAAATATATTCCTCTATAATTATATTTGCCAAAGATATGAAATATAGTATTAGTTGGACATGGCAAATCAATAGCAAATCATTTCTGCGTCAAATTATCAAGCTCACAAAGGTCATCAAATAGAACATAGCCTAAAATATTTAAAGAAAATAGTAATTCATGTTTCTCAACATCGTTAGTAATATGAACAATATGCCTAAAATCAGCATATAAAGAAGTAACACTAGAAATAGCATGTTCATTCACTAGTTGTGGCATAGATATAAGTGAAGCATTATCACACAACTCTTCTTTATTACAAGGAACAATAAACAAATCAACTTATGACAAAGGAATCTCGGCAATTGGTTTCACTAATGTTTGCTATATTATAGCATGAAAAGTGAACATGTGTAGCTTAGCTTGAGAATACTCACCTTCACCATTTAATTTACCTTTGATGCTCTCTTCAGATGATGGAGGTGCAATGGACTTCAACTCCAGTGATGAGAAAGGTGGCTCCATCATGTTTCTCTCCTCCTTTTGGCAATTGTTTACATCTTGCAAATTATTAGTAACTGGAGGCACATGTGCAACTTGTTGCTTCTTCACATCCTGAATTTGTCTTTCTGCATTACAAGCAAGTTATAAAAAATGATGAAAAGAGCTATAACTTTGACAAGTAAGCTTGTCCTGAATTTCTTTGTTAAGCCCACGTGAAAACTTTAATTTTGTAGCTTTTTCGTATTGATCTAAACCACAACATAATAAACAAGCATGTATATCATGATAGTTTGAAGTAACAGTTCTGATATTTTGTTTTAAACATTACTGTTTATTGAGCAGAATATCAGCATAATACACAGGAATATAAACATGTCTCAAATATCTTTTTAGGTCTTTCCATGATTGAGGTATTTTGTTATATCTACAAAGATGTTTTCAATCATAAGAAGCATTTTTAATTAGAACACTAGAGACACACATAACCATATGTTTCTCAGACAAACCATGCTTTTTAATTCTCTATCGACCGCTAGCTCTCATTTCATATAAGTATGAGGATCATAATTTCTCTCATTTCATGTAAGCATGAGGATCATAATTTTCTTCAAAATAAGGTAGTGCAGACCTGATCTTAGATGGAACATCATCATATACCTCATATGCAATATCTTCATCACTCCTCGTGTCTCGATGTAGATGTTGATGTTGAGCACAATTATCTCCTATCACTTTAAGTAGATCTTCCATTGTTATTAGAATAAAGAAACACACATAAGAATATGTATGCTCCTATCAAATCCTAGATGGCGGAAGCTCAAATATCACATATACTCAACATTTTAACCAAGCTCTTACATGTTTTTACCAATACAAGTGGAATGGTGACATACACCGACTCAATCAAGCAACCCAATGGAGGTGGATGTATCGATGCCTTAGCAAACACCTGCTGTACAACTGCAATCAAATCTATGAAGCTTTGTGTAGGCTTAAATATGTACCAAAGGAACAGCAAATGCTCAAATCAGAGAATGCAAAGTTGAATAATTGTTCAAAGTCAAGTGTTGTGCTGGTCCTAGACTAGAATATACTAGAGACGCGAGCCTAGATACAAACGATATCACAAGATAGCACTATAAACAACTCAAGCACAACTTTGATATGTGAAAGCAAACACAAAGATAACAATTGATTTTCCCTTTTCTTTTTTTTTGGTGCGGCTTTTCTTTTCTTTTTGTAAACACCTTTTTGCCTTTTTTTATTTTTTAAGTAAAAACCAACTTATGGAGCTAAATGTAAAATTATAGGGACTTAACTACAAAGTACAAACCCTAAAATCAAGACTATACAAAAATGGAATGTTGAAGTTATGTCGATTCCATTTTTCTAAACAGATGTCGAAACTAACACAAAACAAACTTTTACCAAGGTGTTACACAAGTGGGAAGGGGACATGACTACATGGGGATGTCAGACTCGGCCAAAAAGGGCGACAACATGACAAGATAGGTGAACTGGGCCTTCACGTGTGGTGGAGACGGCCGCTTTCTAGCTAAGATGGAAACTATAATTGAATGCGATTCACAAAAGGAAACCAATCTGATCTGCTATCTTCCTTCAATCTAATATGCTATCTCCCATCAATCTGATCTGCTATCTCCCGTCCTTCTTCTTCCTCACGTGCACCAAAAGAAATACGGTATGGCACAAGAAAACCCTAGATGGAACTCCAAAACTGATCAACAAAAACTTCTAAAAACTAAAAAATCAAACCCTGGCGGCGAGATGATTCTGTTTTCGAAGGTCCCGAGGACAACGAAGACACAGCGACGGCAACGACAACAGTGGTGCTAAATGTGACCAAAACACAAAACTCTAAATGGACTAGACGCTAAGATCAGGAACATGACACAACGATGCAACACAAAACTCAACAATGCAAAAACTGAAAAGAACAATGGGGCAGCACCAAGATGGCTAGTTAATGGATGCAATCTTTTTTGTATGGATATTTTATGGTTATAGGTAGATAAAAACTCACCAAGTAACGAAAGCTCTTATACCACTTGATAAAGCCTGAGCTCCACTTGATACGCTCACGGCTCTGGATGGCCCAATCTTTCGGTGAGTTCATGATAACTACGATTTGAGAGAAACGTTGATGGCCCGACTACAACCGTATAAAACGTTGTTGTGTTGCACCTTAGCGATCGATACACCTCTCCATGGGTTGTTGATCTTGCCAGTGCAGATTAACCTTATTTTTGCAAGCAAATCGAAGAAACAACCAAGAACAAGATAAAAGTAATCTGATATTGTAAACAGGAATTGAATACAAATGATAAGTTGGGTTCCGAAGAAGAGTAATTAGGTGGTTTAGCTGACACACGTAACTACAAGGTAAAGTAGCAACGGCTAAAACATTAATCTAACAAAACTCGAGAAACCCTAAAGGAGTACCTAGCTATTTAAAGAGATGGGAGGACGACCAAGAGGTCACTAAGATCATGCTCCAACAGATTGGGGCGCACCCTACATGGGCCCAGTTGGGCCAGGGTCTTAGATGAAGTTACAAGCTCATAGATCAGTTGTAGGTAACGCATCACCTCGTTTGTGTGATTGCGGTCGACTGAGATGGAATTTGAAGATGAGGCTGGATCCGTTGGAAAGAGGACTTCGAGAGATTTCCCATCAAGTACTAGGGGCTAAAAGCAGAGCTCGCATGCACATTTGGCGGCCGTTTGAAGTTAGCTTTGTTGCAGGTGGCCGATTTGGATTCCAGAACTTCGGAGGCTTGTTCTTGATGTCTTTTTGTTGACATATGATGTGAGTAACGGTTATATACATAGTAACCATGGTCACATTAGTGCAGATCAATCTTATTCTTACAAGCAAATCAAAGAAATAAGGAAGAACAAGATAAAAGCAATCTAAATTGCAAATAGAAATTGAATACAAATGATAAGTTAGGGTTTCGTAATGAGAAAAACAGCGATGTAACCAATCACGGCTTTACCCAGAAAGTAGCAATGACTAAACTTTAGTTTAAACAAAAGCCAAGAAACCCTGAAGGGGTACTTATCTATTTAAGGAGGTGGAAGGACGACCAAGGGATCCCTAGGGCCATACTTTACCAGGTTGGGACACATCCCACATGGGCCCCACTTGGGCCGGGCTCCAAGATGAAGTTACAAGCCCATATGCCTCTTATAGATGACGCAACAACTTGTTTCTATGATTGTGGCAGACTAAATGGAATTTGGAGATGAAGCTAGATCTGTTGGAAAGAGGACTCCAAGACTTTCTATCAAGTACTCATAGACTTAAAACAGAGCTCGTATGCACATTTGGCGGCTGTTTGAAGCCAACACTGTAGAAGGTGGCCGAGTTAGATTCCAGAATTTGAACAGCTTGATCTTAATGTCTTCCGGTTGACCTATGATGTGAACAATGGTTATATCAATAGTAGCCATGGTCACATCAGATTGCCTCTTGAAGCATATTTCAGTAATTCAATACCTAATATTATTTTGCTGCAACGAAAAAACATGGAGGATTCATATTTCAGAATGATGTTTAACATAAATGTGCCCAATTGATCAAGTTTTTTATTTAAGGTGTCCACCTGCATTTTGTTTCAGTTTTTCAGTTCTGCGACAGGCTATGTTGGGTTTGGTTTTGAAACTCTATATACAGTCACTCGCTTTAACTAAGGAGAGAAATTACTGATGCCTAAATCAATTCAGAGTTTCTGGAGTTGTTAAGGAGTACATCCAGCAGAAGAAATTGGAGATCAGTGATTCTGAATTATGCAATTCAATTCCCTTGATTAATGAAAATACTAAAGTGAAACACTCCATCTAAGCACAGGTTAATGGGTGCAAATGCACTTCACTGGTTAGTAATTGTAGGACATTATCTCATTCCTTTTTTGAGGCATTGCTAATACAAAACTGAAAAACTGTAACTATATCTTGGTGTTACACTTCTTAATATCATCTGGGACATTGAAATGTGTGGGATTTTGAAATGCTAGAGCATCATTCTTTACTTCTACGGGAGCAATAATGAGTGAACTGAAACAATGAGTGAAGGATGCTCCAGAGGAAGAAACAACAGTTGGCATTCTTCCTTTAAACTTTTTGAAAATGAGTATACGAACATAATTTGAAGAGTAGCATATATAGACTAAAAATTACCATGTGGAATTAGTCCGATTATTTAAGTTCATCACTTCAGAACGTTTGGAAGGAAAGGATTTTGGTTATGAAACCAGTTTTCTTATGAAAATTATGATATAAAACTTCATCTGTGGAACCTTGCATTGTTAGCTTCTGGTTGTGCTCTAAAATAATGAATATGTGGGCCGGACGTTTTTTTTTTGTCTTCTTAGCTTGAAGAACTTTTTTGATTGCCAAAGTATATATACAATGTCACCATAGCATTAGCACGAATATATTACTAGCATACATAAAAGAACGGCACAACTACACTCATGCGGGACCTATTCTCTAGGCACTAACTTCAGCATGCACTACATGGATATGAATGCAACTGACACGACTAACAACCAACTAACTCCACCAATACACGCACATGCATTGGCTAATCACTAGCTCATCTGCATTGCATCATCAAGTAAATGGCTAACCACGTGACTGACTCAGTCACCACGTACACATGCACATACACATAACGTGCAGCAACTAAGTCAATATTATATCCAACAAAGGCTACGGTGTCTAATCGATCAAATTAGAGGTGCTATAGCTTCTATGAGTCTAGAAGATGCTACGGGCGCAAGGGTTTACCCAGGATGGGTGAGACGGCGCGGGGCAATGATTCGCGTGGCGGCGACGATGATGCAGGGGTGGACGATGGTGGTGAGCGTGCATGTGTTCGACGAACGTCCTCAGCTTGCAGCGGCTCCCGCCGTCGCTCCACGGCAGCAGCAGCAGCGGAGGCCCCAGCCATAGCTCCCGCGGTCAACGACACCGGCTCCGGCTTCAACCAGCGGCGGTGGGGGCACGGACACAAGGTGTTCGACAGGAGGTCAGGGGAAAAGGGCATGGCATGGCGACTTCTTGGGTGCTTTTATAGGTGGAAGAAGGGCTTGTGCTGTAAACCAATGATGGGTGGACGATAAGAACGCTTTCTGTGATCAGGGTGGCACACTTGATTGCTAGCTACGCCTAGGCGAGATGAGATCGACGTGGATTGTGCACATGCGGGGGCAAATCACAGAAACAAGATGCAGCGTCGTCTATAATGGGTCAATGGGCTTGAAACTTCATCTGAGTCCCCGTCCCAAGTGGAGCCCATGTGAGGTGCGTCCCAATCTAGTGGAACATGACCCTAAGATCCCTTGGTCGTTCTCCCAACTGTTTAAATAGATAGGTACCCCTTTAGGGATTTTTGGGTTCTATTAGATTAAAGTTTTAGCAATTACTACCTTACCTTGTAGTCACGTTTGTCGTCTAGACCACCTAATTACTCGTCTTCGGAACCCCAACTTATCATGTGTACTCAATTTCTATTTGCAACATCAGATTGCTTTTATCTTGTCCTTACTTGTTTCTTCGATTTGCTTACAAGAATAAGGTGGATTTGCACTGGCAAGATCAATAACCCAAGGAGAGGTGTATCGATCACTAAGGCACAACACAACAACGTCTTGTACGGTTGTAGTCGGGTCGTCAACGTTTCTCCCAAATCATAGTTATCATCAACTCACCGAAAGATCAGGATAACCAGATCCCTAAGCGTATCAAGTGGAGCTGAGGGTTTATCAAGTGGTATCAGAGCATTCGTTGCTCGGTGAGTTTTTTTATCTACCTATAACCAGAAAATAGCCCTACAAAAAATATTCCATCCTTTACCTAACCATATTAGTGTCATTGCATTGTTCTTTTTAGTTTTTGCTTTGTTGAGTTTTGCGTTTCATCGTCAAGTCGTGTTACAGGTCTTAGCGTCTAGTCATTTAGAGTCTCGAGTTCTCACCATGTTTATTACCACCTTCGTCGTTGCGTGTTTGTTATCGTCGGGATCTTTGAAAACGGAATCATGTCGCCGCTAGGCTTCCGTTTTTCTCGTTTTGGGCATTTTCTATCGATTGGTTTTGGAGTTGATGTAGGGTTTGCCGCTTAGCCGTGCGTGTGTTTTTGGCGTGCTTCTGTGCTGCACAGGAAGTGGAAGAAGAGAATAGATCGGTTATTGGTAGTAGTTAACTTTGGTTCATGAAAAATAATAGTTTGGATCTGTTGAAAATCTGTTTCAGTTTTTTTCTCCACCAAGTCCTGACCCCTAGTGCTGTCGGTTTCCACTGCACCTGCTCACCGCACACCTCCCACTGCACCTCCCCACCATACGGTTGTTTCCTCTACTATACCATGAGTTGCTACACTTTGGTAAAAAAAATTTTTGGTGTCGGATTCGAGTTCCATTTGCAAAAACGAAATCCATACGAGGAGAGCATTTCATTTTCGTATAGTTCAAATTTTAGGATTTGGACTTTTACATTCGAGTCCTCGTAATTTTCTTATTTACATTTGAGTCCCTGTAATCTTGCATTGAGGTACTTGAGTCTGTTTTTGTTAAAAAAATCAAAAAGAAAGAGAAAAGGCAAAAAGGTGAAAAAAAGCCGCACCAAAAAAACTAAAGAGCAAAACAAAAAAATAGAAAAAGAAAGATGGAAGGAAAAGAGAAAAATCATTCATTATCTTTGAGGTTGCTTTCATATATCAGAGTTTGTGCTTGAGTTGTTTTTAGTGTTATCTTGTGATATCGTTTGTGTCTAGGCTCGCGTCTCTAGTACGGTCTAGCTTAGACCAACACGGTATTGACTTTGAACAATTATTTAACTTTGCATTCTCTGATCTGAGCAGTTGCTATTCCTTTGCTGCATATTTAAGCCTACCAAGAGCTCCACAGATTTGATTGCAACTGTACAACAAGTGTTTGCCAAGGCATTGATACATCCAACCTCTATTGGGATGCTTGGTTTAGTTGGTGTATGTCATCATTCCGTTTGTATTAGTAAGAACTTGTAAGAGCTTGATTAAAAGCTTGAGTGTTTGTCTTTTGAGCCTCCACTACCTAGTAGTTGTTAGGAACGTGCATATTTTTGTGTATGTTTCTTGTCTTCTACTAACTATAGTAGGGATACGCAAGACAATTAGAGATAACTGTGTTCAACATCGACATCTTCGTCGAGACATGAGGAGTGATCAACATGATACATAGGAGGTAAGTGACATTGTTCTAATCAAGATCAAATTTGCATTATCTTATTTTGAAAGAAATTATGATCCTAATGCTTACATTAAATGGAAGCTAGCGGTTGATAGTGAATTTAAAAAACATGATTTATCTGAGAAACAAATGGTTATGTGTGCCTTTAGTGATTTAGTGAAAAATGTTTCTTATGATTGGAAACATCTTTGTAGACATAACAAAATACAACAATCCTGAAAAGACCTGAAACAATATTTGAGAGATGTTTATGTTCCCATGTATTATGTTGACATTCCGCTCAACAAACTGCAATGTTTAAAATAAAGTACCAGAACTGTTACTTCATACTATCATGATATGCATGCTTGTTTATTACGTTGTGATTTAGATGAATATGAAGAAGCTACAAAATTGAGGTTTTTACGTGGCTTTCACAAGGAAATTCATAACATGCTTACTTGTCAAAGTTATAGATCTTTTGCTCATTTGTTACAACTTGCTTACAACGTGGACAGACAAATTGAGGATGTGAAGAAGCAACAAGTTGTACTCGTGCCTCCTATTACTAATAATTTGCATGAAGTAAACATTTGCCAAAAGGAGAAGAGAAACATGATGGAGCCGCCTTTCTCATCACTGCAGTTGAAGTCCATTGCATTTCCATCATCTGAAGAGAGCATCAAAGATAAATTAAATGGTGTTGAGATAAATGAAGGTGGGTATTTTAAAGCTGAGCTACACATATCCACTTCCATGCTATAGTAGAGCAAACATTAGTGGAACCAATTGTTGAGATTCCTTTGTCACAAGTTGATTCTTTTGCTGTTCCTTATGATAAAGAAGAATTGTGTGATAATGCTTCACTTATATCAATGCCACAACTAGTGAATGAACATGCTATTTCTAATGTTAGTCCTTTATGTGCTGATTTTAAGCATGCTGTTCACATTGTTAATGAAGTTGAGAAATGTGAATTGCTATCTTCTTTAAGTATTTTGGGCTATATTATGTTTGATGATTTTTGTGAGCTCGATAATTTGGAAGAAAAATTATTTCCTATTGATTTGCTATGTCTAATTGATATTATATTTCATATCTTTGGCAAATATACTGATAAAGAAGTATATTTGGTGCACAAAGTTAACATATGTTCAATTTTTGAATCACCTATAACCATCGATCAATATTGCAAGCTAGAGAGTTATATTATTGGTAATTATGTTACTTCGAGTTTCTCTACTTTTGATTGGAAGAAACTGGTTCTTTTAAATGGACTACGCAAAGAGCATCATATGGAAAAACTGAGGATGGTTTTCCGTGAACAAGGGAAGGATGATGTGACCATGGCTACTATTGATACAACTATTTCTCACATTATAGGTCAATTGGAAGATGTCAAGATCAAGCGGTCGAAGTTCTGGAATCAAATTTGGCCACCTACTACACTGCTGAGTTCAAACGGTCACCAAATATGCATACGAGCTCCGTTTTGGACTCATGAGTACTTGATGGAAAACTCTTGGAGTCCTCTATTAAATGGATCCAGCAATCACAGAAAGAAAATGTTGCATCACCTACAATTTGTCAATGGTCTTGTAACTTCATCTGGGACCCCGACCCAAGTAGGGCCCATGTGGGGTGCGCCCCAATCTGGTGGAGCAGGACCCTAGGGACCCCTTGGTCATCTTCCCACCTCCTTAAATAGATATGTACCCCTTTAGGGTTTCTTGGGTTTTGTTCTATTAAATTTTAGCCATTGCTACTTTACCTTGTAGCACCTAATTACTCGTCTTCAAAACCGTAACTTATCATGTGTACTCAATTCTTATTTGCAATATTATATTGCTTTTATGTTGTTCTTGCTTATTTCTTCGATTTGCTTGTAGGAAAAGGTTGATTTGCACCGGCAAGATCAACAACCCACGAAGAGGTGTCTCGATCGCTAAGGTGCAACACAACAACATCTTGTACTGTTGTAATCGGGTCGTCAACGTTTCTCCCATATCGTAGTTATCATCAACTCATTGAAAGATCAGGACAACCAGATCCCTGAGCGTATCAAGTGGAGATTAGGGTTTATCAGAAAGAGAGGGAGAAATCTGATAATATACCATCCAATCCGACTGCCTTGGTTCTTTTATCACTCAATTTGCATGACTTTAATAATATATCACTCGGCCTATGAATTTTTTGATTTCATACCACCGTCACTCCTTTCGCCCATCGCGTCATGCCTTGCTCCTTCCTCTGCCTTTCGGGCTCCGGCAGCTCATCATCGGTCGGAATCCGCGTCTCCGCCAGCCCTCGTCGTCTGCAGGTCGCCAGTAACAGGTCCCTCACGGGTTTTGAGGCTGTCATCGCCGTCCTCCATGGCTGCTCAGCGCTCGGCTGCACCTCCCACACGGGGTCTCATTCTCATTGTCGCCGTCGCCTTCCTCCGGCCACCTCGCCGTCTCCCACCAGCAGCCTCTTCCACGGCACCTCCGCTGATGCTCCCTGTCCATTCCACCTCACTGCAACCCCCTAAATGCTGCACTGAAGGCCTGTCACCGATCCACTCCGCCAACCTGCCCCGGTTCTCCCATAGGGCTCGAGCTGCACGCTCCACCTTTGCCTCGCCTTTGCCCGTTGGCATCTGAAGGACGCTGGTAGGGCCCTATCTTCTTCGCCCGAAGTCCTCGCCAGGGGATCTCGTCTCTGGCCTCGCTCCACCGCATCAGGACTTCCTCGGTACGTCCACTAGCGGCCTACCCTTCTCTTCTTCTCCCAACTGGACGTTGTTGGCCGCCTACCGTGAGTTCCCTCTTTCTGCTTGAGAGAATGGTACAAAATCAAAACATTCGTAGCCCAAATGATATATTATCAAAGTTGTGCGAATTGAGTGATAAAAGAACATAGGTAGTCGGATTGGATGGTATATTATCAAATTTCTCCAGGGGAGATTGAGGAGGGGAAGAGATAAGGCTGGGAAAGAGATTAAGGTGGGAGAAGGCTAGCTAGTGGTGTGCTTTTTTTTATAATGGAATTTTCATTTTTCCAGGCGGCCAGTTAGGACGTCGGCTTGTAGAAACACATTTATTTTCTTAGGCAAGCCTCATAACACCGTGCCTGCAAAAATCTTTCTTTTTGCAGGCGGCTCATAACCATAGACCCCTAGTATACTTTTCGTAGGCGTATGTTTTTATGTCTGCCAGTAAAAATAAATGGGAGGTGTTGTGGAAAATGATTTTTTAGTAGTGCGTTTCCATCGATGCCTCCTCCTTGTCCTACCCTACCACCACCACCAACCCTTCTCCTCCATTGTTGTGCCAGCTGATTGTATGATGGGACATTCACCAGCATATTCAGTAGCAGCAATATGTTTTCCCCACATACTACTGTGTTCTATCCGGTTTTGTGGTGTAGTGGTCATGCAATTGCATCTCCTCTTCCACCATGTATTCTCCCTCTTCGTTTTCTCCACCTCATCGGCCATCTATTTGGCCTTCATCGCCTACCATGTTGGCGCTATGTGCACTCGACAAAACTCCTTCCTAGAGAATTAGACTGTTGCTAATGAGAAAAGGGGAAGCATGAGAAAGAGGAATAAACTGGTTAGTGTGATCGGGGATATTTCTAACGTTTCATACTACATTCTCCTATTTAATCGAAAATAAATATTTTGAAAGACGCGATATCTAGCAAAAATTAATCAAATTTTAGTAGCGTCTTATCCCTATCATCATTTATTGTCGTGTCCCAATACTAAAGAAACAATGAAGTCACGACAACTAATAGAATTTCTGGGTATTTGTTGGTAACCTCAGGTGCCTCGGATGTCACAACGGGGTCCTCTCCAGTGGATGATTTCATCCCCGTCTCCATGGATGAGAACTCCTGAGGAACTTCCTCTCTTCTATCTCTTCTGAAGGAAATAGCTGTTCCTTACTATGTCGACGCAAAGGCAAGCCTATGATAAACAAGAGCATCTTCACGTGGGTGACAAACTCCCCGCCGGTGCTGAGATGCTTGGCATGGAATCCAGCCCCACAATTATGTGCAACGTAGCAAAGCATCTCCACACATACCAACGAGATGAGTCTCCACCTGTCGTGTGCGTTCATCTTAAGCAGCTCTGAGGAGACACGATGTGCTCGATCAAGCGCAGGGAATTCCTTAAGGTTCACATCTGGGTCGCCATCACGGACTTTCTGGACGAACTCCCTCCGGCTAACAACCATACCCAGAAACAACTTCACATCGCGTCGTGCAACTTTGAC
Source organism: Oryza officinalis (assembly GCA_008326285.1). NCBI lineage: Eukaryota > Viridiplantae > Streptophyta > Magnoliopsida > Poales > Poaceae > Oryza > Oryza officinalis. The sequence continues at coordinate 8,270,245 of BDMV01000004.1, read as the reverse complement.
CACATAATGCCCGTCGCTTCCAAGCATTACATTGCACTTGACAATAAGGTAAATGATGTAATTCGACAGCTCCTCGCTAGACCTTCTCAGCTTGGGAACGATGCCACCGGCTGCCTCTTCGTCGGCAGCCAGTAAGCATATGTCCGTAACAAAGTGCCACAGAATGGCACTTGACACAAAATCCAAATGTTGGATTGCGCTAATACGAAGCGCGGCTTGAGCTGCGCTTCCTCCAGAGGACGGAAGTTGGTCGGCTGCACTTTCAGAGGAACGAAGCTGACCACAAGCTTCAACTTCACTTTGTAAATCGAACCCATTACGAGCCCACTGGCCATGAAAATTGGCAAAGTCCAGCTCCTGTGCGGTACTTGAAGTGGCTATCTCGAGAAGTTGATCAAGCAGAACATTCTTCACCTCGGGGGAGACGACAACATATGTGATGTAGTCCCTCTCAATGCCGATGCAGCGCGCCATCTTCTCAAGCGGGCCAGCTTGATTCTCCCGGTTGCATATATTGATCATGTTGTACTGAGGCAGCTTCCCCGACCATTCCACTATGTTCTGTCGACCTAGGCACCTGACAATGAAGAGCAACACTGTTCGCAAGGCTCTGAAGCGATCCCTATGCTTTAGATATGAAATTGTCATGTATGGCCAGTATGATGACTTGAACCACATGAAGATGGAGGAGATATCTAGTGCAACAGCGCCCGCGAGCAATATGTATGATATGGTAACATCGGTTCCATAATAGTTGCGGGTTGGTGTCCCCTCTTGGTCAACCTGAGCAACGAGAAACAAGGACAGAGCTATAGAGGTTAGGACAAAGGTGGCTGGCCGAAGCAGCAGCAGCACACAATGCAGCAGCACCGCACCCAAGAAGCCTCCAAACTTGGTGTACAAGTAGTCGTAGATCAGGGAAAGATGGACCTCGGCCAACTTGTATACCAAATCAGCTCGATTCTCCGAAGATTTTATCCTTGCCACGAGGCCTTCGTTCCAATCAGTTTCAGGGCGCAAGGATTTCGCAGGGATCACGTCCATGAGGAAATCTAAGCTTAGCTGGAAGCCCCGGGTGGCCAGCTCCAAGACTAGCTCGAAATGTAGCTGAAGATTTTCCGCAAAAATACGATTCAGCATGTCGTAGTACCAGAACACTTCACGTTCGAATTCCCGCCTGGCGCCGGTAACATGGCCGGCGATGGAGCTGCTTCCAGGTGCTCGTGAGCCTGCTCTCCTGAGATACCACGCCCTCTCGGCGTACTTGCCGACCCCGCAGACGAAGATAAGCAGCATGGGGGACAGGAGCCGCCGGTCGCCTCGCCACTGCTTGGCCACGACGTAGATGGCCAGCGTCGACTGCGTCAGGAGGTTCAGCAGGTGGCGCTTCCACAGCGCGCAGTCCTCCATGGAGAAAGCCGCAATTGTCTCCTGCCCGCCAAGATGGAGCAGCAGAAATGGCGCCCAGAAGATCGTCAGCTGGTGTCGTGGGTCGCCCGTCTGGAGCGTGAGCCGGCCGAGGACGAAGACAGCAACGGAGTCTGCCGAGAGGTAGGCGAGCCACAGCAGCCCACGGAGCACGCCCGACCTGTGGCGCTTCCGGAAGCCAGTGGCGAAGAGGAGGAACGCCTGCAGCGAGAAGCTCACTAGCACCAGGCATTGGATTTCCCACTCGTTCCACAATTGTTGGACTCGCGCAATTGCCCTGTTATATATATACACACCGGAGAATTGAAAAGAACCAAAGAGAATTAGTGGTCGTTCAGGGAAAAAAAATTTCAGTATGATTTTGGAAAAGAAGGTTTTATTTTGTTATTCAGATAGGGAAATAGCTAAACATCAGTCAATTTATTTACTGATTTGGCTCTCATATCAATCAAACGTTGGACCATTTGATCTGATCCAATAGTCCTCTCTTCTTCAACCTCTACATCTCATCGAGAAATATGCATATATGCCATGCTTGCTGGAATGCCATCACTTTATTGGGATTCAGTTAAATATCATCACGGCATATATGCAGTGTCGTTGCGGCTTATCAGTGACCATGATATTTGCCCATTGCAGCAGACGTATCATTTCTGAGGTGGCTACCAGTGAGGGATGGAGTTGGGATCCATCCACAGCAGTAGCAACGAGGTGAGGGCCGACACCGGCGACAGGATACATAGCTGCGGTGATGAGGCGAGGGACGACGCCAGCATTTGCAACGGTGGCCACGAGGGCGCTGGGATCTGCGGTGGTGACAGCAGGCCTCACTCGTGGATGCCTCCGCATCTGCCTCCTCTCCGACGACTCTGCCTTCGTCATCGTGCTCCTCCACCTTTGCCCCACCTCCGTTCTCGTTGATGAAGGGGACGCTGCCGATGCCAACAGTAAAACCGCTGCAACGCGTGATGAGCCAGAGGAGGCCAAGGCGTCTTGCCATGAGGAAGAAGAGGATAGGCGCGTGGCTGTGACGTGGAGGTAGTCGATATGTGTGGAGGCGAGCAATGCAATACTTTTTTTATTTATTAAAAATAGTGTTAGTGTAGAATCCTTACACATGAGACAGTTATAATTCTCAATCTGCGTAGTGACTTTTATTAGGAGCTGCCAAATGCTGCTTTATAGTTGGGTTGCTAGGGAATATGTGGTAGGATGTGAATGATTAAGATGGAATTTGTGTTTCCTAATTATTAACGGAAAAAACATGTGAGACCCATGATGTAATAGATTAGAAAAATTGTATGGCTGTGTAAGTGATTGAGGTGTTAACCATGAGTTGAATTATATAACATAGTATCAAGTCAAGGATTAAGCTATGAGCTGAAAGGTGGCATGTATCTCATCTTAAGCTTAATCAACATTTCAAGGCAAAAGGATTTGCACATGTATACATATATGTTTAGCCAATATGATCTTTATATATATTTGGAGGGTTAATATGTCCTGTTATGGACCACTATTTACACATAGACCGAAAATATTTTTGGTGTATAATTGAGTTTACAAGAATCTAGGAATGACACAGCTATGAGGTTGTTGTAACTCTATATGTTCAGGGATGAGAGGCTAAGAAATAGAAACAAAAGGCATCCACCTCGAGACAAAACCTAGATGCATCTCTCCCAGAAGCCAAAGAACAGCCACTTGCGGGTGCTTGCATAACCTCACTTGGCTTTTTAACAATGAATGTGTGGATAGAGTAACGGCGCTGCTTCATTGCGGTGTTGATTAGTGTAGGGTTGAAATAAGACAATCACATGAGAAGAAATTGTCCATGAGAAAAGGGGTAGCGCACGAGATTTAAAGTGGATGAGTAAGGAGACAAAAGTTTAGACAGGTTAAAGCCTTCTCAACGATAAGTAATATCCTACTCCTATTTTGAGGATTGTTTCCGCCAGATGTTGTATTGATCTGATTGTGGTTATGTCCTATGGGCTCCCTTCCTTCTTATATAACTTTGGGGGCAGGGTTATAAGGGAGAGGACCAAGTCTGACACGACTCGATCCTCTATATATTTACATAATCGTATACTATTAAGACTATGGAACATGTCTTGAGAAATACGATAATGTATTTTTCAAAGTCTAGTCTATTTACATAATATAGGGATATGGCCCTTATTCTATCTGCAGTCGGATAAGCTATTTATGTGGGTATATAATACTCATAATCTCTATAATTATTCCTCTATATCAACGCATTGTTTTTTCTGACCAGGGTACTCTACTCTTTTTCTGACCAGGCCAGTCGATTGGTAACTAACGATAGGGCCGTATGGTGAGTTGGGGACACACACCGAGCCATATATACCCCGTGCTGCCGCTTTTGCCACACTATCCTGCTTGTCGATTCTGAAAATCGGCAATGATAAAAGAGGGTAGCACACGAGACCTAAAAGTGGATGATGCGAAAGATAAAGGTTTAGACAGGTTCGGCCCTCTCGACGAGAGGTAACATCCTACTCCCGTTTGAGAATTGTATCTGCCAGGTGTATATTGATCTGACGATCTGATTATGACTTATGTCGCCATATCTGGTTGTATGCCCTTCGAGGCCTCCTTGCCCATCTTATATAGGTTAGGAGGCAGTGTTATAAGACAGAGGACCTAGCTGGACATGACTCGACTCCTCTAGATATTTACATTATCTATACTACTAAGACTGTGGAACATACCTTAAGAAACACGACAATGTATTTTCCAAAGTCTAGTCTATTTACATAATATACGGGTATAGCCTATCTCCTATTTTCAATCGGATAAGCTGTTCGGATGGATATATGGTAATTTTCACACTGCTGCAGGTTGCTCGATCGAGGCAGTATGATGAGGATTTGTATTCTATTTGAGGCATCAGGCATGCAAGGAGAGAACACTACCACAACACCACATTTGCTGCCGAGAAGAATGCCAGGAGCGAAGGGAGTACGGAAGAAGAGATAGAGAAGAAGAATCTGATAAGACCGTAGGCAAAGAAATGAATGATCCATACATGGCACTATAGGTGAGCTAAAGGGAAAGAGCTGATGGCAATGGCATATCAGGTAGCAAAATTTCATCGAGTGGCAAATAAGGGAAGAACCATTTTTTCCATGGCAAATAGGCCAACCATGTAACTTTGAACGAGCAAGCAATTTTTTTTTTAAAGAAAAGGAGAAAAGGTACCACCATTAAAAGTTGATGGCTTAAGCTCCAACTTGTTACCTGTGTTGAGCGGGGGGAGAGTAGCCCAGACGGTCTCTCCGCACCCTCCTCATGTTGCAATTGCTCAAACGAACACGCACCTCAGAGCGGCGCCGCCTGCTTTACTGACAGAGATAAAAAACCGAAGGGTTTGTTGATACATGTGATGGCCTATAGTGGGTTGGATGCTCCTACAGTGGGTTGGGCCAAGATAGGAACAGAACAATTTAAAGTGGGTCGTCAGGGCATAACAAATTAACGTGTGGTCCCGATAGGAACAGAATAAATTAAGCGAAAATTCTCCATGTACGTCCAATCCCTTTTATACCCTTAAAATTTGCTAATTTCTTTTCATGCTCCTGAATTTCAATTTCAGTTTGAATCCCTTTCACACTCTTTCCGTTAGTTGACCATTAGTTGACTGTTAAATTCCTATCATAAAATCTATTTTGCTCTTTGATACGAAGAAAATATAAATTTATAAAATATATTGATGAAGTGTATAAATTTATTATATGAGACTATTATATTTATGAGTTTGTTTTGTGAGATATTATTTAACAAAAATTATTTTTATTTATGAAAGAAATTTTTAGATCTAACAAAAAATTAATATTTTTCACCATTAAAAATTGAATATATATATAGCATATTTTGTTATATAGTGGTACGACATTGTTATAAGATAAGTCTATTTATGTGCTACATAAACAGTTTTTTAATAACTAATAAATAAATTTTATTTCTTATGTCCTATATAAAAATAAATTATCATAAATATTATCTAGCATAACAAAATCATCAATATAAAAGTATCATATAACAAATTTTTACACTCCAACAATATGCTATATGTTTCTTTGTACCGAGGGACAAAATAGATTTTTTATAAGAATTTAATGGTCAGTTCATGGCCAACTAATGAAAAGAGTATGGAAAGGATCCAAACTTAAAATTCGAGGGTATAGAAAGGAACGAGGAAAACTCAAAGACACAAAAGGGATTGGACAAACTTTCAGAGATACATAGTGCATTTTCTCACAAATTAAAGTGGGTCTTCCAACACCAAGTCTTCTGGCTTGCCTACTTGTTCTAACAACCACTAGGAAATGTGAGGACCAGGCTGCGTTAGATAGTCGTAGTTTGCAGCGCATTTTCGTGGTTGGGAACACCCGCACTGTTCAGCTACTGTTTACCTGCTGTTGTTCATTGTGCATGCAGATGGATGATGGTGGTGGTGACGCCACCGTTTGGCTGCCGACAATTTCCATCCCCGCGCATGCGTCGGCCCGGCTTGTCCAAGCTGGCAGCCGGTAGACGATAAATGAACCGTAACATTTTTTTTTGCAGTGGACACAGGCAGTGCTAGCAGCTGCCATTTTTTTAAAGTAAAAAAAAACTGCCAACAACTTAAAAGAAAATACTCAAAGGACAATTATAGAAAAAATTAAGACCAAGGCTTGTATTGCAGAAAGAAAAAGAACTAGGAAATGAAACATTGAATTATATGACTTAATTTTTGTAATTGTGCGTTGCAAATTCATAAACCATATCATTAGTGACAAGCGAACATATTTGTGGTGTTTGGTACAAATTTATTTTTGATAATATTTGATGAGTTCTACGAATATATTGAGAAGAAAAGATTTTTTATCGTTGCCGAAAATACATCTTGGCAGACAATTATGAAGATACTTGCGTTTGTTTTCCTCCTCCATACACTTGCGCTCCTGTTCGAGCTTGGCTTGTTTCTCTTCTGCATTGCGTGACTGCATTGCCGATGAGGTGTACTATCTCTATCAGTATGTGCTTAGCGGCCTAAATGTTATCCACAATGCTGCTTCTGTCGATTGATTATTATATTCAAGAGTCTGTATGGTTTTTAGCGGTAGAGATTTATATATGGTTTTGTCAGTACTAAGCAATCTATTTTGAAATGGAATATGTACTGCATTTAATTATTATTTATGCAGTTTCATTGTCAGAACTGAGCTATCTTATAAATTGAACTTTTTTTATAACTATGTGTTATTTTTTTAATGTTTTTCGTAATATTACGGAGACGCGTAAATTACGAGTTGTGCTTGTTATATTACCAGCGGAAGTAAGTACAAATTTAAGCCATTAGTTTCGTAATAAATTTCGTGCACTCCTTTTTCTCTCAACTTTGGCTGACCATCTCTTCATAATTGTCTACCTAGTTTTATTTTGGCTAACGGTAAAAAATCTTGACTTCTCAACATCTCAACATATGTACTGCCTAATTTCGTACGGTCTATTTTCTCTCAAAATATGTACTGAATCATTTGTTCTTAATTGTGTGCCAAATCATTTCTTCATAATTGTCTGCCAACTTGTATTTTCAGCAACGATAAAAAAATCTTTTCTTCTCAATATATTGGTAGAACTCGTCAAATATTATCAAAAATAAATTCGTAGCAAACACCACAAATATGTTCGCTTGTCACTAATGATATGGTTTATGAATTTGCAGCGCACAATTACGAAAATTAAGCCATATAATTCAATGTTTCATTTCCTAGTTCTTTTTCTTTCTGCAATACTAGCCTTGGTCTTAATTTCTTCTATAATTGTCCTTTGAGTATTTTCTTTCAAGTTGTTGGCAGTTTTTTTACTTTAAAAAAATGGCAGCTGCTAGCACTGCCTGTGTCCACTGCAAAAAAAAAAAAATGTTACGCTTCATTTATCGTCTACCGGCTGCCAGCTTTGGACAAGCCGGGCCGACGCATGCACGGGGACGGAAATTATCGGCAGCCAAACGGCGGCGTCACCACCACCGTCCGTCCATTTGCATGCACAGTGAACAACAGTAGGTAAACAGTAGCTGAACAGTGCGGGTGTTCCCAACCACAAAAATGCGCTGCAAACTACAACTATCGAACGCGGGTGCTTCAGCTTGATGTGCCTGCTCGGCGATGTTGGATGCTTGGGTACAGGAGTCCTCTCCATCAAGATGTGGGCGGAGGCCATAGACCAGCATTCACTGGATACGACTGCAAATCTAAGGGCGGGGTGCCATTTAGATATGACTTCAGACAAATAAAACAGTGCGGATAAAAGATAAAGTTTTGTGGCACGTTTTTCAATCTCTCAAACGGTACGTTTCGTGTAAAAGTTTTTAATATGAAAATTGCTCTAAAATATCAGATTAATCCATTTTTTAAGTTTGTAATAATTAAAACTCAATTAATCGCACGTTATTGTCACCTCGTTTTGCGTGAAACACTTTATCTTCATCTTTATCTTTATCTTTAGGACTTTCAAACAGGGCTAGCATTTTGTTACAATGCACTTTTATGAAAACAAATCCAAGAGCAAAAGAGGAGTCAAGATTTTTAGATTTTTGAACCTCAGATTCTAATTTCAAACAATTAGTAGAATCGACATCTCGCAAAGCAGTAATTTCAGAAAATAAAACTTCACAAGATTTGCAATCATCATCATTAGGAATTGTAGATTTCAATCTATCAATTTCAGCTTTAAGAATCTCAATAGTGTGATCACTCTCATTAAGCATATTAGAACATATTTTATGTTTCTCAGCAAATTTAAAAGCAGCACGTTCTAATTAATCATAACTAAATTTTTCTTCACTATTAGATTCATCAACATCGGAGTCTGCATTGTGAGCAATAAAAGCTAAATCAACAACATGCTTACCTTTGGCATTGCTCTCTTTTTCTGACTCTGATTCATCACTTTCACAAGCTTCTATGAGTTCTCGAATTAGCCTTTGCATGCAACTTTCCTTCTTCTCCTTTTTGTTGTTCTTCTTGTCGACTTCTTCCTCCTTGATCACCTTCTTGCGTTTAGGACAATTGAACTTGATGTGATTCAACTCGCCACACTCAAAGCATAGAATGGGTCCACCTCGCTTCATGTTCTTTACCTTTTTAAAAGCTCGAGAAACTCTGTTAGCAACAAAAACCAAGTCCTCCTCACTGAATTCCTCCAGTTGTTCATCAGACAAGGCGTTAAAAGTAGAAAGAGCTGTCATAGAAGAAGAATCTAGAGAAGATCCAGATGAAGACACCAAAGCAGTAGATTTAGAATCAATTCTTTTTGAAAGAATATTCATCTCATAAGTTTTTAATTTGATATAAAGAATATTAAAATTCAAAGTGTTCATATCAACCGATTCCTGAATAGATATAATTTTAACATCCCAAATCTTCATATTAAGACCATTCATAAAGTGGCGAGCAATTTCAGATTAAGAATAATTAGTCTCATAAGAAGCATCAACAGATCTAAGATTACTCAAAATCTTATTAAAACGTGTCAAATAGTCATCCAAAGATTCACCAAGATTCAGCCCAACCTACCTGATCCTTGTCACATGCATCGGCTGCATGCTACAGTACCACACGCTACAATACTCCATGAACTGTAGCACTGCATACACTTTCTTTCCTTCTTCAATTTTCTTTGTTCAATTTCCTTTGTGAACACCGATGCTTGCATGCACACCTCGTGAAGCCCGTTGCTAAGATCTCTCCCACACGATATTCATCCATCGTGTGCCATCTCGTATCCAACTTCGTCACCCGGTATCTTTGATCGTCTAGACCTCAACTTCTCCTTGAGTTTAGTCCCGATCCTATCGTTGACCAAAGTTGACCTCCAAGGATCCTGCATACAATTAGACAACCGTTTTTGAGTACGGATATCATAACCTGACAAATATTAGTCACACACACTCACACCAACATCCACAAATATTCTCAAACCAATTTATCGAATAAATCATTTGCAAAGCCAATTGTTTATCACAAAATATTAACCTTGACAATAATTTCATAGCGTTCTGGCTTGCCTACTTGTTCTAACAACCATAGGAAATAATGAGCCAGAACAATGTGAGGACCATTTGATGCTTCAGCTTGATGTGCCTGGCTGGCAATGTTGGATGCTTCGGTACTGGAGTCCTCTCCATCAAGATGTGGGCGGAGACCATAGACCAGCATTCACTGGATAGGAATGCAAATCTAAGGGCGGGGTGCCATTTAGATGACTTCAGACAAATAAAGGTAGCATTTTGTTACAATGCACTTTTATGATTCTTTTCATATGATCAAATTATTTATAATCTTGATAATATAGGTACTGTTCAATTAATAGAGGAATTAAATATTTGAAGATTAAACGTACGTATTGATGAGACAGTGACAATAGACAAGAATACCAAAATTTTAGAAAACTAAGAAAAGGATATGGCTGAGGTCCAAGAAGTGGATAATTTCATCTTGAGTACCATGTATGTCGATATCATGGATCGATGAACTTATGGATAGTAACATCGATCAATTCTATTGATTTAAAGCATTAGTACAAAGTACCAAATAGATCATGCCTCATTTTTGCTGGTTTGATTGATAAGTTATTATAGCTCTCCCAACCCACTCGTGGCCTAGGAGGGAAAAAACCCATCACTGATAAGCACTCGTTAGTATCGGATTTTAAAATTAAATTAGCACTCAGAGGTTTAGTGCAGTTTTATAATTAACCAGCCCGAATGAAAAAGTCATAAGTGCCTTTTTTTTAATTTAACCGGCAAAAATCAAGTCAAGCCCAATAGATCTGAGAGGATAGTAATGCTGTCCAGAGAAGAGGTGAATAGGTGTTCCTGAAAATCACTTGAAATTTATAGCGGTTAAATGCAGGGCACATAACTTCCTATCAAAATCCCGAAACTTCCTGGCAACTTTCACAGCCGAGCAGAGAAAGCTAACTGAAACTTTCGAGATTCTTCCCTAGGAATTTCTGGGCATCTGTGAGTTGTTCTTCCAAGCACCTCACAACAAGTGAAGCAATTCACTAGAAACCCAAAACACAGAGCAATATAGCAGGTAGCAAGCAATAGCACCACACAGGAATAATAAGCAAAATAGCAAGAGGGCACTAGAGACAAGACAAGGGGACATAAGGAATTTTTTTCCCGAAATTCAGATCACAAGGATCATACTCTCCGTTAAGGAGCTCTAGTGAGTTGTGTCTCGATTAACCCCTCGTCTCACCAAGCAATAGTCATGCAATAAACCTTTAGCCTCCTAGCCAACACCCCTAGGTTTCCCTCGATTCCATGTGACCACAAAGATTCCCAACTTGGATACCGAGTTCACACCACATGTGGGTTAACGGTCCTTAAGTACCAAATCCGACCATCAATTCCTACATAAAAGCAAATGAAAGAATATAAAATGGAATATCAAACTTAGAGGTAGTGGTTATTACTAACCGTTTACACAAGTCTTGATGAATATTTGAATGCAGGTGAATTATGGATGAAAACCACCCGGCAAGCGACAAAATACACATCCAGACAATCGGACGCCATTACAAGGATTGAAGGCCCCACATGTTAATCAAAACCACCTAGAATTGATCCCAACCAAGGTACAACATATAGGGGACCCACCAGGCAGCCTCCCAGCCGAAGGAATGGCCGTGAGATGGGCCAGAAGTTCGGCCGAACTAGGAGGTCGCCCGAACCAACTTCGACTCCCCTCGCCATCTACATCCATGTGTAGGCTCCTAATGACTCCCCAATGATGGTTATGCATGGTTCATGGGCTTCACCGACCTCCAAACCATCATTACAACCCTCTATAAGGAGGAGAAACTCTCAGTCTCAAGACACACAACTCAAGTGGAGTACAACTCATTTTGATATTTAGGCTACTCTCTAGTAGAGTAAGAAAATAGGTTGGGAGTGAGGGGAAGCTCCGAAAAGAGTGCCCCAATTATTGGAGTTCTCTCCGGGGGAGTTCTGGAAGAGTGCCAGAGTTGTCAGCACTCTCTCCTTCGACTTGTACCTCGGCGGATGCTTTCTTCAATAAAGTAAGTGTTTGAGATTTTCCTATGGTATTTACTTTTTTTATTTAAGTAAGATAGCTTCTCATAATTGTGGGTTCATCAGTTAGTATTTATACTGAGTGCTCTAGTGCTAAGACTCTGGATAAAGAAGAAAGTTCTTGGCCAAGGCTAGTGTTGGTATTTCTTACGTTCATAGATATTTCTGCAAGCGCATGGATACCGATATAACATTTCATCCATGAGTTTTCCCAAGGGTATAGTATTTATATTTCCCTAGGGAAGGCGATGGTATAAGATATAGTTTATATCTTTTTAATCAATCTATAATTAATTCACCATAGTCTAAACAAGGGTTAAGATGATATAATAATAAGGTAGTAGACACACAGGATATTCACCTCTATAATAATGTATAGTAGAAAATAGCATAAGAAAGCTATGACACAATTGTACTCCTAATCTAATCATGACAAGTATATACTCAACATGTACATGCTTATAACAAAGGATTTAGTTTCAAGCACCCAGGTACTACTGAGAGATCACTCCCTGCTGGTCTGCCAGCGAGGTTATGGCATTTACATACTCTTACCTCATATCCGAACGTGCAGGAATACAAAGGATGGACAGGGCTGTCATCACTTCCCACATACCTTACTTTCCGTGGGGCACACCCATATCAAACGACATTTATCTAGCCTAAACACCCTATTAATGAACAAGTTGGAGCTAGAGCAACCAATAAAGGCCATTGGACCGTTACCATAGCATGGATCGATTAGCCTAGGATAAAGCAGATACATGAAGTATATATTACTCATAGAACATATATTCAATAAAGAAATACATAGACTATGAGCATAAATAAATAAAGAAGATAATTCTAGTAATTCAACTATAGTCTTACAAGAAGAATAAAGCACTAAAGACATATTTGAAACTCTAAGAAGACTATAGGGTTGAAGCTCCTCTATGCTTATTTCTACTAGAACTATTGTGGAGATTATGGGTACCATATACCCACACGGCTATCTTATCCGACTGATTATACGGGATAGGTTATAGGTGATGATCATGTAATAGGCTTACGACTTAAGTATTATGTTACCTTATGTATTAAGGAATGACTTATAGTCCTAAGTCGGGAGTATTATGGGTAATGTTAGGAGTCCTATACCGTATGTGGTTCGGTCTCGGACTTGCGAGCCTGCCCTCTGAACCTATATAAAGAGGGTAGGACGTTCCTTGAGGGAGAGGCAATAGCAATTAGCTAGGCTTTCCTTCATACACAACTTGATCACGAGATCAATACATAACTCGGCCGATACAATCCCCGAAACAGGAGTAGGGTATTACTTCTTTATAGAAGGCCTGAACATGTCTAAATCCCTTTGTCTACTAACCCATCGTGTTTGGCACTTGTGCGCTACCCCCTTTTCTCATTACCAAAATCAGGTTTCGACAGTTGGCGTGCCAGGTAGGGGAGCGTCAAGTTTTTTTTCTTTTCGCCGACAAGCGCGATGGGATCTACATCAGGCATCGACGACTTCGCCTTCCCTCCAGGACAGGCGTACCGCTTCGGCAGCCTCGACTTCATCACCGACAGCTTCGGCAAGATTTCTCTCCTTGACTCGGATTCGAACCAGTCAGGAGGAGAAAACCACTTGGCGCCGTTTGGGTTACTAAACGCCGCTGAGACCTACCTCAACTTCCTCTCTCCCGAGTCAGATTCAAACCACTCGGAAGAGCTTTTCGCATCTACGCCACGTTGCGGCATCCTTAAGAAGACACCGTGTCCAGACTCCAGGGAGATCGTCGTCGTGATTCAACTTCTCGGATAATGCTCATCCACCGAGATCGCTGACTACATCAGCTCTTCTGACTTCGATGATCTTTATGACATCTCCACAGAGAACATCGATAGTTCCGACTTCGACGACAACTATACCCCGCTACATTTTGGCGTCTTCATGACCAACGTAGGAGAAACCGACTCAGCCATCGCTCGTAGGGCAGCAGAAGAGGAACGAGGCAAGTTCGAAGAGGAGCGCAAGGAGGAGGAACTCAAGCGTAAAGAAGATAACGACAAGAGAAGGCAAGATCTGAGGGCGGTCGGGCGCTCCGCCCATGACGCCATACTTCAGACCCAAGTTGACAACACCAACGTCTTCCTAACGCCCCAGCAAAACACGGTTGCCGCACTCACCCTCATCGGCACCGTCATGGACGTAGCTCCCCACAACGTGACTCCAATCCTAGACAAAGTCAAGACCATGGTCATGGCTACAGCCTCACTCGGTGCTGTCACCGGTGCTGCTCGCGGAGTCACTGAGTCCATTGCCGAAATACCCGATGGAAGTTGACTACCACCGCTGCGATCCAAGGATTACCGAAGACCCGAGCACAGCAAGACCCCTGGCAAGGCCAACGACGTCCGTCGTCATGCAGCCTGGAAGCGTCGAGACCAGTCGGCCAATTCTCGCGAGAGGTGCCACGATCGACCACATGTCCATGATCGAATCCGCTATGACAATAGCTCCAGTTACCAGAGTGGCTCTTGAAGGCCTGCGCCGAGTGATTTGAGGGAGGTACTTGACCGGCGTTATCGCGAGCGCAACAAGCCTTATTATGAAGATCGAAGCAATTCCCCCGATAATTGTGATGAAGGAGTAACCACGTTTACTTAGGACCTGCATCGAGTGAATTGGCCAAGTGGTTTCAAGCCCACTGGGATTGAGAAATATAACGGCAAAACTTACCCCGAGTCATGGTTAACCGTCTACACCCTGGCAATTCGCGCAGCAGGTGGAGACAGCAAGGCCATGGAAAATTACCTGCCCGTCGCTCTCGCCGACTCAGCTAGAAATTGGCTCGCAAGTTTACCAAGGGGTTTAATCGATTCTTGGAGCGAGCTTCGGGATCACTTCATCGCCAATTTTCACAGCACCTTTGAAAGGCCGGGGACTCATTTCGACCTCTACAACGTAATCTAGTAGCCCGATGAATCCTTGAAAGACTACATTCGGTGTTTTTCGGAGAAGCTAAACAAGATTCCTAACATCACCGACGACGTCATCGTAGCCGCTTTTCAAAAGGGCATTCGCAACGAGTTGTTAATCGGCAAATTCGGGTGTAAACCTTCAAGGACAGTCAAGAAGATGTTCAAAACGGCCAATTCCTATGCCAAGTCGGACAACGCTATTAAAGCATCACGACAAGATAAGCAATCAAGGAGTAGTTGGCGCCCCAAGAAGGACAATGACAATGACAATGGTGGCCAAAAAGATTGCAAGCGCAAGCCCAAGGATCTGGTCGCTACAACATCGAACTACCAACAACTATGTCCACACATTAGCGCCTATGACAAGATCATGAATGCTCAATGCACTCATCATCCGAGTCATAAACATGATGCCAAGGACGACCTCATCTACAAACAGTTCGCCAAGCATTATGCTGCCCAACTTCAAAAATCAACAGACGGAGCTGGAACCTCAGGAACCAAGAAGGACGATGCAAACGGTGGCTCAGAACCCTTCCAAGACCATAGGATTGAGTTAAACCACATTTTCGGAGGGCCACTCGCATACGAATCAAAACAGAAGCAGAAATTGACCGACAGAGAAATCAATGCAGTGCAGTCCAAAGTCCCACGTTACCTACGATGGTCGAAGGTGGCTATTACGTTTAACCGCTCGGATCATCCTGACCGAGTGGTTCACCCGGGGTATCCCCTGGTACTAGACCCGGTAGTCCGCAATGTCAAGCTCAAGCGTGTCCTCATTGATGGCGGCAGCGCCCTCAATATCCTCTTTGCCAAGACACTGGACGAGATTCAAAACCCAAGATTTGAATTAAAACCAAGTTCAGCCCCTTTTCATGGAGTCATCCTAGGGCTGTCATCTACAGCACTTGAGCAAATTACTCTTCTAGTCACCTTCGACACTCGGGAGAATTTCCATACAAAGAACGTTAGCTCTGAGGTCGCTGACTTTGAAGCAGCTTACCACGCAATCCTTGGAAGACTTGCACTTGCCTAATTCATGGCAGTCCCTCACTACACCTATCTGATGATGAAGATGCACCTCATGGAGTCATCCCCCTACACAGCGACGTCAAGCAAGCCTTCACCTGCGACAAGGAAAGTTGTGACATGGCCCAATCTCGCGAGAGATTACCTGGCCAACAAGAGGTCCGACTAGCCGCATCAACAATGGAAGAAGGCAAAATCTCGGCAAAGAAGTTGGCTAGGACGGGAGAAGGTGACGCCAAGACGAAAAAAATTTCACTCGACCCTTCTGACCCCTCCAAGACTGCCTTAATAGGGGCCGAGCTAGATTGTAAATAGGAAAGCGCGCTCATCACCTTTCTACAAAATAATACAGATATATTTGCTTAGAAACCATCCGATATGCCTGGTATTCCTAGAGAGGTGATTGAGCACTCACTAAATGTCAAAGAGGATGCAAAACCTATCAAACAATGGCTTCGCAGCTTTGCGCAAGATCGAAGAGATGCTATTAAGGAGGAACTCGCCAAACTTTTGGTGGCTGGGTTCATCAAGGAAGTTTACCACCCCAACTGGTTGGCCAATCCAGTTCTAGTTCGGAAGAAGACAGGACAATGGCGCATGTGTGTCGATTACACCGACCTCAACAAGTCTTGCCCCAAGGATCCCTTTGGTTTGCCCTGCATTGATCAAGTCATTGATTCGACTGCTGGTTGCGAGCTTCTGAGCTTCCTTGATTGTTACTCGGGATACCATCAAATTAGTTTGAAGGAGTCCGATTGCTTGAAGACGTCATTTATCACCCCGTTTGGAGCCTATTGTTACATCACGATGCCATTTGGTCTTAAAAACGCTGGAGCTACATATCAGCGCATGATCTAGAGATGCCTTCAGACTCAACTAGGGAGGAACGTGGAAGCTTACGTCGGCGATGTTGTCATTAAAACCAAGCAAAAACAGGATTTGATTGCCAACCTAGAAGAAACTTTTTCAAATATTCGAGCCTTCAAAATGAAGTTGAATCCAGAGAAGTGTACTTTTGGAGCACCGTCAGGGAAGTTACTTGGTTTTATGGTGTCTCACCGTGGTATTGAAGCCAACCCAGAGAAGATCAGCGCCATTCAGAACATGAAGCCGCCAAGTACCCAGAAAGATGTTAAAAAACTTACTGGATGCATGGCAACTTTATGCCGATTTGTTTCTAAACTCGGGAAATGAGGCATGCCTTTCTTCAAGTTGCTCAAGAAAATAGACGAGTTCCAGTGGACCCCGGAAGCCTAGAAAGCTTTTGAAGACTTCAGGGATTTTCTCACAACACCACCCGTGTTGGCCTCACCGTACCCCCAAGAGCCATTGCTACTCTATGTGTCGGCAACTTTTCAAGTGGTCAGCACTGTCTTGGTCATAGAACGAGAGGTGGAAGGACGAATCCAGAAAGTTCAAAGGCCAATTTATTTTGTCAGCGAGGTGTTAGCTGGATCCAAAACACACTATCCCCAGGTACAGAAATTATTATATGGAGTTTTAATTACCGTTAGGAAGTTAGCTCATTATTTTCAAAGTCGCCCAGTTATTGTGGTCATGTCATTTCCACTTGGCGATGTCCTTCATAATTGGGAGGTTACTAGGCGTATTGCGAAGTGGGCTTCGGAATTGATGCCGTTAGATATTACTTTCAAAGCAAGGACATCTATTAAGTCCCAGATCCTGGCTGATTTCCTGGGCCAAGTGGACCGAGTGTCAAGGAGACGTACCCAGGGAGGAGCCGCAATACTAGACTATGTATTTTGATGGGTTAAGCAAGTTACTGGTACGAGAGCTGGAGTTGTCTTTCAGATACATTTTGCGGCTTCACACAATGTAGCTGAATATGAAGCTTTATTTCACGGACTGCGACTTGCTGTATCTCTCGGTATACGGCGTATGATTGTGCAAGGAGACTCCCAGTTGGTGTTAAATCAGGTGATGAAGGATTGGTCTTTCTTAAACGACAATATGGCTGCTTATCATCAAGAAGTTCATAAGCTAGAAGACAAGTTTAATGGCTTGGAGTTATCACATGTCTTAAGGCATAACAACGAAGCGGCGGATCAGCTAGCTCAGTTTGGCTCTAGACGAGAGGTTGCTCCGACAGATGTTTTTGTAGAGCATCTTCACGAGCCAACTGTTGCTAAAAAGCAAGCCACCGAAGAGAAAGTTACAAACTAGGTTTGCATGCTTGATGCCGACTGGAGGACACCCTTTATCAATTTTTTGACTCGACAGGTGCTACCCGAAGCTCGAGATGACGTAGAGCGAGTCTGACATCGTAGTCAGAATTTTGTCATGGTTGCTTCGGAGTTGTACAGGAGAAGCCCGTCTAGAGTCTTGTTAAGATGTGTTACACTTGAGGAAGGTTGACAATTGTTGCAGGATATTCACTCGGAAATTTGTGCCAGTCACGCTGCAGCGCGTACTTTGGTGGGCAAAACTTATCGGCAAGGTTTTTCTGGCATACGATGGTTACCGATGCAGATAAAGTGGTTCGAACCTGTGAAGGTTGTCAATTCTTTGCTCGACAAAATCATCTTTCAGCCCAAGAGTTCCAAACGATTCTGCTTTCATGGCCCTTTGTAGTTTGGGGTCTGGATATGGTTTGTCCTTTCAAAAAGGCTCCAGGAGGTTTTACACATCTGTTCGTTGCAATTGACAAGTTTTCTAAGTGGATTGAAGCTAGGGCGGTTGCTACAATTACTGTAGATAAAGCACGAGATTTTGTCCTAAATATTATGCACGGTGTTCCAAATAGGATTATTACCGATAATGGGACTCAGTTCATGGGAGGAGTTTTCAAAGAATTTTGTGAAGATTTTGGAATCAAGATTTGTTATGCGTCAGTAGCACATCCTAGAAGCAATGGACAGGTTGAACGTGCTAATGGTATGGTTCTTCAGGGTATTAAGGCCTGAGTCTTTGATAGATTGCGCCCTTATGCTGGCAGATGGGTTCAAGAGTGGCCTTCAGTTTTGTGGTCATTACGGACTACGCCCAGTCGGGCTACGGGTCAGTCGCCTTTCTTTTTAGTTTATGGGGCTGAAACCATGTTGCCGAGTGAGATGGAATTTGAATCTCTTCGAGTTCGTAATTTCAACGATGAGCGTTATGATCAAGATCGTGTTGATGACTTGACCCGGCTGGAAGAAGCTCATGAAGCTTCACTTGTTCAGTCGGCGAGGTATCTCCAAGGTCTTTGGTGTTATCATAATCGTAATGTTCGATCACGAGCGTTTATTGTTGGTGATATGATTCTGAGAAAGATTCAGATGACAAAGGATACACACAAATTATCTCCGTTATGGGAAAGACCTTTCATAATCGCTGAAGTCACTCGGTCAAGAGCGTATTGTCTAAAGCGTGAAGATGGGTCAATTGTGGAGAATTCATGGAATATTAAACACCTTCGTCGATATTATACTTAACTTCAATTTTCTGTATTATGTTCTTTTCGACTGCCGACTTCAAGTAAGGTGCCTTCTTGAGTTGTCAGTCGGGGGCTATGCATATCAATAAAGCATGAAGTTTTTACTGAAAATAACTTGTTTATATTTGGTTTATCATTGTTTTTTGTTCTGATTTGAGTCAAGTGAATAAGGACTGAAATTTTTTTGATGGCTTAATCAAGTTTTAGGCTTGGTGACAGTCGGACGAAAATTTTTAAGAAATTAAATGCAAGATTCAAATTAGGGCATAAGCATAAATAAACTAATGAAATACAAATTGGGTGATAAGAGTTTTTTACATCAAGAGTTTATCCCTGGAAGTTTTCGACTACGTCAACAGCTATTTTCTTGGCAGATTCCTGAGCTTCGTTTATCAATTCTAAAGCTTGTTCATCAGAAGTGTCGTCTGCAAAGCCGTCTCCTATGGAATTAATATCTACTCGGGGGTAGAGGGATTTCGTCATCGCCAAAGCATGACTTGCACTCATTGTAGCAGCATCAGTGATGTTATCCAGATATTTTTTAGGAGCTGTCCTGGTTTGTCAAATATTTCAATTGCATCCTCAATGCTTGTACCAAGGCCGTTCTGATAGATTGCCGACAGGATTGACGTGGCTGCGTTAGCAATATCATCTCTAATTCTTTCAGCTCTTTGGACTTTTTAGCGAAGACTTCAAACTGAGCATGTGATTTTATCTTGTTGGCTGTAAGATTGACAATATTCTGATTATACTAATGATCAAGACAAGCTGAATCAAGAATATGAGTTCTATAAGGTTACCTTCAAGCTCTGCTACAGCTTTAGCTTTGTCTGTTTCAAGCTTAGCGTTATCATTTTTTGCTTTCTTCAATTGAGTCTTGAGGGATTCAATCTCGGATAAGTTGGCTAGAACATGAAGACATAAAGTTAATAGAGCTAAATGGATTAATCAAGAGCAGATGAGTTAATTTTTCTTACCTCCAATTGAACCACGAAGCTCTAAGTTCATGTCTCGTAGCTTGCTGATTTCTTCTCGCAGGATAGTCTCTCTAGCTATGGTTTCTTCCTTGGCTTCTTTAAGCTCTTCTTGGATATTGTCTAAGAAATTAACATGAGGAACAAGCTTTTCCAAGGTATCAGATTTAGCCTGGGAGTGACGGTATATTCTCTGTATCACAAAAAAGTAAGTCAGTTGGTTGTATAAGAATCAGCAATTGAAGCATGAGGGGTTTCTTCTTACGTTCATCAATCGGGTGGCTTCATTAAGGCTGGCAACAAGCAGATCTCGTTCTTCAGCTTCTTTTTGCTTGTTTAGTATGATGCCTTTTTTTTTGCCTTCCGCATCATGCCACTCGATCTTGATTGGAGGCAATGAGTCTTCAGTTGATTTTAGCTGGGAGATCTCTTCATCTTCTCTAGTCATTTGTTCTAAGGAAGACGAGAATGATAGAATTCAGGAATCATGTTCAAGACGAAGATTTAATGATTGGCTGATTTACCTGTGGTCGTCTCTGGATGGTTTTTTTAGGTGGCAGCATTCCAGTTGCTTGATCCTTATTGGTTTCTTCAGTAGTTGATGGCGGATCTTCAATTGGTGTTCCTTGGCTGACTGGAACTTGCTTTTTCCTATCCGACTGGTTTTCAGTCGGGGGTCCTTGAGCTAATGTTTGTTTAGAATAACCCGACTGGTTTCCAGTCAGGGGATCCTGACTGACAGTCGGGGTCTCCTGGCTAGGAGCTATCTCACTCGGGAGTGAGTTCTGGGACCCTTGATCTGTGGTCTCTTGGTTTTCTGACCCTGCGGCTGGAGTTGGTTTTCCGTCTGGCCGGTGGGATCTATGTCTTGAGGTTTTCTACAGAAGATGATACATGGTATTCAGAATGGAGTTAAATGAATTTTCAATAAGAAGACAATGCAAGTCATGTGAAGGATACCTGTTGGATTTTCTGATTTTTGGAGCGGATCTGGTGGATGGCCTAGACGAGCTGATATCAACTTTGGGAGTTTGGATTTTGTCAGATTCTTCGTCCGAGTTATCAATGATTAATTTTCTCTGCTTGCTCGCATGTCTGTTGATTTCTTCGACTGCAGCTGCGGCTCTCTTGTTTTTCGTTTGAGGTTTGATCTTTGGGTCACCAGTTGGTTTCTTGATAGTCAGCTGGGCTGGCACATCATCATGATATACCTTGAATTGTCGAGAAATGATCAGAGCATTTGTCTGCAAACAATATCCTTTTTAAAAGACATTGATGAGTATGGCGAGATAAAAGTCATTAAAGTTGCAGAGTTTACATACTGGAGGAGGTGATCGATGAATATTGTAAGGAAGAACTG
Organism: Oryza officinalis; assembly: GCA_008326285.1. NCBI lineage: Eukaryota > Viridiplantae > Streptophyta > Magnoliopsida > Poales > Poaceae > Oryza > Oryza officinalis. The sequence goes on along the minus strand of BDMV01000004.1, from coordinate 8,248,934 downwards.
GCAGTTTGTTGTTCTAGTCGACTACAATTCCGGTGGAGAAGATTTTCTACATGCGAGAGCACAAGACTTGAAAGTTTAATGACTCCCGATCTTCCCGGTTGGGGTCACTCTGTCTTTCATATTCAAAGGCTGGCTTGGATCTTTCTTTGATGGGGGCCAGTCGGGATTTAATGAAGTGCCAAGTGATCTGTTCTCCTTGGAGTCCCTTATTCTTCATTTCGAGAATTTTTGCCAGAAGATTATTTGCTTCTATCCAGTCTTGACCCTCAGGGAAGGCATTCCAATTGGCCCATTGGATTGGTGGAAGGCCGATAAAGTCGGGTAAGCTAGGAGCAGGATTGGAAATATAGAACCAGTTAGCGTGCCAACCCTTGTTAGAGGTTTTCAGGGGAAGAGGAAAGTAGTCTTTGTGGAGAGTGTCGCGGAGTTGGAATCTCGCACCGCCGACAACGCAAGGGTTATCTTTGGTCGGATGGGGTTTGAGAGAAAACATGCGGTGAAAAAGATTGAAGTGGGGATAGATTCCAAGAAAGGCTTTGCAAACATGGATAAAGATGGCAATGTGTAGTACAGAGTTTGGGTTTAGATGATAAATTTTGATGCCGTAGTAATCAAGAATGCCGCGGAAGAATTTAGAGGTTGGCAGACCAAATCCACAGTAAAAAAAGTGGGTGAAGACGATAATCTCACCAGTGTCTAGAGTTGGGAATTCCTCGCTGTATGCCGGACGCCAGCCGATGATCTCTTTTGCTAGGAGGACTCCATCCTTCACCATTTCCTTTAACGTCGATTCCTTTACATCAGAAGCTGCCCATTGGTCGAAGGGGATTTCTCTCTATTCTGCCATCAGTGAGATTTGGGGAGAATCGAGTTTAGAGTTGAAGGCTAGGGTTTTTGAAGAAGATGGGAAGAACAGGATGAGCGTAGCGGATTTTGATGAGATGTAGAGTGGTTGGATGAATGGATTTGGCAGATTTCGTGTTCTAGGTTTTTGCGGAAGTGCTTGTGAACAGGAGCGCGAAAGGGGAATTTTTCAAGAGTTGAAGTGGCGGGGAAGATGACGACGCTTTAGTGGTTATTTTATTAGGTATCGGTAGGTTTTCCCTTGTTTGGGCCAAAGTCTATGGGAAGTTTACGACCCATGTCTCAGGTGTGGCTTGTCACGTGTGTCTAGGGACTTAAGCAAATTTGCCTTGGCAATTTGCACATGTTCTGTTGCCCAAAACCTTCAAAATCCTTTCATACATCAGTTACACATCTTTTTTGAGAGTTGGTACGATGCAATTTGGGAGGTGACGAACAGTAAAGTTTTTTATAACTATCTTGGCGACTTTTCTATAAGTTGTTGGAGCTGTTTGGTTCTTATAAAACAATTGATTTTATATCAATGCTATTTAACCACCTTGGTGTGTTTTTTCTGATTAAGATCAATATTATGGCTTAGGCTGATTATACTTTGGTCATATTATTCAGGCGGTTGTGAAATTTATTTATGGGTCTTATTAACTCGGATTTTTATGCCACTGATGCTATATATTCCTGAGGATGGTGGAGTCATATGTACCGGGAGGACTCGGGTATGACAGCATGAGCACAATATGATATCATTACTCGGGGTTATTATGCAATGTGCCTTATTAATGAGGTCATGTGCTATATGATTTTTTAGGATGCTTTTGGTTTTAGCTAAGCATTTGTTTATATAAAACCATTCAGATGAGTGAGATGATTACAGTTCTTGACTATATGTTTAGTTTGTTCAATTAGACACATAATCAAGGGCTACACCTAATTAGGTGCATCTAGTCGATGCACCTAAGTATATTTTTTATGACTTTTTAGCCCTTCACAGCCTTCTTATTGGATGATTAAAGCACTCGGGAGACCTAGGCAGAGATGATGGAAGCACTCGGCTATGGATTAGTTTGGTTCGAGGTGGAGTTATCTCGTCGACTATGAAGGTCTCAGGGGCTACTCTGGAGATTATGGGTACCATATACCCACACGGCTAGCTTATCCGACTGATTATAGGGGATAGGTTATAGGTGATGATCATGTAATAGGCTTAGGACTTAAGTATTATGTTACCTTGTGTATTAAGGAACAACTTATAGTCCTAAGTCGGGAGTATTATGGGTAATGTTAGGAGTCCTATACCGTATGTGGTTCGGTCTCCGACTTGTGAGCCTGCCCTCTGAACCTATATAAAGAGGGTAGGACATCCCTTGAGGGAGAGGCAATAGCAATTAGCTAGGCTTTTCTTCATACACAACTTGATCACGAGATCAATACATAACTCGGCGGATACAATCCCCAAAACAGGAGTAGGGTATTACTTCTTTATAGAAGGTCTGAACCTGTCTAAATCTCTTTGTCTACTAACCCATCGTGTTTGGCACTTATGCGCTACCCCCTTTTCTCATTGGCGAAATCAGGTTTCGACAACTATAGAGATGTTGACGCCAAATCCGTACCACCGATGAGGATCAGGCGTGCAGACACACGAAGGCCTGGGAGATCTGCTTAGCTCCAGTGCAGGTCCTAAAATTGATGGAGCGCGGGCGTGCCAGTCAGTTTGATCCTGCTACTGACAAGATATGCAAAACAGCAGAACATATAGCGTATTGGCCTATCGGCCGATAGCAAAAACAGCCTATCGGCCGATGAGCCGATAGGGCAAAAACAGCCTATCGGCCGATGAGCCGATAGGGCAAAAACAGCCGACCGGCCGATGAGCCGATGGCACGATTCCAGCCGATGTACTGAACAAATATCTATATAGAGACGATCGGCTGATGATAACATGATGATATAGCAATATGATATAGCATAATCCAGATAAATATAAGATAAACATTTGATATGAAGATTAAAGCACACATCGGCCAGAAGTCCGATGGCATAAACTCTCAACAAGCAGATAAACAATATATACTCTGTTGTCATCGGCCAGATCCAATCTATATGTAAAACTCTCGGGCCGATGCAACGTCCAGATAACTCACCGGCTGAAACCCCGACGAAACCCTTATTGGCAGTCAATAAGCAGGCTAGAGATTACGGTTCTAATCACGACTTAGTAGGTCAAACCGAACTGATGCAGCACTAAGTATGAGAAGAAACGCAAGACCTAGACAATCAAGCCCTTGACCGATTTTCAGGGTGGTGGATACCTTAGCCAATCTAATCTAGCAAGGCCATTTAGTCAATACCGGCATAAACCCTAAAACGAATCTCGGCCGATAAGACTAAATCGAGAAGCCGAACCAGATTGACTAAGATATATGATAATAGGTGCTTACGTTGTTGAGATCAGAACGACGAAGCCCTAGCCCCGACAACGCAGGCAGCCATAACGAGACTTACCCCTCGTGAGAAGGGCATGAACTCGCCGAAGAAGACGAAAGTAAAAGGGTGGCGATGCGCCGAAGTTAATTGATCGTGAAATGATAATTACATGAACTACGGGCTTACATATTTATACCCATAGGCTAACAAAAATCCTAATAGAATACGACTCAAACTTTCCTAAAGATAAAAGGAAACAGATAAAGTCCTCGCCGGACACTAACACACTTTCCTAAAGATAAAACAGAAAACCAACAAACTCTTCCTAATTAAGAGATACAAGCCGCATCCTCCTCAAACTCGGTCTTCTCTGGATAAGATCTTCCCGAATCTAACAAGAATCCGACTGCTATTGGTGGTTGGTTCGAGATAACCCCCATCGGCCGATGTAGAACTCTAGGCCGATATTAGCTTTGAGCCGATATAGATCCCGGGCCGATGAGGACTTCGGGGCTTACCAAATTCTGGTGTTAACAAGAGAATACAATATGGATAGAGTGAATTGCTCGGGTGGTTCGGCCGAACCAAGGGAGTCTTTGGCCACCGCCTATGGCTAGTAGATGATTGATGGGCCCCTTAGTTAGCTCCTAGTGGTTTGGCCCCACTTTAGGTCGGTTTGAGCTGACTTGTGGGCCCATCAATCGGTGTGTTCGCATGTGATTCGCCGGAGGTGTGTTCCTTTGCATGCCGGCTTCACTTCTCCTCCAATTTGATGTATAATCTCTACATTCATGTTAAATCTCCAATTCTAATACAACAACATTATTGTTGATGGTTGTTAAGTGCAAACTTTTACCATCAACTCCTATATGAAAGAAATGAATTATACTATCAAAACTTAGTGGCAGGGGTTTACTACTAACCAATATCACTAGTTTTGGTAAATAAATGTATGCGGGTCTTTTAAGGAGAGAATACACCCGCCATGCGACGAAAATGAACCTCCGGCCAATCATGCACGAGTACTAGGATTGGAGGGCCCATCTGATAGTCGAAATCGACCTAAAGTGGGGCCAAACCATCCTTAATCGCCATAGGGGCCCACCTGTAAGCTGCTGGAGGAAGTCGATGGAGAGAGGTGGGGCCCAGTGGTCACCACATCTCCACCTTCCATGTGGACATCCCTGATGGCCTCCCAATGAAGGTTATGGGTGCATCGATCTCCACAACCGCCATTTCAACCGTTATTGGCACACTATAAAAGGAGGAGGCCTTCACACTTGGAAAATGCACAACAAAGTAGAGTACAAGTCACTTTTAGATTTTATACTTTACTTTAGTATGTGGGATTGAATAGAGAGTGAGGAGAAGCTCTGGAAGGAGTGCCTTGGAATATCAGAGTTCCTCCGAGAATTTTACGGAGTGCCAGACGTGTCGGCATTCTTCCAACAGAGTTCCGAAGAAGCGCCGGGATTGTCGGCCTTCTTCTCGCTTGTAACTCGGCAGATGCTTCCTCTTATAAAGTAATTATTCGAGTTTTCCTTATGTTATTTAGTTTACTTAAGTGAGATATATTCTCATCGGTGCTGGTTTGTTGTTTAGTGTGCAACTGAGTGCTCTAGTACTAGGACTCTGGATAAAGAAGGAAGTTCCGTGCATGGCTAGAGTAGTAAAAAATAGCTTAGACATGATGTCTAGGTTAGCGTTTACCTTTATTTGATGTGTGCTTCACAAAAAGTGAGGTAGATGACAGGTGGTGATAGCCCTATCCGTCTTTGTATCCCTCCATGTTCAGGTACATCATAAAGCTCAAGGTCAGACTCAGCCTGGCAGACCAGGGGATGGCCGATGCCCGAAGCATTCGATAGAGTTTTACCTATAACTTAAGTTAGCTAGTTAAGTCCATAGGAGTCCTCTCTAGCCAAATCCTTCATCAGTTGTTTTCCTTGGGTAGAATCCTGATCATAGATAACACACACACGCTTCTTGTGTTTGATACCCTTGGAATACTCTAAGGGGAAGTGCTACAGCGGTATCCGTGCGCTTGCGGATTTATCTGTGTGCGTAACAAATACTAAAAAACATTTTTGGCGCCGTTGCCGGGGAACGATTGATGTATTATCTACGAACTTGCTTCATCGTCGTATCTTTTTTTTCCTTCTATTCTTTCCTATCTCTTCTTACCTACCATGGAGCAACCTTCTAATCAAAACCTTTCTACTCCAAGGGTCGAGTTCTGTGAGCCAGCCCCTTCTTCAAAACTAATTCATACATCTGGCTATGAACTCAGTCTCGGCTTTATAACCATGGTTCGGGGACTTCCCTTCTCGGGTAGCGAAAGTAAAAAATCCCTATAGTCATTTGTGAGAGTTTGAGCAAATGTGTTCATGCTTGTCAATTGTGGGCATGGCACATGACACCATGCGGTGGAAGTTGTTCCCCTTTTCTCTTATAAAAGGAGGGAAGCAATGGTACACACTTACGGTGAGCAAACTATATATTGAATAGGAGGAGTTGAAAAGCAGGTTTGCCTTGCTTTCTTCTTGTTAACCCGTGTAGTTTCTTTCCGTAAGGAGGTTCTCATCTTTTGGCAAGATGAGAAGGAGTCCATTGGTGCAGCCTAGGCATTTTTTTCCTTGATAGCTCAAGCCGGCCCAGACTTGTCCTTACCTAATCAACAACACTTCCGTTCTAGCTTAAAAAAGAAGTCTGCTATGTATCTCGATATTTCTGCCGGAGGTTCATTCGCACGCAAAACAACGATGGAAGGTAGGGAACTCCTGGATCGTATCCTGGAGAACATCTCTTTCGTTCGTTGTGAAATCATCCAGGAAATCAAGCATACACTAGACGAATCTTCAACCATTGAATCGGAGCCTTCAACCTCCACATCCCAAGATTCAACCATTGAATCCTCATCCAAACCACGGGAAACAACGAAAGAAGAAATTTGGCCTTCGGAATTCCTTTTCGAATTTGAGGGTGATCTTTTTGAAGATTTTGGAAACACCTTAAACTATTTTGCGAAAAAGAGACCACCAATCCCGCGTAGTTGGAATGAGTCTCTCGAGGAAAATTTTCTCAAATAGATGGTTTATGAACTGACTACCATCATGAGTGAAGAGTGGTTAACGAAGGTGGAGCTTTCGTCTGAAGCAATTCGGATTAGCTCCCCGTCCTTAACCATTCCTTGTCTCGTGAGAGAGGCCATGGTGAAAACTCTTTATAATTCCACTGTTGGTGCAAACATTTTGTCTGCATCCTTTGCACTTTTGTGCCTAAGGGACGAACCGCTGGCACCAACAAACAAAACATTTTGGGATTCTTCGGGTCTCATCCTAGAAGGGTATGGGGTTATCTGCAGAGTTCCAATCCGGCACAATGATGTCGAGATCACCCTTGACTTCCATGTGTTCGAAGTCTATGACTTCGACCTCCTCATAGGCCATCCCATAGAAAAACTCTTCTTCGATGTGCCTTGAATTAGAGTCCTCCACATCAAACTCGAAAAATTGGTGTTTTCCGTCCTGATCTTGCGATCAAGAAATTCTTTGATGGAACCCGTTCCCGAGTCTGAGCCAATTGAGGAAGTGTTGGCTATCTCTCCTTTTGAGTCCCCTGAATCCCTCCTCGAAGATGATGCCACTACATTTGCCGAGGAAGAGGATGATCTTGGGCAGATGATCGAGTTACCCAAAACCGATCCACCTCCACGAACCCCCAGTTGAGCTCAAGCCTCTTCCTTCAAGCCTCCACTATGCTTTTCTACATGGTAACACCGAGTCTCCCAATATCATATGTGACAAACTGACTGATGACAAGACTTCCTAACTCATGGCCATGCTAGAAAAGCATCGCTCTATTCTAGGCTACTCGCTTTAAGATCTCAAAGGGATTAGTCCAGTTCTCTGCAAATATCGTATCCCTTTAGATCCTTCTTATATGCCCTCTCGGGAGCCACAACGAAAGCTAAATAATGCGATGAGAGAAGTTATAAAAAAAGAGGTCTTGGAACTCCTACATGTTGGAATAGTCTATCCTATGTAGTACAATGAGTGGGTCAACCCTGTTCAGGTTGTGCCTAAGAAGGAAGGCATGACAGTTGTTGAAAACTCAAAGAACAACTTCATCCCACAATGAACTGTTACGTGATGGAGGATGTGCCTTGACTACAGAAAGCTCAACAAGGCTACTAACAAGAACCATTTCTCGCTGCCTTTCATTGATGAGATGCTGGAGCGGCTAGCGAATCACTCCTTATGTTTTCTTGACGTTTATTTTGGTTATCATCAAATTCCCATCCATCCCGATGATCAAAGCAAGACGACGTTCACATGTCCCTACGGAACGTATGCTTATCGGCGAATGTCGTTCGGGTTGTGTAACACACCTGCATCATTCCAATGGTGCATGATGTCTCTCTTCTCTGACATGATCGAGGAAATCATGGATGTTTTCATGGACAATTTCTCCATCTATGGAAAGACTTATGATCAATATTTGGAGAATTTAGACAAAGTCATATAGCGATGTCATGAAAAGGACTTGGTACTTAATTGTGAAAAGTGCCACTTCATGGTTCATGAAGGAAAAGTCCTCGGGCTTCGAGTCTCCGAAAGAGGAGTAGAGGTGGACAAGGCTAAAATTGAGGTAATCGTACAGCTTCCACCTCCTACCAACATCAAATGGATCCGTAGTTTCCTAGGTCATACGGGGTTATATCGTCGGTTTATTAAAGATTTCTCTTTAGTAGCTAGACCCCTCACCACCTTGCTAGCTAAGGATGTTCCCTTTAACTTTGATGATGAGTATTTAAAATTTTTTACTTACCTAAAAGAAGCACTCATTTTAGCGCCAATCATTCAACCCCCTGATTGGTCGCTTCCGTTTGAAATCATGTGTGATGCTTGTGATTTTGCTATAGGGGTTGTTCTTGGCCAAAATAAAGATGAAAAACACCATGCTATCACATATGCTAGTAAAACATTGGCATGAGCTCAGCTTAACTATACCACAACTAAAAAGAAGCTCCTAGCCATGGTTTTTGCAATTGATAGATTCAGGTCTTACTTAGTTGGAGCTAAGGTATTAGTTTACACTGATCATGCTGTCTCAAAATACCTTCTCACTAAGAAAGATGCAAAACCTCGGTTGATAAGGTGGGTTCTTCTACTCCAAGAATTCAATCTTGAAATTAAAGATAAAAATGGAGTACAAAACTCCGTAGCAGATAATTTGTCGCGTATGCAACTCACTAACATGAAGGAGCTCCCGATAAATGATTTCCTATGAGATGACATGCTACTAAAGGTGACAGACTCGAACCCATGGAATGCAAACATCGTCAACTTCATGGTTACGAGATATGTGCTACCCAGAGAGAACAAAAGACGACTTATCTATGAGAGTAGAAGGCACTTATGGGTTGAGCCGTATCTTTTTTGACTCTGCTCCGATGGACTACTAAGGAAGGCACCCAGATCATTGAGAAATGCCACGCGGCACCTTATGGAGGCCACTACGGTGCATTCCGCACCCAGGCAAAGATTTGGCAGAGTGAATTCTTTTGGCCTACAATGTATGAAGACACAAAAGAATTCATTCGGAGATGTGCAAGGTGCCAGAAGTATGGAGGTATCACCGCTCATGATGCTATGCTCCTAACATACAATCTTCAAGTAGAACTTTTTGATGTATGGGGTATCGACTACATGATATCTGTTTTAAAGTCCTATGATTGCGAGTACATCCTGGTGACCGTCGACTATGTATCCAAGTGGGTGGAACCCATGCTATGTCGTGCCGCCGACGCCAAACTTGCCCGCAAGATGTTCCATGAGGTCATCTTCCCTCGATTTGAAACACCACGGATGGTAATAAGTGACGGAGGGTCTCACTTCATCGATAAGACCTTCCGAAACTTTTTACAAGAACTTGGGGCACAACACAACATAGCAATTCCATATCACCCCCAGACGAGTGGTCAAGCAGAAACATCCAATAAATAAATCAAAAATATTCTACAAAAGACCGTCAATGCAATGGGGCAAGCATGGAAGCACAAGCTACCCGATGCTCTTAGGGTATATAGGACCACATACAAGACGTCCATCGACATGCCACCATACCAACTCATATACGGGAAGACTTGCCTCCTGCTCGTTGAGCTGGAACATAGGGCTGGGCCATCAGGACTTGGAACATGGACTTGGGACAAGCCGGACGGCACCGAGAGATGCAGCTGTTAGAACTAGAGGAATGGAGAGATAAAGCCTATCACAATGCTAGGATGTATAGGGAACGAACCAAAAGATGACATGATAGGCGAATCAAGGTCAAGGAGTTTGAACCTAGAAATAAGGTGCTACTCTTCAACTCCAGAGTGAAGCTCTTCGGTCATGGAAAACTTCGGAGCAAATGACTAGGACCATACATCGTCATCGACACTTCGTCACACGGAGTGGTCACGCTGCAGGACGACGAAGGTAACGTATTTAAGGTAAATGGTCATCGTTTAAAAGTTTTCCTACAACCGATAGAGGGGTTGGGGTACGATTTAGACTTTATAGAGTTGGTCGATTTTAATACGTATCCTGGAGCCCAACCTATGCCTACTTTGCTAGGCTTGCCCCAGCCCAGCACAGTACCTTTGGAGTTTTCTTTTGGAGTTTTCCTACCATAACTTTAGAATTTTTCGAACAGTGCAAAATTCCAACACGAGCACAACAGAAAACTAGGCAAAATAGCATTTTTGGAAAATTCTGAAAATATTTTGAAAAATCCGAAAAACACCACTACCGAAAACTCATCAACTTGAAGCTTCGGAAATTTCCGAAAGTCACTTCAAAAAATTCCGAAAAACATCAGTACCGTTTTTCGAAGGCAAATACACTTTGGAGAAATCCGAACTTGATTTTAGAAAACTCCGAAAAACTCCGGTACACAAATCCAAGAGAGAGAACCACTTCAACAAAGATTTTGAGCACAAAACACATTCCTAGATATGAAGGCAACATCCCACTTAATAGTACAGCTTTTCTACCAACTCAAGAGCAAATAGAAAAGCTATACCAATATGAATACCTTTACTTCATCTTCTTTCTTTGCCTTGATCAAAGCTAATATGGAATTTGGCTTGATGTTCAACAATAAATCACATCCTCTTGATCTTCAACATTTCATTTTGTGCTTCTTCACCAAGGGTTGATCCTCAGCAACTTGTGACATCCTATGGCCTCGATCAGTTCGTTGGTATTCGGCCAAGCACTTGCTCCTTCACCACTACATCGGATCCTTTGGTGCCAAGCCTCCGCTTGCCCTTCTCTCATGCATGGTCCATCGCGTAGCCAAGTCCTTCCAATCCTTCATCGTATCTTGTCATCTTCCGTCACTTGTAGCTTTGCATCAAAATGAAACCTCATTGTATTACATATTCTTCTTCATCATCTTTGTCGTTCTTCATCGGACTAATCCCTTGCTTATACACTCAATAAGCGCATTAGTCCCTTAATCATTTGTCATCAATTAACCAAAACACACAAGGGGTGTAGATGCTCTTTCAATCTCCCCCTTTTTGGTGATTGATGACAACACGATTAAAGCTCACAAAAGATTGATAATAAATTATTTTGAATCCAAAGGTTAGTTTGAGCTCCCCTTAAATGTGTGCATACAAATATATGAAGTGAACTCATATGCACATGTTTTTGAGAATGTGAGAGCTCCCCATAATTCTTTGCATTCGTGGGGTGTATTGTGTGTGACAAGAGATACCAAAAGTAAAACAACACACACAACTCAAATTCTTGGCACTGATTCAAAATGTATCAAATGAAATTCGTGATGCTAATTGCAAAAACTTGATTTTATGCCAATTGATTCCGGTACCGATTGAGAAAGCATGAGTAACCAAATTTCGGAATCAATTTCAAGTATCAATAGATAATCTCAATTTCATGTGGTATGGTGATCAAATAATAAGTTTTAAATCCAACACACCATTCACACGCTAGTTAACAAACATTTTCAAATATTCTCTCTCCCTTTCTCATTTACTTTTTGGCACCTTCAAAGCATGCATTTCAATAATTTCTGAAAATTATCTCACCCTTTGATCAATCTTTTCTTTATCCCTATTACTATACCTCTCCCCATTTGACATCTAAACACCAAAAAGGGCATAAGTAGCGAAAGAAAAGCAAAGGGATCCTTGATGAGGGATCATTGAGTAATTGTGATTTGGAAATAAACATCAATTTGACACAAAGATCACAAGTAAATCAATAAGCATTGAGGTACAAATTTTGTACATAAAAAGCTCACATCCAAAGGGTTTAAAGCATAGAACAAAAATTCTCCACTTTGCATATCAAAGACATTTTTCTTTTCTTCTAATTTAACGTATCCCTCCCCCTTAGTCCTTCTCTCCCACTTTGAACATCGAGATAAAGAGGACATTATATAGAATAAAGAGGATCATCGAGATTTGAACATGCCAAACCACTTTTTCACAAACATGAGTGAGATTCAAGTGTTAAAAAAGCAACTCACTCAAGATATTTACAAAACATTTCACAAATGAGTTTAGCATGTATGAATCCATAGTTTGTGCTAAAACTAAAATTTCACATAGAATGAGGTCTCCGAGCACTTTGATTCACTTAGAACACCAATTTGGTGACTAATACTCGCTTATTGACTAAACAAGCATTTTGTCACAACATTTTGCAAAATAGGCTAATTAGCAAGGAATGGAACTTGGCCTAGATGCACAAAGACAAGACAAGTGATCCAATCATACCAATAGAAATAACAAGCTACGGATCATCGAGTTACCTTCCTTGTCGTTTTTCGAGATGACCATTCAATGAAATTAATGAGATGCACCATGATGGGCTTGATGAAGTCCCTTTCTTATTTTAATTCTTGTGAAGCTTGTAAATGTGTCTAAGGTACTTATGGTCTTCAAAGTCGGGTGGTTTCTCCATGTACTTCATCTCCAAGCTTGCTTACTTGAAGCCTTGAACCACCGAATGGACTATGGGTCTTGTCACCAAGTCATGCTCATTTTGCTTGATTTTGTTGATCTCTTCTTGCAAGGCCATGACCCGATCCAAACTCACATATGCATCATCTTCCTTCGAATATTCAAAACACAAGAAAGAGTAATATTCACAAAATTTGCAAATTTAAATCAGATAGGTACTCCTTTTTGTATGTCGTCAAGGATGTTGTAGGGATAATCTCGTTGAATGCTTGATAAATCCTTGGGTGAGACATTATGTTTGTTGCGAGTGACCACTCCAATTTCATCTTGTTTGTTGAGGATGACCCACTTGATATCGATGTCATCTTGATTATGTCTCTCCACTAATGACCATACACCATTGTGATTGAAGTTGTTCAATTCTTCTTGCATGGCCATCACCCAATCTGAATCACCAAGTGTATCTTCCACCCTAATTGGCTTCATAGACGAAACAAAAGAGTAATTCTCACAAAACATACAATGGATAGAATAGTTACCCCATTTGTGATAACACCAAGAATCTTATGGGTGAAGTGATCTCGTTGAACAATGTGGTGAATTCTTGGACGGTACACCGAAAGGACTTGAGCTTGAACGGTGTCTCTTTACTCTTGAGTACCCTTGGCCTCAATCCCATCCACTTGTGCCAGAGACATGTCTTCATAGACGATTACAGAAGGTTGACTTGAGTTGATGGAAGTTGAGCAAGTATTCCATCTTGGTCATCATGGACTTCTTGTGGTCTCACCTCCCCAAGTATCCTCTTCTTTTTCATTATCTAGCACAATTGAGAGAAGATGCTCCATTTGGGAGTCATCAGTAACATCAAACACCACACCTCTCATGATTTCAATAATACCGGTGATATTAGTTGAAAACATGGTAGGCATGAGTGTTTGTCTAATAACCAAGCATGAGAACCTTCTTCCAAAAAGATGTAAATTGAAATTTGAATAGAAAAAGATACTAATTGAAAGCACTTGGTCATTAGGGATACCTTGAGCATCTAAGTTAAGATGCTCATTTGCAAACACATGTTTGTGGATTCGGTTGACTCTTAAATTTTCCCATCTTCATCACTTCATACCTTCTTAGTCTTGGGCTCAATCTTGTCTTGAGCACACCGTGCATTTCACTCAAAGGTGTCATGGGTTTCATGTCAAGAACAAAGAAAAAATACCCAAGTGAAGTGGAAAAGACTCATTTATAAGGACAAGACCATATTTGTTACCTCCCATGCTTAGATAGGCGTTGAGTCTGAGAAGATTTATGCATCATAGCTTCAAGCTCTTGTCTCGAGTGAGGATTTGTTGATTTAACCCATAATTTCCTTCACTTTGTGTTGTGGTGATCATGAGCTGAAAAATCTACAACAAAGCTTGGACATGGGTTATACAATAATGCACAAGTTTTGTTTTGAAAAACATGCCCATATTTCAACCAACTCATAAGATACAAAGATCATAAAGATTAAACAAGCTGAAAATGTAAACTTTTCAGATAATGGAAACTCAAAACAAGCTTGGAACAGCATTCAAACTACATGCAAAAGAAGATTTTTCATGAAGTTTAACATTTGCAAAATCTTGGATGGGTTAGAGATGCAAAGTTAAGCCAATATCTACAAAAAAACATTAGCTAAATTAGCTAAACCCACCATATGCAAGTTTGAGAAAGCAATTCGATCAAACAAGATTTTGGATAAATGCCATTTTGTTTAGAATATAAGAATTTTGATTTCAAAAACATTGAAAAACGTTTCAAATATATATTGAAGCACATTTGAAAAGATCTTCACAAATTTTGGCCATTTAAATGAGATTTTTGATTTTTGACCAAACAGGCTATTTGAAAGGGCTATAAATCTAACTTTTGAAATCTTTCATATTTTGAAAATAAGAAATACATGAATGTGGTTTGCATCAGTGCACCCTAGTGTATCTCTCTCTTTGCAATCCATGAATTCAACATTTTTGGACAAGTCACAAGTTTGAGAAAACATATACATAAAAGCTCATTTTTTCAACCCTTCTTTAAAAAGAGAAAGAAGTAACAAATGACATGTCTTGGATTGAAATGCATATGTATGAGTTTGAATTACCTCAATGAACCAATATATATCAAAATATATGGTTCTATGTCAAAACTCACTTGATGCCATAATAAGACCAAATATGGTCGAGATTGATTTTCGAGCGAATTTCAAAATCAAGATGTTCTTAAACCATTGGTCAAATAAAATACATTTAAATACAAAAAAAGTTTGAAATGACCAACTTTAGGAGTTTATAAAAAGGTTTGTTTGCAAAAACCTATTCAAAAATATTTTGGCGAAAATATACTTTGAAGTCAAAACCAAGATCGTAGCATCTACAATTTGAGGCTAAAACCATTTTCCTTGCAAAACTCTTTATTTGTTTTGTATTCGTTTATCAAAATCATTTCAAATAGATATAGGAATCCTTTTGAAGAACAAAACCAACTTTTTGTAACTAATTTTTTAGATTTTGATTTTTGGACCAAAACAACATTTTGAAAACTATCATAGCATCAATTTGATCAAAACACATTTTAGGGATGCAAATGACATGAGAGGTTATAGTACTCCCTCTAAATATGGTAAACCAAAACATCACTCAAATTCAACATATTAATTAATCAAGCAACATTTAAGAATAACCAATGTGCACAAGCGATATTAAACCTACACAAGGTAAAGGGGTAGATATTTCAATATAAGTACTCGTTACTAAGACAACATTGGTTCTCGATGTATAATGATCATCCTCAAACTTGACTCCATTTTAGACATATTGTGAGAACTTTGAGTCAAACCTCTAATGTGCCTCCAAGTACCTATAATCTCATTTTAGCACATTTTGGTCCCCAACAACATTTGGTCTATAGAGGTAAGTCACACGAGACTTAGACACCCAAATGAATTTTGTGCTAGCATATGGTGAACTAATCAACCTAGTAGCACAAATATCATTTTTGGCCTTCCTAAGCAAATCATGATCAAATGAGGTGTTTGGCTTAGGAATGTTACCCATGGGACAATTTTTACCAATATGTCCCTTTGCACGGCAATTGTACAAAAGTCGAGTTTTGCACTTATCTCTTCTTTTGGTTTGCTTGTTGCCGATTTGCCTCTTACTTGATGGTTTGCATTTTTCATCCAATGTGCATGAACAACTTGAGGCAAGGTGTCCCGCTTCGGTGCACTTGAAGCACTTGATGTGAGCAATGCCTTTCTTCTTGCTCAACACCTTTTCTTTTTTCCAAGGGCAATCTCTAACATGATGTCCTTCTTTCTTGCACTTGAAGCAAGTAATGGAACTTTTGATCATCTTTCGATCTCATCCCTTGATATGAGCATTGATGGACTTGTTATCTCTTTTATGGAACTTGGTGGATGCTACAGTTGAGCCCTTCTCAAGCTTTTTCACTATGCCCTCATGGTTATTTTGAGAAAGTTGAGCAATGCCTACAAGTCTACAATCTATATGATTTTTCCTTTTGCCTGTATAATCCAAGTCACATATAGTGCTCGGGAAAATGTTTACTTGGGAGCAACAATGGTTAGCATAAGTAAGGTCAACTTGAACATGAGGCTCATAGGATTTTACCGTTGCAATTATCACCTCATGAACTACCTATACCATGGCATGAGAATCTACAAGATTGTCATGAGAACAAAAAAGTTCATTATGTCTTTCTTCTAAATCCACATACTTGCTAGTGATCTCCTCATGTTAAGATTTGAGATTTCCGAAGAATTGTTGCAATTGCATTTGCAAGCATGATACTCTGGCCACAATGTGCATTCCAATCTGATGTCAGTACTCTCAAGGCCAAGTCCACTCTTGTCACGGAGTCGTATCTCAAATAACAACTGCCTATTCCTACAGGCCAGACTCTGTGCATTCCTCCCTTCTTGCTTTTCTCGTTCATGTACTATGTAATAGCCGGGCTATATCTAACATTAGGTTTGCTAAGGTTAAGACTAGCCATGGCGTATCTTTTACAAAGATATTTCTGTGTACCCCTTGTGATGCCCTCTAGGATAGGATAGCAACAAGTGGTAAAGGATGTGTATTTTTCATATCCAGTTGTACACTTCAGCAAGATATGTTATCATCACAACATACGATGAACCATTCATATCGTACAACAATGACAATTTCTCCCTTAGCACATGTTCTATCCACTCCGTGAAGCACTTCATAGCCCTCCCGGGCTTTTTACACCGAGTAACACTTGGTGATTCATTTGGAACGGGTTCCAGGCTCTCTCGCTCCTCTTGTCGGGCAACAAAGGGCTTTTTCCGAACCTCTTCCATGTGAGTAGTGGTCAGCTGATCTAGTTGTTCCCATATAGTGTCGAACTTTCTTTGTTGATTCTGCTTGCACAACTTCTTGAACAGGTCCATCAACCTCTTACTCCTGAATTGTCTGTACAAATTTGCACCGAGATATCGCATACACCATCTGCTATGCAAATCTGGCGATGGCACCTCATCTATAACATATTCCTTTAGCTTTTGCACTGTTGATAGCAAACTGGCATGCCGGTCATGCAGAACGCACACATTTGATCTATTTTAAACTACACACCTTTTAATGTGCTGCAATAACCTCTTACTCCTGAATTGTCTATACAAATTTGCACCGAGATGTCGCATACACCATCTGCTATGCAAATCTGGCCATCGCACCTCCTCTGTAACATATTCCTTTAACTTTTGTACCGTCGATAGCAAACAGGCATGCCAGTCATGCAGAACGCACACATTTGATCTATTTTGAACTACACACCTTTTAATGTGCTGCAATAACCTCTTACTCCTGAATTGTCTATACAAATTTGCACCAAGTTGTCGCATACACCATCTACTATGCAAATCTGGCCATGACATCTCCTCTGCAACATATTCCTTAAGCTTTTGTACCGCCGATAGCAAACCGGCATGACGTTCATGCAAAATGCACACATTTGATCTATTTTGAACTACACACCTTTTAATGTGTAGGTATTTTGAACTACACATATTGTCCAACAAATAGGTATGTTGCTCAACCCTTGAAGCTACCGATAAGTTATCATGTTATGGCTTGTAACCATACACTCTCCAAGGACATCCAGGCCTTGTGCAATTCATGTCATACGTTGTCTTATTTGAAATCGTCACCCTAAACTCCCGCCTCTGCAGAAAAGCCCACCTTTTCACCGCATCTTGTAGATGCCCTTTGTCGTGAAACATTTATCCAACTTGCACCTACTTACAATCATACCGCCAATTGGTATCTAAACCATCGTTAACCCTCAGACGACTCATCGATATGGTTATCCAATAATCAGGTACGTTCATTTCCTTGTCCTACTGTATTGTATCTTGGCCTTTCACCCCAAGCACAATTTATTCCTCGTTTTTCAGTTCCATTAGCCAAAGGTGAGTCCAGCTAATCGTCATCCGATTCGTTGGCCGGACAATTACTATTAGGCACAATGAACTCTACCAGTGCAATGACATTTTCTGGTGCTTTGCCTTGACCACTCCTTCAAACATTAACCTCTTCCATGGCCTCCATAGGAGTTTGTTCCACTTCTGTGCGGCTTGTCTCGCCAGTTCCGAAAACATCTATTTTCTTTTGCACCAATATTGTCAAACAATACTCTTTCTCCCTTACTTTAGCCACAAATTTTCTCCAACTCCTAGTAGATGGGAGCTCTACTACTCTCCACTGCCATCCATATTCACCCATTACTGGCCACACAACTTTTATGATAATTTTTTCCCACAATGGATCTACCCGGAATATATTATGTAGCCACCCTAGCACGTCATTCATAACCAACTACCTTGGTGCATTCAGGCTAGTATCAACGAATGCATATACGGTCAAATCTACCCCGCTATCATAATGTTGTATAAGAGCATCGCCATAATACATACAAACAGGCACATCACCTGACATCCTGAAAGAACATGCCAAATTTTCTTATTATGTTACTACCCAATAAATTTATCTATGGTTACACTATTGCTCTAACGTAATCTAACTAAATTTCACTACTTAAATATAACTTCCTTTCGATTTCTACTGATCCTCCACGTTAATTTCTCCTTAGTGATCATTACTTGAAAATTAATACATTGCTACTCACCTCAGAAAATATGTACAAACTTCGAACTATTTTTAACATATAAGTAATTTACTATCTATACTAACATTCAACAATGAGAAATGATTAACAAATAACACCTCATACTTTGGGATTAAAACTTCACAAGCCTCATACATAGGGATTAAAAGTTCACAAGCCTCATACTTAGGGATTAAAAATTCATACCTTAACCACTGTCGCCTCCCCTTCCCTCTCGGTCATGCTGGCTCTCCCGCACGACGGTGACGGTGCCCTGGCGACCACAGCAGTGATGTGGTCCTTAACTCCTCTTTCGAAAATTTGTGGACAGCGGCTCGGTGGGGAGGCAAAATAAAGGGGCTTGTTGAACTCCCATTGTTCGACAAGGTCGGGGGACCCTGTCAAACGCCCGTGGTTTGACAGGGTCTATGGCTGCCAGGCGGTGGGCCCTATTGAACGCCCGAAGTTCGACAGGCCCTAGTCGAACGTGCTAGTTCTATTGCATGGTCTGTTGATCCTCCTCCGTCCGATAGGCCCCTACTTTTGCGAATTTATCCGGATGCCAACTATTTTTATGATTTTCTATTAAAATAATAATATTTTTTAAAAAATATTTCCAGGAATGGTCAAAGGTGTGTGCTTCCACCTCACCACGTTCATTCCCAAGTTGCTAAAGCATATTAAAAGTTCTTAAGCGATGAATGCATGTCAGGAACTCAGCATTTAGGCGTTGAAGCTCAGCTTCCAGCTTCTTGCTGCTGAGATTTGGTCTGTTTTGGATATAGTTTTTGTAATTATTCATTTGTAAAGTAAGTTTTGTAAAAAGGGCTAAAATATCAAAATTACGGGGGCCCACATGAAATGCGAACCACCTTATGCACACACAACGCTGACACTCACGTTGTTTCCAGCAGTGGAAAGGAGTACTCTGATCTCATGCCTTCCATTTTATTTCCCTCTCGTCCACCTTTGTTCCACGTTTGACATCGTCGGATCCAACGGCCGTCCGCCGGCGAATCTAGAATGTCAAACTCAGGACGGCTGGATCCGTGGCCCAATGGAGACCCTGCGCTTGGGAAGGCTGGTATCGCTAGGAGAAGAGACGGCGCCACTAGTACAGAAGCTTCCATCCGTAACGGCCTGTAACATGTCTGGAATTAGTGGGCCGTCACGGATGAGTCATCTGTGATGGGCCGAAAAATCGTCCGATTGAGATATGGTCGCACAGACATGTTAGATGGGCATAAAACTCAGGCCCGTCACGGATGACACCTATCAGTGACGGGCCCTTGTTTAAGTCCGATTGAGATAACATTACATATCTCAATCAGGCACCAAGTTAGTGCCCATCACGGATGACTCTTATCTCTGACGGGCCTAAATTATAGTCCGTCACGGATGACTCTCATCTCATCTCTGACGAGCCTAGATTATAGCCCGTCACAAATGACTCCCATCTCATCTCTAACGAGCCTAGATTATAGGCCGTCACGGATGACTGTCATCTTTGACGGGCCTAGATTATAACCCGTCACGGATGACTTTTTTAAATATGACAACTTCAAACAATATTTTTAAATACTAAATTATTTCAAATGAAAAAATTATCAACAACAAAGTTATATAACTTACGAAGATTTACAACTTTTATTTTGGTCATTTTTCTATATAACGTATTTTTTGAACCATTTGAATTTGAATTTGAAAATATGACAACTTCAAAACAACATTTTCAAATACTAAATGATTTCAACTGAAAAAGTCATCAACAACAAAGTTTTATAACTTATCAAGATCTATAACTTTTATTTTGGTCATTTTTCTATACAACCTTTTTTAAAACAGTTTGAATTTGAATTTGAAACTATGACAACTTCAAACAATATTTTGAAATACTAAATGATTTCAACTAAAAAAGTCATCAACAACAAAGTTGTATAACTCATCAAAATTTATAACTTTTACGTTTGTCATTTCTTCATCTGATAAAGTGTTAGTAACATTGTTCACAAAATTTACATATCTGTGTTATAGTTTATAAAACCAGATGAGAGATATGTGAATTTTATGATCAATGTTACTATCACTTTGTCGGATGAAGAAATGACCAAAATAAAAGTTATAGATCTTGATGAGTTATACATCTTTCTTGTTGATGACTTTTTAAGTTGAAATCATTTAGTATTTCAAAATGTTGTTTGAAGTTGTCATATTTTCAAATTCAAATTCAAACTGCTTAAAAAATATTGTATAGAAAAATGAACAAAATAAAAGTTATAGATATTGATGAGTTATACAACTTTGTTGTTGATGACTTTTTCAGTTGAAATCATTTACTATTTGAAAATATTATTTGAAGATGTTATATTTTTAAATTCAAATTCAAATTGTTCAAAAAATGTTATATAGCAAAAAGACCAAAGTAAAAGTTATAGATCTTGATGAGTTATACAACTTTGTTGTTGATAATTTTTAAATTTGAAATCATTTACTACCCGAAAAAATATTTGAATTTCTTATATTTTAAAATTCAAATTTTATATAGTTCAATATGTGATCAAAAGGGATGTTATATGAATGTGGTTGTGTTAAATATATTGATGGTTGTGTATGTGAATGAATGTATATGAATTGGGGATGCTAGGGTGTGACATCGTGGTCCATGGGTTAATACGATTAATAGAATACTTACACCAACAAACTACAATTTCTTTCTTAGAATCCAATCTTCAAAGAACTATGAGGTTAATTGTGCTGGCCCTTGTGCAATTTCAGGATGGGTGACCTATCGGGAAGGCACACGAGTGAGGGCAAAGGCTGAAGGCTAACCCAAAAAACGAAATTTATTTTTTTATTATACTCATCCGTGACGGGCTATAATCTAGGCCCATCAGAGATGAGAGTCATCCGTGACGGGCTGTAATATAGGCCCGTCAAAGATGAGAGTCATCCGTGACGGACGGATGTCCGATTGAGATATTTTCTCACATCACTGACCTTTAGTCAGTGACGAGGACCCTGTCCGATAGAGATGGTGCTTTAAACCCGTTAGAGATAACCGAACCTGTTCTAGTGTGCCGCACACACTCATCGTTCATCGGACATAGGTGGTGATGGTCGTCGGTGGCTTGTCGATAGCACAAGATGATGGCATGGTGACACTTCATCGAAATACCAGCGTGGCGAAATGGGGGAGAAATAGAGGGGTGGCGCTGGCTCAAGCGATTGGGAAGAGGGAGGGGAAATTAAGTTTTGGGGTTGGTCGTGGGAGTTTTTTATGATGGCTTTATGGCCCACCTGTGAGCACTCATTTTTCTATGAGTTCTGCAGAACCAACAGAGATATAGTAATTTTCCTGTCAGTTTAGAAAAACCCGTCAAAAATGTATTTTTATGTTGGTGGCTCACGGGACCGACGAAAAATATATTAGCCTAGTCCAGTGAATATATAGCGTGGTCATCAGAACAATTGTTTTGAAATGATAATGTTTATTGCAAAACAACCGCCTTCTTTTTCTTATATACTTCACGGCGGATTGGATTGGACTAGATTAATTCTGACACAGTGGATATTTAAACAAATTAACGTGCTAAGCGTTAGTTCATCCACGGAGATTAGAAATCAGATTCACGTCGTTGTCAGAAACATTAGTTTTCAACTGAATATTTTGTTTATTTCAAAAAAAGAGCTTATTTTTTGCGCAGTGGATCGGATTCGACTAGATTAGTTTGGCACAGTGGATATTTAAAACATGGGGCTAAGCCACATGCACACACACCAGCAACTTTTTTTTTCCAAAATGGATTGCATTCTAGCAGAATGGATATTTGAATCAAGGGGCTAAGCGTAGTAGTTTTTTCATTACACGCCAGACATACATACACACGCTATACAGAAAACATCACACTCACAAATTCGTGAATAAGCTCCTATCACATGTTTAAAGAGACCGAAACCAACATACATCCTTAAACATACTTAAATTCTTATAAACCTATTTACATATGCGCAATATTTGTGAGCATTATAATTTACGTAAATTTTGCTATAGGACATCGTGACTTCGTGATTTTAGCTGTAGGATATCGCACGAAGTGACTTTTGGGGAAGACGCTCTTAAAAGTTGAATATTTGCTAGTGGACATAGTACCCATTAACATAATAATTTTTGGTTGAAGTGGAGAGAGAAATCACATGAAAGTTCCGAAATGCCCTCAGGCCCACATGTCAGGCCTCCCATCTCTCTTCTCTCTCTATTCCCTCCTTCCACACTGCCATGCCCGGCGCCGCTGCCTCCTTCTTTCACTCCTTTTTGGTCGGTGAGCTTTGCGACCACCTCTGCCGGGAGCTCGACCTTGACCCCAACCCCAACCTGCCCAATGCCTGCTCCTCTCCGCCCCGTCCCTGCCATCGAGTGCCACTGCCACCAAGAAGAAGCAAGCCCGCGCCGATGGTGCGCATCACCAACCACGTCGATGGCCCGTGCCAATGGCCGTCAATATCCAGCGATGGGAGGATGTCGTGGCAGCCGCTGTGGCACCGCTAGTGGTCACGGATGGCAGTGAGCAAACGCCGTTGGGGATGCAGGCAGCCGTGTTTCATCCATCCAAGGGGGATTTAGAGTGGTTCACGTGGAAGTTGTCACTGTTCTCGCCATCGTCGTCTCGTGGGCCGGCAATGCTAAAGATGGCGGTGTACGCCTCGGCTCGGACGCTGGCATCGATGGTGACCTCATTCGTGGCCATGTCGGGGACGAACCGGGTGAGCCGCTCCAACACGGGTGCGTGGCTCATCCTCCGTCCTACCAGCGATGGGTCATGGTAGCCATGGGGCCGCCTTGAGTGCTGGCACAAGCACAGCGAGGCAGGAGCCTCCCACAGCCTCGGCTACCGCTTCAACCTCCTCCTCCCCGGCGTCGACCACGTCGTCCCCTTGGCAGAGTCCTACATCACCGTGTCCAAGGGCGGCAAGTTTGCCATTAACCTCACTTCGATGCAGCCCTGGAGCTGAGGCTGCTGTTGACGAATAATCTGCGCTCGGCCGATGGTGCCAGATCTGTGTTGGCGCGAACCAAGTCGACGAACACACGAAGGCCTGTGAGATCTGCTTAGCTCTAGCGCAGGTCCTAATATTGATGAGATGCGGGTGTGCCAGTCAGTTTGATCCCACAATTAAAAAAATATATAAATTGAAGATCAAAGAGCGGATCGGCTGACAAGCCAATGGAGTAATTCCAGCCGATGTCGATACCAGCCGATGTCGATAGGGTTTTGAGCAATCGGCTATATATCCAATGTAGATTCTAACACTTGGTGTAAATAATGATATAAAGACAATCGGCTAATAATAATGCAATAAAACAAAAATATAATCCAATAGAAACCAATCGGCTAATAGTGATATGATAGAATAAGCGCTGATCCAAAGGTAAAAGCATACATTGGCTAGAAGTCCGATGTCATTAAATCCAAACGATTAGATAATCAATGAAACCTTTGTTTTCATCGGCTAAATCAAACTTATATGTAATTCTTGTGAGCCGATGCAACGTCCAAATAACTCATCAGTTGAAACCCCGATGAAACCCTTATTGGGAATCAAAAAGCAGGGTAGAGATTATGGTTCTAAGCATGACTAGGGTTGAAAGAGCGCATAGTATGAAAAGAAACATAATATCTAGACAATCAAGCTTTCGACTGATTTTCAGGGTGATAGATACCTTAGCTAATCTAGATCGACAAAACCCTAGAAAAGATCTGACCGGTGCAAGTAAATTGAATAATCGACTTAGATTAACAAAGATATATGACAAATAAGTAGGCAAATATATCAACCAAACCAAAGCAATCCAAGAGGTCGATGCGTTGCAACCTTAAACGACATCAATGTAGCCAATACAATTGCCAGGGCCGGCAGAACGTAGGACTTACCCCTTCGCCGGAGATCGAAAGCCGATGCAGCCCCGCGTCAAGTTCCAAGTTCCGCTGGTTGATAAATAAAAACCTCGAAAAAGAGGGTGGCGATGCACTGAGAGTAGTTGTATTGATTGAGAGATATCTTACAAAGACACAAACTTTCCTAAAGATAAAGTAAAGATACAAGTTATATTCGAACTCTAAACAATCTTTCCTAAAAGCAAAAGAAAACTAACTGACTCTGCCTAATTAATAAATAACTGGACATCCTGCATCCTCCTCGAACTTGGTCTCTTCTAGATAAGCTTCATTTAATTGATTAATTTTCTTAACCGAATCCATCAAGAATCCAACTGCCGGCGATTGATAATTCTCATCAGCCGATTTCAGGATTCTGAAGCCGATACTGACTCTAGGCCGATGATGAATTCAGGGCTTACCAAATTTTGGCGTTAACACATGTCCCCCCAATTTTGAAGTATGAGAACTCATGCTTCAAAATTATTTTCTTTCTGGTCTTGATAACTCCAAAATTGACCCTCCTTTGCTTCTTGCCATCAACTTTCATAAGCCGACACTGTTTGCATTAGATGAGCCAGGCTGTCAAACTCGTGGCAAAAAAATTTGTTCTTGATAGGTGTTGACAATCCTTGAAATGCAAGATCTGCTAACTGCTTTTCACTTAGGCTCAAAATATAGCATCGGCTGCAAACATTATGAAATCTTTGAACATATTTTATAGCCGATTCTCCCTCTTGCTACTCAACCGATATTAAATCTGAAAGCTTTATCTCATCGATTCCAGCAAAGAAATACTCATGGAATTGTTTCTCAAGATTAACACATCCTCTAATAGAATTTGATTGTAACATACCCAAAATTTGAATTTTAAATTTTGCATCTGTGGAGATTACGGGTACCGGATACCCTCACAGCTAGCTTATCCGACTTACTATAGGGGATAGGTTATGACTCATGGTTATGTAAACCGGCTTATGACTTGAGTGTTACGTTGCCATTGAGATAAGGTAACGGCTCATAGTCTATAGTTGGTAAGATTGAGGAGTCCGGCATAGAATACGATAGGGTCTCCGATTTGTAAACCTACCCTCCGAGACTATATAAGGAGGGTGGGGCGTCCCTTGAGGGGCATAGCGAAAATATACAAACTCACGAGAGTGCATATTGAAAGAGATCACGAGATCAATAAACCACTCGGTGGATCGAATCCCCGAAACAGGAGTAGGGTATTACCTCTTGAAGAGAGGGCCTGAACCTGTCTAAATTCCCTTTGCATACGAACCCATCGTGTTTGGCGCTTGACTGCTACCCCTAGTTTCTTATTGCTGAAACCAAGTTTCGACAGTTGCTCCAGGTAGGGGTAGTGCGTCAAGTTTTCTTCTTCATCTAGCCGACAAGCGCGATGGGATCTACATTAGGCTTTGGCAACTTCATCTTCGCCCCGAGGCAAGCGTTTTGCTTCGGCGGCCTCGATTTCACCGCCGACAAATTCGGCAAGCTCTCTCTCCTCGACTCGGATCCGAACCAGTCGGGAGGGGGAAACTACTCAGCGCCGTTCGGGTTACCAGACGACGCCAAGATCTACCATAACCTCTTGTCTTTCGAGTTGGATCCGATCCACTCGAGAAAATCCTCTTCATCATCTACATGCTGCGATCCGGGTGCAAGGGAGGTGGTCGTCATCCTTGAACGACTCGGGTCATATTCATCTATGGACCTCGACGAAAACCTCAGCTCCGCCGACTTCAACGACCTCTACGACATCTCCACCGACGAAATCAACAGCTTCGACTCGGATAAAGACTACTACAATCTGGCGCTCCTCAACGTCCTCATGGCTAAAGTAGCCGAGACCAACTCGGCCATGGCCTGGAGGATCGCGGAGGAAGAACGAGCCAAGCTTGAGTAGGAGCGCAAGCGCATAGAAGAAGAACGAGCCAAGCTGGAACAGGAGCGCAAACGAGTGGAGGAGGAGAATAAACGCAAAGAGGAAGAGCTCAAGAAGAAAGAAGAAGCTGACAAGAGGAAGCGACGGGGCGTTCCGCCCGCGAGGCCATATTGCAGACACGAGTCGACAACGCCAACATCTTCCAGACGCCTCAACAAAACGCAGTCGCCGCCCTCACCCTCATCGACACAGTCATTGAAGCGGCGCCCGCTGTGGTAACACCACTCCTGGACAAGATCAAGACCATCGTTCTGGCAACGGCCAATTATCCTCCGTCCAGCTCTGCGCGAAGACCCACGAAGTCTGTCGCCGAGACACCTGGTGGAAGCCGCCTACCACCACTACGGTCCAAGGACTACAAGAGGACCGAACAAAGCAGGACACCTATCAAGTCAAAAGACCCTTGCCAAGCAGCAGCATGGAAGCATCCAGAACAATTGGCCCACTCTCATGAGAGAGTGCATGGTTGACCACCCGTCCACGATCGGATCCGTCACAGCTATAACTCCAATCATCAAAGCAGCTCTCGAAGGCCCTCGCCGAGTGACTTGAGGGAAGTTCTTGACTGGCACCATCGGGAGCGTGAACGACGCTCTTATGAAGACCGAAGGAGATCACCCGACTACGACGACGATGGAGTACCTGCGTTCACTCGGGACCTGCGTCGAGTGGATTGGCCGAGTGGTTTCAAGCCTACAGGGATTGACAAGTACGACGGAAAGACTGACCCCGAGTCATGGCTGACCGTATACACCCTCGCCATCCGCGCAGCAGGAGGAGACAGCAAGGCTATGGCCAATTACCTACCCGTTGCTCTCGCTGACTCAGCCAGGAACTGGCTCACGAGTCTGCCAAGAGGCTAGATCGACTCGTGGAGTGAGCTTCGGGACCACTTCATCGCCAACTTCCAGGGTACTTTTGAAAGGCCCGGGACCCACTTTGATCTTTATAACATTATCCAGAAGCCAGACGAATCGCTAAAAGACTACATTCGGCGCCTTTCGGAGAAGCGGAACAAGATCCCCAACATCACCGACAACGTTATCATAGCCGCGTTCCAGAAAGGAGTCCGCGACGAGTTGCTGATCGGCAAATTTGGGCGCAAACCATCGAAGACGGTCAAACAAATGTTCGAGACGGCAAACTCCTACGCCAAGTCTGATGATGCAATCAAGGCCTCGCGACAAGACCGGCACGACAAAAGGGACGACAAACCATCTGGAAGCAGCTGGCGTCCTAAGAAGGACAGCGGCAACAACAACAACAACGGCCAAAAAGATCGCAAGCGTAAGCCCGAGGATCTGGTCGCCACAACGTCAAACTGCCAGCAACAGCGTCCCCGAGTCGCCGTATATGACAAGATCATGAACGCTCAGTGCACGCATCACCCCAACCACAAGCACGCGGCCAAGGATTGTTTCATCTACAAGCAGTTCGCTGAGCAGTATGCCGCACAACTACGCTAGAAACTGGCTGATGAAACCAGCCCATCAGGAACCAAGAGGAACGACCCGGCTGGCAGCTCAGAACCCTTCCAAGATCTCGTTGGGGAGTTGAACCATATTTTCGGGGGACCACAGGCGTACGAGTCCAAGAGAAAGCAGAAGCTGACCAACAGAGAAGTCAACGCCATACAACCCGAAGTCCCACACTACCTACGATGGTCAGAGGTGGCTATCACGTTCAACCGCTCGGATCATCCTGACCGAGTGGTTCACCCGGGGCGGTATCTCCTGGTACTAGACCCGGTGGTTCGCAATATTAAGCTCAAGCGCGTCCTCATCGACGGCGGTAACGCCCTCAACATCCTATTCGCCAAAACGCTGGACAAGATGCAGATCCCAAGGTCAGAATTGAAGCCGAGTACAGCTCCTTTTCATGGAGTCATCCCGGGGTTGTCATCTACACCACTCGGGCATATTACCCTTCCAGTCACCTTCGGAGTTCGGGAGAACTTCCGGACGGAGAACATTACCTTTGAGGTTGCCGACTTCGAGGTAGCTTACCATGCAATCATCGGAAGACCCACGCTCGCCAAGTTCATGGCGGTACCACACTATACCTACCTCATCATGAAGATGCCCGGGCCCCACGGAGTCATCACTTTGCGCAGCGACTTCAAACAAGCCTTTACTTGCGACAAAGAGAGCTGCGACATGGCCCAAACTCGCGAGAGACTACGCGGCCAACAAGAAGTCCGACTAGCTGCATCGACATCCGGAGAAGCAGAGATCCCTGCAAAGAAGATAGCCAAGTCGGTAGAAGGCGATGCCAAGACAAAGAAAATACCCGTTGACCCTTCTGATCCTTCTAAAACTGCTGTAATAGGCGCGGAACTAGACCCCAAATAGGAAAGCGCGCTCGTCACCTTCCTCCAAAATAATAAAGATATTTTTGCTTGGAAATCATCTGACATGCCGGGTATTCCTAGGGAGGTGATCGAGCACTCTTTAAACGTCAAGGATGACGCTAAACCTATCAAACAACGACTACGCCGCTTCGCTCAAGATCGAAAAGATGCCATCAAGGAGGAACTCGCTAAGCTCTTAGCTGCCGGGTTTATCAAGGAGGTTTACCATCCCGACTGGCGGGTTGCCCGACTGGCTGGCTAACCCGGTCCTAGTTCAGAAGAAGACAAGACAATGGCGCATGTGCGTGGACTACACCGATCTCAACAAGTCCTGCCCTAAGGATCCTTTCGGCTTACCCCGTATTGACCAAGTTGTTGATTCAACAGCCGGTTGCGAGTTGCTGAGTTTTTAGGATTGTTACTCAAGTTACCACCAGTTCAGTTTGAAGGAGTCCGACTGCCTCAAGACGTCGTTCATCACCCTGTTTGGAGCCTATTGCTACATCACGATGCCCTTCGGCCTGAAGAACGTCGGAGCCACTTATCAGCGCATGATCCAGAGATGCCTGCAGACTCAGATTGGGGGAAATGTGGAAGCCTATGTCGACGATGTTGTCATCAAGACCAAGCAAAAGGAAGACCTGATCACCAACTTAGAAGAAACCTTTGCAAATATTCGGGCCTTCAGAATGAAGTTGAACCTGGAGAAGTGCATCTTCGGTGTGCCGTCAGGCAAGCTACTCGGTTTTATGGTGTCTCATCGCGGCATTGAAGCAAATCCAGAGAAAATCAACGCTATCCGGAACATGAAGCCCCCGAGTACCCAGAAGGATGTCCAGAAGCTTACTGGTTGCATGGCGGCGTTGAGCCGATTTGTTTCCACACTCGGCGAACGAGGTATGCCTTTTTTCAGGTTACTGAAGAAGACGGACGATTTTCAATGGACCACCGAGGCCCAGAAAGCTTTTGACAATTTCAAGGAATTCCTCACAACGCCACCCGTGTTGGCTTCGCCACATCCTCAAGAACCCTTGCTGCTCTACGTCGCCGCAACTCATCAGGTGGTCAGCACGGTCTTGGTCGTCGAGCGTGAGGAAGAAGGCCGAGCTCAGAAGGTTCAACGGCCGATATACTTTGTCAGCGGGGTGCTGGCAGGAGCCAAAACCCGCTACCCTCAGGTACAAAAATTGTTATATGGAGTTCTAATTACAGCTAGGAAGCTAGCCCACTATTTTCAGGGTCACTCGGTCACCGTCGTCACGTCCTTTCCACTCGGCGATGTCATCCATAATCGGGAGGTTACTGGACACATTGCGAAGTGGGCTATGGAGTTGATGCCGCTGGACATAACTTTCAAGGCGAGGACGTCTATAAAGTCTCAAGTCTTGGCAGATTTTGTAGCCGAGTGGACCGAGCAACAAGAAGACGTACCTAGAGAGGATCTGCAGTATTGGACCATGCACTTCGATGGATCTAAAAGAGTCACCGGCCTGGGAGCGGGAGTTGTGCTGATTTCCCCGACTGGGGAGAGGCTGCGGTATGTTCTACACATTCATTTTCCAGCTTCGCATAACGTCACCGAGTATGAAGCCTTGCTGCATGGCCTACGACTTGCTGTTTCACTCGGGATACGGCAGATGGTTGTACAAGGGGACTCCCAGCTGGTGGTCAACCAAGTACTGAAGGACTGGTCCTGTTTAAATGAAATCATGGAGGCTTATCGACAAGAGGTTCACAAGCTTGAGGACAAGTTTGATGGACTGGAGTTATCCCATGTCTTAAGACATAATAATGAAGCGGCAGACCAACTGGCGCAGTTTGGGTCCAAGCGCGAAGCAGCCCCGACTGACGTTTTCGTGGAGCACCTCTACGAGCCGACTGTTGCTAAGAAATCAACCCCTGACGAGGAAGTTACAAACCAGGTCGCCATGCTCGACGCCGACTGGAGGACACCGATCATCAAGTTTTTGACTCAGCAGGAGCTGCCGGAAGACCGGGATGATGCAGAATGAATCCGACATCGTAGTCAAAGCTATGTGATGGTTGACTCGGAACTGTACAAGAGAAGCCCTTCTGGAGTCCTGATGAGATGCGTTACGCCTGAGGAGGGATGACAATTACTGCACGATATTCACTCGGGCATATGCGGCAGTCACGCAGCAGCGCACACTTTGGTCGGCAAGGCTTACAGACAAGGATTCTTCTGGCTCACGGTGGTTTCCGATGCAGAAAAAGTGGTCTGCACGTGTGAAGGTTGTCAATTCTTCGCCCGGCAGAGTAATGTGCCGGCCCAAGATCTACAAACAATTCCTTTATCATGTCCTTTCGCCGTGTGGGGCTTGGATATGGTTGGTCCTTTCAAGAAGGCTCCAGGAGGATTTACGCACCTGTTCGTCGCGATTGACAAATTTTCCAAATGGATTGAGGCTAAGTCGGTTGCTACGATAACTGCGGATAAGGCACGCGACTTTATTTTAAACATTATGCATCGGTTCGGCGTCCCGGACAGAATCATAACCGATAATGGGACTCAGTTTACTGGAGGCGTTTTTAAGGAGTTCTGTGAAGATTTTGGAATCAAGATCTGCTATGCGTCGGTGGCACATCCTAAGAGCAACGGACAAGTTGAACGTGCCAATGGTATGGTTCTTCAAGGCATCAAGGCCCGAGTGTTCGATAGATTACGACCGTACGCAGGAAGATGGGTTCAAGAGTTGCCATCGGTGTTATGGTTACTGCGGACTACACCTAGTCGGGCTACCGGCCAATCTCCTTTCTTCTTGGTTTATGGAGCAGAAGCAATGTTGCCGAGTGAGATGGACTACAAGTCTCTTCGAGTTCGCAGTTTCAACGACGAACGTTATGATCAAGATAGAGTGGATGACTTAACCCAACTAGAAGAGGCACGTGAGGCTGCATTGGTCCAATCGGCAAGATATCTTCAAGGACTTCAACGCTACCATAATCGCAATGTTCAGTCACGAGCCTTTAATGTTGGTGACATGGTTTTATGCAAGATTCAAACTACAAAAGATCGTCACAAGTTATCTCCATTATGGGAAGGACCCTATATAATCGCTGAGGTTACTCGGCCAGAGGCGTATCACTTGAAGCGTGAAGATGGGACTATGGTGGAGAATTCTTGGAACATTGAGCACCTTCATCGATATTACACTTAAGTCTTTTTGACTTCATGTACTTCTCAACTGCCAAACCTAAGCAAGATGACTTCTTGAGTTGCCAGTCGGGGGCTATACATATATATATATCAATAAAGTGTGGATTTCTTTTTCATCACCAATAACTTGTTCGTATTTAGTTTATCATTGTTTAATGTTTTGGTTCGAGTTTAATAGATAAGGACTGAGAATTTTTTGACGGCTGAATCAAGCCTAGGCTTGCTGACAGTCGGACAAAATTCTTAAGAAATTATATATGAAGACTCGGATCAGGGCATTAACATAAATAAACCAAATATTCACAAGTCAGCATTATGACAAGCCAACTATTCCTGGAAGTTTGCAGCTACATCTACGGCTATTTTCTTCGTCGACTCTTGTGCTTCATTTATAAATCCCACGGCTTGCTCATCTGTGGTGCCTGCTGCGAAGCCATCTCCTACAGAGTCCACATCTATACGAGGATAGAGTGATTTTGTCTGCGCAAGAGCAAAGCTTGCGCTCATGATGGCTGTGTCTGTGATATTCTCCATGTATTTTGCCGACACCGTCCTGAGCTTGTCGAAGACTTCAACAGCATCCAATGAGCTTGTCCCGAGTCCGTGTCTGTATATTACTAACAAGATTGGCGCAGCTGCATTAGCGATGTCGTCCCGAACACTTTCAGCCCTTCGGACCCTCTCAGCAAAGACGTTAAATTGTGCTTGGGACTTCACCTTGTTAGCTACAAGATTGAAACAGCGCGGGTTACATCGACAATCAAGACTAAGCGAATTGACAAGCGCGAATCTTGCGTGCTACCTTCGATCTCTTCCAGGGCTTTTTCCTTCTCAGATTCCAGCTTAGCTTTATCAGTTGCCGCTTTCTCTAGCTGGGCCTTGAGAGAATTGACTTCAGATAAATTGGCTACAAGACTTGCATAACGTCAGGATCAGACAAATACATGAAGACAAAATAAGGATAAGATGGTTTGACTCACCTCCGATTGAGCCACGGAGTTCCAAGTTCGCGTCTCGGAGCTTCACAATCTCTGCTCGCAAGACGACTTCTCGAGCTGCAGCTTCTTCTCTGGCGGCCTTGAGGTCTTGGTAGACATTTTCCAGAGAGTTCACGTGGGGAACCAGCTTCTCGAGTGTGTCTGACTTGGCCATTGAGCAACAATATATTCTCTGCACGCGGGAATGAAGATAGTTAACTACAGAAGACCGTGATGATAAGACATAGAGGAGTTACACTTACGTTCATCAGCCGGGTCGCTTCGTTGAGGCTAGCCACGAGCATGACGAGCATGTTGCGTTCCTCGTTCTCCTTTTGCTTATTTAAAACGATGCCTTGCTTCACGCCTTCGGCATCGCGCCACTCGATCTTGATAAGAGGGACCGAATCAGTTGAAGACTTCAGTCGGGCGATTTCCTCTTCACCGGCTGATTGATCTAGAGAAGATGAATGAAGATAGAAGTAAGAAGCGTATTGAAGACAAGAGTCTCGAGACTATATTCAAGCCTACCTGTCTTGGAAGCCGGGTCCTTAGATGGTGCTTCCTGACTGCGCGGATCCTGTGGATCTTCGGCTGACTGGTTTCCAGCCGGGATATCTTGGCTGGCAGTTGGGGGCTCGACATCGGGAGCATCTTTATTCGGGGGCTCCACTTCAGGAGCATCTTCACTCGAAGGAGCGTTTTGAGGCCCTTGTTCTGCAGGTCTTGGTTTTTCTGACGCTACAGACGGATTGCTGGTTTCGGTCCGCCCGGTGGGATCTATATCCTGGGGTTTTCTGCAAGAAAGAAGATGAAGACGGTTGAGACGGAAAGGAAAAAATTTTTCAACAAGAAGCTGACTTTGGTTATACAAGATACCTATTAGACCTCCTGATCTTAGGGGCAGATCTGGCGGACGGCTTCGGAAGGCTTATGTTAACTCGTGGAATTTGGATTTCTTCGTCATCTGAGTCGTCGACGACTAGTCTCCTTTTGCTCGCCCGCTTGCTGATATCTTCGTCGTCAGCGGCCCTCTTTTCTTGAGGTTCAACTTTGATTTTGGGGCCGTCGGTTGGTTTTTTGGTAGCAGGCCGAGTTGGCATATCGTCATGATACACCTTGTACGGCCGAGATATGATGAGAGCATTAGCCTGCAAGCAGAATTTTTGAGATATATTAAAGAACATAAGTAAGATAGAAAGAAATTGAAGAGGCCGAGTTTGCTTACTGGAGGAGGAGGTCGGAACAGGTTGAAGGGAGGAACCGACATCTTGTGGCTGCGATCTACTGTGATCCCAGAGGAGAAAATCTTGTACATACGAGTGCACAAGGCCTGGTAACTCAGAGCATCGCGGTCTTCCCGATTGGGGTCGCTTTCGCCCTCATACTCGAATGCTGGTTTGGATCTCTCTTTGATAGGAGCCAGTCGGTTCTTGATAAAGTGACGGGTAATTTGTTCTCCTTGGAGGCCTTTCTTCTTTATTTCAAGAATGTTAGCCAGGAGGTTATTTGCTTCTACCCAATCTTGGTTCTCTGGCATTGTGCTCCAGTTGGCTCTTTGGATCGGTGGAAGGCCGACGAAGTCGGGCAAACTGGGATGGGGGTTTGAGATGTAGAACCAGTTTGCATGCCAGCCCTTATTGGAGGATTTCAAGGGGAGGGAGAAGTAGTCTCTGCGGAGAGTCCCGTGGAGTTGGAAGCCAGCCCCACCAACGACGCAGGGGTCATCCTTGGTCGGGTGTGGCTTGACATAGAACATACGGCGAAATAGATTGAAATGGGGGAGGATGCCTAGGAAAGCTTCGCATACGTGAATGAAGATTGCAATGTGAAGGATGGAATTGGGATTCAAGTGATAGATTCGGAGACCGTAATATTCAAGAATACCACGGAAGAAATCGAAAGTGGGAAGGCCAAATCCGCAGTAAAAGAAAGAGGTGAAGACCACAATCTCACCGGTGTTTGGGGTGGGAAACTCCTCGCCGTACGCTAGGCCCCAGCCGATGATTTCTTTGGGCGGAAGAACTCCATTCTTCACCATCTCCCGCAGGGTCGCCTCCTTCACATCCGAGGTCGCCCATTGGTCGAAGGGGATTTCTCTCTCTTCCGCCATGGCGTGGATCTAGCGTGGGCGATGGGGATTTTTTGAGGAGATGCTAGAGGCTGGATGCGGATGAAGGATTGTGGTGGAACTTGAGTTCTTGGATGGGTGGATTTGAGCGTGTGTGAGTTCCCGGATTTTTCTGCGCAGTTGATGAACAGGAGCGCGAAAAGGGGAAAAATTTTAGGAAGATGAAGCGGCGGGGAAGACGTTGGCGCTTTAAGAAAGATTTTTAGGGTTTTGCTGGGTTTTCTCGTGTTTGGGCCGAGCCCATGAGAAACTTGCGGCCCATATCCATATTACAGGTGTGGCTTGACATGTGTCCTTGAGGACTTAAGCAAATTTGCTTTGGCAATATGCGCATGTCTTATTGCCCAATACCTCCAAAATCCTTTCATACAGCAGTTACACAACTTGTTGAAGGTTGGTACGATGCGACTTGGAAGGTGACAAACAGTAAAGTTTTATATAACTGTCCTGGTAACTTTTTTATAGGTTGCAGGAGCTGTTTGTTTTGCAAAGCATTTGATTTTATTATTATGGCAATGTTTTTCTGTCACCTTGGTGTGTTTTTTCGATTAAGACCGATATTATGGCTGGAGTTATTTAATATTTTGGTCAAATTTTTTAGATTACTCATGAATTATTAACTTAGATTTTCTACCCATGAGGGTTGTCTGAGTAGTTTGTTCTGAGATGACTCGGGCAAAACGACTCGGATAAGCATGAGCTTGCCGAGTACTCGGAATTTATTATACACTATGCCTTGATTATGAGGTTATGTGTTATATGATTTTTTATGATTGCTTTTGGCTTAGGCTAGGCATTTATTTAACTCAGGAGAGTATGATTATTATAGTTCTTGACTATATGCTTAGTTTATTTAACTAAACACATAGTCGGGGGCTACACCTAATTAGGTGCATCAGTCGATGCACCTAAGTATTTATTCTTAAGAAATTTTTTGAATTATTTTCAGCCCTTCACAGCCTTTTTGGATGATAAAGCACTCGGGAGACTCTTGGAGGCACTCGGCGATAGAAGCACCTGGCTGAAGAGTCACTCGGCTATGTGTAATTCTGGTTTGAGGCAAGATTATCTCGTCGACTGTGAAGGACTCGGGGGCTACTGTGGAGATTACGGGTACCGGATACCCTCAGAGTTAGCTTATCCGACTTACCATAGGGGATAGGTTATGACTGATGGTTATGTAAACCGACTTGAGTGTTACGTTGCCATTGAGATAAGGTAACGGCTCATAGTCTATAGTTGGTAAGATTGAGGAGTCCGGCATAGAATATGATAGGGTCTCCGATTTGTAAACCTACCCTCCAAGACTATATAAGGAGGGTGGGGCGTCCCTTGAGGGGCATAGCGAAAATACACAAACTCACGAGAGTGCATATTGAAAGAGATCACGAGATCAATAAACCACTCGGCGGATCGAATCCCCGAAACAGGAGTAGAGTATTACCTCTCGAAGAGAGGGCCTGAACCTATCTAAATTCCCTTTGCATACTAACCCATCGTGTTTGGCGCTTGACTGCTACCCCCAGTTTCTTATTGCTGAAACCAAGTTTTGACAGCATCTAAAAATGTCAAAAAATGTTTTCCTAAATAGCAATACTTAGATTTTCCAACTGAAGACCTAGGTGAGTCAATTATGACTAGTTTTAGTATGCAAATTTGTGAAAAATTTAAAACCATTTCCTTACCAACCTATAGATTAGTAAGTACTTGTATTTGTATAATGTGTTGATATGACTTGAGTCCTTCGTATGTTTTTGGATCTTAATGGCATTTTATAATATGATTCGTGAGCATTAATTAAAAGATTTGAAGCAAATACTAAATATATATTACAAGAATGTATATACATGTAATATATGAAGTAGAGTAATTAAAAGTATAAATCATGCTTAACAATATCATGTCAGGTCAGGAATCATCTAAATATAATTTTATAAATGCCTAAATGCATTTTCATCATAGCAACCTATGTATAGTTTAAAGCCATGCAAATTTATAAAAAAATATTGGTTTAAGACAAAAATCATGGAAAAAATTCATGTAGATGCCAATCAATATATTAGACTCACTGGAATTTTGGCATGATCTTATATTCAAAAATTATATCTCGAATAAATGAGTCAAACTAGACTTTAGATTATTTAAAACCCTAATCGGCAAAACTTATATCTCATCAAAACATGCATTAAATTATGTTAAAATGTATATCTAACATAATTTATTCAAATACTAGCTTATTTACCATGAATTAATATAATTTTTCCAGAATTTATTTCATTAGTTCTGACCTCCTTAAAATTCAATTCAATTTCAGCCATGCCTATTTTATTTATTTTCCTGAGAATAAAATATAAGGAATTTTTGAGTGCAACCTAGGAAAATGGAAACTAGATCAATTTATCTTTCTCCAAAAAAATCCACCACATTTTATCTGCTTCACAAATTAAATAATAAATTTATAAAAATGGGAGGAAGAAAAATAAAAGTGAAAACCCTGAAA
This sequence comes from Oryza officinalis, assembly GCA_008326285.1. Classification (NCBI taxonomy): domain Eukaryota; kingdom Viridiplantae; phylum Streptophyta; class Magnoliopsida; order Poales; family Poaceae; genus Oryza; species Oryza officinalis. The sequence goes on along the minus strand of BDMV01000004.1, from coordinate 8,211,451 downwards.
ATACACTAAACACTAGAATTACTCATGTTTATACCCAGCTTCTCACCCACACCTCGACTACATCGATCTGGGCCCACACATTAGTGACTCTGGCTTGCCTTCTCTCTGTCTCTTCACGCGCAAGAGAAAGGGGAGAGAGCAGTGCCGACCAAGAGCAGGAACCCGTTCGACGCGTGTCTGAAGACGTGGCGGTCATCGAGCTCGCCGTATCCCCTCCCAACCGCATCGTGCAGCTCCACTCATCAACCCAAAGCTTTGCACACCAAGGAAGAGAAACCCTAGCCACTCTATCGCCCAAAATTCTGCCGTTGGCCACGAAGAAGACGAAGGCCGCCATCGCCGTCAAGCCATCTCCATAGCCAAAACTTTCTAGTTCCTTATTCATCTCACCATGCTGAGAAAATCTCCTTTTGACACCCTCTCATTTCGTGAAGCTGTTCACTGGGAACACCGCCTACCGACGACGCTCGGGAGCATGCACCGAAGGCCGCTGCCGGTGACATCATTATCACACAACATGAAGGAGACCACCGCAAGCCGAGCCCTCTTGCCATCAGCTTCCCCTTGAAGTCCTCTCCAAAACCCCTCAAGATCCCCAACCGAAGACACCACGAATACGGAGATCATCGTCGTCTTCTCCGACTCCGGTCCACTACCGTCATCACCGATTCCTTCTTCTCTGGTGAGTCGCAATCCAATTCCTTGCGCACGTCCCCTCCCTATGGCCTCACCAACCTCGTGCATGCCACTTTCTAGCTGCTCATGGGCCTATCCAAGACATCACCATCGACCCAGATTTTCCGTCGCCGCCAAGCCACTCCGTGCACAGCAAGACATCACCATCACTATGAGTTTGTGGACCATTCTCGTCCACAACTCGGTATGGTCCTTGGTACCTCATAGTTACACATGCATGTCTCATGGACGCCTAATCCGAGCCCAACCATCAGATGCACTTGCAGCCATGAAGCCGTCATCGCTCGCGCCGTCGCCAGTGTCGACTCCGACCATCTTTGGTGATAAGATACCATCGTCGGGTGCACAAAGGTGTTGCACATCTTTTTCCATTTTGGCACGTCGCCGGATTCGCCACCGTTGGCTGTCGGCAAAGCTACCAAGCTCGCCGGCCGATGAGCTTTGCCTTCACAATTGCTCTTCTCTCTCCCATGCAAATGACAGGTGGGCCCCACTTCATTAGGAACTAAGGATTCGTGATTGGTAGTTTAAAACTTGCACGGTTTAAATTGTAAAACATGTTAGATCTATTCATTATAAGTGCAGTGTATGACATGTGGGGTCACGGACCTAAATGTAAATGTTGAAAATCTAAAGGACTCTTAATGGTATTGACATTCAACACGTGCTAGGGACCTTAGGACCTTTTCCTAGAAACCTCAGGGCCTTTTTGCATATTAGCAAGTCACTGACCAGCGGACCGACCCCCTAGTTATTAAAATCTGGAAAATATAAAGAAAATACCTTAAACAATATTTGTTCAACAGAAAAATGCTCAACAATGTAAAATGCATAAAAAATCCATTTATAGCTCCAATTTAGATGAACCAAATATCTGTAGATTCACAAAGTTATGCTCTTTAATTGTGTGAAATAAAACTTGGCACTTACACTGTGAGAGATAACTCTAAAGTTTCAAATATGGACTATTGGACATAAAGCATACACAAACTTGTAAAATCCATGTAAATTTTACTATAACTCATTTTGAAGTGAATCCAATTAAAATAGGTTCATAAAGTGGTGATCTTTAATTTTGTAAAATAAAAATATACACATACAGTGTAATAAATATCTCTAAAAATTTTGTATAAAGAATAATTAACATAAAACATAGTCTAACTTGTAAAATTTGTAGAAAATTCATTTTAGTTCTAAATGAATCAAACTAAAACTTGTTAGATTCACAAAAGTATGAACTTTATTTATATGAACTAAGATCTGGAATATTTTGTAACATACCCAAAATTTGAATTTCAAATTTTTCATCTAAAAATGTCGAGAATATTTTTCCTAAATAGGAATACTAATATTTTTTCAACTAAAAACCTAGGTGAGTTTAGCATGACCAGTTTTAATATACAAATTTGTGAATAATTTAAATCCTTTACTTGATAGCTCAAAAGAAGAAAATAAAACATAGTGTGTGCATGTAATTGCATAATGTATTGTTGTGACTTGAGTCGTTTTGCTTGTTTTTGGATTTTACTAGCATTTCATACAAATACTAAATATATATTTACAAGAATGTATATACATGTAAAACATAAAGTTGAGTAACTAAAAGTATAAATCATGCTTAACAATATCATGTCAGGTCAAGAATCATATAAATATAATTTTACAATCATTTAATTATATTTTATAATAGGAAACATATATGTAAAGATAAGCTTATTGAATTTCTAAAAATACTTGAGGTAAGATAAAATCATGGAAAAATTCATGTGGATGCTATTCAATATGTTATAATCACTGGAATTTTGGCATGATTTTATCTTTACATCTAGACCCTCAATTAAATTGGTCAAGGAAGTCAAAATCCGATTTAATTCTAAACCCTAATCGGCAAAACTCACGCCTCATCAAAACATGCATAAAATTATATGAAAGTGTATATGGAACATAATTTATTCAAATACTAGCTTATTTATCATCAATTAATATAATTTTTCCAGAATTTATTTTATTAGTTTTGACCTCCTAAAAATTCAATTCAATTTAAGCCAGGCCCATTTTCTTTATTTTGGTGAGAATAAAATATAAGAAATTTTTGAGTGCAACTAAGGAAAATGGAAACTAGGAATTTATATCTACCTTCAGAAAAATCCACATTAATTTATCATAGACACAAATTAAATTGTGGAATTACAAAGAAGAGGGAAAGAAATAAATAAGAAAAACTTTTGTAAATTGTGTAAACCGTAGCTCACCAAGGATTCTACCCATCCCTCTCACCCTATCTCTGTTGCACCGCCCTGGGACCCACATGGAAGTCTCTCCAGCTCGGCCCTCACCCTGTCCACCTCTCCTTTCAACTACTCCACTCAGAACACGCACGAGAGAGAGAGATCGGGGGCGGTGGCATGGACGACGTGTGCAACGAGCCTGCTCGACGCGTGGACTTGACGTGGCAACGCCGGGCTTCTTCCTTTTCTTCTCCCAACTGGGTCGCTCGTCTCCAGTCGTCGATCCAAAACCGTGAACCTCGAGGGAGAGAAACCCTAGCCCCTCCGACACTCTCAAACTCGCCGCCGGCCGTGAGGAAGATGAAAGCCGCCAGCGCCAATGAGCCACGGTTGCCCTCTCCTTTCTCGCATTCCATTCTCTTCACATCATGCCGGGCGTTTACTCTTTTGACATCGATTCATTTTGTCCATCGTAGCAACAGGAACGCCGCCGTGCCGACGACACTCCAGGGCACGCACCAAAGGCCGCCACCGCTGGCATCATGGTCGTACAGCACGAAGGAGACCACTTCGAGCCGAGCCGTTGCGCAATCAGCACTGTCTCAAGGTCCTCTCCAAAAGCCCCCAATAATCCCCAAGGATGGAGCGCCGACGAGGGAGATCGGCGTCTTCTTCACCAACTCCAGCCACGGAGCTCCATCTCCGATTCCATCCACTCTGGTGAGCCACCATGCAATCCTTCACGCATATATACTCCCTAGGACCTCCATAACACCATCCCTGTGCAGGCATGGCAACTCTTCGAGTGGATCGAGCCGTCTCCATCTTCCCGGAGCTCCGTACCGCCGCCGGGCCATCCTCTCCGCTGCCGCCACTGTCCAGGCCTTACCACACCTCATTCAAGCTTCGGTGAGCATTCTTGAGCTCACAGGACCTCACGCATGCATCGCACCCGCACGGAAACGATCTCCAAACCAATATGCATCGGCACCCGAGAGTCACCTCCGCTTGCACTGCCGCAAACGTTGATTCCGGCCACCTCAGGCAGTGATTCGACCACCGGCGGGTTCGCACTTGAGTTCTCTCCATTTTCTCTTTTGGTCACAATGCCTAACTCGCCACCGTTCGCCGCCGACGCCGTCCACCAGCTCGCCGGTGCCGCCTTCGCCCTGCGTCAGTTGCTGCTGCCCTCTCCTCAATCTCTCGTCTCACTGACCAGTAGGCTCCACTTATTTAGGGCAGGCAAAATTTAGTCCGAGGGAATTAAAACTTGTAGGGTTCTATCTGTAAAGTTGCAACCTATGACTTGTGGACCTAGGACCTATTTGTAATTAAGAAGAACATTGAGGACTCTTAATGAATTTTCATTCAGCACATGCTAAGGGCCTCGGGTTCTAATCCAAGAACTCCGAGGACTTTTCTGCAAAACTGCTAGTCACTGACCAGTGGACCCATTGCTATTAAAATCTAGAAAATATAAAGAAAATAATTAAAACAATTATTGTTCAATTGAAAAGTCATCAAACTTTGTAAATTCCTAGAAAATTCATCTTAGCTCCTTTTTGAGTGAACCAAATTCCAGATGACTCACAAAATTATGATCTTTAATATGATTGTATAAAACATACCACTTACAGTAGAAGAAATATCTCTAATTATTTGTGTAAAGAATAATTTGCATAAAGCACAAAAATAACTAATAAAATTTGCAGGAAATTAATTTTAGCTCTAAATAACTTGAACTAAAATTTGTTAGAATCATCAAACTCTCAACTTAATTTAGGTGAATTGAGTTATAGAGCAACCAACATATATATTTTCATACATTTTAAATAATGGTGAATAGCCGTAATTAGTATGAGAACTTGTAAAATTCATAGGAAATTGATTCCAACTCCAAATTAGGTGATTCTAGTTTTGTTAGATCCATAATTTCATAAACTTAATTATCATGAATTAAGATATGACATGTACTGTAGTAAAAATGCTTGTAAAAGTTTATATATCAAATAAATAGTACAATGTGGCACCTACCTTATAAAATTCATAATAAAATCATGCTAACTCTAAAAATTGTGAAACCAATTTTGCTGTACTCCTGAGAACATCCCTTTGACTGCAGCAAGCCAATACTTTACAAAACTTGGCCCTAAAATGTACCTAAAGACTAATAGGGCTTAATTAGTCTAGTGCTAGTACTAAACTTTGAAAATTAATAACTCACTAAAAGCAAAGTGATAAGATAGAAATTCCTTCACCCTAAATCATGTTTAGTCAGTACCTTTCTACTATAATGAATTCATGCATATTAGAATCATTTTGGATCTTTGCTTGTTTTGGTGTTTATATCGTTACCGTTATGTCATATAGTGAACGGCATCACTTTCGGTGAGGAGGTTGGATTTTGTTGCTGACCGTGAGGGAGATTCTAACTAAGGCAAGTTGCCCTCCTCCTTTGAATACTTTGATCCTATGTTTTTATTGGGCAAATGTTTTCTATTGCAAAGTTGCATACGTTAGATAGTTATGTTTGGGAAAATTATTTGAAAGTGATGAAATGATAGTTATGACCTATTTGTTGCATAATCCTCCTTGAGATTTGTTATCCATGATTTTTGTAACCTTAGAATGTTTTAGAGTACTCTCCATGTGCTCAACCGGACTTATCATTGCTAAATAAAATGTCATATGCTTAGCTATGCCTAGTGATTTGCTAATAAACATTGTGATCATCTTATATATTTGAAAATGGGCAATTTATGACTTCTGGACAGAGGTGAAGCCTCTGGTTATTTGTGAAATAAAATAGAGGAAAATCTTGATTCTAGACTTGGGCGGCGAGTGGTGCACATATGGTAGTAGTTGTGCACCGATAGGGGGAGCGTTCGCCTGAGTCGATTAAGGACCGAACTCTATGTTACCAACTAAGTATACAGTACTGCCACATGTGTTAGTATGGGATGACCTTAGCTTATTAAGTTGTTTAGTGTTTAGCCTTGCATATTGGTAGGCGGAGTAGAATGAATTAGTCTGAGCGATGATTCATAGGAACTACCCATGTGTGTGTTGATTATAATGCTAGAAACATGACTAGCTAGGTGTGTTCTGTGAGGGGACGGATGGTCCGCCTCACAGCATGGGCGTCTAAGTCTGTCCAATTCAACGGTATAATGCCTCGTGGGGGAACGGATGTGTTCGCTGCCACGGCGTTAGGTTTAAGGCGTGGGCCCACCACCTAACGGCCCTGGGTCATTCCTAGGGTGGATTCACACTTGCCGTCGCTGATGCAAGGCTAGACACTAGGCAATGTAACGGCTAAGTTGTGACCTCTAGTCCGCACTCAACGTGTAGAGTGTGGGGTGCTAGGCCAGCACCGAACCAACTAGAGTGTAGCCTCTGGGCTTTTATCGCATCATGTGGATTTGTACGAACTCTGCAGAGTTAAAACTAACCGGTTAGCCGTGCTCACGGTCAAGAGTGACTTGGAGAAATAACATGAGTGTAATTTTATCTTTTCTAAAATTACTTTATAATAATGGTTGATGAATGGGAATTTGATGATGATTTTGATGATAATGATGGCTTGCTACCAGGGAAGGTGCAAGTTGATGTTTATGGTTTATGATGATGATGATGAGGAGAAATGGTGATTATATTTCTATAATTACTTATATGGATCACAATGCTTTACTACATACTTTACAAAATTTACCGTTTGCGAAGTATTGTGAAACAACATAGCTTTATGCAAATGAACCTATAAATAGCCATTCTTTGATATTTAGAGCTTGCATGTATGTAGGATTGTATTGCCTTGCCAGTACATTAACATCGTTAATGTACTGACACTTGTATCTTCCGTGGGTTGTTTGTCTAAATTGTTTTGCAGGTTAGTTGAGTGCTACGGGTTCTGTTGATCTCTTAAGGACGGTTCATTAGGGGTTTACCCCTAGTCAGATTGCTTATGGGTCTTGGGTAACAAAACTTCCGTGCGAACCTTTAATTATAAGGCCATTCGGCCATATATATACCCTAGACTTGAATTCTAAATTATTCGTATATTAGTAGTCATTTATGAATATCATTTGCTTTGATGAAAGTATCTTGGGTTGTTCTAACTTACAGAACTATCCAGACATGAGTATGGATGTTGAGCAAACGAGGTGTTGTAGAGCTTAGCAAATTGTCAAGTCTCCTGAGATGTGTAACACATCTGGTTGCTGCCTTCGTGTGGTTTGACGGGCATATCTCAGGCTGAAGTTGACTGGCACGCTAAGTCCCAGCAATGTCTCTTTTGCTCAATATTCGGCGCTACATTATTTATATTGAATGGTGTTTAATTGTGATCAGGGGGCACATTGAGGCTAGAGTGGCTATAATGCGTGTATGAATCCCACTCTCCCAAAATCATGTGGTGATCACAAATGACACCGGACAATATAAGTTTTGGGTGCTCGACATATTTAGTATACAAAATATTTTCACTTTTAAGTAAATACAAATGATCATAATTAATATGAGAAATTATAAAATTCATAGGAAATTGGTTCCAACTCCAAATTAGGTGATTCTAGTTTTGTTAGATCCATAATTTCATAAACTTAATTACCATGAACTAAAATATGAACCATACAGTATTAGAAACACTTCTAAGAGTAGTGTATAGCAAATTATTGACAGAATATACATTATAACTCGTAAAATAACTATGAGATTAATACAAACATTTCAAATTATGAACTCATATTTGTTGGGCTAATAAACTTGTTCACTTATTTACTGTAAACTAAAACTTAACACATTATGTGTATAAAACACCCTTAAAAGTAGATATAGCATATAGTTAACTCTATGTACCCTATAGCTTCTAAAATTCGTAACAAATTAATGCTAGCTCTAAAAATAATGAAATCAACTTTGTTGAACTTAGAAAACCATGGCCTCTACTGCTGTAACCAGAAACTTACCACAACTTAAATAAAAATGTGAGCTAAGTCTAACTAAGGCTTAAATAACCTACTACTACTAGTATGGAACTTAGAAAAATCATAACTCACAAATGTTAAGAGATAAAATCAAAACTCCTTCACCATAAATCATGTTTAGTCAGTACCTATTTACTATCATGAATTCATGCATATTAGAAGCATTTTGGGTTTTGTATAATTTGATGTTTTTACGCTACCGTTATTTCGTATAGTGAACGACATCTCTTTCGGTGAGGAGTTTGAGTTTTATTGCTGACCGTGAGGGAGATTCAAATCAAGGCAAGTGCCCTCCTCCTTTGAACAGTTTGATCCTATGTTTTTATTGGGCAAACGTTTTCTGTTGCAAAGTTGCACACGTTAGATAGTTATGTTTAGAAAAATTATTTGAAAGTGATGAAATGGTAGTTATGACCTATTTGTTGCCTAATCCTCCTTGAGAATTTTTATCCTTGATGTTTGTAACTTTAGAATAGTTTAGAGTACTCCCCATGTGCTCAAATGGACTTATAATTGCTAAATATAATGTCATATGCTTAGCCATGCCTAGTGATATGCTAATAAACATTGTGGTCACCTTATATATTTGAAAATGGGCAATTTATAACTGATGTACAGAGGTGAAGCCTCTGGTTATTTGTGAAATAAATGGAGGAAAATCTTGATTCTAGACTTGGGCGACAAGTGGTGTACGTATGGTAGTAGTTGTGCACCGATAGGGGCAGCGTTCGCCTGAGTCGATTAAGGACCGAACTCTATGTTATGAACTAGGTATACATTACTGCCACATGTGTTAGTATGGGATGACCTTAGCTTATTAAGTTGTTTAATGTTTAACCTTGCATTCGGGAGACCATTATAGTAGAGGTAGCGGTCGTGGTTTGTGCAGCTATCTCTAGAAACTACCCATGTATATGTGTGTTGAATTTAAGGCTAGCGAATATTACTAGCTATGTGTGTGTTCTGTGAGGGGACGAATGATCCGCCTTGCAGCATGGGCATCTAAGTCTGTCCAATACAACGATAACGTGCCTCGTGGGGGAATGGTTGTGTTCGCCGCCACGGCGTTAGGTTAAGGCGTGGGCTTGCCACCTAACCGCTCCAGGACTTAAGCTTAGAGTGGATTCACACTTATCGTGCTCATGCAAGGTTAAACATTAGGCAATGTAACGGCTTCGGTGTGACCTCTAATCCGCACTCAACATGAAGAGTGTGGGGTGCTAGGCCGGCACCAAACCAACTAGAGTGTAGCCTTCAGGCTTCTATCACATCATGTGAATTTGTACAAACTCTGCAAAGTTAAAACTAACCAGTTAACCGTGCTCACGGTCAAGAACGACTTAGGGAAATAGCATGAGCGTAATTTTATTCTTTCGAAAGCACTTTATAAAAAAGGTTGAGGATGGTAACTTGATGATTTTGATTATAATAATGACTTGCTACCAGAAAAGGTGCAAGTGTGATGTTTATGATTTAAGATGATGATAATGAGGAGAAATGATGATTATGTTTCTACAATTATTTATATGAATCACTATGCTTTACTACATACTTGTTTCACAAATGCTTTACAAATTTACCGTTTGCAAAGTATTATTAAACAACTTAGCTTTATGCAAATGAACCTACAAATAAGCGTTCTTTGATAATTATAGTTTGCATGTATATAGGATTGTATTGCCTTGCCAGCACATTAACATGGTTAACGTACTGACACTTGTTTTCTTTGTGGTTTGTTGTATAAATTATTTTGCAGGTATAGTTGAGTGCTACGAGTTTCGTTGTTCTCTTTCAGAATGATTCATTAGGGGTCTATCCCTAGTCGGATTTGCTAATGGGTCTTGGGTAAATAAGCTTTCGTACGAACCTCTATTTATAAGGCCATTCGGCCATATGTATACTAGACTTATATTTTAAATTAATTATGTGTTAGTGTTCCTTGTTTATGAATATCATTTGCTTTGATGAAAGTGTCATGGTATGTTCTAGCTTGTAGAACTATCTAGACATGAGTATAGATGTTGAACAAACAAGATATTGTAGAGCTTAGCAAATTGTCAAGTCTCCTGAGATGTGTAAAACATCTGGTGGTTGCCTTCGTGTGGTTTGACGGGCATGTCTCAAGCTGAAGTTGACTGGCACTCTAAGTCCCAGCAGTATCTCATTTGCTCAATATTCAGCACTGCGTATATTATATCGAATGGTGTTTAATTGTCATCATGGGATACCATGAGGCTTGAGTGGCTATTATGCATGTATGGATCCCACTAACCCAAAACCATGTGATGATCACAATAAACACTAGACAATATAATCCTCGGGTGCTCGACATTGATGGTAATAATGAAAACCATGTAAAAGCCGATCCTGTCAAAGACAATGGAAAAAATCTAACAATCTAACTTTGAGAGCTTCTTCAGCCGTTGTCTTCCCACATTGCACTAAGAATCGGCTAATATGTTCCACTGTAGATATATCATCTTGCTCCGAAAACTTGGAGAAATCTAAAACCTTGTATCAGTGCGGCAATGGAACCCTATCAAACCATTCAGGATATGGCTGCCGATACATGTGGATCTGCTCCTTAGGTCTAAGTCCAAACTACTCCTCTACTAACTTCGCAATTCTATCAGCCCAACCATTGTTATATTGATATTCTTCACCATTCCTATATTGATGAAGTTACTCTGGCCGATATTGATATGACTCGTCATGCCGATGCTGATGAGCTTGCCCCCCAAGCCAATATTGTTGTTGTTCTTTAACCTGCCCCCCGAGCTGAATACTTCGAGCAATTAATTCACCAACTAATTCTTTGTTCAAACTACACAATGTACTCATCAACACTCCAGATTGATCAAACAAAACACGATGAATTGCCTTTCGACCAACTCTCGAAGATCTGAATCTCAAAGATCAAACAAAACACGATGATCTGCCTCCTTCATTGACTTGGGTAATTGAATATTTTTGGCATCCACTTCCTCTTCAGACATGTTGGTATAAAACTCATGTCCCACTAGCCATGCCAAATCTATGTTGACGAAAAATCTGTACTCCGCTGATGGTGCCAAATCTATGATGGCACAAACCATGTCGACGAACACACGAAGGCATGGAAGATCTGCTTAACTCCAGTGCAGGTCCAAAAATTGATGAGATACGGGCGTGTCAGTCAGTTTGATCTTGCAACTGACAAGATGTATAAATTGAAGATCAAAGAGCCGATCGGCTGATAAGCCGATGGAGTAATTTCAGCCGATGTCGATACTAGCCGATGTTGATAGCGTTTTGAGCAATCGGCTATATATCCAATGTAGAACCTGAAACTTGATGTAAAAGTGGAATGAAACTAACTAATTTTGCCTAATTTATAAATAACTTGCCACGCTGTATACTCCTCAAACTCGGTCTCTTCTGGATAAGCTTCTTTCAATTATTAATTTCTTTAACCGAATCCATCAAGAATCCATGTGCTGACGACTGATAATTCTCATTAGCCGATTTCAGGACTCTGAAGCCGATATTGACTCTAGACCGATGATGATTTTAGGGCTTACCAAATTTTGGTGTTAACAGCGGCACGCTGGGGTGCAGCTCGCGAGGCAGCCGCGACTTTAGCCAGTGGCCGCTTGCCAGCTACAGCTACCGCAGCAACCTGCCACGGCATTCTCCATAGCCGGAAGGAGGGGATAGAGTGAGCAAAGAGATGGGAGAGCTGATATGTGGGTCTAGCAATATTTCTAACATTTCACATGATTTCTCACTCATTTTCAACCAGAAATTATTATTTTAATGGACGCGGTGTTCATCAGCAAATATCCAACTTTTAAGAGTGTCTTTTCCCAAAAGTCACTTCGTGCGGTGTCCTACAGCTAAAACCGTGAAGTCACAATGTCCTATAGCAAAATTTGCCTATAATTTAAATCCAAATGGAAAGCAGTAAGGGGCTTTCGATCTGGGACGAGAGTGCAGATCTAGAATGCTACTACATCTTATAATGTATGAGCCTGCGAGGGGAACGGGGAAAATGATTAGGGCAACCATAATGTGCTGAAAAGGTAACCTTAAGGAATAAATATATTCTTAAGGTACATCTTATACATTGTGGAAGTCGGCAATAGAAAAAAACTTCTTATGGTGCACCCCAAACTTACAACTTGCCATAATGAATAAACAAATATTTTCTCTCCTTTGTTTTCTCTCTCTCCCCACTATCTCATAGAAGTTGGCAGCCATCTCATACTTTTATTTTGTAGTGGCCTTAGGATACATGATACTAAAGACCATATACATTGTACATCATACCATAACAAATTATCACGTTCGGAAATATACACCATTTCCAAACGCTTAGTTCATTAATCCTCGTCCCAAGAGACGAGGTACACATAGACATTGATAATTTATAGACATTGTTAATTATCATAGCCACACTCGCGTAAACGTAAAATGAAGTACTTTTATTACATGGGCGACTCAGGGCCATCACGCTCAAACATAAACAAATAAACAGCGAAAGACTACGGAACAGCAGTAGCACCCACAGGCACTCAATGGCAAAGCGAACTAGAAGTTCAGGCTTCACCTCCATCAGATCCATCTTCTGGATTTCTTTTGTGAGCAAGAGTGAGTACCACCAGCGTACTTAGCAAGTCACACTAGAAATGCAACAATAATGCAGAGGGAAAACAAGGAATAGGCCTAATAGGGTTCATTTTGCATAAAGCCATGGTTTAAATATTTTAATAAGTTAAGGCTCATTTGAAAACAAGGTCCTATCCTAAGTCAATATTTTAATATCACCAAGGTCGCATACCCGCGAACCTGCCTTAACCCAGGCTAACTTCCACATAACTACACCATCATGCATTCACCCTACCAAGGTTTTATAAAACAAAACAAACTTTGGGGACATTGCTCAGCTTGCCCATAACCGAGGGTGCGGCTATTTGAATAGTTTTTAACTCTAATAAGAGGTGTACAACTTTACCCACAAAACACAACCTCAACATGTGTTGCCACGTGCTGTGTACCACCACGTTACCCGGATAGAGGTTGTGACAAGACTATCCACCTAGAACCCGCTGAGGTTTCGCCACCCGTGGTCCCCGATGAGGTGAAAGTCAACGGATCCCCCAGGAGGAGACAGGCCCCCACTTGCGTCCAGCGAAAATCGGCCTTAATCCGGGAACCACACCCTTCCAGCCAATGGTCTCTATTTTGAGAAGATCTAAACTTCCAATCAGGCATTACCCATTAGACTTGTGGTTGTACAGAGATGTCCTTACCCATTAGACTTGTGGTTGTACGGAGATGTCTTACAACAGAGGCTCAAAGATTGGTTCTTATATTAACTAGGGTGCAACTTCCAAGATAACTAGCTTAAACCCCAAGCCTAGCCTGAAAATACATTTTAGTTGTGCAAAGCATTTTATCACTCCTCTATTGACAAACCAATCAATAGTCCATAACTAATCAAGTTTTAGTTGTTAACTACCATAGTCTAATTTATCCAAAAGTTCTAGGTTGATACTAAGCATGAATAAGCATATACCTAAAGCAACTAGTCAGTCCATCATGTAGGGTACTAGACTATTCAAGTTATAATTTTACTAGGGTTCACAGAGATCATGGATAACAAAGCAATATCATGGCCATAACAAGTGGCATAGGAATAACTAATAAACAATTATCAATAATGAACGATATAATTTGTACAGCGATGCAGTATAGGTAAAACAACATAATTTTCACAATATGGGATTTAACATGTTCAAGGTAGATATGACTTGCCTTGATCTCTCACAAAGTCTTTGGCGTGGACGGCGATGAACAGCTGATCTTCCCGAACGATAGGATATACACAACCAATACAAAGAAATACAAAAAGGCTAAGAAAAACCACATGAACAGAAGCAATAAAGCACATAAATGGGTTCTACACAGTTTTGCGAGAATTTAGAGACTTGAACAGGTCGATTCCGACTTCAAACGGTCAAAATATGGCAATTTGAAGTTTAGGTGATCTCTAAATGAAAATTTGTGATTTAGTGAATTATTTTTAAAATAAATCCGAATTATTGCGTCAACAAGGAGAGAGGGAGCTTGGACCAAGTCCACGGGGCGAGTCCTACTCGCCAGCCACTTAGTCCACCGTGAGCCGAGCACACGAAGGCGGCTCATGGTGCATTGGCACACAGGCACGACTGGGAGGGAGTGGCACTCAAGCCTGGTGGCTCGCCGGCAACAGCCGACGATGACAGCGGTGGTGTGACGGGGTGCGAAAAGGAGAAAACGAAGAGAGGAGGAGACATTGATTCTCACCAAACGGTCATGGCAGTGAGAGGTTGACGAAGTGGCCGGCGGTGAGGGAGAAACGACGAAGAGCTTCAGGTTAGCAGCGTCAGCATCGTTCCCATGGTCCTTGTGCTCGACAAAGGGGTGGACAAGGGAGAGGAGGAGAGCGCAAAGCCGACGATGGTGTCGCCGAGGTCCAAGGGGGTCTCGGCCACCGGCGAGAGCTAGCCAAAGCTACGCGACGGCGATAGGGCACGAGTGGAGCAGCGCGGCGGCCAGGAAGAGGGAGAGGGATTCGAGCGGTGTGCGGGGAGAGGGAAGGAGGCTAAGGGCTTCCTTTTATAGACCGGAGGGGAGGGAGAGAGTCGCTAGGAAGGGAGATTGATGTTGGCAAGCTCAACATTGATGAGGATATTCAAAATCCACCACGAAATAATGCGGGATTGGGTGGGAAATTATGGGGGAAGTGGAGAGGATGAGGTGGAGATTAATTCCCCTCAATCAATTTGGTGGAATGGCGATCGGTGGAGGAGAATCGGTGGCGGCCGGTGCTAGGGTTTCGGCCGAGGAGGGAGGAGCCGGCTAAAGGTTGGCGATGACAGGTGGGGCCCACCTGTTATCGGGCGAGGACGCGCCGGCTTGGCTGGGTTGCGCGAGCGAGGGGAGGCGGTGGCCTTGGGCTGGTCGGGCTACGCGCAAGTGGGAGGAGAGGAAGGTCGGGCGAAGTGGGCCGAAGGGAGGGGCGGTTCACGGATGGGAGAAAGGGAGAGATGGGAAGGAGGGGGCGGCTGGACCGGGCCGAGCAAGAGGGGAGAGAAAGAATGGGCCAAAAGCGGCCCACGAGAAGGAAGGGGATTTCTTTTAGCTTTTCTTTTTATAAAATTTCTTTAATTATTTTTTATGCTGTAAAATTATTTAGGATGCTCTAAAAATTCAAGTAAAAATTGGTTAAGCATTTTGAAGTACGAGGAATTTATGAAAAATACCCACAAGCCAATTTGACATCAATCTTGGTGAGTTTTAATTGTTTTGGATTCTTTTTGGCTTTTAAAATTTTTTAGAAAATACATTAAAGAACGATTTAAAGTTATGGTGATTTTTAGGGCGTTACATAAATGCTAGCTATTCATGGGTCCCATCTTAAGATATGTATGCATATTATATATTGGCCTTGGCCTTAGTCCCTCAGGTTAGCCTCATGCTCACCTGTTATTTTATTTTTATTTTTTCTTTGGTTTTACCTTTTCGTATGGCATGTTTTTTGTACTTCTAAATGGTCTGATTATCTCAATAACTCTTTATTTCTATTATAAGACCTCATAAAATAGCTTAAAAACCACATTAAAAACCATAACCACAAGCCATCAATCAATAACCACTGAACCTGACAGGACAGCTATAGTTCCACTAGAGAGAGGGGATATTGATGAACCTCTACAGGCCAGCTATGTGAGAAGAATACTAATTAGCAGCCAATAGAAATAGTCTAGGCAAGATGCCACGAAGAAGAGCAACTGAATATTTAATCTTTCCCAAAATTTCACAAGCACATCCTCCACAACCACCACCACCACCACAAGAACCTTACGGCTCATGACCGAACTCCCAAAACCAAAGGAGTCCATCTTCTCCATTATATCCATCAAGCTCAAAATGACCTAAGCTTCCTGGTTGGCAAAGATGAGAGAAGTGAAGGAAGGTCAGCAGAGAGAAAGGCAGAAGTAAAGCAAAGCTGAAGAAATTACAAGCAGAAGCATCACACAAGAAAGGTTCTAATCGCTTCCCGTTTCTCACAATTTAGTAAGGCTAGGGATCTACTGCTAATCTCTGTCTCTTTAAGCGTGTGTAAGATGCCGTACTCGTAGATTTATGATTATCCGTATATTTGTGTAGTTGTGTGTGTATGTGCGTCTTCTGTTTAGCCGGGAAAAAAAGAGTAGATTGACAGATAGGAATCACAAAATCACAGTATCGTACCATCAATAATCACATGTATCAACAGGGACGATTAAAACTGATTCTGGTGAGGAACAACATACAAGCAAAGTAGACGTCTGTTTGATTTGGCTGTGGAGGTAGAAAGAATTGAGGTTGGATGAGAGAGTATATCGGAGAGGATCCGATGCTGTTAATGAAGCTAGAAGAAGAAGAAAGCATTAGTAGAGCGGTGGGAATGTGGGGGCAAATGGTCAGGGAAGAGATGTAGTCCAAAACTAGCTAGACGATGATCGTGACAGAGTGGTGAACCGGAAATTATATAAGATTATAGTCAATTTTTAAAGCCAAGACGAATTATAGTCCAAATTTTATTTAATTACCACCTCTCATATTCGTGTTGTAGATTGCTTATCACATCTTTGGTGTAACTGTGGAGTTTTATCGTATGACTCTAATTGCGTAGGCCCAAAGTTATATTTTCTTTATTGAAAAAGACAAAGTGGTTATTGTTTTACTTGGAGGGTACAGATGAGGTCCAAACAATTACTCTCAGGTCAATTAGTAGTCAATCTGAACGCATGGGCTTGCGCGTCAGCCACAAAAGCAAGGGTGCAACTGGGCAAGTGCGCAAGTGCGCGTCCGGGCGAGATTTCTTTTCTGGAAGTTCATACAGCTAGGTGACGGGATTTTAAATGTGGTACAGTTGTATTTTATTTAGGGCCTATTTGAATAATAGGATTGAAAAAACGAGAGAATAAAAAAATACAGGATTTGGCATAAATGCAAGTATAAAATAGAGAAATAAAAAAACAAAAAAAAGGAACGATCGTTTGATTGGACCGCATGAAAAACACAGGAATTGGATAAGAAAAATAGACTCAAAGAAAATTTTTTAAAAGATTGAAACTCTTGTGCTAAGTTTTCTTTAAAATCTTTATAGGATTCTCCATTTCAATGGATTTTCAAAGGATAGGTATGATTCAATCATTTGTTTCAAATATATTCATTGGCATTTTTATAGGATTAAAATCCTCTAAAATTCCTACATTTTTTTTCAAATCAAAGAGGCCCTTAAGAGTACTTGCAATTTACATAAACAAAGAACTTTGGTTCAACCAATTGATAATTTTTGAAATATAGTAGACACAAGCTATGATTACATCGTAATTTGTTTCTTTGTTCCAAACACAACATTCTAATTCTCTCTAGTCATAGTTCTCATGATTATAACTAAACCAAAATTATATACCTCTTCATCCTAAAATATAAGAACATATTATTAAATGAGATATATCCTAGCACTACGAATCTAGATATGGTGTCTATCTAGATTCGTTCACCATATCCAGATTCGTAGGCCTAGGATACGTATCATACAGTATTAAATTCTTTTATATTTTAAGACGGAAGGAGTAATAAATAGCACCCCTTCTTGCGTGGTTCATGCATTGGTCACGTACTCATGTATGGGTTTAATTAGGTATGAGAACGGATCAGAAATAGACGAAACTAGCTTTACTATATTTGTTCTTATATTTTTTTCAATCATAATAGAAATAAAAACCCCGGATAAAACATAATCAAATAATATTGAATATAGGTAAGGAGCAAATACAAAACAAAATAAATATGGTAATGAACATTTACCAAAATATAAAAAACCCCTTAAATTGTGCTTCTGCAACCGTTTGTGATGATCGATTTTATAGTTCATCCTTTAACAAACCCACGTGTGAAAATGATTTTCTACTTCCTGGTCCCTTAATTGAACACAAGAATTTTTCTTCCATATATATAGGTTACTTACCATCTTACCTATGGAGCTGTTGTTGTCTAGATTGAAGATGTTATTGATTTTATCTCACCTCTCCGAAACTTGTGTTGTTTGGTTTGCATTTCAAATAATTTTAAATAAAAAGGGCATAACTATAAAATAGTAGATCCCATCGAGCTGAGCATGTCTCCATCGGAGGTTACATGAATCATAGGTATAAGATTTTGTAATGAATATTTAGACCCAGTGTCAACAAAAGTTGTAGATCTCGTCAAGTTCTACAATTTTGATATAGAGTTTAATTATATTCATCCGACTTTATATTTTTTTTTCTAAAATTGCTCTCTACCTCAGCTATCTGGAAAAAACTCCGGATACTTTTCAATCATTTCATATATCTGCCAGATACTAGTATTACCTTATTCATTTTCATTTAAAAAACTATCTGTATTTGTTTCTGTATCCGATACTATCTGGAAATTATCTGCCCGAGACTATCCGTTTCCAAAAATGCATCCGGATATCATAAACTATCCTAACCGATTTCATCCCTATGTTTAATGGTCCAATATTCACCTGTTTGGACATGATTTCACCAACCGAGCATAATTACCGAGACTTATTTAAGCAATTTGCAGCAAGTATATATATGATTCTCCAGCAAGCTAGTATTCGGATTTGTTTTTCTTAAATAATAGATGTAGTGGTTTAGATTCATTTTGTCTTCCATGCTGTCCATGTAGTTAGGTTTGTTTACTGTCTTTTACTTTTCTGGTCATTTTGTTGGTGGATACTGCATTAGCAAATTACTCGATAGGGATGAATTGCTTGACTTTTGGATGCCGTGTTCTCCGTCCAAATCGCCAAAATGTTCAGAGACATTGGCTTGCCGATCTTAGGAAGGAATATAGTGGCCAATGCTCACTCATAGACAATGGCTATGAACAAATTGAACTGGGCTGCACAATGAGCTAATATTAATTGCTCCTCAAAATGGGCTAAGGTCAAATTACTTCACATGGGCCTCGTGTAAATTATGGCAGCACAATTCATCGCAATATTTTGCCATGTCAGATCTATAATTTGTCATAATATTCTGCCATGTCACATGTATGTCATTAATTAGGTTATGCACGTGGCGGCACAATATCTACCTGACTAGTGATGTTTTCTGTTTCAACAATGATAATGTATAATGTCATAAAACGACGGCACAATATTATCATCATAAACATTTATGATAAAAAGGTTTTATTCATTACTGGATGTGATTAGAGGTGTGTGATGGGTGACACACATTTTTGTCCTGCACTTGTGCCGATAGATAGTGGATAATGCTTGTTCAAAGACTTCAGTACATGCCAGAGTTGATCGGCATTAAAGTTACGCTTGTCTACTCAGAATATTCCTGGTATTGAGCATCTTGTCATAGGATGTGACATAGTTATTACTATAAATCTCAACAGATGTTTGATCAGATTTATAATATTAAAATATATTATATCATATACTAGATTAATTTATTCTGGAACGAAGAAAGGGTACATCTTTTTTTTCTAAACAGTAGGGGTATAATCGCTACTCTCATTATAATATAATCTTTGAAAAAAAAAGTACTCCTATCACTTACATGCATCCACAGTACTATTTTTTTAAGAAAAAAACACTACCTTCTAAGGTAGGAAAATATCCTGATATATATGAGGAAGCATTTGGTGTGGTGGTACAGTTATTATTGTATGACTCCAACCACCATCGTAATGATCATAATTATATATGCACATGTTGGTGCGTTTAATAGAAATTTTTCTGACATTTTACTTGATTTATCCTCGATCTCCACCTCGACTTGTTTGTAGGTCTGAGTGTGGTGCACACGTGTGATGGTTTATGCTTGTGCATATCTAGCCTCCATTTGTTGTGGGGTGCATAGGGTGTTCCTGCAGGTGTGAATGTGATCTATATATGCGTGATATTATTTGGGCATGTCGTGAAACCAGGTGTGGTTTTGATCTATTTATGATTGTTATAAAAGTTAGTCGATATAGCAGAACAATGACTAACCTTCTCAATTGCTTTAGCTATTGATCACCCAAGACACGCCAGATGACGACATAGGAACACACGATATTTGTTAACGAAGTTCAGCTAAAGCTTACATCTCCGAGGCTCTAATTATGAGCGCTCCTCCTCAATCAATATAGCTCCTAGCCGCTACGAGTCCATGGCCACGCCGTCATCATCTCCCTGCGTGTCTACGCTACATTGTAGTCGTCATGGCCCCTACCACCTATTACAACTCCAAGTCCAACTGTAACCAAATAGGATTAGTATATTCGACACCTATTCTAACAGTGATGAAAAATTGGTAAGTGCCGGAATGCAGGGAATATGTGCGTGGACTAACGTGGGTCAGGTTACGATATCTGTGCCCGAACAACGATCGTTTTTTTTACGTTTGTGCAGGTGATTGAAGTCAACTTTGGTCAGTGGCATGTACCGGGACTATGCTCATGGAGGAGTAGAGGTCTAGCGCGGTCAAGAGGCCATGTGACAAGGTGGAACTAACGTCAGGATCCTTGAGGTCAACCTAGGTTTATGACAGATCGGGACTAAACTCAGGAAGGAATTGAGATTCAGAACGGTCAAGGATGTTGGGTGACGAACGTGGAATCAGGGTGACGCATGGTGAATGAACACCATGTCAGGAAGATTTCGCAATGGTCTTCACAAGGTCAAGTGTGCAAGCGCCGGGTGTTGTGGAGAAAAAGAGAAGGGAAAAGAGAGAGAGATGGAGGCGGTCCAAGACAAGGAGACCGGACCGGCCTCCCTCTCCTTTCACTAGCTCAGTGCACCCCAAGACGGCTTTGGCGTGGCCCAACGCGTCAACACACGAATGGGCATGAAAGCATGCGCGCAGGCGGGAGCCATACGATGCCGGACCCACGACGCGCGAAAGAGCTCGCGGGTACGCGGTTCACTTGGCGACATGGCAGCCTCCAATTCGACGCACACAAAAAGCAACGCGATGCGGTCTCTCGTGCCTCGCGTGGGACCCATGTGGCGTGGATGCGAAGAGGAGTGCGCGCGTGGGACACTCCAGTTTTGCGAGTAGGTGGCAACACGAATTGAAGACCAAGCGCGACGCACGTTGATTCGCTGGAGGAGGTCTTGCACGGATTGTGGGGCCCACGACAGGACGCACGTGGGGGAGCATCAGCGCGGCTGGGAGACGTGGCGACTCCAAATTGGTGCGCTCAACGTGGAATCGGGATCCCGAGGATGACATTGTGTGGATCTTCTGTGGAAAAGGAGGATCCAGTGTGAACGACGACATGGCATCCATCTGAGCTACTTCCTTAGGAGATAAGGATCAATGGATGGCCCTGTTAACATCAAAATTTGGTAAGACACTTTAGTGGATTCGGTTAAGGAAAAATCATAATCAACCGATGGAAAGCTTATCCAAAAGAGACCGAGTTCAAGAAGGAGTCACGAAGACCACGACATGGCATCTTGAGTTTATCTGTTAATTAGACAAGTTTTGTATTTAGGAAAGTTTGTGTCATGTCCGATGAAGACTTTATGTTTCTTCTTTTATCTTTAGGAAAGCTTGTGTCCTTTTCGATTAGAACTCTTATCAGCCTATCGGTATAAATATGTACACTCAGGGTCCCTATAATCTATCGCAATGATCAATACATCTACTTTCGGCGTATCACCATCCTTTTTTATAAGGTTTTACTTATCAACCGATGGAACTTGGCACCTGATGCGGAGCTGTATCGGCTTTCGATCTCCGGCAAAGGGGTAAGTCCTACGTTCCATCAGCCCCGATGAATATAAAGGCTACATTGGTGTTGTTCAAGGATGCATCGCTTCGACCTCTTGGATTGCTCTGGTTCGGTTGATATATTTGCCTACTTGATATTTCGATTCTATCCTTAATAGCATTGTGTTTAGAGATGCATTGGTTTAGCTGGGACTGTCTCTATTAGATCTGATCTTCTGTCTTAGCTGATATATCTCTATAATCACAATGATGGTTTAGATAGATTTGTTATATCCATCACATTAGATAGATTTATCGGCTCATTGAATATTAGATTATTATATATAATCTCGTGCTACATCGATTGGGTTCGACCTACTAGATTGTTGTTAATAATCTAAATCTTGTTAAGCCGATAGGTTCATAGTAATGTTTTATCAGAGGGTTATTTGATCTTATCTGATGCGTTAAATTTCTTTTTGATGGTTTTACTGTCTTGATTAAACTTAATATATGACCACCCTGAAAATCAATCAAAGGCTCGATTGTTTAGACCTTATATTTTCTTTCATACTTAGTGCTGCATCAATTGGGTTTGACCTACTATGTCGTGTTTGGAATTGTAAAAACTAGCTTGCTCTTTGATTGTCAATAAGGATTTCATCGGAGTTTCAGCCGATGAGTTATCTAGACCATTGCGTCGGCTTATAAAAATTACATACAAGTTGGTTTTAGCCGATGACAGCAAAGCCAATTGGTTCATTACTTCATTATATTATCATCAACAGATTGGATTCTTTGTTCATGATTTATATCATTATTTATTCAAGTAACAGAAACTACATCAAACATATAGCCGATGGTTCAAAAACCTATGGACATCGGCTTGCATCGTTACATTGGATATATAGCCGATTGCCTAAATTCCTATCGACATCGGCTAATATTGCTCCATCAGCTTATCAACCGAATGGCTATTTGATCGTCAATTTATATATCTTGTTAGTTGCAACATCAAACTGACTGGCACGCCCGCATTCCATCAATATTTTAGGACCTACCCTGGAGTAAGCAGATCTTCTAGGCCTTCATGTGTTTCGACACGCTTCGTGTCAACGCAAATTTGGCACTATCAGTTGGACGCAGATTTTTCATCAACACCTCCAAATTTTGTCTCAATTAGGGTTTCACCCTAAGAACAATTTGGACATTGTCTTAGGGGATTTCAGCCATCTTGAACTATAAATAGAGAGGTGGATGCTAGGGTTAGACGTGTCCCTTATAGCTCCTTGTGAGAGATGGCCTTAAGGCTTTTGATAGTTTAAATTCAAATACCGTGAAGGTCTATGGTTGAGTGTTTTTGTTTCATCTCTTTTGTAATCGAGATCCTTTGATATGTGCAATATAATTTCTGTTCCTGCAATTTATTTCCTTTCAATTTGATTTTGTTCAATTTCAGTTCTGTCAATTTAAATTCCCGCAATTTAAATTTTACACGAGTATTGCCTCTTCTTCTAATTTCAGTGGAGTGTGTTCTCCTCTCTACCTCAAATTCTTTTGGAGTTAATTTCCTTGCGATGATAAAATAGGCAACCTCATATGCTTTCGAGCACTTGGAGAGGTTGAAGTCCTTAAGCTAGCAGGAATTTGCTAAGTTCTTCTCGACTTCCTCCTAGATTTGGCTAAGGCAATAACTACGGTCTAAGAAAGTTCTTTGAGGAAGAATTTTTGAACGAGTATTCGGGGGAAGATTTTGAGAGCACTATATTCAACCCCCTCTATAACGGGTACCGATCTTTCACATGTATACCTGCCGTATAATAAAAAATCCAAACATAGAATGTTAACATTCATTAATTATTTGATATTTCTTAGGAGTATCGTTACTCAAATATGAGTTGATATGTTTTGCTTGTAATATTTTAGTTCGTCTAGTAATCAAATATACCATGAAAAGATGTTTTAGGCTGAGTTCGCAAGGATGAGTTCCCAACTTATCTACCTCATGTTCCGCACGCACGCTTTTCAAACTGCTAAACGGTGCGTTTTTCACAAAAAATTTCTATACAAAAGTTCCTTTAAAAAATCATATTAATTTATTTTTCAAAAAAAATAGTAAATACTTAATTAATCATGTGCTAATGAGTCATTCCGTTTTTCGTGCGAAGGGAATTTCTTTCTAACCCACACAGCCGAACAAGCCCTTATTGTACATATTTGCAATTGCAGGTATTTAATCAGGAGCTCAGACTTATTAATGTCAATATCAGCAGATTCGCCATGGCGAGGTGCTGCTGCATCCTTTCGTCAACCTCTGAACAAAACAGACGAACTCGCAGCTCAGTCCCTTGTAGAAGCAATCTACAATTACAACGTCAGGTACTCATCATATCTATAAGACTTATTGGCCTAATAAATTTTGGGTTCATGTAGAAGTTGTAGTATATCCAAAAAATAAATCAACTGTTGAAAATTCATTGAAAAGAACACGTATTACACAATATTTTTTTATATATGGGACACTTCTTCCCCACAACAAAATTAGCATGACTATTTATATATATATATATATATATATATATATATATATATATATATATATGTATGTATGTATGTATATATAACTACTACATGACACATTAAGTGCTATGTAGCTTCATGACACACCTTGTAGCATCTTTGCATCCCTCGTTCAAACCTAGTAATTTTTTTACTCATGCCTACTGGAGCCACCCCCATCCCACTGGCATCCCCGCGCCCCACCCTATCCTCTTTCAGGTCCAAATAGTAGTATTTTTTTACTCATGCCAATAATTATATTTATATATGTGTGCAACGGTTCAGCTTTTTCTTTCCACTTTCTCTCTCCCTATTCCTTTTCTCTGTTTTTTTCCGCATCTGGGATCCGTTATTTCTATTGTCACGGAGTATAAGATTTTACTACCATATTTTTTCTGCAAAATAGCTATCAGTAAAAAAGTTACTTGTAGATAGACACGTGGGCTGGGGTGAGAGTGCAAATGGATTGGATCGGAAAATTAGAGAGTAATTTTGTTACCAGGGAACAAGCGGAGCCAAGGGGTGGATTAGTATGGTGTATGGATGTGGTGTGGGAGTTATTCGCATCACTAAAAAAATTATTGAATGATCTCCATGGCGAGTAAAAAAAATATTGATGATCTGTGTGGGAATTTTGCATTTGTTTCTCTTAGAAATCCAAAACCTACCATACTTAACAAAAATAATAAAGGATTAAAATCCTTCAAATCTTAAACCTGCCATAAGTAAAATACCACAGTTTCGCATCGGAGATACATAATTATTTTTTAACTAACGGACCATGCATGGAACATGGGTGTGGAATCGTGAGTAACATGAAAATCAGAACAGCTGACCATGAGGAACAAAAAAAAATCTGAAGCAGACAAGAGAAAAAAAGGAAAAAATGGTGCAAACAGATTGAGTAAATATATTACAAGATAGTTGATAAAAATATTGGAAAACTATGTATGAAATACAGAGAATGAATTTTTTTTACTTTAGATGAGTAAATATTTTACTATGTATGGACAGAGCCATAGAGGCATGATTTTGATTGGGAGTTAATATTTTACTACGTGCCCATATAGTAGAGTCCTGATTTTACCCAGAAATTATTTTACTGATACACCGAGAGAAAAGAAGCGTGAGGACTATGGAAAAAAAGGTCATGTGCTCGATGGAAAAAAGAAACGGAAAATCCAAAGGAGTTCCATGCTCATGATGGATAGAGATCAGATGAATAGTAATTTTATTACTCCGATGGTGGTGGGCGGTGGAGCTCTCGCTATTAGTCGCCCCATGGTGGTTGGTAGCGCGCAACGCTCGATATAGGGATGCGCTAAAGTACACCTAGGATGCGCGATAACTAAAATGCTCGCCTCACATACACCCCCCTCCTGCGCACCCACCCACCCAACCACCCCCCGCCCTACCCCCACCCCCTTCCCCCCTACACACACCTACCCCATCCCCTTTTTTTTTCTTTTTTTCCTGTCCTCATTTCATTTTTTCTTTCGTCCCGCACTTCTTTCATAATTGACCCATTAGTAAAAATATTACTGAGTCTATCAGGCCATGAGTAAATGAGTTACTAACACTCCTGCACTCCCAATTGATTCCTTCTCTTAGTAAATAGATTACTGCAGATTGTTTTTAGCCCTTCTCAATTGGTTTCTTCTCTCAGTAAATGAGTTACTCTTAGGTTGTTCTCAACTCTTCTCTTAGTAAATAAATTACTTAGGATAGTACTACTTCCAATTGGTTCTTATACCTTCTTACAGTAAATAAATTACTTAAGACATAATATATCCATCTTGCCACAAAATTTCTCTTAGTAACCAAGTTACTATTACACTGATGGTTCTCAACATATTGTCTCTTAGTAACTAAATTACTATTACATCAATGGTTCTCAACATATTGATCTTGACACAAAAATCCATTCCCTAACTAAATTAATTCTACCGATCGCAAACATATATTGATCTCGCTACAATTCCGTTCTACTCTTACGTTAGTAAATAAATTACTCCATGTTTTCGTCTTTAATAAATAGAAGTTTTTTATTAGTAAATAAATTACTTCAAGTTTTCTTCTCTAAGTAAATGAATTACTACTACGTACCCACAACCCCACTCCGGTCTTCTACAAGTAAATGATTTACTCCCAGTTTTCTATCTCCTTTTGGCTTTTATAAGTAAATAGATTACAGTTAGCCTCCTTTCGATTTCTCTCAGTAAACAATTTCCTAGTAATCAGAAATCAATAATAAAAAATTAAGAACCACAACTCATTAGCCGCCGGGCTGAGGTTACCATCTTAAAGCTACTATACATCTCAGCCATTAAAGAAAAAACAATACAGCAATCAACAGCAACATAGATTCTTATCCATATTATAGGTTTATAGGTCAAGGGAGAGAGCAATTGTTGCAACACATTTTTCAGTGGCCATTCATGACAAAAGTGAAAAACAAAACAAAATAAAAAACAACCTGCTAACGAGCCAAGGGCCACAGCCATGGAGGCGCGAAACCGACAAGGAGACTGGAGCATAGGCAGCCATGCCACGGAGGTGGACAGCCACGACCCAATGATGACCCAAAGCAGCGCACCCCGAACAACAACGCATAGGCAACAGAGAGAACCTGCTTGAGTGCTTGTTCAACCTGAGATTTTCAATAACAAGTTTTGCACAACATTTGGCACAAAAAGAATTTCAATCTCTCAAAAATGATAAGCATGTATTAATCAAAGCACCTGACTGGCTAGCCATGTCTAGAACACAAAAAGGAGAAATTGCAAATGCTTGTCTAAAATTTGTTTCATCTGCAAAATTTAGAATTTTTCTATTGCAGATTCAAGCAAATTTCTCTACTGCAGACTTAATAGTTGTTCAAGGCTTAAACTATAGCCTTTCTATAAGATTGCCGGTGCTCCGGTAGGACATGCTGGTATCAACTAAAAAGATTCTCCTCTAATCGCAATCACAAGCTTGAAAAACTAGAAAACTAGAATTTGTGAAGAAAAGCTAACAGAGGAAACAAGGGTAGAGAAATTAAGAACAGATAATGCATGCAAGCGTCAATAAATGAAACCTTGTGCAGCTTTTGAAAAGACTCAGATTTCCATGGTAGCCAACCTCTCTAGCAACATGCTCCCAATCCACGCTTAGAGAAAATCACAAAGTGTTGCTTCAGTTAGAAGCAAGAGCCTCATTCTTTCTCTGTTGTTCCAAAAATTGACAAAATTGTTGATGATGCAAACAAGTTCAAAACAGCATAGATGATACATTACATACACAAGTTAGGGATGAGGAGCTCACATCCATCGCCGCGCAGCCAGGAGGAAGCGGAGTCCTTAGCAGTGGAGCGGACGATGTGCTTCTTGGGCTTGTCCTAGTCGCTCATTGCAAAAACAGCACCTGAAAATTGCGCGTGATTTCATAACTGAACAAACGAGAATTTATATGAGAGCAGCAAAAAGGATGTACTGCTAGATTTCTAAACAATTCACACACACCAATTCATGACTAAACAAAGAAAATAGACGAGAGCAGTTTTTTGAACATTTCCCATGATTTGATAACTGAACAAACAAAAATTTAGGTGAGAGTAGAACGAACACAAGCAATCACCACATATCCCGCGCACGCAAATAAGCTGCAATTAACTGATCAAACATGACAGCTATGCTTCCTCAAAAAAAACACAGCAGTTATAACTTATAGAGATCGATCGAGCAGATAGATCATGGAGAAAAATAAAACACCAGATGAATAAAACATCCTAACTTGCATTGGAACACATATGAACATCCATCCATCCATCGATCCATCTACATACTAGATGAATTTCTTCTATGAAAGAACAAATTGATACTACCACGTGGCCACCTCCTCCTACCAATCCTTGGCAATCAATCAAGCCGAAGGAAGAAAATAGACAAGGCGGCAGGGGCGGTTACCAAGTGTCCTCTAGGAAGCCATAGGTGAGGGCCAGACCTCACCGAGCCGGCGGCCCTAACCGCCATCCCCGCCACCGTTAGGGAGCCATGGCAGATCCGGGGAGCTATGGAGGCGGCACAGGCGAACGTCGAGGACGGTGGTGACTCATGGATCCTGAGGAGCAGGAGGTGGCCACCGTGTCGATGACAGGGAGGAGGTTACAGAGCGACGAGGCCGCTCGGTGGAGAGCCGAGCGCCCCACGAGGCCGACAACTCGGCATCGTGGCGGCTTGGGTGGAGCTGATCAGCAAGGGCTGGTGGGGAGGGCGTGGGTAGGAGCGTCCACCCATCGCCCGTCGCTGGAGGACGCTGCCACCGCCGCCAGCCTTTTCCTGTGCCCTCTCTCTCTTGGTCGATCCAGGAAGACCGGCATGGGAGTGGATAGCCTCTAGATCTAGGAAAATAAGGTGGGATGGTTGGTTGCATCCTAATATAAATATGCATAATAGGTGAGTAAAAAGATTACTGGTAGTTTAGGTAGGGTAGTACGTCAAGCGTGGGGGTGTGTGGGTGGGTGGCGGGGTGGGGTTGGGGTTGGGGTGGGGTGGGGGGTGTGGGCAGGATACATGGGGTGGGGATGGGTTGCGTTTTAGTTAGGCTACAGCGGCGACCAGGAGATAGGGAGAGGGCGGGCATGAGGTCAACCGACGGCGGTGGAGCTCCATGGGATGATGTAGTGGATAACGGCAAACCCATGAGCACCATGCACGGAGGATGGCCTGGGTGGATGACAATGCTAGATTTGAGGAGTCACCGTGGAAGGGCGACGTGCAGATTGGTGTCGAAGACAACCTGTGCGGATGGCAGAGCAGAGACGAGGGACAGCGGTGACCAGGAGACGGATAGACAGCAGGGATGAGCTTTGCACATGATTCAGCTGTAAATATAAAAATTCAAGCCGTTAATCATTTTATCTAGCAAATTATGAGCATGAGAAAGCGATGTGCATATATATAGAGATATACTATAGCACACATGAGTTATCTTGTAGACTCTGAAGATTCTATAGACAACAAACAACAGGTACATTTAGTTATCACGGTAGCATGACCTAAGAGATGGTTTAATTCTCACTAGATTCAACTATATCACCAATTAGCAGACCACAAAAGAAAAGAAATTTGACTAGGAATAGATTTTTACCGTGTTTTGTGGGGAAAAAAGTCATTTGTTTTTCCATAATGACCAAGCTAGAAAAAAACAACATATTTGATTAGTGGCATTTGTTAAAGAGTTCTCACCAATGAAGAGCTTGAAGGTTGTGGGGACACTCTGGCACTGAGGTATCTAGAAGAAATTGGCCTTCATCTTCATGTAGAGCCTAGGGTCAATTATCACCGGCTTGGTCCTCTAATACCTACACAGGCAACACCACAAACAAGACAATCATGCATTGGCTAAAGGATTTCAGTAGCAAGAGTAGGCTTTACTTGCAAACCGAGAGAACAAAATGACATTCAGAGCTCTGAATAACATTTCTGTGAACAAAGATTAACCATCCATCTTTTAGCCATTCATAGTATTCTTAAATAAATCATTTGTATGTATATTCTTCTAAACCATAAAATTTCAAAGAACTATTTAGCCTATGAACTAAGTGATGTGCTAACCTATGAAATTCAGAAGCTAATAAGATATCAACTAAAAAATTTCAGAAACTACTAGCATATCAGCTAGAAAAATTTCAAAAACTACTAGCATATCAACTAAATGTTGTTCGAAGACTAAAGAACCGAGAGCCTCAAAAGGCAAGTACTAATGGATAATATTGGAAACTACTGGCATGTTTATCTATTTCTTCAAACATAGTAAGAAACAATCCAATAGACTGATCATAGATGTGCACATGCATGTTAAATTAAGGGCCAAGATTCTAATTGACACATTATCAATTTGCTAACATAAATCCAGAGCAAATGTGCAAAGTGTGCAACATGAAAACGTTTACAGCATCCATGTCAAATGAACTAGTTAGGCACATCAAAGAAAAATTACAGAGAACTGCTATGGAATCAAACTCCTTGAGTTTTCATCCATCCAAAATATGACGGAACATTGGACACATGAATATATAATGAACAAATGAAAATATGATATTTCCATCCACCAAGCGACGGTGTCCAAGATGACATTCATAAAAGTGGTGTACCCATATTTATTTATTTCATCGAACACATTAGGGGCCAAAATTTATTTGAATAAGATTTCTCTGGAAGAGATCCACAGCATGATATATTTCCAATCCCTATAATTTTTCACAAGTCATTCAGAGCATCAATGGCAACATACCGACCATAACCACAAGAAAAAAGAAGTGGCCAAATCAGATATGACCTGGGATCTTTTTTTGCGAGGAATATAAACTGAGATTTTCCATACACAGGGAACAAAAATTAAGAAAAACACACGCACATGAACTGAGTTTTACACATGAACCAGCAAATTTTTTTCATGTCAACACGGGACGAGGGAGGTACAAAATAACTTTCACCAAATTAAATCCACATTTAGGGAAGATATTTTATCCTAGCATAGAACCTGAGATGAAGGCTGATGCCGCGGCAAGAAAGCACAGTGTAGGCGGCGTCGGTCATGGGGTGGGGCTATGCGAAGGGGAGCACGGAGGCTGACCACCATTCGAGCTCCACCTCCTCGCCCAAGGCCATCTCCTCCGCATCTGGCTCCTCACCGCACGCATCGTCCTCCACAGGTGGCAGAGACGACTGCTCCTCCACCTCCCCCTCCTTGTTACTCCTGGGCTCCGCCTTCACCTTAGGCTCCTTTGCCACCGAGGCCCTGCGGGTGCTGTTCGTGGAGGCCTCGACGGTGGCCTTGGCAGAAGCGGCGTGCTTCCGGTAGCTTGAGGGAGGGAGCCGGCGACAACCATAGGAACGGCAGCAAAGCTATCCCCGCCTCCTCACCGGACATGGAGATGCCCGTTCCTGCCGCCTGACCCATCGGATCCAAGATGTCGCCTCCTCCCTATAGCACGTCATCACTGTCGCCGCCGCTTCCTGATGCCACAGCCGCGGAGCCATTGGCCTCTTGCTCCTGGAAACCGCTGCCTCCTGCCTCTCTACATCCAAAAAAACCAGAAAAATTGATTACTGGTTAGTTACGGTGTGGGACCAGCACATAAATGTATACGATTATTTGTATACTGCTATCAGAAAAATAATTACTTGAGTTTTTATTATGGCGGAATTTGAAACTACTATTAGTAAAACAATTACTCAAGTTAAGAGGGACAGTGGTGTGCGTGGTGTGGGGTGGGGGTGGGGTGCGGGTTGCTGGGGGAGGGTGGGTTGTGCTGTAGCTATACTACACCCCATCTGTAGTAGTATAGTATGTCTATGTCTATGTCTATGTATATGTGTGTGTATATATATATGGGGGACAAGATACTGTACATCACTATCTATGGCCCTGACAACACACAATCAACCTTTGGTAAGCTCGTTTCTCAATCACTCTAACTATAGTATTGTTGATTTGAACTCATGGGCAAACGGCCACATTGAGGAGATATCCTCAATGTCCATTACAATATTTACGGTAGTAGAAATTTAGATCATGCAATTTATTTTAAGTAATGGTGGATGAAGATCTAGGATTTTAGGGAAGCGCATTCAAGTTTGACGAGCGACACATCCACAATAAATTTCAATGAAAAAGTATGTCATTCTATATCTTAATGAAAAAGTTCTTTTTGAACACATCAAAGAAAAATAAAGAAGATAACCTATTAAAATATGCTCAAATATTTGTTTTTCTTTCTCGAACAAGCATCATGTTGATTAAGAAGCGAACAAAGTTACAAATAAGAATCCCCCCACCCCCACCAACAACCATAACGAAACGCAGCACGCTTAAAACTAAAAATAATTGCGGCCAAGCCAACACCACAATTATTTTGAGCGACTGAACAAGGAGCACACGAAGCACAGAGGTGCCAGCCCAGCACTAGAGGCTGTTCTCTTCCGCAATAGGATGCAAAACCATCTGAAAAATGGGGCTTGCCCCCTCCAACACACATGCATTAGGTGCTTCCATATTTCCCAGCTTACCTGAATCATCTTGGAGTTAAGCCCCATCCTTTGGTCTTTAGGAACACCTCTGGTAATTTTGCACCACCATATAGAGATGGGCAGTAGGCTGAGGCGCAAAAGCTAACATATTCAACTTCTGTAGAATACATGTCCAGACTTGGTGAGGAAATATGCATGAGATAAGAATGTGCTGAATAGACTCCTCATCCTGATCGCAGAAGGGACAAACATCCGGGTGAGATAAATCTCGCTTAATGAGCTAGTCTGTTAGCCATCCAACACCGTTGTTAATGGCTAGCCAAGTGAAAAACTTGCAGCGAAGCAAAGCCCATCTTTTCCAAATTCGCTTCCATGATGCAAATTTGATAGACTCCACGAGAAAGCATTGGCAGGCAGACTTGCTGCTGTAGATGCCTGCCCAAGTGAGTCGCCATATATATGTGCTGATCAAAAGTGTCCTGTTGCAGGACTACATTACCCACCAAATCCCAAACATGCAAAAACTCAATCAGCAACTGGACAGCAAGAACACCATTGATGGCTGCCACCCATCTTCTGTTGTTCAATGCTTGAGCCACATTGCGTCACTTAATGGTTCTTAGAGATCAACTCGCACAAGTTGGAGCTAATTCAAAGATTGTTTTGCCATGCAGCCACCAAAACTTGGCGGTTTCCCCATTTCTAGTAATAGTTTCCATAGCAACTCCAAAGACCGCATGGGCATTGTGCAGGACTTAGATTGGTATCCCTGCCCAAGGACGAGAAGCATCCTCTTTCTACAACCAAAACCATCTGATACGAAGTGCCTACCTAAGGGTTTCAAGATTGTGAATGCCAAGACCTTCATACTGAAGTGGTTGACAAAATTGATCCCAACAGACAAGGCAATTGCCACCATTGGCTTTGTCTTGCCCCTTCCAAAGAAAGACTCGACGCCGTTTACTAATGCCTTTGATAATGCAAATGGGTAGATCCATAGCGATCAAGAGATAGGTAGCAACTCAGCCTTAATTAGAAGGCTTTCTAACAGTGAGTGGGAGTCCAAGATAGGTGCATGGAAAATCTTTTATGTCACAAGTCCTCGTCTATGCATTGCATAGGAGTAACCGAGCGTTTCAACATGTTTGTCTTAAGGCCCAAGGAAGAAAAAAAATCCATTTTACTCCCTTGAACTATTTCTTCCCCATAAACTATTTTTTTGGCTCATTTTACATACTGAACTATTGAAAATGGTTCACTTTACTCTCATAACGCTATTTATTTTACTTGTTTATCTCTAAATAAGTCATATTTTGCAATAAAAAATTGGTAGGATGATAGACTTACGTCTCAACCCTTTTTTTTTGGAATTTTCTCACTGTTTACGTAGGGTCAAAGCACTTAAGATTGATTTCAACATCAAAATTTTAAAGTTCAAGTAAACAACAATGAAAAAATTTGAAAATATTTTTGAACTTTCATAATGGTGTGCCATCTATGACTCTAACAAATTTCAGGTTAAAATACAACTTGTATAAAGAGTAGAAAAAAGAGAAATATTATTAATAAGTAAAGTGAACCATTTTCAATAATTTAGGGAGTTAATAAACTAAGAAATAGTTTAGAGGTTAAGTGATCCATTGAATTAGTTCAAGGGAGTAAAATAGACTTTTTTTCCGAAGGCTTGACCAAAGATTTCTATAAGTTGCTTGATAAGAGAGAGATCATTTACTGTGGGCAGAGCAAACATGACCACATCATCTGCATAGAAGGATATCTGATGTCTTTTGTTGGACAGCCACTGCTTGGAGAAGGTTTTCTCTGGTCGCTTGCAGCACCAAGGAGTTTAATTAGAGCATCCATGATCAAAATGAAACACATAGGAGACAGAGGATCTTCTTGTCGAAGGCAACGGTGATAAGAGATCATTTTACCTAGCTCCCCATTGACAAAAATTCTTGTAAAAGAGGTGGATAAGAGCAGGCACAAGAGATACACCAACGTCAACCAAACCCCAATTGCTGCAAAACAAATATTTGTTGTAAGAGCTACTTTTCTGGAAAATAAAAGCTCTTGAAATCTTAGTACCATAGTAAAACAATGGAAGAGCTAAAGTTTTAAAAGAGAGACCATATTGAAAATTAAAGAAATATTTTGTTTAAAGCTATTGGAAATAGAACAATAATGCCTATAAAACTGTTGGAAATCATAATGAAAAGGATGAAAACTGATATTTGTACCTAACATTAATATTAGTAAAAGCTATTGCGAAACCTAACACTAATATTTGTGAAAACTATTGAAAATCCTAAAGGGAACGAGAAAGATATGTGTTAATCCTATGGGCTGAAGCTGGGAATTGAACGAATCCAAGACCTGAAGCATGGAAGATATGCTCAATAGCCACTCCAAAGCACTAATCATTCTGCTATCTACTGTGTTTTCTCCAAGAAATTTATGTGTATTCAGCCGAA
Organism: Oryza officinalis; assembly: GCA_008326285.1. NCBI lineage: Eukaryota > Viridiplantae > Streptophyta > Magnoliopsida > Poales > Poaceae > Oryza > Oryza officinalis. The sequence goes on along the minus strand of BDMV01000004.1, from coordinate 8,176,710 downwards.
TACCCATGGATCGAGAACTCTTGCCCTGATTTTGACGAACAACTTGTTGTTCACCTATATAAATGATTTTCAATGAGGGTATTGGACAAATAATTGGATGGGTTCCATAAAAAGAAAAGAAGGATGGAGTTTTTTTTATTCTTTTTATTTTGGTGCTTATTTTCTGATATTCTGGAAAGGACAAACAATTCACTCATACTTTATTATTCCCAGCTGCCATCTTGATCGACCTTTCTCACAACATTTGTTCATTCATTTTTTAAAATTTTAAATTTATGCTCTATTTGTGTTTAAATTTGGTCCAACAATGGCAAGCCAGTAATAATGATATTATCGTTTGTCTTTTTTCTTTGTGGGGTTCCTGCTCATCTCAGGTGCTCGATTTCTTCAACTCTGCCTGCCATTGAGTACAGAAGTTCAGATGGAGAAAAAGATATCACGCGCCATGTGTTCCGATGGGATAGAGCCCCATATGAATGCGTGTTTCAAAATGGATTCGAAGCCAGGCGTCTAGACATAGGCTCTCCTGCCTCTCCAGATGAAATGTACTTCAATTTGGAGCATTATGTGACTAGAGGCCTTGGGAGGCCTCTTGACACTCGAAGAGACACAACTCATGCGTATGTTAGCACTACCATAAGCAGTTCCTGGTATCCCAGTGTCAACCCTGGCAGTGTTGATCTCTTATACCGTTATGAGATATATGCTCCTGGAGGAATATGGATTTCGCAAACACTAGGCGACAGATATAGCTACAGTGCTCAAGATGAGGTTGCTTTTCCTGTCGGCATTGCTCCTCAATATATTCGATCTGCGCAAATTTTCGAACTCACAAATGACAGGTATATACCTTTCAAACCACCTTATGATATTGCAGCCTTAATAATTTATGATATTGCAACATTTAGTGGTTCTCAAATCATTGTTATGGTGTGGAGGGGATATGAAATTTATTGAGAGCATTTGCAGCAGATATCTGTGCTGTGACGTAATGATTTGACGGTAGAACACAATTTTTGCCTGGTAAATCCTACTGTCAAATCATTGCCAGATTAGATTCATGTGTGGGAAGACCTTTTTTGTTTTTTTCCCCCAAAAGACTAAGAGGACCATCCTGAATCCCTTATTGGTACTCGAGATTGAACGGAGGGAGTATTTTATATCAAATAAAACATTCCAGTAGACTTCAATTTGCTCTTTCCTTCATTTCAGTTTGTCTATGATGCATGCTTGGCTTCTCTCTTAACTTTTTTTAAAAGTAATGAGATTCATTCCGATCTTTACTTTCAAGAAGTTGCGGTCAATTATTATAAAGATTGCAGGTCAAGTGACTGCGAATTACAAAATCACGTTGAAACAAAAAAAAATACTTAGACTATCAGCCTAAAGACAGAGATAAAACACCCATCTATAGTTGTCGAATTTGCATTTGCCGTTATTTATCCCAACGGCTTGCAAGTTTTATGTAGTCCTTGTCTTCATCATACCAGGAAATAGAATCTCCAAAAATAGCAACCAATCATTATACGGATCGAATTTTGCTCTCCTATTCCATATGCGATCATATTGCCTGAACCTATTTTCTTGAGCTTATCTTACAGGCTGTCATTTGTAACAAATAAGCATACATCTCCTGCTGCAGAAAATATACAAGACGGAGACGGGTGAATACCATTCTATACAGAAACAGGAATTTCAATCCTCAATCGCATCCAGCGAGGAGGCTCAGAATCCAGAGCCCAGTGTGTCATTACATGGATGAAAACAATCAGAGGAAGAAACTAGTAATTCAGGACGTCCCAGAGCGGCAGTTGTCACCAGACGATGCAGATGATGAGGTGAATGAGTATTATACAGAGGGAGTCACTGATGCTGACAATTACATCGACTCAGCATTTCGCTCTACACGGAAGAACGAGGCCTATATTTTCATCAGGGAAGAGAATGTTGTCATGAACTACGGCCCTGCAACGAGAGATGACAAAATAATCAGCGGCCTGAGGTACATAGGTAATATTTTCCAATCCCTTGTGGGCACTGCTTTCGCCGAGCACGGGATAGATGCCGCTTTTGCTTGCCATGACAACCATGGTTTTCTCTGTGCTCGAAGTGAAGCCATGATCTTCTCTGCAAATCTTTGCGCAAGGATAAACTTTGCGCCGCGGACAGCTAGGGATCGGATTATACAAGGTCCTAAAACCATTAGCCAAATGTTTCCCTTCTTCAAAGGGACCAGCTTTGAGAAGGGGGTAGACGCTGCATTTGAATCCACTGTGACCGGGGAAGCCTACCTGTTCAAAGGCTCAGAGTATGCTCTCATCAACTATTCCAGGCTAATCCTCATTGAGATAAGACCTATTGTGGATGTGTTCAAATGCTTTCGCGACAGCTGCTTGTTTGCAACAGATATTGGAGCTGCCCTTGCCTCGCATGTGTCCAAAGACGTTTACCTGTTCAAGGAAAACGACTATCTTTTGTTTCACTTGACCCCTGGGGAAACCAACCACTATATCATTGGAGGTCCTAAGGAGATTGTTCCTAGAAACTGGCCCTCATTGAAGGGCATCCTGCCCCGGAAGAACAAGGCGCTAGACATTTACGAGTCTCTCCAACCAAACCCTGTGCGTGACCAGGATAACTAGTTATATATAATTAAGGAGATGTATTTAATTATTACTCTATACAGGTTGATAATATTTATCATTTTAAACAAGACTATTATCAAACTTTGAGTATGAATAACATTTAAAATATTTGTCTTACAAATATGAAGACTATATGTATAGATTAGTCTTAAAAAGATACTTCAATAAAATCATATACTTATTGATATTTATTTATATATATAGGACAACTTTAATCTACACCCCCTATAGAATAATTATTCTACACTCTTCCCTTCCCATGGGCCAAACTCACCTCCTCCTTTCTTCCTAGGCCCAAAACCTCCCTCCCACCTTGGTCAAAGGCCAGTAAAAAGCCTCTTCCGTCGGTCAAATCCTGGTCAAAGCAGCCTGCTACTTCCCCCCACGCACCCCTCTTTTCAATTTTCGCCTCACAGAAACAGCGTAGTAACGCGACAGTCAATGTGTAGTAACACATTTGCTTTTTGCAGTAACAATGTCAAAAAATAGTCATGACAGATCTAGTTTCGTTAAGCACTTTTTTACAAACATCATGATGCAAACATATTAGAAAAATAAGATATGGTGTGAGAGATATTGCTCTAAAAAGATTGGGACTTTAAAGTTTTTACCTCTATACAAAGCAGTAGTTGTAGGATCGAAGAACAAGAACAAAGCCAAAGCTCTATACAAAGCAGTAGTTGTAGGATCGAAGAACAAGAACTAAGCCAACCAGAGAGGGGGTGAATGGTTGTAGTACCCAAAAACCAAAACTTTTAGCGGAATTAAAAGTTACCCTCAAATTCGATGTAGATCGGTCAAGTAGATCGACCGGTCTGACCGCCCTGTCCTAAAGGTCTGACTGCCTTGTATCGCCGGTCTGACCAAAGTTAATCTCTCGGTCTGATCGCCTCAAAGACGTCTCTGCCTCCTGCCGTCATCGCCGGTCTGACCGCCGCGTACCCGCCAGTCTGACCGCCGGTGTCTCGCCGGTTAGACCACCGAAACCCGTGCAAACACAAATTGAAGATCTCTTAAAGCAGATGACATCTTTATTACTTCTCTCTGTGTTTACAAAGTGCAACAACAGCACTCCTCACGAAAATCTAGACTCAATTTGAAACCCTAACTAAACTTTCAACTCAATGCTCTCCAAAGCGATACCTGGAGGCCACACCCCTCTCTATTTATACATGAGGTAGGCAGCCTAAAGCCACGAATCAAACTCATACAAGAAGTCCTAATCCACCTAGGAAACCTTCCCGTACGAGGAACCAACTTTACATATTCCAATTTTACCAAATTTGGACTCCTTCCAAATTCAACTCCGCATCCCATACGCACACAATATCTCCATCGTATGCTACATGGAAACTTCACCAACCACGTGCATTGATCTTTAGCCTAAGTATCCCGCATGATATCTGACCGTCCGGACATCACCTTATCTCCAAGTTGACTCCCGATCCATCACCGACAATACTCTCCCGAGACGTAAAGATTACCTACACATGAATCAAACAAAGAAACTATATCCGAGCACAAGCTATCACCAACTTGACTCATTATTAGCACACAACAGTATTACATACCGCATAGTATCCATCTAGAAGCCATAAACATGAATTAACCACGGATATCCAATGAAACAACCCGAAACCAAAACCGACACAGAATCGGCCGGTCAGACCGCAGGCTGGCCGGTCTGACCGCACACATACCTCTGGTCTGACCGGCCTTGCCAGCCCGGTCTGACCGGACCCACTGTTCACCGTCTGAAAATTCAATCATCTCAAAAACCACTTCACCAATAATCTCTAAATATCAAAACCAATATCCTCAGATGCCAATAGTTCATCACAATAGAAGAATCAAACACACCTTGATTTTACAGTAGTACTATAGAAACATTGTTGCCACATGTTCAGTGTTACTGTCATTCTATCCCGATGTTACTACAATTCCATAACGATGTTACTACTAGAAAATAGTAACGATCAATAACTTTTGCAGTAATGTAGTTGATTCCTTACTACAATCCCTACTGTAGTAATGAAAATGATTAGAGGTTGGGTTCTTAATTCATGATTTGAAAGAAGGTACAAAACAAATAGAAAGTATTACTCAATTATAAATTATTACTAATTCGATTGGCTAAAGCAACAATCCAGGAATTATGAGGTCATGAGTTCAAATCTTGTTCTCAACAACTTACTACTAAAAAATAGTAACGATCAATCTTATAGTATGAGTGTTATTGTACTAGTGCTTTAGGTGGGAGAGGTCATGGCTATAAGGTAGCATAAGTACTAACAATACTTCTCTTTACACGTACAAAGATACATAGTATAGTGTAGGAAGCTATGTACAAGTGATACATTTTAAATTCTAGTCTTTAAACAGTGATATCTCTTACACTACATATAATATTTTTGAACCGTTTTCACTATAATGCTTTAAAAACAGCTTTACAAAACTAGATCCGTCATCAGTATATTTTAACGATGTTTTAATGTCGTTACTGCGAGAAAGTGATCATGTTACTACATGATGGTTGTCTTGTTACTGCGTAATTTCTGCGAGACGAGGCCAGCAAAGAGGTGAACATGGGGGAAAATGAGAAGGTGGGTTTAACTAAGGTCTGACTGGCGGGAGCATGCTTTGACCGCCCTTTGACCGAGGTGAGAGGTGGGTTTTGGGCCCTAAAAAGGATGAGAGAGGTGGGGTTGACCCATAGGAGGGGAAGGGTGCAGAATAATTATTCTATGGGGAGGGTGTAAAATAGATTCCATATATATATATATATATATATATATATATATATATATATATATATATATATATATATATATAATTATTAAAACGGCCTTGAAAGAAGACACCATGTTTACCACGGAGGCTGAAAATTCCTACATTAATCGGAGAAAAAAAATAAGAGTTCAAGTAGGAACATAATTTAAAATAATAAAGGCAAAATTTGCTATAGGGTATTCAAAATTTTTGTAGTTTGCTGGATAGACATCGTAAAAACGTGTTACAACTGAAAGGCTTTCTAAAACACTGGTAATTTGTTGGAGGACACCTTTGGCTCAATTGGAGAGTTAAATTATTCAAAAAAACAAGAATGCCCTTAGGGTCAAAATCTTTTGAACTAAGACTAAAGTGAAGAGAGAATATAATGTATGCTAGTGATGTACTTGGGGTGATGAAAAATTTAGAGTTGTATAATTTCTAAATTTTAACTCTAAAATCATGTTTGAAGCATGTAGTCTTAGGGGCATTTTCGTCTTTCTTAAGAATTTATCTCTTCAATTGATTCGAAAGTGTCCTCTAGCAAATTCTAAGTTTTTTAAGATGCCTTTCACCCGTGACACTTTTTGCGATGTCTATCGGCAAATTACATAAAATTTGGATGCCCTGTAGCAAAATTTGCCAATAATAAAACTAAGAAATATTGAAATAACAGTCCATATAAAAAATAGTACGAGATTAATTAAAATCCAAAATAAAAAATAAAATAAAATTTGAAATTAGAGAAATAAAACGAGAGTTCAAATATGAATACAATTTAGTAATAACTGAAATTTGGAATAAAAAAAGAATATTGAAAGAATAATCCATATAGAACACAATACGAGATTAATTAAAATTCAAAATGAAAAATAAAATAAATTCTAAAATTAGAAAAATAAACATGAGAGTTCAAGTTGTAATATAATTTAGAAATTACATAAAAGAAAAAATAAGAAATCATATACAACAAAACACAAGGTTAATTAAAATTTAGAATAGAAAAAATAAATTGAGAAATTAAAAAAAAGAGTAAGAGTTTAAGTAAGAATACAATTTATAAAAAATAAAATTCGAAATATAAAAGGAATATGAAAAACAGTGCATATAGAACACACAGTATGAGATTAAGTAAAATTAAAAATAAAAAATAAAATAAATTCTAAAATTAAAAAAAATAAGAGTTCAAGTAGGAATACAATTTAGAAATAAATAAAATTCGAAATAAAGAATAAGAAATATTCAAATAAGAGATCATTTAAAACACTACACGAGGTTAATTAAAATTCAGTATAAAACATAAAATAAATTCAGGAATTAAAAATAAGAGTTCAAAGTAATACAATTTAGAAATAACTGAAATTCGAAATAAAAAATAATAAATATTGAAAAAATAGTCCATATATAACACAATACGACATTAATTAAAAAAAAAGAAATTCTGAAATTTAAAAAAAGAGTTCTAGTATAAATAAAATTTAGAAATAACAAAAATAAATCAGAATAGAAATAAAAAATATTGAAAGCAGTCCATTTAGAACACAACGATGGCAAATGATAATAAAGAGAGAGGAGAGGGCAGCTGTTGAGCTGTCGAGAAGTAGGATGGTAGCGATTGATATGATATCTAAAAACTACTCCCTCTGTTTCATATAATGTCGTTTGTCTTTTTTTAGTTAAAATTTGTTAAGTTTGACTAAGTTTATAGAAAAATTTAGAAACATCTAAAATATCAAATTAGTTTCACTAAATCTAACATGGAATATATTTTAATAATAAGTTTGTTTTATGTTGAAAATACTACTATATTTTTTTATAAACTTGGTCAAACTTAAAGAAGTTTGACTAGAAAAAGAGTCAAACGACTTATAATATGAAACGGAGGGAGTTTTTCTATAAAATTAGCATGGAGAGGTCATCATCCAGATGTTTTTCTATTGAAAACAACAAACAGACTATTCATCCAAAAAATTACTCAATAAAATCGTTGCTTGCATTTTGGAAATTTGAATTCACATATGAATCTATTCAATTATAAAATTCCAACTTATAAAGTTTCTATTAAAAAAACTTCTATTCACAAACTTTATACGGGGAAAGAAATCTCTATTTGAAAACTGAATTTTTCTTCAAATTTTAGGAATTTCAATTCACATATGACTTATGAGCTTGTTCAGATTATAAAATTTCTACTCATAAAGTTTCTATATCAATAAAATTTATATTCATAAACATTATAAAAAAGTATTTATTCAAAAACTGCTTTTACTCAGCTTTTGGGATTTTTGTATCACATACGAGTCTATTCAAATTATACATTTTGTGCTAATAAAGTTTCTATATGCACAAAATTTCTATTCATAAACTTTATACGAAAACAAAAATATCTATTCAGAAACTTTGTAGAGATAATGGGCTGCTCATGCTACCCATGTAGTTCAGGTACACACAGCTAATGGGCTTGTCACATGCCCAAGAAAAAACACTAGCCCAAAAAAGAAATAAAAAAGGCTCTAGCCAAGCACCGGCAAAAAAAAAAGGATGGACGGACCGAAGAAAAAAACTCCGACCAAATCACGTATCACCCTCACATGTGATGAGCACTCACGCATTAGTTTTCTTATTCAAAAGTTATAGGCTTTAACTGAGGGGAGGGATAGATAGAAAGGGAGATGGGGGTGTAGAACAAATAGTGTTATCCAGTTCATACATAGATTAATTAATGTAAACAATTATATTTAGTATTTACCGTCGTGATATGATAATTTTAGGTTGTGGGGGAAAATGGTGCTATGTACTACCATCAGGTTTCTTACGTTTCTCATTGACCATCTAGCTATTCGATGCTGCTAGGTGCTAATATGCTTAAAACAAATTCAAGTTATACTGGAACATATATGTGAATCAATTTTCAGAATCAAGTCTTTTTCTTCACAGGCAAGGGGTTCGAGTAATTCTAACATGCATGGTTCCAAAGGAATTTCTTGTAAGTATTCCAAGTAACATGAGTGGTTGTTTTATAAACTTAAGAAATACACGTAGCAATCACCATAACTTCTTCGCTCGAGAAAATTATAATTGTCTCTCAGAGTTGCTCATAAGGTTAGGATTTGCTTCCATGTGTGTTTATAGGAGTGATCGTGTGCAGGCGTGTACTGTGTTGAAAAAAAACTGAAAACAAACAAAGATTAAAACGCACGTACGCAATCACCATATTACTTTTCTTAATGAATAGTGATCAAATTTGGCTGTGGTTTTTTTGTCTTGATTCGCAGTGAAGTGCAGTTTATGCCTACTTTTTTACTTCAGTTCTAACGGTTAGTTTTTAATCAATATAAGTTTTAGTGCACTCATGCCATGTTGTTTTCAGATTAATGTTTGGTTAGATCCCGTCAATTTTATCTGTTACTTTTCATGTTTATTAATTAAAATTGAACCTAGGCTATATCTAGAACTTGTGTTTGAAGGTTCACACTAAACATATTTGAATTGGAGAAGTTCTAAAGTTTTCATTAAATGCATCGTGCTGTTTGTACTGTTCGGCACTGTAGCGAAACACTGTTCGACATTATGGCATATGGTTTCTTTACTGTGCTAAGCCTTTTGCTATAAGGGGTGGTTACTTTAGTGTTTATTTAGTAATATTAGAATAACTGAAATATTATTTGTTTTTATTTCCGCTGTTTGTTTGCTTCGTTGTTTCGTAAAAGTCACTACTACAGAAAGGGGCTTTCTGGACGAGGCCCCCAACCGTTTCCAGGCGGGCCATAAGTGGCCGCGCCTGAAAAAACCGGTCCCGAGGGGGCCGGCTGTTGAACCGCACGCGATGATCGAACACATTACCTTTTATATTGATTTCAATCGAAGATTTTAACTCTACCAAAAGAAAATGCCTATTTTTGGAGAGAGAAACCGAGTTAAAATAAATTCAAATATCTTCACATTAAACCAATAAAAACTTTTAAAAGTGGAAGCAAATGGAAGAGAAGATCAAACATGGTACCTTTTGTATTGATTCCAATTGAAGAATACAAGTTGAAAACCTTCCCCCTATAATTGTATTTTTTTGGAGAGAGAAACACCAAGTTCAAATGACACTGTCGGGGGTGGGAGCTGTTTTATAGTGCATCATCGCGTGCGGTTCACCTAACGAACCGCACGGGATAATCATTATCCCGTGCGGGTTCTTAAGAGGACCGCACGGGATAAGCATTATCCCGTGCGGGTTCTTAAGCGGACCGCACGGGATAATCTTATCTCGTGCGGTCGGCTTAAGGAAGCCGCACGCGATAATGAGTTATCCCGTGCGGTCGGCTTAAGCCGACCGCACGGGATAACTCATTATCGCGTGCGGCTTCCTTAAGCCGACCGCACGAGATAAGATTATCCCGTGCGGTCCGCTTAAGAACCCGCACGGGATAATGCTTATCCCGTGCGGTCCTCTTAAGAACCCGCACGGGATAATGATTATCCCGTGCGGTTCGTTAGGTGAACCGCACGCGATGATGCACTATAAAACAGCTCCCACCCCCCGACAGTGTCATTTGAACTTGGTGTTTCTCTCTCCAAAAAAATACAATTATAGGGGGAAGGTTTTCAACTTGTATTCTTCAATTGGAATCAATACAAAAGGTACCATGTTTGATCTTCTCTTCCATTTGCTTCCACTTTTAAAAGTTTTTATTGGTTTAATGTGAAGATATTTGAATTTATTTTAACTCGGTTTCTCTCTCCAAAAATAGGCATTTTCTTTTGGTAGAGTTAAAATCTTCGATTGAAATCAATATAAAAGGTAATGTGTTCGATCATCTCCTTCATTTGCTTCCGTTTTTGTAAAATTTCATTGGTTGAATGCGAAGATATGTAAATTTGTGCGAATTGGTATTTTGTGCTATATATGTATGTAATTTGTAGGTCAAATATTTTATTTTTTTGATTGAACCATTTTTTGGTAGCTAATATTGTCTCCGTATTATTATTTGTTGTGAATGAGGTTTTAGTTAAAAAGTATGAATTAAGTTTAATTTGTTTATTTAGAAAACACCGGCAATATAATATTAATTAATGCTGTGAATTTTTTAGATGGATCGGACATGGATGTATGAGACACGGAGAACTCATCCGATGTTCATGAGAGAAACATCAACATTTATTGACAAGGCTAAGACACACGCTTTAAGAGAGAGTAGGAAGGATATTTTTTGTCCATGCGTGGATTGCAAGAATCAGAAGATGTGGAAAGATCCGGATGTAATCCTGGGACACATAATTCAGCGTGGATTTGTGGAGAAATATACAGTTTGGA